>OZ024823.1:108385509-109585509 GCA_964016985.1 Anodontia alba
ATTGTATATTTCTATCGGTATTTTAAAAGAGGTACAAAGGAACACCTATGGTATTTCTCTATTCATTCAGAATTTGTGAAAAACAGTGTGCAGAAGATTCCTGTTTGAGAACTACTGTCCGCGCCATATCATCTGCAAGTGGTTGCTTTGGTGTTTTAGGCCAAATAATCAATTTTGCTATCAATTTAATTTCTCCAAAAAAAAAAAAAAAACCTTTCCCTATAAGTATACATGTAAAACGGACCTTCTTACCTCTTATCTGCACTCCTATTATGATTTAAAAATCGAGATAGGGATTTTTATTTTGCATGGTTAAAGTTACAAAGGCTCAAAGCTGCATGCGGCGTTGTTTACCTGCACGCCGTTATTACTGATATCCGGGAAACAAGACGTCATAAAATACATGGAATCAACAAAGCAAAGAAGTAGTTTCGGGTATCTTGCAATAGTGCAATATTTTCCGCCGCAGAAAGGTTTAGAACTCATAAGGAGAATTGCAAAACAAAGGTTCAGGTGCCTTCCACTAGTATTGTTTCATAATTTTCGACAAACTCTTCGAAAAACCACTTGCAGAAGATGGTAGCGCAGGGAGTAGTTTTCAGGTTTGTCCGCGCCACCATCTTGGAATGGTCAGTAATATTATTGGCGGGTTTAAATTGATGTAATATGATTCGGACCTTCATCCAATCTTTCGTTGTGGTTTAAATATCTTCTTTTTTTCTGTCAGCACTGAGGTTATCTAACTTATCATTAAATCAATACGTGTAGATCTAACAAACAGATCACAGATAGAAGTCATGACGACTCAAGGATGAGAACTCATGTATCTGGAGCAACAGAAAACCACAAAATGAAGACCGGTGGACCAAGCAACAGACATAAATTTACACTGCAGCCATTCTGTTAGCTCCAATGACTCGTACCAAAGTAGAAAAAGGTGAATATAACTGTAAAGTTAAAAAAAAATTGGGGCGGGAGGACGCTTTACCATACTTTTTCTAAAATTTGAACAAGTACAATTTACTACCTGATGGCGTGTCTAAATATTGCTGGATGAGTGGCAAATAGTGTAGACCCTGATGAGACGCCGCGTTCTGCGGCGTTTTATCTGGGTCTACACTGTTTGTTCAGGTCTGTCAGTCTGAATACTTACGGTAAATACAGTATTTTTGTTCGGACTGTAGACTGGAACATGCTGGGCTGCTGTGCGCTTCTCTACAAGAAACTGAAAAAAAAGCATAATGAATATAAGGGTAAGAACGAAATTTTTAGGGACTGCTAAGAGAACTACTTATGGTAGAATAAACTGACAAAAACACCACTAACTATTAGTGACAAACATTTACTACAAACTGCTTTTTGCCTATAATTTGATATTTGAATGCCCCTTAACATTAAACAGAAGCTCAAAATTATCTCAAAGATATAAATATTAAATAAGCCTGATGATTCTACAAATACAATAGGAAATACTTCTGAGTTTTATCATGAACGTGTTTGAAAGTGAATATTATACACAGCTTCAAAGCATTACCAATAGACGGCAAAGTTGTCTAACTTGATGTACCTTCACCACGCAGCCAGGTCAGCCATCTGCATACCATATTTACGTTAAGTATTCGTCGGACAAGTAGAGTCAGATCAAATGCCACAGAACACGATTTGACCATTAAACGCCTAGCAAAATTATAGTAGATCACATTCTGTTTATTTTTTATGTTTCAGAGAAAGTAAAAGTTGTCATTTCATGTGAATCGTCTGCTAGGGAGACAATTCACATGAAATGTCTAGCATTATTTTTGTCTGAAAAAAATAGTTGTGATTAGTACTTGAAAGGGTAAATTATTTCTTTTGATTCTTTGTCTGCTATTTCAAATGCACGTGTGTGAAGTTATTTCACTTTTGCATATTCCTTGTTTCTTTTTAATTGTTACTTATTCCTTGTTTCTTAATCATTGTTACTTATCCTTGTTTCTTCTTCATTGGTACTTATTCATTTTTTCTTGTTTCTTACTCCTTATTACTTGTTCCTTGTAACTTGTTTCTTACTTCTAGTTTCTTATTGCCGGTTACTTATTCCTTGCTACTTGTTCCTAAGTGCGTATTACTTACTCCTTGTTCCTTGTAACTTATTCTTTGCCATTTGTTCCTTGTTCCTTATTCCTTGTTATTCGTTCCTCATTACTAGTTCCTTGTTTTTACTTATTCTTTGTTGCTAGTTCATTGTTACTTTGCCTTGTTACCTATCCCTTGTTGTTGCTAGTTCATCGTTATGTAGATCAAAAATAGCTCAATTCTTTCCGATCGGAAATCCAAGATGGCCGCCATGGACGCCATCTTTAAAATATACTTTGTAATTCTTTGCCTTAACCAAAAGGCCAATTAACTTGAAACCTTTAATGGAAGTATCGAGGTGACTTGTAGATTAAAAATAGCTAAAATAGTTCAGATTGGAAGTCCAAGATGGCCGTCGTGGCTGCCATCTTCAAAATCTATTCTGAAATTCTTCTCCTGAACCGAAAGGCAGCTTGACACGAAATTTGGTAGGAAGTACAAGGGCGACTTGCAGATCAAACATAGCTAAAACCTTTCCAGTGGGAAATCCATCGCTGCTATCTTGAAAATCTGTTTTGACTGTCTTCTTCTGAACGGAATGGCCAATCGACTCAAAACTTAGATGGAAGTATCAGAGCAATTTGTAACTCAAACATATATGAAATTGTTTCGATCAGAAATCCAGGATGGCTGTCACGGAAGCCATCTTGAAAATTTATTTCAAAACGGAAGTTCAGTCGACTGGAAACTTGGTAGGACTTATTGTGGTGACTTGTTTATCAGAAATACCTAAAATTGTTAAGATACGAATTCCAAGGTGGCTGCCACGGCCGCCATCTTGAAAAGCTAACTTGTCCTTCTTCTTCTGAACCCAAAGGCAAATTGACTCGAAACTTAATAGGAAGTATCGGAGTGACTTGCAGATCAAAAAAAAGCTTAAACAGTTCTGATGGAGAATCCAAGGTGGCATCCGGGCAAGTTGTTCCAGGTGAGCGATCTTTTGGCCCTAAGGACCTGTAGTTTTATTAATGGTTTTCATTTGATCTGACTTCCAGTTTGTGGTCAAACTCTCATCTTTGTTTCATCATAGTGTTAATTTGTATGTTCCTTGTTAATCCACTGATGAGTTATGAAAACCCCTATGCGGACACTGGCTGAATTGTGCGTGGCTGTACCAGGTTAGGGGCGAAGTTTAGGAGCCAGTAAAACCAGGTTTAAGCTTTCTAAATAAGCTTTATGCTTTCTTTCTGATCCTATCTTTTGTGTGCATATCATGTATGTACAATCACTGTATTTCTTGAAATAAAACTTTTAAACCTAGCTAACCCCACCCACCCCTAAAAGCTGTTCTGTTGCCATCACAAGGCGGTATCCCTGCTGCAGCTTCGTCTAGTTTGTTCTATTTTTAAATGAAGTGCCGTTTTTTTATGTAACTTTTTCATTCAACTATTTATATGCGATGCCTTGAAAGAGCTGTATTCCGTGACTGTGGCGGTCTTTCCTGGATATCTCCGTATTTACTTTTGGAAGATCTTGTCACAAGACTGCTTCGTTTGCAATTTGAGGTCAGTCGGCCGAGCAGTTTACATAAAAGAAGTTTTTTTAGATGAGCCGAGTCACAGCATTTCTTTTAACCCTTAAATTGCTAATCACAATAATTGTCGTCTGCTTTGCCGTCTGCTTGTGATTTTAAAAGTCATTTTTGCAAACAGTGTGGACCCAGATCAGACTGCTCCTCTAGGAGCAGTCTGATCTGGGTCCACACTGTTTGCCTGTATGCAAAAATAGGTTTGAAATGTCTGCAAGAATATTCAGCAGACGACATAAACAGACGACATTTTCAGATGCAGGTTTTCTTTGCGTTTTTAAGGGTTAAGATTGCATGTGCGCCCAAGGAAGACTCAGATCAGCCTGCGCATCAGTGCATACTGATCAGAGACCTCGCTGTCCGTCTTAAGATGCTTTGGATCCTTGGCTACCCACAGATTATCCTGCGAAGACTGATCAGACTGCGCGGGTGCGCAGGCTGATCTGCATCTTCGCTGGGCGCAGGTGCAGTCTTCTAGGAAGTGCTGTACCCCGACTCATTCATGTTCATCATATATGGTCATGGCAACCATTTTAGATGCCGGTCCCCAGTAATTTTCGCAAACTTGAAAGCTCGTGTCCCAAGGATGCTCCAAAGATAAATGACAGAGTTACAACTAGTATAGTTGTTTCAGGGTAGAAGTCCACAATTTTATTTTAAACGTTTGGGGTTCAGTGCTGACAAAGAAATTAGAAAAATAATAGAAAGGAGTCATGAACAGCAAGAGGCTGAATCATGAGTAATACTAGGTCTTACTGACCCGTATAAATATGATTTAATTAAACAGCACAAATGGCACAAAGGCTGTATTAAAGTAAAATAAATAAAATAAAAGTGTCCCGCGAAAAAAAAATAATAATAAAAAAACGCGTGAAATACGAGGTCAAACTTACATAGAGAGTGCACTAGAGAAGAGAAGAAACGCATTGTGTAGTAAGCGAAGGCACACAGAATTCTCATTTTGATTGGTGTTATACTGAATGTGTAAAAAATTGATTAACCAAGCCAGGTCAATCAAGTAATATACCCAGTATAAGTCCCCAGCCGTGCCAACAAGAAGGGACTTGCTTGGACTTGTGTATCGTATTGTTATCTGTATTGTGTTATATATGTTGTAAATAGTATATATATAAAAAAATGTAAAAAATTCTAACTTTGTTAGAGTCTTCTGTGTAGTGGTACAGTTAGGCATCGCCCAACCTGGAGCTTAATCAAATTGGAAGTCACCGTTGGTGCGTCTTGGTCACCTAGGGCGTAACAAGCTCACCCTTAACTTCGCTTGGGTGAGCTAAACTCTTCTGCAAGTTAGGAAACAGGAAGCAACAATACCAACACAAAAAATTCAAACATGTTCTGCAATTAGAAAACAGGAAGCATAGGTACCGATATCCAGAGTTTCAAAAATCTTCTGCAATAAGAAACAAGAAGCGACAGTATTGACATGTAGAGATTAAACGATCTTCTGCAATTAAAAACCAGGGGGCACAGTACCGTCATCAAGAGATTTAAATATCCTCCACAACTAGAAAGCGGGAAGCAACAGTACCATTCCTCTGCAAATAGGAAGCACGCACGGACGCATGCAAGTGATCACTATAGCTCATCCTCAACATCGTCCAGATGAACTAAAATCTTCTGCAACAATACTAACATTTGACCTGAATAGAAAATGTTTTTAGTTAGGTTCAATATGGGATAACAATCTTGGATCATCGAGGTTATTATACCTACTTTTCACTATTTTTTTTTTTTTTTTTTTTTTTAATGATACTATGAATCGAGATATGTGCCAAAGACAGTTCTGATCACTAAGCCTACAGATAGACCTACTATCCAATTTACAAGCAATGAACAACGTATAAGACGACAGCATCAAAACATCTGCAAAATGAATAGGATAAAACTCAGCGAACTGACATGAGAATTAAAATGTAATTGCGCCAAAGAATTAGTCCATTGATACCGGAATTACCTGTAGTTCCGAAGTCGATCTCATTCTGAGCTGATTTCAACTTTATGACACGACTCAAGATTGATAAGCTTTTCTACTTCTGATGATGAGTCTTCATAAAATAGATAATTACCGATATTTGATAGCAATATAAAACCGTTTTACTTTGTATCATACGTGACATCTGATTGGTCGACAAAGAACAACTTCCGGTTCCAATGGTCCGTCTATCACGCGTAATGAATTTGCATTTATCTTCATTAGCGACGAACTCTGCGACACTTTTAATCAATTATAGAAAATGAAAATGGATGCAGTGAACGCTTGCTTCATTTTGATATCGCGTGCTGTTTATTTCCTAGATACTCCAATAAAACAAGATAGAGATGAGCTTGTTCAATTTATTCGCTTTATTCTTGAAAGGCTTGGACATGTGTAATTAACGGAATCATACTACTGAGTATGTATTAAATTGATCTCATTTAGAGCTGTTGTGTCACAAGTATTGAACATAAGAAGCAATATATTGTGTATAAAACTATTTTCAGAGAAAAAAGCAGGAAATCACTTTGTTGGTCGGGAAGTTGTGATGTTTCGCTTCCGCTGCGCCGTTGAACTTTTAATTACTCTTAGAATATTACAAATATGAGTGGGAAAAAAAGCATAAAAGTAAAACTTTGAACAAGATAATTGCTAAAACGTACGTCGGAACTTCAGATATTTAAATGGAATCGATACACTATCAGGGAATGCAACTCTGTCAAAGTTGTTTTTGCTTCAGAATTCGTTCAAATTGTTTCCTATTAGAGTAGACCCCATTTCAAAAGAGTTTAGTGTCCAGTAAACACGCACGAAGTACAAATGTTGTCTCCGTTGTAGCAAAAAGTGCCAGTGGAAAACTCTACCAAGTTTTCCAATCCCCTTAACTCTTTCGCTGCCAAATTTCAGACAACATTTGTCATCTGTTCTTTTTTTTTTTTTTTTTTTTTTGTTTTTTGTTTTTTTTAACAAACTATTGCTTGGAAAGAAGTTTATTATTGAAAGAATTAATGTCAAACAGTGTAGAACCAGATGAGACGGTTCATGATGAGCCGTCTCATCTGGATCCAGGCTGTTTGCAAATGCCTATTATTATCGCCTACGGCAGTGAAAGACTTAAGCAGTTTTCAAAGAAAAATAGAACGAAGTAGGACACATCATGCCTTCCGTATTTACCCTTAATATTCAGATAAGTTTAATGCCTTGTGTGATATTTGTCATAAAATTTGAACAAACTAATTTGTCTACTACTTGACGGTGTATCTAAAACTCCTGGATGAGTGACAAACAGTATGTTCCCTGGACAGTCGCCGCGTTCTGATCTGTATAGATCTACACTGATTGCTCAAACTTTCTATCCGAATACTTAGCATAAATACTAGGTTATATGGCGGCCCATTTGGGTTTATACCCATTCAATACAGATATCTACATTTAAAATGCAGATATCTGCACTGAAATAGAGATATCTGCATTTATAAATACAGATATCTACATTTTAAATACATACATCTGTATTTCAAAAACAGATATCTGTATTTGAAATGCAGATATATCTATTTGGTTATTAATCAGATATATCTGAATTTGACTTAGATATATCTGCATTTTAATTCCAGATGTCTGCATTTCAAATGCAGATACCTCTTTAAATTAGAGATATCTGTTGTTTTTTTAACTCAGATATCTGTATTTGAAATACAGATATGAAATACAGATATCTATAATTATCATTTAAATAAAGATATATGTAATTCAAATGGAGATTTCTATATTTCTCCTACTTATATCTGTATTTCAAATGTAGATATCTGTATTAATAGAAAATGCAGATATCTCTAATTTAAATAGAGATATCTGTATTTGAAATGCAGATTTCTATATTTTTAACCTGATTATTTTATTTATTTGTTAGTTTCAACTAATAATCAGTACTCTCTTGCTCAAGGTTTTTGACATGCTTGATGTTTAGCAAGCTTCAAATTCAAATGTCTATAAAATAGCGACTTGTTTCAATTCTTTTTTACATATATCATTAGGATGTAGTTTGCTCTATACAAGTGTGTAAAAATAATTTGATTATATTTACTAAAAGTCGATATTTTGACAACTTTTGTGACTCACTCCGCTGATCCCGGATTCGATCCCGGATGATCCCGAAAATTTTAAAGCCTTAAATGGACATTATACTATGAAACAATATATTTTTCATCTTATGTTAGCATAGAGCATTATCTTAAGTAATAAACCGACATTATTTATTTCTGATACCTAGAAGTCTAGGTATTGAACGAGATATATTACTACCCCTTACATTCCGGATATAGGATCTCGGACCTTCCCGACAGCTTCTATGCGCCCTTATTGGAATTTTTATCCGGTGAACGGTGCGTATGCAAAAACCGGGGAGGGAAGTATCAGTTTCCCATAAGTGGAGCAAATAGAGACATCTCTATTTCAACCGTATATACAGATATCTCTTATTGAAATGCAGATATTTGTATTTGAAATGCAGATATCTGTATTAAATGGGTAAAACCCCAAACGACTTGCCATAAGGTTATGCTAGAAGATGAAGTCATGATTAGACTGAATCGTCTTCGAAACAAAACCTTTCGTAGATATACGATTCCCACAACATTCTGGAAAAAGTTCGGAATATATTGTTACCAGCACAATTATACTTGATAAGATCACCAATATACGACTACTTGTGGTATGACTACGAATATGTGATAGTCATATATGGTGATATATACAGTTGATTCTCGTTATCTCGACCTCGTTTATCTCGAATAACCGCTTATCTCGAAGTGAAAATCTGATCACTGCCTAAACATGAATATGTAACAACAGGTAAAAAATATTTTCACTCTTAACTTCATGAGTCCTATTTCATATATATTTATTAAATGTGGTTGTTCGAATAATTTTTTCCTCAATTCTGCAAATTTTATATGTCGAGGTACGGATATCTCGATGTATTTAATAGAGTCTCTTGGAATTCGAGATAACGAGTGTCGACTGTAAATGAGCCAGCGCATGACTAAACCAAGCAAATGACATCCGTCCAGAATCTTCGGATCAGAGTCTTCGCTGTGCGCTCACTGGGTAGCTAAGGACCCGAGCTTCCTTTATACGGACTGAGAAGACTATAATCAGACTGGGTGGATTTCTTCGCTGGGCAAACATGTCATTTTGTCGGTTTTGTCGTGCGCTAGCACATATGTCAGTGGAGTATATGTCGACATATACGTTGCAAAAGTGACTGTAGATTTAGCCGTATGGTTCTTCTACTATGAGTTTTCTTCGTCCTTCGATAAAACCAACAGTTATATCTAACATTTATATGTAATTACCAACCGTTATATGTTATATTATGAAGTATTATGTTAATTTGCTCAAATGGGTAGTTAGGCTCCCACTGAAGATTATATTGCCAAATACGCTGATAAATGAGACCTGATAGGGAGTGAGGATGCTTGAAAAACACCTTCAAGACCTTCATACTGATCAGGAGTTTTGGTCAGTACTCCGAAATGGTTGATATTAGCTTTAATTCACAATGTTTTTCACATGAAATTGTTTATTCTGTAGATGTTTAGTTAAAGCTAGATTATGTATTTTCATATGACTCTCTTGCTGTATACTTTATATACCAGAGCTACATAAAATTTTGACTTGACTTACAAAATTGGCCTTTTACACGGCTACATTTTCATTTTAAATATTTAACCCTTTAACCCTTGTCCTGCTGAACACGGATATACCATGCCTTTACAAACAGTGTAGATCAAGATCAGTTGGCTTCTTCAGAAGCCAAATGATCTGGATCTGCACTGTTTGTCATTCAGTATGTGAATTTATATCAACAACCTAGATTAAGTATTCTGATTGGCTAAAATTGGAAGTGGGAGTGGCATCTTAATTTATTCAGCATGACATGGGTTAATAATAGAAGAATTTCGTTCAAATAAAACACAGACACTCCTTCCCATAAAGATCTTTTCTCGATTTCAAATTGCTATACTTTTTCAGAAACACTTCGATCACATGTTTGAATCGAAACGGAAAATTTCAGAAAATGTGCACGTCACATTTATCGAAAAATTTGCGGGAGCATCTGAACTTTATTTGAATAAAACATGTCCAATATTTAGGAAGTTATAAATGAATACTCTACCCGAACCGATGGAACTCAGTCCACTATATTTGAAGTCAGGTGGGTTCCTCTCTGCCAACTTTCGGTGTTGATATATATATATATATATATATATATATATATATATATATATATATATATATATATATATATATATATATATATATATATATATATATATATATATATATATATAATCTTGGAAAAAATCTGTTAAAAATAGCGTCTGACAATTTGCCTGCAACATATGCCTCTGCCACTATCAGACAGTCAGACAGAATCAGCTATTCTGTGGGCAAATTCAGCAGACGACAAACTGATTTTTTTTCCAGAATATAGATCGAACTTCGGTGAAGTTGATGTCACCCCAACCCCTCCCCTTTCCCCCCCCCACCCCCCCCCCCCCAACACACACACACAAAAGTAATGTTTATTTCAGGTAGAAGAAATTAATATAGGAATTTCATTGAAAGCACATGCATATTCTCATATGATCCATCATAAGTTGCGCTCAAAAGGTACCCACAGTCTATACACTTTCATAAAATCTGAGGTAAAAAATGAAATGACAAAGTTAAAGTGGAAAAAGTGACAAAAATAAAATAAAAAATTATATCCAAACAACATGCACTTCTGCAGACTCTGGAGAAAACATGTGCAAAGTTTCAAAAAGACCGGTATAAAATTGTATGAGGAGTTACAATCACAAGGTACCTACTGTCTATACATCTCAGGTCAGAAAATGACAAAGTTCACAAAGAAGAAAAAAGTGATAAAAAATGAATGCAAGGATTATATCAAAAGCACATGCACATTTTCAGACTATGGAGAAAACATGTGCTAAGTTTCAAAAAGATTGGTATAAAATTGTATGAAGAGTTGTGCTCACGAGATACCCACTGTCTATATATTGAGAGTGAAAAATGACTAAGTTCACAATGTGGAAAAAGTGACAAAAAATGATTTAACAACTATATCCAAACCACATGCACATTCTCATACCATGAAGAAAACACATGCAAAGTTTCAAAACGATCGGTAAAAAAATGTAAGAGGAGTTGCTCTCACAAGACACCCAGGTAAATGTTGACGGATGGACGAACGGAAGGACGAACGGACGGTAACTTGCACGCCTAAGTCGCCCAGCTAAAGCAGGTGCGACAAAAATAGGCTTTTACATGTCTTGCAAGTTATCTCCCAAGACTACATTTTTCATGAAACGCGACAGCCTATTTTCTAAAGAAAATAAAACAAAATATTTCAAAATGTCATCTGCTGATTTTTTTACCTAGCATGCTAAGCGTTAACGCCTTCCTATAAAAGAATTACTTCTGACGTAAGGTTTTAGTAAGATCGATGGCATTGTTTACCATGTATTTTGTGGCCAACTGCAATTGTTTGTCAAGAACAGATTGAGACTGGTCTTATCACCGGCTCTGTGCTGTGCCATATGGCAAATGGTCAATGTCACGTGCATATCGACATTAAACAAATTTCATGATGTTTATGGCAAATCCAAACAAACAGTTTGTGCAGAAGAAAACATCGCTAAATAGCGTAGATAAGGATCGCCTGCTTCAGTTTGCTTGCTTTATAGCTAACCGAATCAAGGTTAGCATTTTTGCTGCCCACTTAGTATGATAGGTACAAAAATTCAGCAGACAATGTTTTGAAATGTTTAATTGTTTTTTTTCCTGAAAAAAGGGTCTTTGACATTTCATGCAGATTGTTTCATTCCAAGGGAGACATGTCCAAAGGAGAAATGTCAAAGCCTCTTTTCTGGGAATAAAAAAGAAGAAAATATAATCAGTTTGTCGTCTGCTGAATTTACTCAGAGAGTGATAAAGGTTTAAAAAAAAAAGTCATAATTTTTATGATCAGTCAAAACAAACAATTTTTGCAGAATAAATCTTCTCAACAACTAGCGTAGATGTGGATCGTCGCTTCACTCTGCTTGCTTAGTGGTTAATTAAATCCAGGGTAGCAACTTTGCAGCCCTCTTTAATTGCACAACAGTGTGACCGTAGAACAAATGACGTCTCAAGTCTAACTATTTTAGAAGACTTGGCCCCTTCCGCCCTCCCCCCCCCCCCCCCTCCCCCCCTCCATGTCTGGTCGAGCTTACCGTGTTTTCCGTGTAGATTCGCTGATAAGTCAGGGACGGAGCAGTTATTTGTAGGGCGATGGTCATAAAACCAGGCCCCGATGTCATAAAACTTTTTTCATGCCCAACTCAGCTGAGCATGAAATTTATGCTGCCAATAAATCTCAAATTATTAAAAATTGCAGTTCTTTCTTGCTAAACATAGCTAAGGATGAAAATTTCTCTGCTAATAAATGTGACAAGATTTGTCAGAAAACAACGCAGCTCGCCGGAAAGGGGGCGATACGATATGAAAACAGTCTTTGGAAGTGATCATTGTTACGAAGACTGTGGCTGACTGATTGATTGTTTGAATATGAAAATGAGGACAAAAGGGGAAAAGTCAGATAGAAATGAGAAAAGGAAAGACAATATCTAAGAAGACACATGGAGAAACATGACAAAGTATTACAAAACCAAATGAGGCAATGCATTAATAAATCTACATTAAACTGAAACATAGCTATGAATGACAGAGTATGACCTGACTTTGATGTCGGAAGAATGTCAAACTGAGGGATGGGGTATATGCCATTGAAACGTCTTCCCTTAGGTTGGTGTGGGCGAAATATGAAAGCTATATCTTACAAGCTGAATCCCTTAGGTTGGTATGGGCGAGATATGAAAGCTATATCTTACATACTTCAGCAGTCATGTACACTTTTCAAAACTTAAACACAGCTGTAAATGACAAAGTATGACCTGACCTTGACCTAGGCCGAAGGTCAAACTGAAGAAGGGATGTGTGCTAGTGAAAGGTTTTACCCTAAGGTAGGTGTGGGTCAAATATTAAAGCGGTATCTTAAATTCTTCAGAAATTACGTACACTTTTCAAAACTTGAACACAGAAATTAAACATGGGTGTAAATGACATTGTTAACTGACCTTGACCTATATAGAGGGTCTAACTTGGGGGTGAGGGTGTATGCTACTAAAAGGTCTTACCCTAAGGTAGGTGTAGGCCAATATGAAAGCAGTACCTTGGACAATTTAAAGAACTATGCACATTTTGAAAACTTAAACATAGTGCTAACGCGGACGCCGACACGGACACGGACGCAGACGCCGACGCGGACAGACGCCGACGCAACGACTGGGTGATAACATAAGCTTTCCAGGAACATAGTCCCGGCGAGCTAAAATGTCATCTCTTACTGACATTTTCATATCTATTAATAGAGAAAATTTCGTGCTCAGCTGAGCTAAGCATGAAAAAAGTTTTATAACCTCGGGCCAGGTTTAAGCACATTCACTCCCTTCAACCCACGTGACAGTTTTGCTATTTCAAGACGGCGTTTCTGTTGAAGATCCTCTTTGTTTATGCGTTCTCTTTTCGAGGAAGTCAGAATTGCAAATTCTTTTTGTTGTCATTTCATATCCGATACCTTGGAAAGTCTGTTACAGTGATTATGAGCCCTCTTGGGTATCTATATATTTATTTAAACCTGCCTGTTTACCGTAATGATCATAAGTATTAGGACAGACAGGGCTGAGTAAACAATGTACACCCAGAGTGTCAAACAGTTTGGATCCAGATCAGGCCCGACGTTTTGTCGGACCTGATCTGGGTCCAAACTGTTTGCAAAGGTTATCAGCAGACGACAAAAGTCGCCACTACACGACAAAAGTCGCCACTAGCGGAACGCGGTTTCTGATCAGGGTCTACATTGTTTGCCACTTATCCAGCAGTTTTAAACAAATCAACAAGTAGTCAAATGGACCTGATACAACTTTAGTACAAGTATGGTAAGAAGTTAGGGTGTTCCAATATTAAGAGTAAAGACGGTAGATTCAATAAACGTCCCCACTTTGCAAAAACACTATCTTTTTCTTTTTGTGCATTCTGAATTAGGTATGTAACGAATGACAAAATGAAAACTCTTTAGTATATGTTTAACTCTTTCCCCGCTACTGACGACTGCTGATAACCTTTGCAAACAGTTTGGACCCAGATCAGGCCCGACAAAACGTCGGGCCTGATCTGGACCCAAACTGTTTGACACACTGATGGTATTCCTGAAAGATTTTTTAGTTAATTTAAAAAAAATCCACAGATGACAACAAGAGGTCCATGGGCCACAACGCTCACCCGAGTTAACTGTTGTAAGTTTATCAGGTTATTTACTCATCATTCCCTATATCAGCCTGTCAATATTTGTGTGTGTTGGGGTTTAACGACACGTTAATCCTTGTGAGTCATTTTGTGTCGCCTCCCAGAGAAAGGGAGAAAAGAGATAGATGAGATAGTAGAGACGAAAAAAATAGAACAGGTAAAAAGAAAATGGCAAAGTAAACATGTAAGCACTACAAAAATACGAAAAGGTGATAGAGTGAAAGGTATAATGAGGAATGAGAGTTAAGAAACAGAAGAAATAAAAACACCCCTCTCTACCCTTACCTGCTACAAGGATCAGTTGGACGCTCCAGTGACGTAAGATACCCGCAACCTTCGCCAAACCTAACCATCCCCATCAGCCTGTCAAGTTTCAAGGCAATGGCTTAAACAATTTTTGAGATATCTTGCTCAAAAGGTTAAAATGCTGAAATTTTAAAGGGTCGTAAGTCAAAAAAGGGAGATAAGAGGAACATTTCTGCGAAATCATTTTGAAATCAGGCCACTGGCGAAGGAGATGTCGTTTAATGTTTTTTTTTTTTTTTTTTTTTTTTTTTTTTTTGTTTGTTTTTTCTTTGGTTTTTTTTTTTTTTTTTTTTTTGACCACTTCCGTGAAAATACCTTGAAAGCAGGACACTGGATGCGGAGGAGATGTCTTTTAATTTTTTTTCTATTTTTAGCTCTGGCGGAACCATTTTAGCAATTTTGGTAGAGGGTCATCGGAGGAACACTTCTTTGCAAATATTTTGAAATCGGGCCACTGGCCAAGGATGAGATGTCGTTTGAAGATTTTCTATTTTATAGCTCTGGTGGCCATCTTGTTCAATGTAGTGGAACCATTGCGGCCCTCTTGGATTTCCGATTCACACAATTTTAGCTCGTTTCGATCCAGAAGTCATCCTGTTGCTACAGAGCAAGTTTCTGCTCAAAGCGACCAAAGGCTTGGGAAGAGATGTCGAAAATGGATTTTTAAGGTGGCTGCATCTGGGATTTTCTGTCGGCTCATTTAGCTGTTTTGTGTCTGCTAGGCGCCTTAATGCACATCATCAAGTTTCAATTCAACTGGATTATAGAGGAGATGTCCAAAATATGAAATAAACATTTTTCCCAGATAAATGTGTAGGGCCCATATAAATGCATTGGGAAGCAAATTTGACCTTGCCGTAAAAAGGTCAAACGTCAACATAGGATCATCATTTTAGCAATTTCGGTAGATCTCCAGTCTCCGATAATTTGTGCCGAAATTAGGCCTAAGGCTAATTTGGTTCTGGAGAAGAAGATCTTAAAAGGTTTTTACCATATATGGGCATGGCATCTATCTTGATCAATGGATCATGACCAGTTTAGCAATCTTTCGTTCCCCTGCCCCAAAGAGGCTCCACATGAAATTTGAGCATACTGGCCTCAGAAGCTTCAGAGGAGAAATCATTTGAAATTATCAACAGTTTTTCCATACTAATGTGTGGGGCCCACACAAATGCATACGGAGGCAAACTTGACCTCGCCATAAAAAGGTCAAATGTCAATGTACGATCATCATTTTAGCAACTTTGGTAGATCCCCGATGATTTGTGCAATGATTCAGCCTGAAGGCATCCTCTGTTCTGGAGGAGAAGCTTTTTAAAGATTTTTACCATATATGGGCATGGCGGCCGTCTTGGTCAATGGACCGCGACTGTTTTAGCAATCTTTCATTCCCCTGCCCCAAAGAGGCTCCAAATGAAATTTGAGCAGCATTGGGCCAGAGGCTTCAGAGGAGAAGTCGTTTGAAATTCTCAACATTTTCTCCATACAAATGTATGGCGCCCATACAAATGCATAGGGAAGCAAACTTGACCTCGCCTTAAAAAGGTCAAATGTCAATGTACGACCATTATTTTAGCAACTTTAGTAGACCTCCCGTCCCCAATAATTTGTGCAAAGATTCAGCCCCTGGAGAAGAAGATTTTAAAGATTTTTACTATATATGGGCATGGCTGCCACCTTGGTCAACAGACCGCGACCATTTCAGCAATCTTTCGTTCCCCCAGACTAAGAAGACTCCATATGAAAATTGGCTCAGCGGCTTCAGAGGAGAAGTCGTTTGAAAATGTTAACGGACGGACGGACGATGGACAAAAAACTATCACTGTAGCTCATCCTGAGCATAGCTCAGGTGAGCTAAAAAAGCATGCAAAATTACCAAGCATGCAAAGATTCACTGATACACTTTCAGGGGCCTACTAAAAATAAAGTATTTGTCCCCAGGCAAAATTGTTTTTAACATCCTTCTGAAAAGGGCCTTACAATAATTTCTTATTAAATTCTTGGCAAATTATTTCCTTGAGTAGTAGGGTCCTCTTTCGGAAAGAACTTTGTATGCAGGGAAGCAAACAGGAATTCACAAAAGTAGCCTCTTTTGTACAAAATGGCGGAAAATCTACCATTCTCTAAATTATTATTATTATTATTTGATACAGAACTCAAAATGGACAATGCCTTGAATGAAATGTCGAGTCAGATCTGATTAAATTTCTAAGTCCCACTGCCAGTGTGTAACATGTGTTGATTCGTCTTCGTTCTATCAAAAGAGGACTGGATACACTTGGTAGTTTTTCCGTCATTATATCCCGCAACACGATAGTGGCGGGGTGTTATGGTTTCACGTTGGAGGTCCGTGTGTCTGTCTGTCCATACACACAAATGAGTACTTAGGTGGCTGACGGACAGTTTCACTGCATTTAAATGGGATTTATTCCATAGACACATAAATATCTTGAATTGTGTGGCTAAACACGACTTGTTGGCTACAAAATAGTCACATGAAGTATCAATTTTTTCTCTGGATAACCACATAAGTACCCATTCGTTAGCGCCCGTCCGTCCTTCTGTCGTAGATTTCTCCGCCCGTATTTCGTTTGAGTTTAAACATATTTTATTGCATCTTCTAAACAAGCAATAGGGTCGGGCCACAAGTTCTGCCAACATTAGTTACGGCCCTCCCCTACAAAACTTCATTACAGCAATATTCAGACACATGATAATGGCAAAGTAAACATGTAAGCACTACAAAAATACGAAAAGATGATAGAGTGAAAGGTATAATAATGTAAATAATATACTAATCAAATAAATAATAAGATAATGGAATGGAATGTCATAAGATGAATTGTCATACTGGCCTTAGTGAACAGCAGACTAATCGGTGAACCTTCTGGTGTCCTTGATAATAGTTTGGACGGCTTTGAAAATAGTAACATTTTCTTCTGGTGTGAGATTTTCATTTCCGAACAAAAGTTTATTAACATTTAGTGGGTTGAAATTCCTCGTTGATCGAAACAGTGCAATTCGTTCATTGATAAAGTGTGAGCATCTAAAGAAATAATGCTCTGCGTCTTCAACTTCTTCAGAACAGCTGCATGTAGGACTTGGTGACAGATGATTAATATATAGATCAAAATATAAATTACTACAGTTGTTTCTAATTCTTGCATGTAGGACTGAGATGTATCTACTACCAACTTTGTAGTATGTTGGAACTATTGAATTATTTTGTGTTTTTTTTTCAACTGATACTTAAAGCTAGACAGAGATGGTGAAATACGTAATTCTGTGTCAAGCGAATTCCATGCCGAAATAGACGAAGGAATACATGATTTTCGGGAAATTTCTGTCCTGCAAAAGGGAACAGTAATATTGTTATTATTTAATAAATTATAGGCATTTGTTTCTCCAACAAGCGGAGGAATTAAATCAGACACATATGAAGGAACAAGACCATTAACTGATTTATACATGAAGATAAGTTTCTGCTGCTTCCGTCTTTCGATAAGTGACACCCACCCACTCTCTTTGTAAAGGTTATCTAAGGAAACTGATCTTGTTAAGCCTGTAACAATGCGGGCAGCTTCATTCTGAAGTTTTTGGAGAGACTCAATGTCTCTTTCTGTGCAGCCGTCCCATACAACACAAGAATACTCGATGATGGGCAGTAAGTATGAAAAGTATATTTGGTTTAGAGCAACACGACTAAATGTATATTTGAGTTTCCTCATTATACCAATAACTTTAGAAGCACTTTTAAGGATATTTTCAATATGGTTATGCCATTGTCCATTATTGCTAAATGTTAAACCTAAATGTTTATGTTCTGTTACAAATTTGATACGTGTACCGTCAAAAATTAAATTTGGTAGTGATTCAATAAGTCTTAGGGTAAAAAGCATTGCTTCAGTTTTAAGGGGATTAAAATTGATTAACCACTGAGCAGCCCAGCTAACTAACATACGTAAGTCGTGATTGATAATACCTTCAATGTCTTTAATGTTTGCTGCAGAGTAAAATAGAGAGCTATCATCAGCAAATAGATGTGTAAGACTAAGTAAAGATTCAGATATATCATTGATATAAACCAAAAGTAATAAAGGGCCAAGAACAGAACCTTGAGGAACCCCAGCATTAACTCTCCTCAAGCTTGATGAGCTGTTTCTTATAACAACTTTTTGCTTTCTCCCACTTAAATAGTCACTTATCCATTCGAGTAATTCCCCTTCTATGCCAAATTGTTTTAATTTGAAGATAAGTCCCTTGTGCCACACTCTATCAAAAGCCTTAGAAACGTCTAAGAAAACCATGCAAGAATATTGATTATTATCAAAAGTTTGACAGATGTGATGGTATATGTCAATAAGTTGGAAAGTTGTAGAATGATTAGGCAAAAACCCAGATTGATATTTATAAAGTAAATCATTTTCATGTAAAAAGTTACAAAATATGTTTAAAAGCTATTCTTTCCTGCAGCTTACCAACGTTACTTAAGAGTGAAACTGGTCTAAATGTTGAAGGATCAGAGTTATCTCCCTTTTTGGGTAATGGTATTACATTAGAATATTTATAGATTTCTCCAAACTTACCTTCCCTAAAAGATCTATTAAAAAGAATGCTAAGGGGTACAGCAATTTCTTTAGAAACAGCTTTTAACATTTTATTACTAATTCCATCTGACCCTGTTGCCTTCTGGGATTTAAAAGTTCAATGAGGGAAGCAACTTCATCTGGTGTACATGTTATACTAGATATTCTATTTTGACATTTATATTCAAAAGCAGGCAATGTTGCATTTTCATCATTTACAATGGAGATAGATGTAAAATATTTATTTAACTAGACAAAGTGCCCAGTGGGGCACGTATACCCCCGAAGAGCGCTACCGCCAGTTTTTAACGAGCTCAAAATATGTAGCTTTGACTCTGGAGATGGCAGGATGGATGAATTCCATGCTGATAGCTATATCCCCTAAACCTCTCTGTAGGAGGATAATAAAATTCAACAAAAGTTCTTATGGTATAGCTATATAAACTTAGATGCAATTTTTGTTTACTTTTATATGAAATTTCTAAGTCTGTGACCTTGACCTGAAGGTCATACCCTATATCTACCAACATGTCAAATATAAATGAAATTCCTCAAAGGTTCTTGATGGTATAGCTATATAAACTTAAACACAAAAACTTTGACTTTTTTATGAAAATTCTAAGTCTATGACCTTGACCCCAAGGTCACCCCTGGGGTGGGGATGGTGCTAATAAAAACTTTAGACCTATATCTACCATCATGCCAAATATGAATGAATTCCATCAAAAGGTCTTCAAAATATGAACAAAGTATGAACAAATAATGCTTCAAAGGACGGACGGACAGACAAAATGATTTCTTTCTGATAGCTATATCCGCTCAACCTTTCAGGGATAATGAAATTTAATAAAAGATCTTGATGATATGGCTATATAAACTTAAACGCAAAAATTTTTACTTTTATATGAAAATTCTAAGTTCGTGACCTTGACCTCGGTCACACCCGGGGTGGGGATCATGCGGAGTAAGACGCTAGGCCGATATCTACCAACATGTAAAATATACGAGGGATGTTCGAAATGAATTGCTTATTTCTATCTGGAGACTTCAAATTTCAAGTTAGCCCAAAAGTACTCATTTCATGCCCTCGAAGTACTCCCCGTGGCTAGAAATGTAAAGTTTCAGCCGATGTATCCACTTCTTGAAGGCGTCACGGTACGCTGATTTGGGCACAGTAATAAGGTACTGATGAATGGCAGATCCAAGTGCCTGTCGGGACTGGTATTTCCGCCCAGCAAGGAATGCTTTCAATTTCGCAAACAAAAAGAAATCACATGGGACAAGGTCTGGGGAATACGGGGGGTGAGGCAAAACAGTTACTTTTTCTTTCTTCAAAAACGCCGTAACTATTGCGGAGGTATGAGCTGGGGCATTGTCATGTAGAAGACGGACATGTTTAAAACCAGTGGCAGGGCGTCGTTTCTGATAATACTTTTTCAGTTTCTTCAGTACTACGTCTTTGTAGTACTTTCCGGTGATGCTTTTGCCCTTTTTCACTGGCACTTTTATTGCGACTCCTTCACCAGAGAAGAAGATTGCATACAAAACCTTCTTTGTACTCAAAGAACGTTTGGCAATTATTGGGCGTTTGCTGTGTTTAGTGGCCCAGATCTTATTGCTAACCTTTCTGACGGGCTCAAAATAATGGACCCAGATTTCATCACCTGTGACGACATTGGCAAACTGCTTTTTGTCATAATGTGGAAACATTTGAAGCAGCTTTTTGGCCACTTTAACCCGTTGCTTCTTTTGCTGGTCAGTCAACAGATGTGGCACCCATCTAGCAGAAATCTTTCTGACTTTCAAATGCTTCTTCAAAATAAGGTGAACCGTTGATAGTGATATGCCTACCTTTCGTGCAATAACACGAACTGTAAATCTGGCATCTCCTTCAATGATTTCCTTTATTTTGGAAACGATTTCTTTACGAGATGCAGATTTTGGCCTACCTGATTTTGGTGCATTTTTGATGGACTCTACACCAGACTCAAATTTATTTTTCCACTGCCGAACTGTGTCATAAGACACACAAGAAGGTCCAAAAGCAGTAGAAATTTCAGTCATCAGCTTCTTCAAAGAACAACCAAGTTTTGAGCGAGCTTTGATGTAAGCCCGTATTTCATCTTTTTTGTCGACGCTTCTACCAACCATTTTTACTGCAGTGGTCAATGACTGCGTGTATTCAAATGACAAATTTTATGTCTTACACTTTGTCTAAAATGTACATTTATACACCATTGTGTAGATATTGAATAACCCTATACAAGTATGTATTGGTTTTTATCGTGCCCCACGTGGATATCGAGCTACAGGACAATAAGCAATTCATTTCGAACATCCCTCGTAAATGAAATTCCTCAAGGTCTTGATGATACAGCTATATAAACTTAAACACAAAAAACTTTGACTTTTTTATGAAAATTCTAAGTCTGTGACCTTGACCCCAAGGTCACCCCCAGGGAGGGGATGGTGCTGATAAAAACCTAAGACCTATATATACCATCATGCCAAATATGAATGAAAACCATCAAAGGGTCTTCAAAATATGAGTTCTTATAAAATTTAACGCAAAAACTTTGACCCTAAGACAAAAATAAAGTATGAACGAATAATACTTCAACGGACTGACGGACAGACGAACAGATTCCTTGCTGATAGCTATATCAGCTCAACCTTTCAGTTAGGGGATAATGAAATTTAATAAAAGGTCTTGATGATATGGCAATATAAACTTAAACGCAAAAATTTTTACTTTTATATGAAAATTCTAAGTTCGTGACCTTGACCTCGGTCACATCCAGGGTGCATGCTGAGTAAGAAGCTAGGCCGACATCTACCAGCATGTCAAATACAAATGAAATTCCTCAAGGGTCTTGATGATATAGCTATTTAAACTTAAACACAAAAAACTTTAACTTTTTTAATGAAAATTCTAAGTCCGTGACCTTGACCCAAGGTCACGCCCGGGATGGGGATGGTGCTGATAAAAACTTTAGACCTATATCTACCATCATGCCGTATATGAATGAAATCCATCAAAGGGTCTTCAAAATATGAGGTCTTATAAACTTTAACACAAAAACTTTGACCCTGTGACTTTTTTACGAAAATTCAAAGTCCGTGACCTTGTTCCCAAGGTCACCCCGGGATGGGGATGGTGCTGATAAAAACTTTAGACTTATATCTACCATCATGCCATATATGAACAAAATCCATCAAAGGGTCTTCAAAATATGAGGTCTTATAAACTTTAACGCAAAAACTTTGACCCTGTGACGGAAAGACGAACGAACGAACGAACGAACGTACGTACGAACGAACGAACGGACGAACGGACGAACGGAAAAGCGAAAACTATATACCCCCACATACTTCGTATGTCGGGGGTATAACAATTCAGCCTTATCTTCGGTTGAAAAACAGAAGTCGTTTTGACCAGTGACCGGATAGGAATTGAGAGGTGGAATTGAAGAAGAGCTGCTATTTCCTTTAACAAAGTGACGTACAACCTTCCAAAATTGTTTTCTATCATTTGAGTGAAAGTCAGATATGGAAAATTCCAAGTTATTGTAAAATTGCTCTTTTGCATGCCGTTTTAAATTATTAACATTATTGCGAAAAAACTTGTACCTTGCCAAAATGTTATGATTTCCTGATTTGTTGAATTTACGTTTTAACCTGTCTCTTTTTCTAGACACTCTTCTTATTTCACAATCATACCAAGGTTTATCGTCAGGTCTGATAAGTACATTTTTTGATGGAACACACAAGTTAACAAAGTTAAGAAAAGTATTATTAAACTTAGAACAGCCTTCATCCAGAGTTCCTTCCCTTAGACTAGTCCAATCAAAGTTAGATATTTTTTTTCAGTAATGTAAAATTTGCCCTTTTATATAAAAAAAATCAATCTATTGAAAACACCTTCTGTATCATATTGAAAGGGTAATGTTATATATGTTGCTTTATGGTCACTAATATTGGCTGGAACAGCTATGGTGCCAGAGTCAAGAAAAGGCAAGTCCTCTGGAATAATAATTGGGTCAAGTTAGGATTAAGTTGGTCTTTATTTAGGTCTCCAACAATAATAAGGTTTTTGGAATGTTCAAGGGCTCTTTCTATGTTTAAATTTAAATTGTTAAAGAACTGAGCATCAGCTGTTGAGGGGCTATAAAATAAACCTATTAGAAATATTTCATTCTTTACCTTGATTTCTATCCATATTGATTCTTCGCAAAAGATCTCAAGATCTAGTCTTCTCATATGAAGTAGGCTCGAGTTTATGTACGCCATAACACCCCCACCATGATTTGTTCTATCCTTTCGGTATGGTGTACTGTAACAGTTGGAGAGAGAAAGGATGTCTGTAGAAACGTTTGCATCTAAGTGGGTTTCCGTAAAACACAAAATATTAAAATCAGAAAAATTATCAAGTATAAAATCTAGTTTGTTTCTGATACTCCTGATGTTTAAATGCAAAATTGAAAGATCATGTACATTTTCAGGATCTGGATTGGTTTCAATATCTCCGGCTTGAAGTAGTAATAGAAGAATCACAAAGAAGCATTGTAGATTGCAAAAACTAAAAACCATGAGAGTATACGTATGGCGACAAATGCATGAAAATAGCTTTTGAAGCGACATAAAAAGAATAAACAATGAGTACAGATTTAGGGTTATTGTGAACAAACTTTTGCTGCTTGAGATGCAGTGATGAAACAGACCAATAGAGACCCTCCATTATTTCGTTTCCGGATGATAACTTGAGTTAACATCAATAGATTTTGACCAAAATTGGTATGTGCATTGATATTGCGGAGACCCATTTGGGATTACTAATAGGCAAATTTCGTCAATTTTTGACATAGTTATCTGCCCATCACACGTCCATATTATTTTTTCTGGACGATAACTAAAGTAAATGCCAATGGATTTTCACCTAACTTGAATGTACATTGACATTCTGGAAATCTTGTTTGGGAATGCAAATGGGCAAATTACGTCACTTTTTAACAGAGTTATCTGTCCACCACACGATAATGGCGGGATAATGTCGTTTCACGTTTTTATTTTTACAAGAGAGAGATCATTATTTAGAATTGGTGTTTTGTTTCCTGCACATCAAATCCCCTGAAAAAGGATCTACTCTTTTGGAGTAAATTGTTTCTTTTTATAGTTTAGCTCCTTTTCAGAAGGGAAGCAGAACAATTTTAATAGTTGCCTCTCCTGAATTGTATTCATTCCCCTTAAATGATATAATTGCCAGCTGTAACTTTCTTATTTTTGCATGGCCTACGGAATATCACGACTCACTTCATGGGAACGCACGTACATATGCTTCGAATCCAGCATTGAAATGTTCAACCAACGACACGAGATAAAAGAAAAAGTGCATGGAGAGATCATTCTAAATCACGAGTTAATCTTTACCGCTCTGTCGGCTAATCCACAATTTGGTTGTCTTATAAGGAGACAATTTGCATTTGCATGAAATGTCAAAACCTATTTTCTGGGAAAAACAGGAAAAAAAATTAAAATTTTAAAATGTCGTCTGCTGAAATGTTTACCCAGCATGCTATGCGTTAACACCTTCCTGCTTTTTAATTGCACCCTTAACGGATGAGTTATTGGTGGTACCACGGCCTTTTACCCTACATCATACCCGATTAACTTGTCATAACAATATTGTGACAATCTTGGCGAAACATCGCCTACCAAACAAATAATCATTAAATTTGGCATAAAACCCGCTGTTTGCTTTCTGCGCAAGGTCCGGTCGTAAATGCTTTACATGCTTGGTAAAAAAATTCAGCAGATAACAATTTGAAATATTTTTTCTCATTTTTTCCAGAAAAAAGGCTTTGGCATTTCATGCAAAGTGTCTCCTCAGGAGACAATTTGCATGAATGTCAAAGCCTATTTTCTAAGAAAAAAATAAGAAAAACATCTTTAATTTGTCGTCTGCTGAATCTGCCAAGAGGGTGGTAAAGGTTAACTCTTTCACTACCACAGGCGATAATAATAGGCTTTTGCAAACAGTATAGATCCAGATGAGACGGCTCTTATGAGCCGTCTCATCTGGATCTACGCTGTTTGACATTCAGTCTTTCAACTTTACGCATAAACTTCTTTTCAAGCAAAAGTTTGTTAAAAAAGAAAAGCAGACGACAAAATGTCGTCTGAAATTTGCCACCGAAAGAGTTAAATATTGGCAATATTGTGTTCTCGTGCCTTATTTGTCCAGTCATCGACTTGACCTATGACCTAATCAATTACGTGCCAGCGAGCAAGGCTCAATACTAGGGAAAATACGTCAAATGTCAAGCAATAGCGATGGACTTGCGAGGCAACCATTCAGATGTGTTTGTCTTCAAAGACAGTTAAAAATTGCTCTTTGAAAGTTTAAATTAACTGTAAAACGGTTTTATTTAGAAATAGCACAAACCAAAGTGTAAGGCTATTTTTCTATAACAAATTTTAAACGAAAATTAAGAAATAGCACGTCTCTTTGTGCGACTTGCGTAAAATCGCCAAAAATAGTTTTCAAAGACAGTTAAAAATTGCACTTCGAAAGTCTAAATTAACGGTGAAAAGTTGTATTTAAAAATGGCACAAACCAGAAGTGTAGTGTTATTATATTTTGATAAATTTGATAATGGAATTAAGAAATAGTACGTCTTTTTGTGAAATTTGCCTAAAGTCATAAAATTTGTTAAGAAAAAACAAAAAAAAAAAAAACGCCTGGCACATATTTGAGACATTTTGAGGCGGTACTTTTGCTTTGCTACCTCAAAAGTCCGCTCTGAATCCGCTTTATTGGTTGTACAGTGTCTGATGAGTTGTACTATAAATTACAAAGGTCCATTTTAGGGGAGACGCTGCATTATGTATTAATATACAGTGAACCCTCATTACAATGATAGCATTTATTCCAAAAGACGTTGCCATAAAAATGAATTTGCTGTTGTAAAATAAACGTCAACAAAATTGCTTTTGGAAACAAAGAACACACCACAGATCAGAAAATGGGAGTCTCTTTAATAATCAGAATATGTAAGAAAGGTCTTGTTAGCTCACCTGAGTGCGAAGTGCTCATGGTGAGATATTGTGATCAGTCATTGTCAGTCGTCCCGCGTGCGTCGTGCGGCGTCAACAATTTGCTTTAAAAACCTATTCCTCCTACACCCCTGGACCAATTGACTCGAAACTTGGTAGGAAGCATCGGAGTGACCTGTAGATCAAAAAAGCTAAAATCGTTTCGCTCGGGAACCCAAGATGGCCGTTATGGCCGCCATCTTCAAAATCTATATTTTCGATTTTTCTCCTGAACCTAAAGGCCAATGGATTTGAAACTTGATAGGAAGCATCGGAGTGACTTGTAAATCAAAAAAAGCTAAAATCGTTCCGATCGGAAATCTAAGATGGCCGCCATCTTGAAAATGTTTTTATTGTGTGTGTGTGTGTGTGTGTTTTTTTTTTTTTTTTTTTTTTTTGCTTCTTCTCCTAAACCAAAAGGCCGGTGGACATGAAACTTAGTAGAAAGCATCAGGGTGACTTGTAGATCAGAAATAGCTAAAATGGTTTCGCTCGGAAATCCTATATGGCCTCCATGTCGGCCATCTTGAAAATCTATTTTTGGTTTCTTCTCCTGAACCAAAAGGCCAATTGACTTGAAATTGGTAGGAAGCATGAGGGTGACTTGTAGATAAAAAGTAGCTAAAATCGTTTCGATCGGAAATCCAAGATCTTTAAAATCTATTTTTCACTTCTTCTCCTGAACCGAAAGGCCAACTGACTTGAAACTTGGTAGAAAACAATGGGGTGACGTAGATCAAAAATAGCTAAACTCGTTCGATTGGAAATCCAAGATAGACGGCGTATTTGAAATGCAGATATCTCTATTTATGAACCTGATTATTTTTTATTTTTATTTTCAACAAATAATCAGTACTCTCTTGCCCAATTTTTGACATGCTTGATGTTTAGCAAGCTTCAGAGTTTCCGGAATTTCAGTAATAATGGGCACAAATGCGTTGACCAGGGCTGCGTTCCTCGAGCTGCGTTCAGCAGTGCAAAGTGATAGGTGGATCCCCGTACGTAATGACGAGCATCAACAGTAGCAGGGACCCAGCGCAAAACATTCGCTATTACTTTGCATTCCTGAACGCAGCCCTGAATTCACAGAACTGTTTCTCGGATATCTGTGGTCCTTGAATCGGGCCTTGAATTTGCTTAGCAAAGATCTGACTCCTTACGGTTAGAACTTGATATGGCGATTAACAATGTTGAACGACTGCTGGCCAACACCAACTAAGATTAATATCATACATGTATGCAGTTGTCAAGGGGGTGGGGTTGGGGAGAGGGGTGCGGGGGTCCTCCCCGGAAACCTCCTCTGGAAAAGGTTTTAATTTCTAGACTGCAGGAGGGTCAATAAACCCCATCCTCACCATCATTTATACAAAGCCATAAAAACTCCTGGTCAGACTGAAATGAAGAACAACTGGCCAAGACCTTTTGTGTTATACAACAATAACAAACTCGGGGTAAATTTTTCAGCAGGCCACATATTGAAATACTTTTCTAATTTTTTCCCAGAAAACAGGTTTTGATATTTTATGCAAATTCTCCAATGAATTAGATCGGTAAAGGTTAAGCGAGTCAAAACAGTCAATATAAAGAAGTTTTCTTTGTAAATTGTCACAGTGCATATTGTTTTGAATTGTTTGAAAATTTGTCTGCACTCGTTGCAAAATTAAAAATAAAAAGTCAAGTAATGCTGCTGCAAAAGTATCCTTTGTTCTTACATGTAATGTACAAAGATAATTATTTCATATCGTCTAACGATACATTTCAATCATATTACTTTTCAATTATAAAAGGAATCTTACGGTTAAAATAATTTTGAAAACTAAGAAAGACCGACTTAAGCAGTAAAAAAGAAAAATGTTCTTGGCTAGATCCGGGCTCCTGCGTGTGAGGCATGCTAGGTCAAGGGTCTGAAATGGCAACACAAAATCAGACAGGGTAAACTATTATTGTGTGCTCCTATGAAAGGAACGACAGGTTTGACTGTAAAAAGATGTGAAATCTTGAGCATCTTTAATTATTTTTTGTGTCGTCTGTAAGGGAGCGAACTGCGCCGTCCGCGATATTTGCATTTGTAACAGGTGAACGATGCGAATATAAAAATCGGCGAGGGAGGCATCAGTTTGCCATAAGTGGAGTAAATAGAGATATCTCTTTTTCAACCATAAATACAGATATCTTTAATTGAAATGCAGATATCTGTATTTGAAATGCAGATGTCTCTGTATCTAATTTAGAAATTCAGATGATCTGCGTTTCAAATAACAGATATCTGCATTTCAACTAAAGATATCAGTAATTACAAAAAATACAGATATCTCTATTTATTAATAGAGATGTATTTATTAATAGAAATGTCTGTATTTGAAATGCAGATATCTGCATTAAATGGGTAAAAAAAACCAAACAGGCTGTCATAGCCTATGCTTCCCGAGACACCAAAAGAAGGAGAGATGAGGAACAAACAATGACGAAACAAACACCACAAATGAAACCATCGACGCACACACAAAGAACTGCAACAGAGGAACTGCCTTGGAACGGTCAGTAGAAAAACTACTGCTCCCTCCACCCCAGTAGTTTTTCTGCCAGCTAGTTTTACTCGCGCGATACCTCGCCCTTAATTCTGTTGCAGCGCCAACCCAGTAAGCAGTCTTTATAAATCTATAGTAGACCGTGTTAACGTCACGTTAGCTAACAACTTCGTTAAGTTTTGAACAATTGGGCCCTGGTCGTTTCTTCGCTTTTGTTTTTCACCTCTTTTTTTTAACATTACAGCTCCTGTCTCCAACTGCGACTCAAATATTCTGTATTTGTGAGGAAAAAAGTAAACATTTCCAGCAGTATCGGTTACAAGGAAAAACTGAACCATTATCACTGTCTGGGCCTATACGACAAATTGACGATTTTTTTTTTTTTTTTTTTTTTTTTTTTTTCTTATTTTCCCAGAAACGGGCCTTGGCAAAGCCTATTTTCTGTGAAATTAGAAACATTTTCAAATTGTCGTCTCCTGAATTTTTTACCCAGCATGCTAAGCGTTAATGCCAACGTACATAACAGAAGTTCCAGATGGCATAGGTCAGGGGATGATTGAAACTTTAAAATCATTTATTTTTTATGTTCGCACTTCCAATAACTCTTAAGTACAATTTTCTTTAAATATTGTGGATGAATCGAAAGTTAAATCGATGACCGACAGGCGGCCTCTCCACTTAGCCCATTATTAGTGTTATTTAGGAACACTAATGTCTCTGGCCATATTTCAATAATCGTTTAAGGAGCTCAGTCAAGTATCCAGACTGGCCTGCATAAAGATTGACACCTGTTCATTTCCGTATATCAGTCGTAAAAAAAAAGAAAAAATAAGAACACAAATCAAATATCCGATTAACCTCTAAAATAAGCTAAAGATGTCATTTTAATCCTTTAAGCGCTAAATAAAATTGTACCAGACGAAATTCCATTATTATTATTATTATTATTATTATTATTATTATTATTATTATTATTCAAAGAAAACTGTATATGCTCTTACCACCGGCTTAACTGGTATTAGATTTTCAAAGTAACCAGAATGAGCTCAGTGGTATACAGTGTAACCTCAATGGCCCGAACACGGATGGGTCGTTTACCGTGGATGATTCGAACTCGTTTTTCAGTCCCTACAAAATTCTTCCAATAGCTCAAGAAAACAAATATTTAGGGATTTTTTTCTTATTTTATCATGGCATTGTATGTTGTGTGTACTCATTAGAATCGCCTCATCGAGGCGATTCTAATAAGTACACTCAACATACAACCGATTCTAATGAGTACACTCAACATACAATCGTTCTGTAGAAAATCGAAAAGATTTTTCTAAATTATCATTATTTGCTTCCTGAACTGGTGCCATGATTTACCCTCAGTGGCTCGAACTACCCATGTCTCGAACAATTTTCCATGGTCCCAAAGATGTTCGAGCCCTTGAGGTTCGACTGTATATTAGAATCCAATAATCCTGTACGATGACACTGAAATGACCTGGTTGGACTGCGCGCCTACGCGATGTCCATATAATGTGTAGAGAACAAAGGGCGAAGCCAATGATGATCAGTGAGCAAGCCTGTGTGAATACGGAAGCAGGAATTTACCATCGCTTTTGAGACATGGAATTTTCAAAATAAAGCTCTAGTAACAATAGCCGCAGCAGACGACATTCTACTAGGCAGGCGATTCACATGAAAAATCAAACCTTATTAACAAGAAGTGCTTATTATCTATTGATATTGCTATAAATACTTATTAAACTTTCTAGAATTCGCATGGATATACGGAAGAAAGAAATAATGCCACAGTATGTCATAAATAATATCACATTTTTTTTTTCTTTCTGAAACCATTTATTCTAAATCGCGATTAGAAATTAGTTAAGAGGGTGTTTGCAAAATGGTATACAGATTTACATGATTCGTAAGACTTTCTTCTGAATCCCATTTGTATGCTACTGTTGTAATCATGTTCCAACCATGTTTGTGTTAAAACGTTTTCGACGACGTCGCGGCGACGTCGAAACGATGTTCCAATGCTGCGTGTTTTTTTTAATAAGCACTCCTTTATAATCCATTTCATAATCTATTCCCTTCCCTTACCATTTAATGAAATTTTATAATAAATAATAAGTGACGAACATGAAAAAATTATCTTTATTGCGCATACTTGTAGGTCTGAATCGGACGTCACTGATCCAACTTTCACTGCCTGGTTATCGTGGCGAATCTATGGATAGTGTAGAATATATTGATGAACACAGAAGGCCCTGACCAGGGCCTTCTGTGTTCATCAATATATTCTCTGACCAGGGCTATCTGTGTTCATCAATATATTCCCTGACCAGGGCCTTCTGTGTTCATCAATATATTCCCTGACCAGGGCTATCTGTGTTCATCAATATATTCCCTGACCAGGGCCTTCTCTGTTCGCATATGGAATAAGGGTCTTTTTTCCATGTTATACATCATTTTGTATCTTGTCGCACTGATGGTATCTATATCAATGTTGGGTTTGTCGTGTGTCATCGGATGTCTATTAACTGGCGATAGGTGTGAACAAGCAGACGATAAATTAATGAAAATAGAAAATTGTGGATTGATTGAAGATTAAACTCTTAATGCTTTATCTATTAGTTATCTGTTAGATGAAGCGTCTACGTGAGAAATTAAAATTCCATCTGATTGGAGAAACTGAATGTCGCACAAGTGATAGCCCGAAGATAGTTGAAAATAAAACATAACCGGCACGCTCTTAACGCTTAGCACTGTGTGTAAAATTTTCAGCAGACAACTTATTGAAATATTTTTTTTTCTTATTTTCCAAGAAAACGGAGTATGACATTTTTTATGGAAATTGTCTCCAATAACAATGGAGACAATTGGCATGAAAAGTCAAACCTTGTTTTCTGTGGAAAATAAGAAAATATAACCCATCTGTCGTCTGCTGAATTAGCCCAGAGAGTGGTAAAGGTTAAAATAAAATCATTCACTTCTAATGTAGCTAACCATCTTCTGCTAGCCTCAGGGTACAGGGCTGAGGGTCAGATACACTTTAATTTACTTCAATGTCACCTGATGAAACACACTGAGTAATATGTACATCTTTCTTTCTTTCTTTCTTTCTTTCCTTGGTAGATTTTTCGCCACTTTTATAACGGAGAATTTTTTGTGACGTCTTGTTTGATTTCCTGCATATTAAGCCCCTTCTGAAAATGATGAAAAATTCCGATATTTAACATATTTCTGTTCATAGATTGTAGGTACTCGTTAGAACCGCCTCGCCGAGGCGGTTCTAACGAGTACCCTTAATCTGTTTTTGAGCAGAAATAAGAAAAATAATGTATACCCCTGTAAACCCCAGTTTTACTATATAAAAGTGGGATTTAAGGGGGTCAAAATTTTATAGGCATGTTTTCCTGATGGCATCATATGAGAAGTAACATAAAAGAACAAAATACAGAAAAACAAGAAAAGTGACTAAGGGTACGTTATTATGTAAATGAGTTAGCAAGTTGTTTTCCTTGCATACATGTGTTCTTCAGGTCAAGAAGAATGCATCGGTAAAGTTTCATGACAATAGTCTAAGGAATTTAGGAGTTATGGTCAACAATTAACCCTTGTCATGCTGAATAAATTAAGATGCCACACCCACTTCTAATTTTAAGCCAATCAGATTACTTGATCTAAGTTGTTCATACAAATTCAAATAGTGTCAAACAATGCAGATCCAGATCAGTTCAGAAGCCAACTAGATAAGTTGGCTTCTTCAGAAGCCAACTGATCTGGATCTACACTGTTTGCAAAGGCAGGGTATATCCGGGTTAAGTAGGACTAGGGTAAAAATTCTGCATTTTTAAGCCTGATGAAATGAAGTTAAGGGCACAAAATAAATGAGCAAGAATCTTGTGGTATGCTGTTTATCTTCTATGCGAAATGAACATATATATATACATAAGGTTCCGTAGAATTAGACCGAACAGTAAAACAATTGGAGTCCATACACGAAAACTGACCAAGAGGAGAGTTATCTTTGCGTGTCTGTCATTCCCTGGTTTAGGTATTTGTATCTATATTAAGTTTCATGGCAATATCCCAAGGCGTCTAAGAGTTATAGCCAAAACACAAAATTCTGCTCATCACGAAAACATACCTATATAATTTTGACCCCCTTAAACCCCATTTTAATATAGTAAAACTGAGGTTTACAGGGGTATTTTTATTATTTCTGCTCAAAAACATAGATTGTGGGTACTCGTTAGAACCGCCTCGCCGAGAATTTTTGTATCTGAAAATTTTCATTTTTTGGTGGTGAATTTTTCAATATATTTGAATAGGCGTGTTTTCGTAATGCATTTTAAAGCTTGGTGATATTAAGGAGAATTATTCACTTTCAAGGTAGGTAACTGTCAAAATCGTTTTGCCACCCTTCAATAAGCAAATACCTTAAGTATTCAATAAGCAAATACCTTAAGTGAGGTACACAACACATCATCTAAGTGAAATAAAATTATCTGCAAGGTTCATAAAACTGTAACATACAATAAAACAATCACAGCCTAGGGAAGGAATTCAGTATGAGCAGATAATCCAGAAATAAAGTTAACAAGAATTATCTTTCTTGCATGTGTGTTAGCCTCTGGACAAGGGGAATGTATCTACTATATTTATCCTACGTATTAAGACACCTTATCTCCTTACCATACATGTCCTAAATTTGAAATAGTCCATTCTAGTACCTCTTGATGTGTCTAAAATATCAGTGATATACGTATGGCAAACAGTGTAGACCCAGATCACACGCCGTGTACTGCAGCATCTGATCTGATTCTACACTGTTTGCAAAGGCATATCTGTCCCAATACTAAGGGTTATTACAGTTCATGACAATACTCTTCCAGTAGTTTTGTAGTTTGTCTTTTTTTTATTTGGGTTTGGCGTCACTTTCAACAATCTTTCAGTCATTATGTATCGCGACAGTGTCTGGATGTGACAGGCAGCTCCATTTTGAGAGCTACCTCTGTAATATCACACCTCAGATACATGAAATGATATTCCACCCTGTCAAATTATACTGACGGTGTGCTGACCGATCTTGATTCCTAGCTCTACTTTCTTATGATGAAGACTAAGCGAAAGGGCAACTGGTACCATTTTTAAGTCTTTGGTATGACTTGGCCAAGGATTAAACCCACAACCTCCTGGTAACAGTGGTTTTGTACTTAAGAGCTGTACGTAGATGTTTTGACGGAACTACAAAAAATTACTATTACCAATGTCTCCTACTTTGCTAATGGCTCGGGGGCAATTTAGAGCTTGAAAAATAAAACTACAGTGTTATTATATTAGCAAGTTTTATTTCAGTAAAATAAAGCAACCAAAACAACTTGTATTTCAAGTTTTGGGAAACAAAGCTCCTGATAAGTGTGGGGGTAGGGGGCAGATCGGGTAAATATTTTTCTTATTTCAAGAAAACATACTTTGTGGGTACTCATCCAAAGTGCCTCAGTGAGACGCTTCTAATGAGTAGCAATAATATATGTTCCCATGGAGAAATAACACAAAAATCAATATTTTCTGGGTGAGAAAAAGCACCAGTTTATCAGGAGCTATTGGAAAACATGCAGTTGACCCACAAAAATTAATCATTTGTAGAACTGGTAAAACAGAGTATGAACAAAAATGAACATGAGGTTAAGGCTCAGACCAGGATTGTCTAATGGTGGCTATTAACCCATTGTAGTCTGGAGACCCCTAAAAGGGTAATTGGCAAACAGTGCAGACCCAGATCAGATGCCACAGAATGTCGCATCTGATCAGGTTTGCCACTGTTTGCAAACAGTACAACCATTTTTCTTTAGGGATATCTAAATCACATAGCCTGATATACCTACAATAGCAATTGGACTCTTCCAATAATAACAGAGTGTGGCGGAGTTTATTGACATCACCAAATAATACACACATTTTGTTTTATAGTAAGTCATTGTTCAGTGACGTACTTTAAATAATAAGAAATGAATTAGTGCTGCCTGAAGACAATGTTAAATTTATCATCACAATGCACTTTGATGGTGGAAAAAAACATGCAACATTTTGATATTGAACAGTTGACATTTACTGTGAAAGGACCAGGTCTTACATAAATACTGGATTGATGTTAACTTTAGGAAAATGGCAATAGCAATGTACAAAAAATTTTTATTGGTAACTGCTGCTTCTTTATTTACTGTGGGTAACAGGACTAGAACCCCTGGCATTTCTGTATCTGATGGCGAAGAATATTCCGACATGGACAATACAAATATGGATACAAATCTGTCTAAGACAGAAAAAGGCCGGAGTGAAAAGTGCAGCTCTAAGTGAAGTCAGTAAAATTAATCAGCTGTTGAGCATTATGGAAAAGATACATTCTTTTCAAAAACATTTGTCGGAACTAACCACTCTAGTTAATATTAACAGTGCAAGAAATGTACGGCACGAACATACCGCAGCCTGTAAACCAGTCTTCCACCAGTATAGTGCAGGAAACTACTGAGTCATCAGACAGTAATGACTCAATAAAGACAAATACCTCAAATCAAAGGACACTGAATTCGGAGAAAAAACAAACATAGGAAAATTATTACTGACCAGGATCCTAAATAGATTCAGCCAAGTGCAATAAAGGGTGCCCGTGTAAAAGATAGGACCACTTCTAAAGAAGTAAGTCACAACAGATCGTCATCTGGTGAACAAAGTAACAACAAATCTTCAAATGTGCTCATAATTGGCGACTCCATTCTACATGGAATAAATATTAAAGGACAATCCGTAATGTCCCGTAACATGTTGTGTCTGGTCAGAAACAGATAGTATACCAGAAGATATTAAACTGTTCGACTTGAAAACATTTCCCACCATAATTATTTACATTGGAGGTAATGATGTTGCAAGTGGCGGTGATCTTTATGAAGAAAAATACGACCAACTGCTTCACTATATAAAGATGCAAAATTCCAAGTGTAAAGTTACCATGGGTAACATACATGTATGTCAAAGAGTAGATATTGATAACTATAAAATGCCTCAGCTTAATGACATTATACATGGACTTGCTAGAGAACATGGACACAAATTAGCGTACACGTACTCAGCGTTTCATGAGAAGGACGGAAACGTTTATGAGCGTATTTATCAGTATGACTCGATTCATATCAATCCGTCGGGGATAAAGCGATTCACGAGGATATTACATGGTAATACTGACATTGTTCAGGAATTTTCCAAAATGTGGAAAGTATCCGGGAAATATCAGACGACATGCAGGGCGGAACTGGAATAATGGATTTTGAAATTGCATGAATTGTTTGTGTTGAGGTTTTACGGCCCAGTCAACCCAATGGGGTTAAGTCGAGCGCGGTCAGTTTACCTAACCACACGTTTACTGGGCAGGCTTAGTCCTCTAAGCGGTTAACCAGTATTGTGCACATTCTTTCGCCAGAAACTGACAACTGCCCTTCTTGAATCAGCGGAAGGGAGAGAATGACCGTAGAAAATATTTCATGATGAATCTTCACGAAAGAATGTTGCCGACTTCGGTGGAGGTTGAACCCGCGACCTCCTGGTCTCCAGTCGGACGGCGCATCCAACGGAGCCACCGAGGAAAAATGTATTAAGTGTGGCGAAAACAATCACGAAACCCGTTTTTTGCTCTCACAAAAACCAGCTTAGTGCAGACTGCCATTTTTATGAACAGTCCTTTGTGTACATTGGCAAAAATGCCATTTCTACCAATACTGATGTTCAAACTTCAAACGTTTAATTTCTTTTCATTATTTAATTATTATTATGCTGAAAATGTGACTATTTAGCAACCGGGTGTTCTTATGGAAGTAATCTCATTCAAACTGCTGAAATTGAAAATACAAACTTTCATGTGCATGCTGATAATATTCATGTTCATTATTCATCTTCCTTGAGTGGTAATGTGCATGCTATTTTTTATGTCCTTAATTCATCTTCCTCGAGTGTCAGAAATGATCATGACAGGGATGTAAATATGCATGGTAATTTGGTAAGGTCTGTACCTGATAATGACGTTCGTAGCTTTGCAGATTCAAATACTACTTTTACGTCTAATATGCAAAATCAAACTTTCAATACAGAGTCTAGTTTCGATTTAAATGATGCATACAGTACTGTAAATCTTAGTTTAATAGGTAAAGGTATGTATATTGGACATTTAAACATATAAGGATTTAGTAGTAAAATTGAGGAAGTTAAATTACTGTTAAAGTCAGAAAATAACTCGATCCATATTCTTGGACATAGTGAAAGTAAACTGAAAGAGTGTCATCTTGAAACCGTCTTTCATTGATTGTATGTATTTGTTAGGCAGGCCTCAAGGAAGAGTAGCTTGTAGCTAAGTGTGTTACCCACTGTAAATAGTCATTATTATTATTATAATTATTAAGTCTACAATGGGATTAAGAGGCGATGTCTGAAAACATAACATCCTGCTGTCCTTTTGACATCCTTTGGAAAAACGCTTTTTTGCTTGGCGTTTTATTCTAAATGAAAATGTTTTGTTCTGATTGACCATAGCTTATCATAGTTAAATGCAGCTGTCTGAACCATGAGAACCCCAACTGCATCTGTGTCACGTCCCTGTTTTATTAAGAAATTAATTAGTGCCGCCTGAAGAAAATGTTAAATTTATCATCACAATGCATGATAATGGTGAAAAAAAAAAAAAACATGCAACATTTTGATACGGAACAGTTAACATTTACTGTGAAAGGACCAGGTCTTACATAAATACTGGACTGATGTTAACTTTAGGAAAATGGCAATAGCAATGTACAAAACTTTTGTATCGGAAACTGCTGCTTCTTTATTTACTGTGGGTAATAGGACTAGAACCCCTGGCATTTCAGTATCTGACGGCGAAGAATATTCCGACATGGACAATACAAATATGGATACAAATCTGTCTAAGACAGAAAATGACAGTGTGAAAAGTGCAGCTGTGAGTGAAGTCAGTAAAGTTAATCAGCAGTTGAGCATTATGGAAAAGATACATTCTTTTCAAAACCATTTGTCGGAACTAACCACTCTAGTTAATATTAACAGTGCAAGAAATGTACGGCACGAACATACCTCAGCCTGTAAACCAGTCTTACACCAGTATAGTGCAGGATACTACTGAGTCATCAGACAATGACTCAGTAAAGGCAAATACCTTAAATCAAAGGACACTGAATTCGGAGAAAAAACAAACATAGGGAAATTATTACTGACCAGGATCCTAAATAGATTCAGCAAAGTGCAATAAAGGGTGCCCGTGTAAAGGATAGGACCACTTCTAAAGAAGTAAGTCACAAAAGCTCGTCATCTGGTAAACAAAGTAACAACAAATCTTCAAATGTGCTCATAATTGGCGACTCCATTCTACATGGAATAAATATTAAAGAACTAATACGTAATGTCCCTTAACATGTTGTGTCTGGTCAGAAACAGACAGTATACCAGAAGATATTAAACTGTTCGGCTTGAAAACATTTTCCACCATAATTATTTACATTGGAGGTAATGATGTTGCAAGTGGCTGTAATCTTTATGAAGAAAAATAAGACAAACTGCTTCACTATATAAAGATGCAAAATTACAAGTGTAAAGTTACCATGGGTAACATACATGTATGTCAAAGAGTAGATATTGATAACTATAAAATGCCTCAGCTTAATGACATTATACATGGACTTGCTAAAGAACATGGACACAAATTAGCGTACACGTACTCAGCGTTTCATGAGAAGGACGGAAACGTTTATGAGCGTATTTATCAGTATGACTCGATTCATATCAATCCATTGGGGATAAAGTGATTCACGAGGGTATTACATGATAATGACGACATTGTTCAGGAATTTTCCAAAATGTGGAAGGTATCGAGGAAAAAGACGACATGCAGGGCGGAACTGGAATAATGGTGGCGAAAACAATCACGAAACCCGTTTTTTGCTCTCACAAAAACTAGCTTAGTGCAGACTGCCATTTTTATGGACATAAAAGTCCTTTGTGTACATTGGCAAAGATGCCATTTTTACCAATACTGATGTTCAAACTTCAAACGTTTTATTTCTTTTCATTATTTAACCGATTTATGCGGAAAATGTGACTATTTAGCAACCGTGTGTTCTTATGGAAGTAATCTCATTCAAACTGCTGAAATTGAAAATACAAACTTTCATGTGCATGCTGATAATATTCATGTTCATTATTCATCTTCCTTGAGTGGTAATGTGCATGCTATTTTTTAAATCCTTAATTCATCTTCCTCGAGTGTCAGAAATGATCATGACAGGGATGTAAATATATGCATGATAATTTGCTAAGGTCTGTAACTGATAATGACGTTCGTAGCTTTGCAGATTCAAATACTACTTTTACGTCTAATATGCAAAATCAAACTTTCAATACAGAGTCTAGTTTCGATTTAAATGATGCATACAGTACTGTAAATCTTAGTTTAACAGGTAAAGATATGTGTATTGGACATTTAAACATATAAGGATTTAGTAGTAAAATTGAGGAAGTTAAATTAATGTTAAAGTCAGAAAATAACTCGATCCATATTCTTGGACTTAGTGAAAGTAAACTGAAACAATGTCATCTTGAAACCGTCTTTCATTGATTGTATGTATTTGTTAGGCAGGCCTCAAGGAAGAGTAGCTTGTAGCTAAGTGTGTTACCCACTGTAAATAGTCATTATTATTATTATAATTATTATCAAGTCTACAATGGGATTAAGAGGCAATGTCTGAAAATATTATTATTATTATTATTATTAAGTCTACAATGGGATTAAGAGGCGATGTCTGAAAACATAACATGCTGCTGTCCTTTTGACATCCTTTGGAAAAACGCTTTTTTTGCTTGGCGTCTTATTCTAAATGAAAATGTTTTGTTCTGATTGACCATAGCTTATCATAGTTAAATGCAGCTGTCTGAACCATGAGAACCCCAACTGCATCTGTGTCACGTCCCTGTTTTATTAAGAAATTAATTAGTGCCGCCTGAAGAAAATGTTAAATTTATCATCACAATGATGTTAATGGTGAAAAAAAAAAAAAAAAAAAAAAAAAAAAAAAAAAAAAAACATGCAACATTTTGGTACGGAACAGTTAACATTTACTGTGAAAGGACCAGGTCTTACAAAAATACTGGATTGATGTTTACTTTAGGAAAATGGCAATAGCAATGTACAAAAATTTTGTATCGGAAACTGCTGCTTCTCTATTTACTGTAGGTAACAGGACTAGAACCCCTGGCATTTCAGTATCTGATGGCGAAGAATATTCCGACATGGACAATACAAATATGGATACAAATCTGTCTAAGACAGAAAATGACAGTGTGAAAAGTGCAGCTCTAAATGAAGTCAGTAAAGTTAATCAGCTGTTGAGCATTATGGAAAAGATACATTCTTTTCAAAAACATTTGTCGGAATTAACCACTCTAGTTAATATTAACAGTGCAAGAAATGTACGGCACGAACATACCTCAGCCTGTAAATCAGTCTTACACCAGTATCGTGCAGGAAACTACTGAGTCATCAGACAGTAATGACTCAATAAAGGCAAATACCTCAAATCAAAGGACACTGAATTCGGAGAAAAAACAAACATAGGGAAACTACTACTGACCAGGAACCAGAATAAATTCAGCCAAGTGCAATAAAGGGTGCCAGTGTAAAAGATAGGACCACTTCTAAAGAAGTAAGTCACAACAGATCGTCATCTGGTGAACAAAGTAACAACAAATCTTCAAATGTGCTCATAATTGGCGACTCCATTCTACATGGAATAAATATTAAAGGACTAACACGTAATGTCCCGTAACATGTTGTGTCTGGTCAGAAACAGTTAGTATAGAAGAAGATATTAAACCTATCGACTTGAAAACATTTCCCACCATAATTATTTACATTGGAGGTAATGATGTTGCAAGTGGCGGTGATCTTTATGAAGAAATATACGACCAATGGCTTCACTATATAAAGGTGCAAAATTCCAAGTGTAAAGTTACCATGGGTAACATACATGTATGTCAAAGAGTACATATTGATAACTATAAAATGCCTCAGCTTAATGACATTATACATCTTGCTAGAGAACATGGACACAAATTAGCGTACACGTACTCAGCGTTTCATGAGAAGGACGGAAACGTTTATGAGCGTATTTATCAGTATGACTCGATTCATATCAATCCGTCGGGGGATAAAGCGATTCACGAGGGTATTACATGATAATGACGATATTGTTCAGGAATTTTCCAAAATGTGGAAGGTATCCGGGAAAAAGACGACATGCAGGGCGGAACTGGAATAATAGATTTTGAAATTGCATGAAATGTGGCGAAAACAATCACGAAACCCGTTTTTTTGCTCTCACAAAAACTAGCTTAGTGCAGACTGCCATTTTTATGGACATAACAGTCCTTTGTGTACATTGGCAAAGATGCCATTTCTACCAATACTGATGTTCAAACTTCAAACATTTAATTTCTTTTCATTATTTAACCGATTTATGCGGAAAATGTGACTATTTAGCAACCGTGTGTTCTTATGGAAGTAATCTCATTCAAACTGCTGAAATTGAAAATACAAACTTTCATGTGCATGCTGATAATATTCATGTTCATTATTCATCTTCCTTGAGTGGTAATGTGCATGCTATTTTTTAAATCCTTAATTCATCTTCCTCGAGTGTCAGAAATGATCATGACAGGGATGTAAATATATGCATGATAATTTGCTAAGGTCTGAAACTGATAATGACGTTCGTAGCTTTGCAGATTCAAATACTACTTTTACGTCTAATATGCAAAATCAAACTTTCAATACAGAGACTAGTTTCGATTTAAATGATGCATACAGTACTGTAAATCTTTGTTTAACGGGTAAAGGTATGTGTATTGGACATTTAAACAAATAAGGATTTAGTAGTAAAATTGAGGAAGTTAAATTAATGTTAAAGTCAGAAAATAACTCGATCCATATTCTTGGACTTAGTGAAAGTAAACTGAAAGAGTGTCATCTTGAAATTGTCTTTCATTGATTGTATGTATTTGTTAGGCAGGCCTCAAGGAAGAGTAGCTTGTAGCTAAGTGTGTTACCCACTGTAAATAGTCTTTATTATTATTATTATTATTATTATTATTATTATTATTGTTATTATTATTATTAAGTCTACAATGGGATTAAGAGGCAATGTCTGAAAATATTATTATTATTATTAAGTCTACAATGGGATTAAGAGGCGATGTCTGAAAACATAACATGCTACTGTCTTTTTGACATCCTTTGGAAAAACGCTTTTTTGCTTGGCGTATTATTCTAAATGAAAATGTTTTGTTCTGATTGACCATAGCTTATCATAGTTAAATGCAGCTGTCTAAACCATGAGAACCCCAACTGCATCTGCCACTGTAATAACAATCAAATATCGAATGCATAGTTAAAGTTATTATAAAAATATAATCAAAATACATGTATAATCAACAATCAGTAATAGATTATTTGAGCAGAATTGACCATATGCTTTCTTTTCAATAGAAGTTTTTAGTTTATCAATGATCTGGAAAATATTTATATGGATCCCCTTATATCTAGCTTACTCATCATACTTAATGGTAGCTCTCTACAACAGTTGCCTTCTAAGGACAAAATGGCCCTTGTTGTCAGGCAGCTGTTGTAGAGCTCACAAGCATGCATGCACATACACACATACCATACTCATTACACACATTACACCATCACGAAAACACGCCTATATAATTTTGATCCCCTTAAACCCCAGTTTTTTATTGTAAAACTGGGGTTTACAGGGGTATACATTATTTTTCTTATTTCTACTCAAAATATAGATTGTGGGTACTCGTTAGAACCGCCTCGTCGAGGCGGTTCTAACGAGTACCTACTATGTTTTGAACAGAAATATGAAAAATATCAGATTTTTTTATCTGGAATTTTTCAGTGTTTGGAGGTGAAATTTTCTATGTATTTGAATAGGCCTGTTTTCGTAATGCACATGCATAATATGCATGAAGAGCATAACAAGTATTTGCAATAAAGAGACATCAACTAATATAAAATATTTTGCATCTTTGCCATAGTGTCTGCTCTTTAAAGGAAATAATTTGTCACTTCCAAAATAGGGGCTACTCTTAAAGGAAAGAATTTGCTCCAAGGAGGAAATAATTTGCTCCCAGAGGGAGCAGATTATTTCCTTTAAGAGTAGCCCCAATTTTGGAAGCAATACTTTGGAAGTAATACCACAGAGAATTTTTCAAGATTTCTACTGACTGTGCATAAAAATAGTTCTGTTCTGAATATGCTACTGCACCCCTCACCCCTCCCATCCCAACACACACACACACACACACACAAACACCTGTACATTTATATCATAGTTACTTAGTGGTTATAATGGTTGTCTCTGAATGAATAGGCATTGTGCCCAAGACTAGCATCAGTTAGAAACTTTGTTGTACCCGGTTTGGACAGATATACCTGAGTGAGCAGTATAGACCTAGATAAAGAGCCATCTGGTCAGGATCTACACTGTTTCCTACATGTATTTGGTCAGTACATTTTACACACATCATCTGACAATCAAATGAACATATTCAAATTCTAGGACAAGCACACAAAGAGGTTGTAGTTTCTGACTATTTCCAAATGAAATTAAGCTGCCCCTAGTTTGCTATTAAATTCTTCTGAGGACTGTGCAATAAAGTATTATAGGAGAAAATATTATCTAAGTAGGAGTTTTCTAACTAGGCTACATAGCCAAGTTAGGTGAAGGAAGTAAAACTGTTATCAATTAAATACTGATAATAATCTAATTACTTCAAAAGTTTTTTGGTATATTTGTATTTTTATGGTATTTTATTGTAAGCATGTATATTTCTTTCACAATGACTCATTGAGAGCATAAATTATTTTCATGAAGCTTAGAGTTTCAGAATACTTATTCTAATTAATTTTATGAACAATATAATTATCAATACAACAGTCTGGAAGAATCAGTTTCAAACAAAAGTGAAGCTCCATTGACTTTTGTGACATCTATTGTAGCTTCGGTATCAACCTTTAAAGTGCTACTTAAAGCAAAAACTATAGCAGAGTACATTCTTTTTTTTTTTTTTTTTTTTTTTTCCATATTTCAGAGAAAATAAAAAAGCTATTTCAAAGTGTTGTCTGCTGTAGTTGTGATTAGCATATTAAGGGTTATTAGTACTTCTAGTTTTCAGGGCCCAGTTATTCAAAGCGTTGTTAGCTTAAAAGCTCGTTAAGGGTCATTTTGTTAACTGTTTTAGCAGATTCAATATACAATTTTTTCATATTTTTTGCAGTGCAAAAGCTACTCACATTTTTTCAGCAAAACATCTCAGCATATTTATGTGTCACTCAATGTAAATTTTAACGAATCGTTAACTAATGATGTCGTTAGCTTTGAACAACTGGGCCCCAGGCAGTTTTGAGCCTTAATGCATGCACTATGTATGCTGCCATAATTTTGATACTTAGTATGCTGGGTTAAAATTTCAGTAGATAACCTTTTATAAAAACATTTTCTTGTTTTCCTCTAGACAATAGATTTGACATGTCATGAGAATTGTGCCTTTAGAAGACAAAATTGTCAAATCCTTTTTTTTTCTTTTGGAAAAATGGGGAAAATACAAACAATATGTCATCTGCTGAATTAGACCAGAGAGTGCTAAAGGTTAATGAAGTTTCGTGCAATGTAAATTGACACAATTACTGAAAAGTCTTCATAAGTGTTAAAATTTGAAAAAAAAAAAAAAAGGAAATTTATAAATGTTAGTATCAAAAGTCATGAAAAAAAAATCATTTACTGCATAATATGCCTCTGTTATCATATCAAGACAGTACACATATATGTATCTCCTCCCATCCCAAAAAATATTGCTGATGAAAAAAATAAAAGATAAAAGCACTAAATGTCATCAAAATATTGTCATTATAACCACAGCTCCAAATAAGGGACTTTTTTTCAATTAAGAAATTAGTATTTTCTTATTTCTCCATAAAAAACATGTTGTGGGTATTCATTAGTTCACTTTGTCTATGTACTTCTAATGAGTACCCACAACAATACATTTTTTGTGGAGAAACAAGAAAAAAATTACTTGTTACCCCCTCTTATCTAGAGCTATGTCATAAATGCATTTTGTAATGTACAACTTCTAATTCACCATTCTAACAGAGCCAAGCCTAGATAGTAATCTGGAAGAAATCTTCCTAGAAGTTAATGTTTCCAACTTCTTTTAAGCTAACAGGTTTAAAATGAAGTACCAGTATAGGACGTTTTACCCAAACTTCTATCTCTATCTGAAAAATAGGCTATAGTTCCCACTTTCAGAGCCCCAGGCTGGACCTTGCAACAAGCATTATATTTCTAAAAGCATCAATTTTGGCACATGAATACAGTAGAACTTCAATGGCTCAAACCCCGATGGCTCGTTTACCATGGATGAGTCGAAACACGTTCTTGAGTCTGCAGGGATTTCCTCCAAATACGATATACGGATAATTTAGGGAGATCTTCTTCTTTTATCTTGTAAATGTATGCTGTGTGTACTCATTATCCCACAATTATCTCCACTGTGCCTCCTGGTGTGGCATTAATAATAACCTTCCGAGGCTCGAACTACCGCTGTCTCGAACAAATTTTCATGGTCCCAAAGGGGTTCAAGCCATCGAAGTTCGACTGTATGTTGCAAAAAAAAAAAAAAAAAAAGGTTACTGAAGGCATAGCACCATCAATTATTAAATTAATTTAAGGGAATGAATTTTGCTGCCAATCTGCAAAGGGAGACAACTTTAACAGAGAAATAATTGTCTCTTTAGTCTTTAGTCTTTGAAACTTTTCAAATACAGAGGCTATTCTTTAGGACAACAATTTGCTCCCAAATTCTTTAAGAGCAGCCCCAAATTAGTAGCGAGGCAGATATTTCTATGTCTGAGTCATTTCCCTTGCAAGGTATCCATTCCCCTAATAACCCTTTCAGCCCAGTAGACCCAAATAAATACCTATGCAAACAGTATAGGTCCAGATGAGATGGCTCGCAATGAGCCGTCTCTTCCGGATCTACACTGTTTGCCATTCTGTTTTTTATTTTAGACCAAAACCCTTTTTGCATCAGTGGACATGTCCAAATTGCAGGATGGAAAGGTCCACTTCAGAAACCCAGGGATGAAAGGGTTAATGGCAAAAGGTCAACTGTGGAATAACTATATGAACAGCAAAGATCATGTCTAGTCTTGAAAAGGCCTTCACTGTTTGTTTATACAAGTAGGCTTGTATAGGCCTTTACTGTTTGCTTACACTATACCATATTATAGCTCCAGATAACACCCCTTTTTTTTACCAAACTGTATTGGGCCCAGTTGTTAAAAGCGTTGTTAGCTTAACGAGCTCGATAAGGGTCATTTCGTTAACTGTTTTAGCGGATTCAATATACAATATTCTGAAATTTTTTGCTGAAAAATGTGAGTAGCTTTTGCACTGCAAAAGCTACTCACATTTTTTCAGCAAAAAATTTCAGCATATTTGCATATCACTCGATGTAAATTTTAATGAATCGTTAACTAATGACGGCGTAAGCTTTGAACAACTGGGCCCTGATATTTTTCTTATTCCTCCACAAAAACATATGTTGTGATACTCATTAGAAGTGCCTCAGGGAGGCACTTCTAATGTTTTTGTAGAGAAATATGACAAATATTCTAAGGATAACCCTTCTTATCTGAAGCTATGCCATATTACCCTAAATATCTGACCATCTTAAACCAGTATCATACTTATCCCAAACCTTGAACAAGTCAATATGATGATGTATCCAAAATATTGTCTGAATGTCAAACAGGATAGACACTGTTTAAACTACTGCTTTCTAGGGGCATTTTGATCTGGGTCTACAAACTTTTCTCTGAATCAGGTGGGTATATTTAGATGTGACAGAGGCAGCCTGATAGCTCGGTCGGTAGAGCATCCGAATGGTAATCCAAGGGCCCCAGTTCAAGTCCTGGTACAGCTGAACATTCTTTTCCCCCTTTGACATTTGGTGGCCAGTGTGGCTCCAGGACCACGTCTGGTAGCATGAAAGAGTATGAAAATAAGCCGCTCAGCTGGCCTGGAGAGGACTTACAGATTTGGTATCAATCCCACTTAAGCTGGGGAAAATGTGACAGTGGTGGCCACATCTCTGTCTGTATAGCATCAGAATGGTAATCTGAGGTCCTAGGTTCGAGTACCCATATGGATGTCATTTTTTTTTCACCCTGTGACATAGATATTTTGGGTAAGTATGGTAAAGTATATGGTAAAGACAGCTTGTTAACCCATTTATGCTGAATGGACTCTTCTACCTTAACTCTTTGGACCAGTCTGTTTCCTATATAAGAGATGTCTGGTTAGTTTTTATTATTACCATGTTTTATAAAAATACCTGTAGTTAATGCAAATAGTACAGACCCTGATCAGAAGTCTCTGATCTGGGTCCACAATTTGCCAATGTCCCTTTATGGGATGCTAGGCTTAAATGGGTCAGTCTACTGACTAACAGCAAAGAATTTGGACAGACTGTGTGGTCATGCAAGCTTACATGATCTTAGCTGTTCTCAAAAATACATTTTTTTTTTCCCTTCTATACTGTACAACAAGGGAATGGCCTGGAATAGCAGAATCAATATATCTAGGTAAGTTTAAGCAGACTATCTATGAGTCGTTCCACAGAAAGAAATCACAGCCCAATTTCCATTTATCATCCATTTTTTATCTTGTTTCTCCACCTCTTCTGCCTGTCCATCCTTCAAACCAGAAACCAAATCCGCTTTCAAAGTTCGTAAGGAACATAATGGTGCAGGATGGAATTTCCTTAAACTTGTTTCAAATGAAGTAGTGGTTGGCCAATCTCTGTCACCCAGCAGCTTTCTATAGTGCAAATCACCCTTAAAAATTATTAAATTCGATGTCGTCAGCTCTGCATACAAGTCCGGGCAATATTTTTTCATATCACTATAATCTTGTGGCATTGTCCAGTAATCATGCACTTCTAATATAAATGAGCCTTCTTTCAGCCGTTCATCCCACTTCTTACAGAACATATTCATAGCTAAACTATTAGATTGCTGGAAATATTTTTTCGTTGAATCATAGTCTGATGGCGTCACATCTGAGACAAACCATGGAAAGGCTTTAGCATGTAAATGTATTGTCTTGGCTAGACCAGCTGATAGCAGGAATTCTGCAAGGCAGAGATCAGTGACAAATTCAAATCCAGCATTGTCCAAGGCAATATCAACCCGTCCTTGGCTTGTATTACTGCAAATAAAATATAAAGGAAAAAATTAGCTGATTTTACAACTAGATGACACTGATACAATGAATTCTGTGAGATTATGACACGCATGCCTTGTGCTTATTGATGATGACATCACAAAAACACGCCTATATAATTCTGACCCCTTACACCCCACTTTTATATAGTAAAACTGGGGTTTAAAGGGGTATACATTATTTTTCTTATCTGGCTAAAATAGCATAGATTGTGAATACATGTACTTGTTAGAACTGCCTGGTGAGATGGTTCTAACGAGTACCCACAATCTATATTTTGAGCAGAAATATGAAAAATATCAGAACTTTTTCATCTGAAAATTTTACTTTTTTTGGTTGTGAAATTTTCAATATATTTGAATAGGTGTGTTTTCATAATGTTTGGTATTTTACATCTCTTTCAGAATTATTTAGTTAAATCGAGGCAATGAAAATGTTATAATGAAAAGTTCTGTGCAATGAGGCACCATACAGCATAGCTACAGATAAGAGGGGGTATCCACATAAGCTGAGGCGCTTCTAATGAGTACCCACAACATATGTTTTTGTTGAGAATCAGCATTTTTTGGATGAAAAAAGCACCTTATCTGTAGCTATGCATACAGTCATAAGTGTGAATTCCTCCTCCATTGGTATTTGAACCCAGGATCTCATGATTTGAAGACAGGAGCACTAACTGCTCAGCCATGCAGACATTTCTGCCCTTGTATAGAAATGTAAGCAAACACTGAACAATCTTCTTCCAACATTAGCAGTATAAATACATTACGAAAACATGCCTATTCAAATACAGTATACTGAAAATTTTACCACCAAAAACATTGAAATTTTCAAATAAAAAATTCTGGTATTTTTTATATTTCTGCTCAAACCATAGATTGTGGGTACTCGTTAGCCTTGGCGAGGCAGTTCTAATGAGTGCCCACAATCTTTGTTTTTGAGCAGAAATAAGAAAAACAATGCATACTCTGTAAACCCCAGTTTTACTATATAAAAGTGGGGTTTCGGGGGTGGGGGGGGGGGGGTCAAAATTATATAGGCATGTTTGCGTGATGGATTTTAGTTTTATGGGGGCTGATCTGGAGTGGTGGAGTACATGCACTGACAAAGTTTGTAGTGATGTGGGCATACAGAAGCTAATGTGTGCAGTCAATCCTAAAAATTTAAAAGTTGGTAAATTCTTGTAAAGTGGGTCCCACTGTTGGAGTTTTGTAGGATGATTGTTGGATGATGCATGCATTGGTATTTGTTTGTGTTGAGGTTTTATGGCCCAGTCAACCCAATGGGGTCATGTCGAGTGCAGTCAGTTTACCTAACCACACGTTTACTGGGCAGGCTTAGTCCTCTAAGCGGTTAACCAGTATTGTGCACATTCTTTCGCCAGAAACTGACAAACTGCCCTTCTTGAATCAGCAGAAGGGATAGAATGACCGTAGAAAATATTTCATGATCAATCTCAATGAAAGAATGTTGCCGACCTCAGCAGGGGCTGAACCCACAACCTCCTGGTATCCAGCCGGAGGTCACGGGTTCAACCCCCGCCAAGGTCGGCAACATTCATTCGTTGAAATTGATCATGAAAAAGTTTGGTTTCTCAGGATTACTGAAGTGAAGGCATGAGGCTTATCACAACATCCTAACCAGTTGTTATTTTGGCCAAAAGAGGTCACCTTGATCTAGTTTTGTGGGAGGTGACCTGTAGTAGTCGGGTACAGGCACTGATGAAAGTTGATGTGACTAGTGGTTGTGAAAGTTGGGGTAAGTGACAAAACCTAAAAACCTAACCATGGTAATTCTTTCAAAAGTAGGTCAAATGGCCCTAGTCTTATGGGAGCTGACCTTGAGTGACAGGGTAATTAGATGTGACTAGAGCCTATGGAAGCCAAGATATGAGGTCAATTCCAAAAACTGAAGCAAGTGTTAATGTTTTGTACAAGCAGGTCACAGTGACATATTAAGGGGCTGTCGCACAGAGCATTCAGTTGCAAGGAACTTTTTGTCTGCATGCCATTTAGAATGTTCTCTTTTGTTCAAAAGAATACAAGTTGTCATTTTATGCTTTTAGAATATTAATTGACAGAAGACATCAAAACCAACCCTAAAGTTCAAGTTCAAAATGAATTTTTAATATAGCTAAGCACACAGGCGCATGGATACTATGCCACACAGTCTCTATTTCATTTAAGATTTTTGTTTCTTAGAGACAATTAAATTATCATACCTCCAAGGTAATTATTCAGATCATAATTTTTTGTTATTTTTTCTGAGTAGTAGTACACAAAAGATTTTTTGGTGTGAAATGACAAAAATCAAGTTGAATTAGTGCCACAATACACCGTGTCCTGCTGAACCTGGTTATATCCTGCCTTTACAAACAGTGTAGATCCAGATCAGTTGGCTTCTTCAGAAGCCAGAAGCTTCTTCAGAAGCCAACTGATCTGGATCTGCACTGTTTGTCATTCAGTATGTGAATATATATCAACAACCTGGATCAAGTAATCTGATTGGCTGACAATTAGAAATGGGTGTGGCATCTTAATTTATTCAGCATGACAAGGGTTAAGCTCTTATCTGGAGCCGTGAATCTGTAATGATCTTATAAATCCGATGATCTGTGATGTCAAGGGAGCTTACTGGTAATATTTTTGCAGCTGATGCATGCACCATCATATTTATCCTAAGCCTTGGGACAGGCAGGTCAACAAAGAGTGCAGACTCAAACCAGCAACTACAGAATGTCTGATTTGAAAGTTAGATGGCATATCTGAGTATTATAACATGGCGGGAAATTTTCAAGAAATAAAGCTGGAAGAATTACTTCTCAGCTGTAGATAAGAATGGGTACCAGTTAAATATTTTTTCTCATTTCTCCACAAAAACATATGTTGTTGGTACTCATACATATCTTTGAGGAGAAATATGAAAAAAAATTTTTTTTTGGTTCAAAAAAGCATACCAGGAGCTATATTACTTGTATTCTATAACTACTCATTATTACAGTACAATCTTTATCCAACTATCAACATTAAGTGAATACATGGATGCCTTGTAGTCTACAATAACATATACAGTAAATGTCCTAAAATTTCAAATACTTTTTTGCTTAACTTTTTTTGCCTAAATTTTGCTTTTTCATGCAGTAATGTGTTGTGTGGACAAATGAGAAAAATATCAATATTTCCCTTAATGCTTAGCACTCTGGGTAAAATTTTCAGCAGACGACATTTTGAAATGTTTTTCTTATTTTTCCCAGAAAACAGACAATTTGCATGAAATGTCAACTCCTGTTTTAGGAGGCAATTTGCATGAAATGTTAAATCCTGTTTTCTGGGAAAAATAAGAAAAATATTGATTTGCCATCAGCTGAAAATGCCCAGAGAGTGGTAAAGGTTAAAGTACTGACTTACCTAGAGCTATGACTAATACACATTTTACACAGACTGTTAATCCTTAAAGTACAAATCACTAACTGCAGCAGACGACATTTTGATATTTTTTTTTCTGAGAAAATAAGGCTTGATATTTCATGTGAATCATCTGCCTAGCAGACAATTCACATGAAATACCAAATCATATTTCTCTGAAAAAATATAAAGAGAAATTAGGATGTCATTTGCTACAATTTCGCTTAGCTCTTAAAGGATTAAAGAATTATGGGTAATTGCAGGACATACCTGAGATGCTGCCACACATGATCTAAATCATCTACGAGAACAAATGGCTGCAATGTGTTAACTTGGTCTAGAGGGCATGAAGTCTGAGCATTCTCTAGTCCCGCTGATATTGACAGGTCACACTTGTTGCCCCACAGCGCCATCTGGTGATAGAAACAAACAAAGAAGGTAAATTCACATATGTCTTTACCACCCCTAAACATCAATAATATTCCAAAGGCACTGAAATGATAGATTTCAAGACCTTGCATGATTTTTGGTTGAAGCCAACAGTACTGAGAGGTATGCCTTCTTTGGCAGAAATTAAACTTGTAGCAACAACGATGGTGTATTGATATGTCATATGCAAATAGTTCCATTTGTTTACATTTTCCTCATGCATATACATTCGTCAATTAAACTAGGCATTATTCATTCCTGATTTTTTTTCTCCATATTTATCAAGTACTATATTCAAAATTCAAGAGATAATAAAAACTCTTACATATTAAATAAATGAATATGGCTAAATCCCATTACGAAAACATGCCTATTCAAATATATTGAAAATTTCATCATCAAAAACCGAAAATTTTCCGATAAAAACTTCTGATATTTTTCATATTTCTGCCCAAAATATAGATTGTGGTTACTCGTTAGAACCACCTCACTGAGGTGGTTCTAACAAGTACCCACAATCTATGTTTTTGAGCAGAAATAAGAAAAATAATGTATACCCCTGTAAACCCCAGTTTTACTATATAAAAGTGGGGTTTAAGGGGGTCAAAATTATATAGGTATGTTTTCGTGATGATTTGAAAATGTCGCAAAACTTGAGTATAGGTTGCACTTCTTTTTGTGCAGAAGCATGTTCAGTGATGGTGAAGGCCATTAACACTGAACAAGTTTGATTGTAACAAAAAATGACAGATAAAATCTGTCATTAAAATGAATCTTCATCACTACATTTAGAGAAGGTCATCCTTTGCAAAAAGGGTTAACCCATTTAAGCCTAGTTTTCCATAAAAGGGACATTTGGCAAACAGTGAAGACCCAGATCAGCTGCTGCAGAATGTGGTATCTGATCAGGTCTACACTGTTTGCATTAAGTTCAGAAATTTCTACAAAACACAATAAAATTAAAAACTAAACTATAGGAAATGGACCTGTCAAAAGAGTTAAGATAGAAGCGACTACTCGGCATAAATGGGTTCAAAACAAAAAGAATAGCAATAAGGATATATCCTGACGAGCTGTTTGATCTGTATGTGCACTATTTGAAAAGGTTTATATTTTTTATCTGTGGGTTTTAAAAATTAATATATCTACCATAATCTTACAATGATGTAATTGGAGTCTTTAGTATTCATAAATTGAATATTTGACCTTTAATCTATACAGTAGTAAACACAGCCTTGAGAAGACCATATTCCTAGTGGGCACACAACATTAAAACAATGTTGATTCAAAGTTGATTCAACGTCTTGACGTTGAATCAACGTTGTTTCAACATTGTGTGCCTGCTGGGTCGATACAAAGGATTTCAATATGTACACAGGATTTGATACAGATTTGCTTGTGCCTTGGCTCAATTGAGGTCAATTTGAGGATGATGATTTGATATTTCACATCTCTTTCATGTTATTTAAGTTATATCAAGATGATGGCGTGATAAGGACTGTGCAATGAAGCACCACATATTCACATGGTGACCTCCACCTGTAGCATAATCTGGCCCCAAGGTTATAAAACATTTTTCATGCTCAACTCAACTAAGCATGAAATTTATCCTGCTAATAAATCTCAAATTACCAACAATGCCAATTCTTTCTTGCAAAACATAACTTAGCATGAAAATTTCACTGCTGATAAATATGAAAATGCCAACTATTGTTGGCATTTTCATATTTATTAGCAGAGAAAACTTCATGCTCAGCTGAGTTGAGCACCAAAAAAGTTCTATAACTTTTGGGCCTGAAGTCAGGAGCACTAACCACTCAGCCACACATAGTTTTAGTTGAGGAATTATATGATTCATGGTAAAATGACCTATATTTTTGCACACCAAAGTTTCTAACAAAATGGCATAGGCAAACAGTGCAAACCCAGAACAGCAGGATATACACGGTTCTCTATTCCACTAAGTATTTTAAGAAATAACAAACTGCGGAATAAAGTGTTCAATATTTTAGGACAAATGCCACACTCATATACATGTATAAAGCAAGACAGTACTGCAATGTAAACCCAGATGTCCATGCAGTAAGAAATATTGTTTTCAGAAATCATACATATTCAGGGCTACCTTGTATTGCCTCAGCAATTCCAATGAGTACCAACAAGATCTAAACTGATCTCTTTATCTGGAGATTTGCATGAAACTGGCACTCCCTAGCAAGGTCTCAGCTATTTCATTTCAAAATCATATGTAGTTTTTTTTTCTAATTGTAACACAATAAGTAATCAGTAAGTAGCATGTGAAAACTTCCAGCTTTACTATCAGAACAATCAGCTGGGTTTTTTCTCTCTTTTTGCTTGGACTTGAACATAAAAATGAAAAAAAAAAAAAAAAAAAAGAAAAGAAAAAAAAGTGTGATGATATAACTGTTTACTATATATGCAAGTTGAATAAAAATAGTTAAGATGTCCAGGAAGAGTCACAATTACAGAACATAATTTACCCAAGACACCATGAGGCAGAGAAAACAAACTATGGTAAAAAAAACACACATTACAAGTCAATTTTACAACCCAATGATGTGTCCGGAAGCTGCACAATGCAAGGCAAACAGTGTAGACCCTGTCATTCTGTGACATCTGATCTGGCTCAACACTGTTTGCTCAAGCCTGCCTGTCCAAATACTAAGGGAAAAAGAGTATATGCAATCCATGTGATAATAAAATATGAAACAATGATACCCCACCATTATCATGTCGCGGGCAGGTAACTCCTTCAAAGATTGACTAAATTTGCCCACAAGCAATTCTTAAGCAGATTTCCACAATATCAATGCACATATCAAATTTGGTGAAAATCCATTGAGATTTACTCTAGTTATTAAAGTAAAATACGGATGTATTGCAGGCAGATAGCTCTGACAAAAATGGACAATTTGCCTATTAGTAATCTTAAAGCAGTCCTCCATATCAATGCAATGCATATACCAAGTCTAGTGAAAATCCACTGATATTTACTAAAGTTATCATCCAGAATTGAAAATACGGACATGTCAAAAACTGACGAAATTTGCCCATCAGCAATCCCAAACCAGATCTTCACAATATCAACAGGTACACCAAAGTTGGTGAATATCCATTGACATTTACTAAATTTATCATCCGGAAATGAAAATTCAGACATACTGCGGGCAGATAACTCTGTCAAAAATTTAAGAAATTTGACTATAACAATCCCAAACCAGATCTCCACAATATCAATACTCACATTAAGTTTGGTGAAAATCCACTGACATTTACTCAAGTTATCATCCGGAAATGAAAATATGGATGGGCAGATGGAATGACATATGACAGACGGATGTACAGACGGACACACAGACAGCCAACATGATACCATAATACCCTGCCACTGTTGTGTGTGTGTGGGGGGGGGTGGGGGGGGGTGTATAAAAAAGATCAGTTTACCTTCATAAATTGCTTTAACAGTTTCTCCCTGTCCAGTTCATGCCCTTTCTCTAGGTCATCCACCACTGTCATAAGATAGTTCATCAGAGTTAATATGGCACTGGAGGAGTCTGTCAATGCTTTTTTCTTCTGTTCTTCAAACACATCAAAATTCTTAAGGTGCTCACTGAAGAGTACAAGACAATCACAATTCTTTAACGCTTAGCACCCTGGGTTAAATTTTTAGCAGAAGTCACTATTCTTTAATGCTTAGCACCCTGGGTAAAATTCTCAGCAGACGACACAATTCCTTAATGCTTAGCAATCTGGGTAAAATTTTCTGCAGACGAAAAAATTCCTTAACACAGCACTCTGGGTAAAATTTTCAGCAGACAACCGAATTCTTAATCACTTTGCACTCTGGGTAAAATTTTCAGCAGACAACACAATTCTTTAATGCTTAGCATTCTAGGTAAAATGTTTAGTAGACAACAAAACTTTTTAATGCTTAGCACTCTGGATAAAATTTTCAGCAGACGACACAATTCTTTGACGCTTAACACTCTGGCTAAATTTTCAGCAAACAGCATTTTGAAATATTTTTCTAATTTTTTCCCCCAAAAAAACAGGATTAGCCATTTTGTTTGTGTTAAGGTTTTACAGCCCAGTCAACCCAATGGGGTCATGTCGAGCCCAGTCAGTTTACCTAACCACACGTTTACTGGGTAGGCTTAGTCCTCTAAGCAGTTAACCAGTATTGTGCACATTCTTTCACCAGAAACTGACAACTGCCCTTCTTGGATCAGCGGAAGGGAGAGAATGACCGTAGAAAATATTTCATGTTCAATCTTCACGAAAGAATGTTGCCAACCTTGGCGGGGGTCGAACCCGCGACCTCCTGTTTTTCTCATTTCTTCATGAAAACATATGTTCAATGTGCTCATTAGAAGTGCTTTGGCAAGGCACTTCTAATGAGTACATGTTCCTACAACATATGTTTATGGAGAAATAAAAAAAAAAAAAACATTTTCCTGATACCCCCTTTTATCTGGAGCTATGATAATTCATATCCATTTAATCAATAACAAAGATTTAGCAGGATTCTACATGTTGTAATGTTCACACATTTAAGCGTGTACACCACAACCTCTTAACCCTTGTCCTGCTGAACCCGGACATACCCTGCCTTTGCAAACAGTGTAGCTCCAGATCAGTTGGCTTCTGAAGAAGCCAACTGATCTGGATCTGCACTGTTTGACATTAAGTATGTGAATTTATAGCAATAATCCAGATCAAGTAATCTGATTGGCTGTAAATTGGAAGTGGGCATAGCATCTTAATTTATTCAGCAGGACAAGGGTTAACAACACTATTGCTGGGATCCAAAGCAAAACCAGACTAGCTAAACAACTGTTATGTATCTAAACAAAATAGTATATATTGTATGGAATAATGACCATAAATGGTCATTTTTCTATATAATCTATACATTTTGGTTTAGATACAACACTTTTGGGCTCCACCTTTAAACCATCTTATATCTAAAACCTTCTTATAATGAGCTATCTTATAAAGAAATTCCTGTGTATGTACATTATTAATCCAGGTTCAGATATTTTAAACATTGTCCTACAAGCTATGTACATTCATGCAGGTGTGACGACATCCTTAATTTAATGAACAGATATGTGCCACATCTCAAATGGAAAGTGTCAACCGTTTCTGAAATTAGGTGAAAGACCTAAAACATTGCTCCAGATAAGTTGCTTTTTTCAACCAAAAGTTGTTGATATTTTTTTCCTTATTTCTGTTCAAAACGTGTTATGGTACTCATTAGAAGTGCCTTGCCAAGGCACTTCTAATGAGTACCCACAACATATGTTTTGTGCAGAAATAAGAAAAATATTTTTGTATTCTCCCCCTCCTCCCCTCCTTCCCCCCCCCCCCCAACCCTTATCTGGAGCTATGCTATAAGAAGTATCTACCTCTGCTCTACAGCTTCCTGTACCCTTCTGTACATGTAACATTCTACATATAACCAAGGGGAAGTAAACCATGATGGCTCTTCTCCATCTCTTTCAGTTACTTCCCTTAGATAATCATTCCAGGCTTGGGCATCACTCCTTGTATCTTCTATTGGTACCAAGGTTTTACTCGTCTGTAGTTCATTTCTCAGTTTGGAAACACAACCAGCAATATTCTTCAGCTCTTCTGATGCTTCCTTAAGCAAAAAACAAACATAGTTCCAGATATCAAGGGGTATCCGCATAATATTTTTGTCCGTAATTCTCCCTAAAAATATATGTTGTGGGCACTCATTAGAAGCAGCCCTGAAAAGTACTTCTACTGAGTACCTACAAAATAAGTTTTCCTGGAGAAATCAGAAAATTACAGTAAAACGTAATAAAATTTCATACAACAAAGTGTCTAGCAAAATGGCATAGGCAAACAGTGCTGACCCAGATCAGACTGCTTCTGAAGGAGCAGTCTGATCAGGGTCTACACTGTTTGCCATTCCACTGAGTATTTTAAGAAGCAACTGCATAAAAAGCAAAATTTAGGCAAAAAAGTGTTGAATAAGTGTTCAAACTTTTATGACATTTTACCGTATCTTTCTTTATACCCCTCTTATCTATAGCTATATAAGCCATAATGACATTTTCACATAATACATGTACTATGGGAAATAAGGAATATTTGGTTAAAAACCAAATAAACCCTTGTCATGCTGAATAAATTAAGGTGCCACATCAGCCAATCAGATCACATGATCCAGGTTGTTGATACAAATTCGCATTCTGATTGACAAACAGTGCAGATCCAGATCAGTTGGCTTCTTCAGAAGCCAACTGATCTGGATCTACACTGTTTGCAAAGGCAGGGTATATCCGGGTTCAGCAGGACAAGGGTTAAACAGACTTATGCAGTAAAGAAAGTTGCTACATGTAAAATAAAACAACAAATGTGTTTGTAAAACACCATGCCCCCCAATACATGTATATACTTGTCCATACAAAATGCCAAAGTTGGAAAGGGGCATAATTAATCCAATTTTGTTCTACTCCTCCGCCCCAATAAGCTTACCATGATTCAAAGCTCTGGCTCAAATAGTTATGATATCTAGCTCACAAGAAAAGCATGACTAACTGATGGACAAATGGACATACGAATGATCCCAAAGCAATATGCCCCTCCAAATTCTTCAAAGTTGGGGGCATAAAGATAATGTGCAAAAATCATAAATATCAACTCAAATTTCAATATCATCTCAGTTACCATAGGTCCAGATAAGAGGAGTATCGAGACAAAAATTGTTGTTTTTCTATCTCTCAAGCAAACCATATGTTGTTGGTACTCAGAGACAGGGCATTTCTGAAGAGTACCCAAACACATGTTTTTACAGAGAAATAAGAAAAATATCAACACTTTTGATTTTAAAACATGTCTTATCTGGAGATATTTTACCAGTAGCTGTAGCTGTGTTTCCACTAGGATTGGCTCATTTGTTCACTCTAGGTATTCTGGGTCCAGTTGTTCAAAGCTTTGTTAGCTTAAAGAGCTTGTTAATGACAAACTTGTTAACTGTTGTAGCTAAGGTATTTTCAAGTACACTGATATTTTTTTCTGCAAAAATGTGAGTAGCTTTTGCAGTGCAAAAGCTACTCACATTTTTTCAGCAAAAAATATCCATGTACATGTATTTGCCCTATTACAAGATAGAAATTTTAACGTCATGTTAACTAACAACTTTGTTTAAGTTTAAAACAACTGGGCCCTGGAAGTTAGTGACAATAAATACAGTTTATGTCAAAACTTCTAACACTTCATTCCACATTTTGTTTACCAAAAAGTTGATGCTTTTTATGTGTTTGTTTAACAAAATACTTGTGAACTGGTATACGGTGAAGACACTGATCAGATTTCCCTTGAGGTGCAGTCTGATCTAGGTATGCACTGTGCATATGCCATTTTATCAGAAAAGTTGGTACATGTATACATTTTTTTGACAATAATTACTGTATTTTACTTATGTTTCCGAGAAAATATGATTAGACATTTCTTACAAATTTACAAGCTATGTCAAATTCTGTATTCCAGAAAAAGACAAAAAAAAAAAAAAAAAAAAAAAACACTTTAAGAGGTTGTCTGCTGTTTATTTTATTTAGCATTCAAAGAATAAAATCACCTGTCCATGATCTTCTTTCACCCAGTCCTTGCTTCTAAATACAGTATCTGCTATTTTTGCAAGAATCACTGGTAATCTGTCTTTTATAGTAGCATACGCAAATGACCTAAAAAGAAAATAACACAACTCTGCTCTCGATATCTTTCAGAAAGACTTTTTTTGTGTGGGGCTTTACTCAAAAGTAAATTAGCAAATTTTTGTCATAATTCAATGGAATATCTTTTGTTGCAACTATGGTAAACTACCTATGCACAAAAAGGTTTTTTCTATTCAGTGTTTTCAAAATTTGAAAAAAAAATCCATTTTCCCATAGTAAGAATGGTTCCAAATTATGCATAAATCGATAGGGTAGGTAGTTTGGATAGTTTGGATGCAGGTTTTTCAACAAGTTTCACTTGTTCAAAATTTCTGAAATTTTCACAATGTTGTTATGGAACATCAATAATTTAAAATCAGTGAAGAAAAGGAATGAATAACATCTATTAAATAAATGATTTCCAAAAATCCAATTTACCATAGAAATTGAATAGATCAGACCCATTTTGGCCATAAAATTAAGTTACATTTTGTAACAGTAAATATTTGAAACAAAGAGTTAGAAAAGACAAATGGTTCCTGATAAGACATGGTCAATCAGAACAAAACATTTTCATTTTGAATAGAATGCCAAGCAAACACATTTTTCCAAAGGATGTCAAAAGGAGTGCAGAGAAAGTGAGCAGGAGCTCATGTTTATATACGACAATAACACTAAGCGACAGGCAGACCTGAGCAAACAGTGTAGACCCAGGTTTTCCAAGATCAAAGAATGTTGCATCTGATCAGGGTCTACACTGTTTGCCACTCATACAGCAATATTTTAAACACATCAACAGGTATAGCAGAACAGACTTTTACAAACTACAGGACAAGTATGGTAAGGAGTTGTGGTGTCCCAATATTAATTAATTAACCCTTGTCATGATGAATAAATTAAGATGTCACACCCACTTCTGATTTCCAGCCAATCAGATTACTTGATCCAGGTTTTTGATAGAAATTCACATATTTAATGACAAACAGTGCGGATCCAGATCAGTTGGCTTCTTCAGAAGCCAACTGATCTGGATCTACACTATTTGCTAAGATAGGGCATGTAGTGTTCAGCAAGAGAAGGGTTAAGAGTAAATTATGTGGTAAGCAGAAACTCACTCACAGCCACTACCAAAGCTAAAGCAAAATTTCTTTGGCTGATAACTGAAACCCGGGACAGGCGAAACAGACAGAATGCCTAAACAGTGATTTTTTTTCTAATATATTAAAAAAGCTTTTGGTGAACTATATGTCAAATAATACAAAATGTATATTGACATTCCAGACATCACACTATGAACCTTCTATTCCGTATGTACATTCTGACTGCTCTGTGTGGCAGTAATTCATTGAACCTTCTATTCCGTATGTACATTCTGACTGCTCTGTATGGCAGTAATTCATTGAACACTGCATTCTAATCTATATCTGCGTCATAAAGGGTTTTGTGCTTTTATGTTTCTTAAATCAGTAATCAGTCTGTCTACAACCTGATCCATTTAAAAAAAAAAAAAAAAAGTGTTCAGTGTTCAGTAGATAATGACTGTTCTGTGATAATAATTAACTATTCCGTAAATAATAAACTGTTCTGTAAATATAAGCAAAGGGAAAGGAAAACAATTATTCAAATTTTATTAACGATTCTCAATAAAGGTTATATTTCAAAGTTTATTTATTATTGCAAGTACATGTGTATTGCAAATTAACAAGGTGGATTCATTTATTGAACTGCTAATGCCTAAACATTCTTGGTGGAATTCTTTGTCACAGATCTTACTGAATCTGAAATACACATGTAAGTATATCAGTACACCACTGACAGAATATATAAAGTGTTTTTGTGCTAGGTTTTCTACAAATGCAGAACAATACCAGCAATTCAGTGAAGAGCATGTTTGACTTTGGCCTGTCCCTGTTTCGATTCATGGTATTTTGTGTTATGCGCATGTAGGGAAAGAGGACATCATTCTGTTTTCAATGCATTTCATCAAATGTGGCCTCATTTGTTGTGCATTACATGCTTCCTGGGACAGATATTTTCCAAAGGAGAGGACCATTGCATTGGCTCTGCTTAGGGAGTGATTTGGGAGAAAAGTCTGCTTTTACTGACTGACCTCTCCTATTTTAAGCTGAAGGAGAAGTTTGAATGTATAGAACATATAGTGAATTCTGAGAAGAAAAATGCCTAACAGCATTATGGATAGGTTTTTCAAAAAGGTTAACCAAAAGGTAAAAATTGGACGATGACTGATGCCTGTCTGCCTAACCAGACATCACTATTTTAAAAGACTGATTTTAAAAAAAGGGGAGGAAATGGAGTTGCAGAAAGAGGGGAGGAAATGGAGCTGCAGAATTAGATTCTGAAAGGGAAGAAGAACTAATTGGTCAATTCAATGATACATTCAATAAAACTGAGTACAATGAGGTTCCGTTAACTACAAGATCTGCCCCTTTCATGGATAGTATTGTGGTGTCTACAGAAGGAGTGATTAAGTTATTCAAAGGCTTGAATCTCTCAAAAGCCTTAGGATCTGATGAGCTTCATCCTAGAGTTCTAAAGGTACTAGCAAATGAACTAGATCCAGTATTTGCACATTTGTTCCAACAATCTCTTGATATGGGTGAAATCCCCAAGGAATGGCTTCTTACAAACATTTGTCAGAATGGGGATAGGGCTCTTGCTTGTAATTATCGCCACATGTCCTTGACATGCGTGCGTGAACATATAGTATGCTCAAATATCATGGCTCACTTGGATGAATGTCAGATCTTGTCTGACAGGCAACATGCATTTAAGAAAAGGCATAGTTGTGAAACTCAGTTGACCACTGTGTTAATGACTGGGTAAAAATCTTGGACAAAGGAGGACAGGTTGACACATTCATTCTGGACTTCGAGAAGGCTTTTGACAACCCGCCTCACGAACTTCTTAAAAGCAAATTATTTGTTTGTTTGTGTCGAGGTTTTACGGCCCAGTCAACCCAATGGGGTCATGTCGAGCGCGGTCAGTTTACCTAACCACACGTTTATTGGGCAGGTTTAGTCCTCTAAGCGGTTAACCAGTATTGTGCACATTCTTTCGCCAGACACTGACAACTGCCCTTCTTGAATCAGCGGAAGGGAGAGAATGACCGTAGAAAAGATTTCATGATCAATCTCCACGAAAGAATGTTGCCGACCTCGGCGAGGGGTTGAACCCATGACCTCATGGTCTCCAGTCGGATGGTGCATCCAAATGAGCCACCGAGGCCGGCTAGCAAATTATTTGGTTATGGCATTGGCGGAAAGACACTCAGGTGGATAGATTCCTTTTTTGCTATATAACACAACAAGCTGTTGTAAATGGTGAAACTTCAGATTGGGCTCCAGTTTTGTCATTATTGTTCTCTCTGTACATATATGATATTTCCACAGACACACTCAGAAATAAGACTTTTCGCAGATGACTGTGTTTGCTATCGTGAAATCAGCAACACAGATGACTCATTGAAACCAGAAGGATACAGATTGATTAGGAAGTTGGGCCAGAAAATGGGGTATGAGATTTCAGCCAGTAAAATGCAATATAATGCAGATACCGGTAACTAGGAAAAAGAACAAATAAAACTGAGGCTTCTTACACTTTAGAGGGTACGGTCCTCGAAAATGTGGATTCCATTAAATACATAGGAGTAACAATCACACATGACTTGAGATAGAATACACATATCAGCAACATGTGTACTAAGGCAAAGAGAACTCTTGGTTTCCTGAGACGAAATCTTTATCAATGTCCTCAGGATGTTAAAGAGGCAGCATATAGGGGACTTGTTCACCCCATTTTGGAATATGGTAGCTGTGTTTGGGATTCCAAAGGCGTGGTTCTTCAATAAGAAATCAAAAAAGTTCAGAATAGGGCTGCTAGGTTTGTTACTAGCAATTACTGTTTTGAAACTGGGAGTATGACTGGAATACTGGAAAAACTAAAATGGGAGTCTCTCAAGAAAAGGAGGAGAGACAGTAGACTGATTCTTTTGTACAAAGGTCTAAAGGGTGCTGCCAGCATTCCAACAGATGATGTTATCCCCCCAATTAGGCGCAGCAGAAATCATCACTCATTGACTTTCAGACCCCCGCTGCAAGAACTGGCATTTACAAGGGCTCATTCTTCCCTCAAACAGTCGGATTGGAAAGCCCTTCCAGATTCAATCATTACCTCTGTGGAAGGTGCAGAGGATGGTGTGGCTAGGTTTACCTCTCTGTCGAGAGGGGTGCCGGGTCAACTCGGCACATAGCAAACCTGGCACATAAGCAACATAACCGACTCGGCCCATACCAACTCGGCACATAGCAAACTCCTCACATATATAAAGCTATACATTTATGCGTCTAGAAGTATTTTATACTTTTTATGGATAGTAAAATTATTAATAAACCTTTGTTTTGCTCATTGTTTAATTATACAGTGAACTCAAGCTGAACAAGGCGAATTCAGGAAATAGGAATTGACTTCGACACTAAATATGAATATGGTCCAAAAATGAAATGTGCCTTTCCTGGAATCACCTTACTTCTATCAGCCGTCCTTTTGAGTTGCATTTCTGACTGAAATTAAGATCTACAATAGGTATAACCTAGTGATAAAGGGAGTATATACATATTATTTTCTTATTTCTGCTCTGAAAAGCCTGAAGGGTACATGTAGACTATAGATCCCCATTACCCTTTACTGCATATGTGAACTGCGAAGATTCAGACGACCCTGCGCATTCACACAGTCTTGCCAGAACCTTCGCTGTTTGCTAACCTAAGCTGTAGGTCCGGGAGTTCCGGGTCGTTTTGGCCTGGGTTGTTTCGGCCAATTTTGGGGGTGGGTCGTTTCGGCCTTGGTAGGTGGGTCATTTCGGCCCTGGGTCATTTCGGACCCGAGTCATTTCGGCCCAATTTCAATATGGTAGGGTATATAAGCATGAGTTAATATGTATATATATTTTTGGTTTAAAGTAAAAGCTGAGATGGACAGAAAGATAGATAGATGGATAGATAGATGGACACATGATAGATAGATAGATAGATAGATAGATAGATAGATAGATAGATAGATAGATAGATAGATAGGCCGGCCGACCGGCCGACCGACCGACCGACCGACCGACCGACCGTCAGACAGACAGGCAGGCAAGCAGACAGACAGACAGACAAACAGACAGGTAGATAGATAGATACATAGGCAGGCAGCCAGCCAGACAGACATTTCATCCTTGATTTAATTGATTAAAGTAATAATTAAAAGCGGCAATCATTCATTCCGAAAACACACCTATTCAAATTTTCACCTCCTGTTTTTGTGATGATTGATTAATTGTAATGTTTGTTTTGATTTTCTGTAATCGATTTATCAAGTGAGAAATTTCAGGCCAGTTATAGTTAGTCTTTACTCCTTTGTGATAATCCAGGTATTAATCGACTAATTGAAGTGTGAAAACTCGTGCGTGTTAATTAAATATGGTTTGTTTGACGTGTGACTTTGTCGGCGAAAGGCGGGCGGACAGTCCTCAAAGGTACAACAATTTTAATAGCACACAAGAATGTTATGGTCATTTGCGGATAAGCAGGATTATCAGTGACTTTGCTGATTGAGTATGCCCTATGTCCCCGAAATGAACTGCTGCGTGATGCAAGCAGTCTGGTCGGGTCTTTTTTGTAGCCAGCATATAGAATTGTTAGATACTGTAATCAAACTACAATCAGACTGTGTTGCCCATTTACTGGTGTAAAACACTTGACATTTCATATGAATCGTTAGACATCCGATTCACTTGAAATGTTAAGCCTTATTTTCTCTTGAAAGATAATTTTAATGCTTGATACATAACATTGGATAACAGGCTTAACATTAAAAGGATATACCCTATCAAACATGACCTATGATACCCACAGACTCTTCATCAAACAACCAAATGATTGTTCTATCTATCAACCCTAGCCGGGAGGGACTTAAAAAGGCCTATGACATCAATAGACTCTTCATCAAACAACCAAATGATTGTTCTACTTATTATCCGTGACCTAGGGGGACTTGAAAAAATCAGACCGAAACGACTCACCAAAGTTGGCCGAAATGACCCACCAAAGTTGGCCGAAACGACCCAGGGCCGAAACGACCCAGGCCGAAACAACCCAGAGCCGAAACGACTCTGGGCCAAAACGACCCGGAATGGGTCCGGGGGAACATTCAGCCAAAGGACCAAAGTTCTAGACCTGCTAAGGGACTGAGCACGCACACTGAAACATTGATGGTACAGACTGTCCGAATGGCCCTTTTTTTTGCATCATGGTTCATACTATATTTTTCTTTTTTCCACTTTGTAAGATAGTCTGAGGGAACTATGTATCCCGCTGTAATGTTTGAGCCTCAACGTGAGAAAATCTGCTAACTGTATGTGCGAACAACAAAGGTGTAGATCAACCTGCGCATCCGCACAGTGTGATCAACACTTTTGCTGTTTGCTACTTGGAAAGTAAAATTACTTCGGCTGCTGTATGCCATTATTTGTGGTTTTTTAAGACTGAACAGGCCAGATTTTGTCTAACCTGATGGGAACTCCCGAAGACAGGTTTTCTCGCAACGAAGCCCATACAGTAAAACAGATGGTTTCCAGGAGTATATCTTATTTCTGCTCAAAACCATAGATTGTAGAAGCTCTGTAGAATCGCTGCAAACAATCTATGTTTTGAGCAGAAATGGACAGAAATAATAATATTACACAATATCGTCCAAAGATTTACGTTCAGTTTGGGTCGACTGCTTATCTATTGACCCAAAGTTACTAAGTGCAGGAATTTCCCACCTGCTATTGTCCACGTTACTATTGCTGACCATGTACAAAATCCAGGTAATGGTTAATCATAGCAGCGCTTTTCCTCCTGTGACGTTGGAGTGTTATTTGAAAATGATTGGTTAACTGTAAAATCTGGACTAGGCTCTTGTACTGGGACATTGGTAAACAGTGTAGACAAAAGAACACACAATCTGATCAGAGGCTACACTGTACAAATATTTAGGGGTTTATAGTCACCATTCAGGACCATTTTTTCAGCATACACTCAGAGACAATCTATCCGCCAGTGCTGTCAGGGGTTTGATTACAGCCGTTTTTAGATCCATTAATCTGTATTATACAGAATAAAAAGACAATTGGGGAACAGTGTACAAAACAGACCGGCCCAGTATAATCTTATCTGTTTACTGGGCCATTAAATTAAGTGTAAAGATTTTCATTCTGAAAAAAAAAATATTTATCTATTTTTTTATTAGTGTATTTTTAAAATCAGGGATATAGTATCACCAATTACAGTCATAGATTGGCAACATAATGGCAAACTTTTTTCTATCTTCTACTGTGGAAAATTGGCTGAAAAAGCTGAAATAATTTTTTTTTTTTTTTCTTTTTTTTTTTTATCAAATTTAATATTTGCTTTTAGTGACAAAGCATGATATTTACACTAAAAATATTGGCCACCTTCGTTAAATTAAAAATGATTAAAGTTCAATGGTAACCTTTCATTGGTTGTTTGTAAAGGTGGTTTATTCAACATAACAATAGATAATTGGACTAATCAGTTAATTATGGGCCGAGTTTGCTATGTGCCAAGTTCTCCAACAATCGTGAGAGCTAGGGACTAACTTCCCATATCACAGGTCCTGGTGAATGAATGTCATTAGACATATCACTAGTAAAAATTCTGATTCTGAAGATATCAATAAGAACAAAATATTTTCATTTAAAATAAAACGCCATGCTAAAACGTCTTTCAGGACTAGCTTTTTGAAAAAAGCTAATACTTGTAGAGAGAGATGACACCTCAATGAAGCAAATTATGACACATACAGGAAATCGTAATTTGAGGAAACGGAAAGCTTTCTACGTAATAATGGCCATAATAATAACGAAGCGATTCAAAATTGCCTAGTAACCTTTTGAATTTTGCCGATAAAGCCGGTGGTAGATCAACGCCTTTTTCCATCGTTAGAGGAGGTGATTGCAAGCGTTTCAATGATCAGGAAGCAAATTACTGTTGACACAATCACCGTGCCCAAATGCCCATTATGGTGGCTGTTTCTGCCATGAGATAGCTAGATAGCTATGCGGATAATATTCTTAATTTTCCAGAATATAAAAAAGTTTTCCTGAAAACATTATCGCAGTTACTTGAATTGTCTAGATATGTTGTTGTTGTTTTTAATTTCAATTGAACACACACACACACATTAAAGCTTTCACAACTTGAAAAGATTATCTTTAAATCCTGTCAGTTATCCACCATTGAATAACGGCGATCAATTAAAGACAATCAAACTGGTCCAAACTGTGACGTTCCTAATCATGATAATAGTTTACAAATTATGCGGTAGAAGTCGCCGCAATAATCCATTGTTAAATACATGTGTTTTTGTTACATTTCTGTGCACAAGATAATTATGTGACGCAATCAAAAGGAAACAAAATTAACTGGTAATGGAAGTAAATGTTTACTGTTTTTTTTTCTTTCTTTCATTCTTCTTATATTAAATTCTTTAAGTTCGAATTTCTTATTTCTTTTTTTTCCGTTATATTTAGAAGTTTTTCTTACTTGATTTTCTTCGGAATGAGTCGATTTTAATGTGAGATCAAAGGAAAACAACTTTAATTGCCAATTAATGAAAATAACTACTTGTTTTATCACTTTCTTCCGTTTTTATTAGCCTAAATTCTTAAAAGTTAATTTATTCGAATTTCTCAATTTTCCGTTATATTTGGAAATTTTTCTTTCTTGATTTTTTTTTTCGGAGTAAGTCGATTTTAATGTAAGATCAAAGGAAAACAACTTTAATTGGCAATTAATGAAAATGACTACTTGTTTAATAACTTATGTTTTTTTTTTTTTTTTGTTTTTTTTTTTTGTTTGGTTTTATATATATATATATATATATATATATATATATATATATATATATATATATATATATATATATATATATATATATATATATATATATATATATATATATATATATATATATATATATTCTTTATGTTATATTTTGAAGTTGTTTTTCTTTCTTTCTATCTTTTTTTCACAGATTAAAATACAGAAAAGTGAACTGATGCTAATTTCTCATGTAATATTTCTTTTCTGTTATATTTGGATGTTTTCTGTTTATTTTTCTTTCTATATTTCCTTCGTAATTAGTCAATTTTAGTGTCAGAACGAACTGACCCCAAAAAGAGAACGAATTGACCAAAATGAGTACGAATTGACCAAATGAGTACGAATTGACCGTAGAAAAATTCTGTTACGAATTGACCCAAAATGAGTACGAGTTGACCAAAATGAGAACGAATTGAGTAGAGAACGTAATGGCTTCGTACCACCTTAACAACCGGCTTTTATCTCTCCCGGAGCCCAAGTTTTTTTTGTTTTGTTTTTTTAAGCTTCCTTATACTTGTTCCGTCATACCGCTTCGTTGACACGATCTTTATGCAGATAGATTTTGTCAGTCGTTTCGGTATTTTGCTAGATTTAGAAATAAATTTCTAACATAAAACTCCACAGAAGTCCAACATATGGACTTCGCACCCTTGCATACTGTACCTGAATATTTTCAAGAATGTGCCGAGGTTTTGAATGAGGAATGGAAACGAAGCTTGACGGCCAGGTAGTTTCAAGTCATTAGTTTTCGCGAAGCTAACTAGGGTTTTATGAAAATAAGAATATTCATTTAGTGCACCAAATTCACTGTCAGATGTACTTCAGGCTTTTGAAAATCGGGCCTCTGAAGTGCAATGGATAGTCAGACACTTCGACCGTCAATGCTGATATTTATTAACATCAGTAATTTAACCAAAATTCTAGACTGAGATCAGCCAGAGAATCTGATAAGGGCAATAACTGCACATCAAAACCATACATGTATTTACTAAATATGAGCTGTCACATGACAAAGGGACCTTATGGTTTTCTGGTTTGTGGATCTTCAAATGCACATGCGCAGTCCCCTATTTTGGCTACAGATATGCGTTTTTTGCCTGAAGCTTCTTCAAGGTCTCTACTACATGTCTGTGAACTGCAAAGGCCCTGGCAAGACTGCACTTATGCACAGGCTTGCCTGAGCCTTTGCTAGTCGTCAATGTGATTAGCATTTTCTCATGTGCTGGCTCATACTGAGATGCCTTTTCATATTCACCAAAAATATGAACAAGTCATTTTTACTCCTATTGATGTGTCTTAAAGCTATTGGATGAGTAGCAAACAATGTAGACCCTGATCTGTGGCATCTGGTCTGGGTATAAACTGTTTGTTTAGGCCTGTCTGAATACTTAGAAATATTGTACAGGGGTCATCCTAGAGCTCTCAGAGAGGGAGAAGTTTTCCGACAATTTCAAGATTTCAGGGAGAAGTTTTAGTCTAAATTTTGGATTTCCTTATACATTCTGTACATTTTTGCTTCTCCCTGAGCTCAAGATAGGGAGAAGTTAGCCAGCTTAGGGAGACTTTTTCTCCCAAATCGCCCGCTAGGATGACCCCTGATTGTATATTCAGTATTTAGTGATTTTATAGACAAAAAGCAAAGGTCCTTATCAGACTGCGTGTATGTGCCGGCTGATCTGGTCCTTTCCCTGAAAGCACAGTTTCACATGGTGTGGTTTAGGTTAAACCCTTCACCCTTGAGTTTCTTAAATTGACTTCCATCTCTGAATTTATTGCAAATAGGGGTTTCAGTCAGAAGTCAATAACAGAATGGCAAACCGTGTAGATCCAGATGAGACAGCTCATCATGAGCTGTCTCATCAGGATCTACACTGTTTGCAGATGTAGCCATTTAGGTCGATAGGGCTGAAAGGGTTAATAGATTTGCAAACTAACATAACCTCCAATATTTTACTGCCACTGATGGAGGTTCTAAAGGTGAAATGTTTACAGTACCGATATATATAAGATTTTAGCATTGCATTTTTGTGGCAAATTATAGTAAGTAGTTTTCATGAAAATGATACATGCAAAGTTGTTCAGAACAATAGTGGTATGTAAAACATTATTTTTGCATATGATGATGACTGATCTTTTTCAGTTCCTTCTCTCTACATCCTACCCGTTTATCATTATTATTACTATTATTATATTACACACCACATCCTCTGTATAACTCCAGTGTATTCAAACAAAAATATTTGATTATATAGAAAAATGACTATAATGATTGTTTTTCTATATTCTATACATTTTGTTTGGATACACATTATTGGGACCCATCTTTTAATCATGTTACACCACAACCTCTTTATAACACTATTGTTGGGGTCCAAAGCATAAACCATGTTAGTTATACAACCGTGTTATATCCAAACAAAAATGTAAAGATTATATAGAAAAATGACCATTTATGGTCATTTTTCTATACAGTCTATACATTTTTGGGATCCATCTCTGAACCATGTTGTATCCAAAATTGTGTTATAACAAACCTTGTTATAAAGAGGTTAATGTGTATATCCAAAACCTAAACTGTCTTATAATACACTAATACACTGTCTTAAAGTAAAGAGGTTCCAGTTAATTATTATAATTATTATTTCAGACTGCATAGCCTTGAGAAATCATGTGACAGTTTTCCAGTCAATCTTGTTTTGCTTCAAAAGGACAAGTCAGGGAACTGGCTGGTTGTAGGACACAGCAGACTTTCAAATGTACAAGGACAGACAACCAAATCCTGTTTGGTTGAATCAGGTATTTGTGTGTATCTGTGTGTATACTAGATGACTGTTTTACATTATTGTACCCATTACAGTGCTTGCATTAAGGGAAGTCTGGGAGTCAGAGACTCCCGAAAATTGCCCTAGGACTTCCAAAAATCAATGCCAGGAAGTCTGGGACTCCCAAATTTTAAAGATATTTAATCATTTATAACAAAAATTTAGAATGAATTTATATGTTATTTAGCTTAAGAATGGCAGTTTTACTCTATAAATGAGAGTTTAAGAATATTGAGGTTGAATTTCTGAAAGTGAGTGAAAAAATTTGATCATCAAGACTTCCAGATATTGGAGCTAGGAAGTCCTGAGACTTCCTGATTTTAACAGTTAGTGCAAGCACAGCCCATTAGGATGATATATGTCAGTAAAAATTGTAAAATCATAAGCATAATCCTTGCATCAAAACCCCAAAATAATCCTAGTCCGGCTGAACCCGGGTATGTCCTGCCTTTTCAAACAGTGTACATGTAGATCCAGATCAGTTGGCTTCTGAAAAGCCAACTGATCTGGATCTGCACTGTTTGCCATTAGGTATGTGAATTTATATCAAGTCTGAATCAAGTAATCTGATTGGCTGAAAATTGGAAGTGGGGATGGCATCTTAATTTATTCAGCATGACATGGGTTAAAACATTCATGTTAGAAATCATCCAGAGTGTCTGCTAAGCAAAAAGAACATTTTCAACTTAGCGAAGACTTGTCTTAATTTGTGCATATGATAGGTTGAACTTTTTCTTCTTTTTTTTTTTTCAAGAAAGTTACTGTTGTTTAGTCTGACGCAGCCAAAACTACAGGTAAATTGTTAAAAAGATTTTAAAGACATAGCCAAAATTAGGCCAAACATGGTACCACTCACTATTGACTTTATTGCCCCTACCTAGGTGCTATGCAATCTTGAGCGATCAAAGGAATGTCATGTAGGTGATAATGACATCCCAGCTGGGGAGGGGTTGTAAAGAGGCTGAGGCTATCTGAAAGATAATAAATCTAATAAGACTACTACTGTGCCCTGGTTCATAAGATACATTGTATTACCTATAGATGAAACAGATAAATAAGCCAGTTCTAAATTCCCCAATTGGACCACCGCTCTGGAATTGTCAGCATAAACAACTACTTGGAACTCTTAACCAGGAGCTTGGGATAGCTATGCTTTGTTTTTGTGGTCTTTCTAGTATACTGAAACCTCTTTATAAGACAGTTTGTTATAAGACGGTTTTGGATATAAGACAGTTTAAAGGTGGACCCCAAAACTGTTGTATCCAAACAAAAATGTATAGTATAGAAAAATTACCATTTATGGCCATTTATTTTTTTTTTTATATCATCTATACATTTTATATCATCTAAACAAAAATGTATAGATTATATTAAAGAAAAATGAACATTCAGGTCATTTTTCTATTATCTATACATTTTTGTTCGGATATAGTACGATAGTTTTTAGCTGACATGGTTTTTGTTTTGGATCCCAGCAATAGTGTTATAAAGAGGTTTTGGTGTATCTCCACATTTACTGTTTGCCAATTATTTTCAGTGGTGGTTAGAAAGAGCCACAGAGGGAAAGGCTATGGAAGAACTGTAATGGAGAAAACAGAGGAATTTGCTTCAAGGTATGGTTAGAATCATTGCTCTAGATTTTAGGGGGTATCAGTTATTTTTTCTTATTTGTCCATGAAAACATACCTTGTGGGTTTTCATTAGCAGTGCCTCAGCTTGATGCTTCTAACAAGTGCCTACAGCATATGAATTTAGTAGAGAAATAACAAAAATATCAATACATTTTGGATGAAAAAAAGCACAGTATCTAGAGCTATGTAGAAAGTATCACTGGGCTCCATATACATGTAAACAATGCCAGATTCTGATTTTCATACCCTGTCGCTTGATAGGTATTACGTCATATCCTTCAGTGTTAGTATGTCCATCCAGCCATCTGCACCATTTTGAATGAGTATTTATTCACAGATTTTGTTCATTTTACACAATTGTTCACAGATAGTGTTCAAGATTTTGTTCAGATTCTGCTTAATTATTTCACAGTTACGTTCAAATTTTGCATAATTATTCACAGATTTTGTTCATATTTCACATAATTAATCTTACAGATTTTGTTCAAATTTTGCATTATTATTCACAGATTTTGTTTGCATTTTTGTTTAAATTTTGTATTATGCAAACAAAACCTGTGAATAAATACTCATGTGTATATATTAGTATTGAGATGAATGGTTTGGGATTATTGATATGTAAAATCAGTTAAGACAGAGTTATGGTCCTTTTCAATACTTGAAAAACTAGTTCCTATACCATATAGAATATCTGGATGAAACTTCACTGATATGTAGAAGACCTAAGGCTTTATAATGAAGGATAATTTTACTGGTGTTTCTAGGTCTTCAGTTATCTGCCCTTGATGTGTCAAATTGGCCTGTAGTTATAGCTCAAGATAAGGTGCTTTTTTCAGTCAGATAATTTTCTTATTTTTCCACAAAAAATGTATGTTGTGGCACTTATTAGAAGCACCTCATTGAGGCACTACTAATGAGTATCATTACCAATTTAACTTTAAACATAGTCTGTCAAAATTATTTTCTTTTAAAATACATACAGAAAAATACATGAAGATACCCAAGAAATGCCACAATCCCAAAGTACAGCCTTCCTACGACATTAAAAGACGGAAAGATGTGGAATAAATAATGACCAAACAAACTTCACATATGAATGAAACCATAGATGCACAAAGTACAACTGCAACAAAGGAAAGACCAAGGAATGGTCAGTAGAAAACTCTGGGGTTAGGGGCTTAAACTAATTTTGCTGCCGCTTTCCATAGCACAATTGGTAGGCACTGCAGAGCCAGAGGTTGCGAGTTCAAACCTAAGCTGGGTCACGTAAATTTTGTGCAGATTGATCATAAAATAATTTCTTTGGATGTTCTCCCTCTTCCTCTGATTCAAGAAAAGCAGTTGTCAGTTACTGACGAAAGTATGTGCACAAGTACTGGTTAATGGTTTAAGGGACTAAAGGCTTGACAAGGCCCTAATGCTTTGACTGGGCTGTAAAACCTTCTTTAACAAACAAACCAGTTTTACTCATGCAAAACATCACCCTTAATTCTAATGTAGCTCCAGATTATAAATACCGTATTCAACCTAATTACCGCACATCCCCCTATAAGCGCACAGTCAAGAAATTCCATAGTCTTCAGATTACAGCCAGTGTACTTTTTCTTTACTTCTTTATAAAGGTATATTTTGTGGGTACTCATTTTAATTGCATCAACTTGTTGATGCAATTCAAATTCAAATGAGTACCCATAACATATGCCTTTATAAAGAAAATCAGAAAAAATTGCATAATCATCATCAAATAAGTCCTTTTCTGATCTTTTTTTACGGTGTATCCTTAGTAGGTAGATACATATTTACCACAACTGAGTGTTCCCAGCAATTTTGAAAAACCTAAGCGCACGGTGCAGTAATTAGGTCAGATACGGTATATGTTTGGTCCACATATGGGTCCTCTACTTCATCAGTGAAGATTTTTTCAAAATCTTCTTGCATTTATTTTTGTAATGTTTTTCAGTAAAGGTTACAGAACTATGTACTTAACTACACATGACAAACAGAAGTTCTACAGACACCTTGGATATGAGTTCTGTTCTCCCATAGTTTCCTTTGATTCTTCTATAATACCAGAGCATCTTGTAAGTCATTGTATATTCTATTTTTCCACAGTACAGTAAAGAATCTTTCCAGGCATTGCTTTATGGGCTAATTCAGCGGACAACAAATTGACGATATTTTCTTATTTTTCCAAGAAAACAGGATTTGACATTTCAAACAAATTGTCTCTGATTGAGACAGTTTGCTTGTCTCCCTTGGAGACAATTTGCATGAAATGTCAAAACCTGTTTTCTTGGAAAAACAAGAAAAATATTTCAGTATGTTGTCTGCTCAACATTTTATATAGTGTGCTAATACAGTGTCAGAAATTAACTTTTTTCACAAGTAGCAAGTAGTTGCTACCTGATCTGAAAGTGGGTAGCAAAATGCATCTACATGGCAGCAGAAGGTGTTGTCCCCGTGCCATGGGTTAAACCTTCAAGCGCTACGTGTATTTAGAAGACAGCATTTTCAAAGTATTTTTCTTATTTCAGCAAAAATGAGACTTGACATTACATGTGAATTGTCTGCTTGGCAGACAATTCACATGAAATGTCAAGTCTAATTTGCACTGAAGACATTCACAACACTTAAAGTTGATGTGTTCGAGGCATTATACCAGGTAGCAACTGTTTGCTACCAACAGTTTGACCAGGTAGCAAACTGAATTTTCAGGTAGCAAATTTGCTACTTGCTACTGTTAATTTCGAACCCTGAGTGCTAAGCATTTTAATTCCACTTCTAGGTACCTACATCAGCCATGATCTTTTGATACATTTGTATTTTTATTATTATACATTACAGTCGACTCTCGTTATCTCGAACTCCAAGGGACTCTTTGAAATACTTCGAGATATCCGTACCTCGACATATCAGATTTGCAGAATTGAGGAAAAAACTATTTCGATTAACCACATTTAACAAATATATGTGTAATTGGACTCTTGAAGTTAGAGATATATTGAAAATATTGTGGAAAAGAGAAGAAATTGCTCCTTAGGAGCAATTTCTCCTCTTTTCCACAATATTTTTTACATGTTGTTAGATTTTCATGTTTAGGCAGGGACCAGATTTTCAGTTCGAGATAAGCGGTTATTCGAGATAAGCGAGGTCGAGATAACAAGAGTCAACTGTATATTGGTCCTACCAACAGTTGCTGCCTTCTTTTCTGTAGGAAGAGATTCTGATTTAAAAAAAAAACAAAACAAAAAAAAACAAAAAAAAAACAGGATGAATAAACCTGCCCAGGAAAACTGTAGTTAGATATACTGACAGGCCTAACATGACCTTAACTGACAGACCTAACATGACCTTATCAGTGTTGACTGCGCCGTTAAACTCCAAGCCAACCGAACAAGCCAGGTGGATCAAAAAAGTTGGAGGGGCATATTGTTTTTGGTTGTTCGTTTGTTTGTCACACTTTTCAAGCCAGCAAGCTATTACAGTAAAATTCTGCTATTACAACCATCTTTGGTACTGCCTAAAAGTGATCTCATTAGTGGGGTGGTCTTAATTTTGAATGTACATAGCTCCAGAAAAGATGTTTTTTTGGGGGGTGGTGTTCAACCAAACAAGTACTGATATTTTTCTTATTTCTTCATAAAAACTACATTGTGGATACTCATTAGAAGTGCCTCAGTGAGGCACTTCTAATGAGTACCCACAACATATTTTTGTGGAGAAATAAGTAAAATATTATGCAGATACACCCACCACCCCCGTTATCTTATGCTATGTAAAATAATAAGAAAAACCCATTTGGGACTGGCAAAAGCTGGTCTTAATAGCGGAGTGGTCTTATTTTCGAGTGGTCTTAATGGGGGAATTTTACTGTATTTAGTGCATTGATAGGGCTGTGTTCCATGATTGTGGCCTTTCCTTGGTATCCCTGTCATTATCTTCTATATTTTTTAATTGGGTTCAGGTTAACCTTTAATGCTATACAATCTCTCCACAATAATTTTAGGTAATTAACTGTTGTTATGATTGGACATATTCTGATTCATCATCATCTGCTGAAATATTAACTCTTTCCCCACTTGTGGCAAGTTTGTCATCTGCTGATAACCTTTGCAAACAGTTTGGACCCAGATCAGGCCCGACAATGTCGGGCCTGATCTGGATCCAGACTGTTTGACACTCTGATGGTATTCCTAAAAGATTTTTTTGAAAAAGTTAATTTTAAAAAAAAATCTACAGATGACAAAAAAGCATGCAGAATTACCCAGCATGCAAAGGATTAAGGCAAGACACTGGTCATTTTTGAAAATTTGGAAATGTAAGGTATGAACATCAGTACTAATGTACATTTAAATGAAATGTAATTGAAAGTGGTCTAAATGCAGCCAGGATCTTGATTACAGGCAGATATAAAAAAGTTATTGATTAAATTACACATGATCAAGATTTGCTGATAACTTATTACACCTAATTACTTGAGAATTAGTAATCAGCTACATATATAGCTTATCACAATTACAGAGCTCTAGATAGGAGGGGTATCATGTAAATATTTTTTCTGTTTTCTACACAAAAACATATGTCGTGGGTACTAACCAGAAGTGCCTTGGTTAGGTGCTTCTAATAAGTAACCACAACATACACTTTTGTGGAGAAATAAAAAAAAATACTACATGTATTTGGTTGAAAAAAAAAAAGCACCTTATCTGGAGCTGTGCAATTACAGATCACCCCGGGTCTGGTGCTCTGGTGGAATGATAAGAAATGACAGTGAAAATTAATTATGTCTGATTCTAGCCTTTTCATTGAAAAGTCAGCTCATCATTATCATTATGAAATATTATGTAAATCAATAATAAATAATAAAAATAATCAGCAAAGTATGTTCGTGACACTTATTGACACTCGTTTGGTTTGGTCACTTCGTGGCGCTTATTAGTGAGACCCATAATCAAGTCCTCCAACTTCTGGTGACAACTTCCCGGAAGAAAAAACAGAAGAAAAATGGTCAGAGCAATTACTGCTGAAAGTATATATCGTTGTATGTTACTTTTCCTTGATCGTATTCTCTACCTTAGAGCTCACTTCGTTTGCGACGCGCAAAGCGCGTCACGAGCTGTGCTCACTATTATCATCATCATCATCATAAATTTTATTTAGCAGTTACAACCACAGCTTCATTTCTTTCAGGCTCAGAAGCTTTTGGGAAACCTGACATTGTCCAGTGAAGACGGTTCAAGAGCCAAACCTGATTCTGGTGGATGTTGTACAGCTGAAACATCTAAAACAGACACTATTAGAATTGCGCCAAAGTTCACACCTGCCCAGCAGTGTTCTGGAGATAGCTCAAGTTCTCATCAGTGCAATAACACAAATATTAAGCAAGATGGGTCAACCTCCCACCCCCCTGCCCCTCCCCCACCACCTGTTCCTGCTGCACCACCCCCACCCCCTTTGACTCCATCTATAGGAAAAGCTGATACAAATGTTCTAGATGATAAAACAGTGACTAGATGGGACCCCAAACTTGTTTCCTGGATGAAGAAAACATTGCAACACTGAAAACTGCTAAAAGTCTTCTAGTTTTGACCCTATAATGTTTTCAGATCAAGAGAACTATGCAGTAAAATGACTTAACCCTTACAGCACCAAGAAAACCTGCATCTGAAAATGTCGTCTGTTTATGTCGTCTGCTGAATATTCTTGCAAACTTTTCAAACCTAGTTTTGCATACAGGCAAACAGTGTGGACCCTGATCAGAGGAGCAGTCTAATCTGGGTCCACACTGTTTGCAAAAAATGACTTTTAAAATCACAAGCAGATGACAAAGCAGACAACAATTGTTGTGATTGGCAGTTTAAGGGTTAATCTTTACACTCCTGAGTTCCTCAAGTAAATCTTCTATCTTTGATTTTAGCCATGGCATTTGTTGCAGATTGGGGTATAATTCAAAAATCCAAAACTGAATGGGAAACTGTGTAGAGCCTGATAAGATGGCTTGTTTGTGTTGAGGTTTTACGGCCCAGTCAACCCAATGGAGTCATGTCGAGCGTGATCAGTTTACCTAACCACACATTTACTGGGCAGACTTAGTCCTCTAAGCGGTTAACCAGTATTGTGCACATTCTTTCGCTAGAAACTGACAACTGCCCTTCTTGAATCAGCGGAAGGGAGAGAATGACCCTAGAAAATATTTCATAGTCAATCTCCACGAAAGAATGTTGCCGACCTCGCGGGGGTCGAACCCACGACCTCCTGGTCTCCAGTCGGACGCGCATCCAACCGAGCCACCGAGGCTGGCCCGGATGAGATGGCTCATTATGAGCTGTATCTGGTTCTACATAGTTCGCAAAGGCATGCTTTCGTCTGCAGGGTTGAAAAGAGTTAAAATCGTTGATGTCCCAGTGAACTTTAGTTGCCATGTTTTAAGGCACACATTGCAATTAGTGTCTCTTTCCCCTTAAGCAGACAACAAATTGATGATATTTTTCTTATCTTTCCCTGAAAATAAGCCGGTTTTCTAAGAAAATATGAAAAATATTTCAAAATGTCATCTGTTGAAATTATTACTCCACCTGCTAAGCTTTAAAGAATGTATCAGCTCCATTTCTGAACAAATGTCATATATCTTTTTGCCAAAATATTCCAATAGAGTGGAATATTTATCTAAGCGATAACTGCCTGCTCAAATGCAACAGGAAGGACCATATTTTTACTTTTTTTCTCTGTGGCCATTTGAAGTACATGCAATATTTCTTTTATCCCATACAGTTGTGGGGTTTTATGTTTTCCCCTTGGTTGTCCGTATATTTGTGTCTGTATTTATTTCGGTGTAACAATAGCTGTTCTGTTTCCTGGATTCATTTGAATTTTTTTATATGCATTGGTGTAGGGAGAACTCGTATGGGATTGTTAATTGGAAAAATCTGAGGATTATTTGAGCTGAGTCAAATGAAAAAGTGACTTTGAGCATGCACAAAAGCCGGCCTCGGTGGCTCAGTTGGATGCGCCGTCCGACTGGAGACCAGGAGGTTGCGGGTTCAACCCCTGTCGAGGTCGGCAACATTCTTTCGTGGAGATTGATCATGAAATATTTTCTACAGTCATTCTCTCCCTTCCGCTGATTCAAGAAGGGCAGTTGTCAGTTTCTGGCGAAAGAATGTGCACAACACTGGTTAACCGCTTAGAGGACTAAGTCTGCCCAGTAAACGTGTGGTCAGGTAAACCCCATTGGGTTGACTGGGCCGTAAAACCTCAACACAAACAAAAGCATGCACAAAATGTGCGTATTCAGGTCATACACATGTACAAAGTATTATCCAAGCCTTTGCTCCACGGTCATACATTCTGTAGTATTGAATGATTCTGTTAGCGGACAGTGAAGGCCCTGATCAAACTTTGCAGATGCACAGACTGATCTGGGCCTTCCCTGTTTACATATGCCAGAAGACATGTTTTCGCATGGCGTGGCCCATTTACAAGGTTGTGGTCCCTGATTAAAGTTAAAAAAATTTTCTTTAATTATCATGTCATGTTTTTTTATGCTTTATAGCTCCAGATGTCAATTTTTTCAACTTTTCCTTATTTCTTCAAGAAAATGTATGTTGTGGGTACGCTTTAGAAGCGCCTGAGGCGCTTCTAATGGGTACCCACAACATATGTTTTCTTGGAGACATAAGAAAAATATTTATTGGATAACCGCTGTTAACTGGAACTAAGGTGCTTTAATTTTCTATTTTAATTGTTATCTTCTTTAATATTCTGCTATTGTTAACAGTCTTTATATACAATCATCATAGTGTACATTTGTATTTTGAACCTGTTTTTTTTTTTTTACTATTATTATTATTTTATATTAAAAACTATCTTTGCAAATAGCCGTCCTAGATTTTTTTCTATCTGTATTATTTTGTAGACAAGAATTAAATGAGAACAAATGCATGAGTTGTTTTCACATTATTTATTTTCTCATATATAGAGATTCTAAACAGAGAAAATATTCAACAAACTATTTAACCCTGGCTTTGACACACAGATAACAATTAAAGACATGCCTGTACAATAGTTAAGCATCTTTTGCATTACTTTTAGTGATAAAATTGACATGTGTTACAGTATTCTCTCAAGTACAATGAATATGACATCGGGCATATCTGATCTGAACTGTCAAATGGTTTAATATTCCCATTTGATTTAGAGTCTTCAGAATAATCTTAAATGTACCTGAGACATACGGTTGCCATTGATAATATGTGTAAGCCAGATTGGAAGCTAGGCAGATCCAGAATCTGCCTAGGCTAAATTAGAATTCTAAATTGTCATAAAATTTCCAAAGTTTGAATGGAGCCTATATGGGACTGCAAGTTAAACTGTTACCATCTTAATTTGCATTCATTTGATTATGAGGTATCTGCTGATATGAAACTTAATATAAAATATAATGTAACTTAAATGGAAATAGTGCTTAAGAAGGACTGATACACTTTTGGGAGTGGCAACTCTTGTCAATATTGTTTTTTTCCTCCCTTCTGAAAAGCGGTTAACTGTAAAGAATAAATTAGCTAACATTTTTTTTTTTTTTTTAAAATAAGACCTCATTTAAGAATGGGCCTTGTGTGCAGGAACACAAACAGGAAGTCACAATAGTTGTCTTCCTTGTGAAAAAAATGTTGGAAAAAATGTGCCAAATGTATCTAGTCCCCTAAAGCTTTCGTGATCTGTATTTAATATGGTAGTACTGTTAAAATGATACCAAAATAAAGCATATCACAGTGGAAAATGAAATATTTAGTGGAACTTGACCAAGGTCTTTCATATGAAAGTCAAGCAACATGCCTCATTGCTGTAATAGCCTGCTCAGTGTTCTATAAGTAACCCGTATGTACATTTGTATTGCCAGGCAGTAAAAATGGTGTATAAATACCTGCTTGTATTGCAAGGTAGCCGAAGTATTGTACAACAGGTGGTTTGTATTGTAAGACAGTATACTGGTTAGAGCTAAGAATGGCTAAAATGTTACAAATGTTGCCCAAAATGTCAGTTTTCTAAGACACTGGAAGGACAAAAGATCTGACAGATTCTTGCTCTGGACTTTATTGAAGTGTAAAACTTTTCCTTCAACCAATCATGGCCCATTTGTTCAAAGCGTCGTTAACTTAACGAGCTTGTTAAGGGTCATTTCGTGAACTGTTTTAGTGGATTCAGCACACAGTATTCTGATATTTTTTGCTGAAAAAATGTGAGTAGGTTTTGCACTGCAAAAGCTACTCACATTTTTTCAGCAAAAAATTTCAGCATATTTGCATATCACTGGATGTAAATTTTAACGAATCATTAACTAATGATTTCGTTAGCTTTGAACAACTGGGCCCAGATTGCATAAAATGTGTATAAAGGTGAGGAGTTGGAATTACTGTGCTATAATAATATCTAAAAGCAAGGAAGACGTGAATAAAACTCTAGAAGCAGAAAAAAAAAACACTGAAATGAACAGTGATTAAGGCTCCATATTCCTCAAAGATAGACAATTTTTATCCAAGAAAGGTTTATTGACTTGATATATAGTATTAATACAATCATAAAATGTGGCATCTGACAGCCTGTAAAATTTCAGTTAGTCTCTCGTTTTTGAACTAGATCAAAAATGAAATTACTTTTTAACCTATCTCTGAATTAATGTTGGCAACATTAACTCAGAGATAGGAAAAAAAAAATCATTTCATTTCAAGGATGAGGGACTAACTGAAATTTTACAGGCTGTCAGGTGCCACATTTTATGATTGTATTAATACCATATATCAATTTATTAAAACCTTTCAAGGATATAAAATGTGTATTTTTTTAGGAATATAGAGCCTTTAAAGTTGCTTCTGAAGAAGCCAACTGATCTGGATCTGCACTGTTTGCCAATAAATATGTGAATTGATATCAACAACGTGGATCAAGAAATCTGATTGGCTGAAAATTAGAAGTAGACGTGGCATCTTAATTTATTTAGCAGGACAAGGGTTAAGAAACACATCACCAAAAAAGATACAGATATTGCCAACAACTATTGGTACAATTAAATAAACATACAGTAAAAGGCCAATAGACAAATGCTCATGTTGGCACTATATACTATATCTGTTCAGGTCATAAACATCGTTTACAGATGGTCAAAAATACTGAAGTACCGTAATAACCCTAAGTATTGGGACAAATAGGCTTTTGCAAACAGAACAAACCCAGATAGATGCCGCAAAATGTGTCATCTGATCAGGGTCTACACCGTTTGCCACTCATCCAGCAATTTTTTGACATCAATAGGTAGAAGAATAGACTATTTCAAATTTTAGGACAAGTATGGTAAGTAGATAAGGTGTACCAATACTTAGGGTAAATATGGTAGTCAAAACGGACAAGTATAACAAAGTAAAAGTCACAAAAACAAGACCCTGTAGATGGCAAATTGCAGCAAAAGCAAATAAAGATGAATGAAATAAATCCTCCAAAGTTAAAACTGAAAAAAAATTATATTAAAAATAAAACAACAGTGGTACATGCATAGCTCCAGATAAGGTGTTCCTTTTTCCAACCAAAATATGTAGATAATTTTTATTTCTCCACAAAAATGTGTCCATACTCATTAGAAGTGCCTCGCCAAGGCACTTCAAATTAGTACCGACAGTGTATGTTTTAACTGAGAAATAAGAAAAATATCTGAATACTCTCCATATCTGGAGTTATGATGTACATATCTGGCTTTGACATACAAGTATGTTTAGCCAAGCTATATATGGTGGTCAGGCATTTCTTACATATGGGCTGCAACGTCAGAAATCTTAACTTTGGACATGTGTGCTAAAAAAAGACTCAAATCAGCATGTGCATCCGTGCAGTCAGATCAGTCTTTGCTGTCCGCATGAAACCGCATTTCCTACCCAATCTTTGCTGGACTCACATGTCAGAAGGTACACTTTCTGACATTGCTGTCCATATGATATATAACATGGTATTTCACTGCAATATACATGTACATGAAACAGAATAACCCTGGTCAATACAAATCTACAGTGTTGAACCAGAAAACTTTATAGCAGATTTCTCAAAAGTCACTCATTGCACATATCACCGGGCAGCTAAGGGCTAACTTTTTTTTTAAACATTTTTAAACTATGTTCTCTATCATTTTCAGATGAATTTAGTCTGGGATATTTGACAATTTATATGCGTGTGATTGATGAGGCATAATTGGCCGAAACAAGCTAATATGGCCAAGAATGCTTCGACACTTAGCTGTTTTCATGTTTTATGGTCTTCATTGCTTTCAAGGGTCATTCCTTTTGATATCTACCGAAATGACCCTAAGTATTGGGATGGACAGGCCTGAGCAAACAGTGTGGGCTCAGATCACAGCTCAGGGTCTACACTATTTGCCACTTGTCCAGCAATCTTTTAAACATATCAATAGGTAGTGGAACAGACTTTTATAAATTATAAGCTCAGTATGGTAAGGAGTTATGGTGTCCCAATATATACAGTAAAACCTGTGTAAGACAGCCACCTTTGAAATTGACCTTAATGGGTGATGTGGAAAGGTGGTTGTCTTATAAAGGTACATGTCAGCAAAATAACATGACATGTACCTTTATAAGACAGACAACTTTTTCCACATCAAACACTATTTAAAGTCAGTCTCGAAGGTGGCTCTCTTACACAGGTTTTACTGTAGAGTAAATACTGTATTCAAAAGATACCTATACTGGCTATTCTTATTATACTGATAGTCACAGTCACAGTTTAGTAAAGGATAACAGCCTAGAAAAAAACAAATCTTAAAAGTTTATAACTCTGGTCTTGCTGAACCCAGACATGCCCTTCTCCTGCAAACAGTGTAGATCCAGATCAGTTGGCTTCATCAGAAGCCAACTGATCTGGATCTGCACTGTTTGTCATTCAGTTTGTGAATTTATATCAAGTTTCTATCAAGAAATCTGATTGGCTGACTATTAAAAGTGTGTGTGGCACCATAATTTATTCAGCATAGCAAGGGTTAAGTTCATGTATGAGAGAGTAAAGCACTTTTAATAATGCGTATTTAGACAACAGATACTGAAAACAGTACCTTGAGTAAGTTGTAAATAGATTTTAACAGGAATGACCTTTGACAGCAACGAGCACATCCACGAAAAGAAAACACCTGAAGCGTCAGGTTTTCTGGGTCAGACTAGCTAGTTCGGCCAATTAGGCCTCATCAGTGATCCCCATAAATTTTCCAAAATTCCAAAATTCCAAAATTCTGGAATGGGCTAACTGATCACATCAGAGCAGTACTTAACCCTTCTCTTGCTGAACACGACATGCCCTGTCTTAGCAAACAGTGTAGATCCAGATCAGTTGGCTTCTGAAGAAGCCAATTGATCTAGATCTGCACTGTTTGTCATTTAATATGTGTATTTCTATCAAAAATCCAGATCAAGTAATCTGATTGGCTGGAAATTAGAAGTGGGCATGGCATCTTATTTATTCAGCAAGGCAAGGGTTAGAATTGATCCAGAACACAGCATATCCGACAAGATTGCATTATGCATCCAGTGAAGACCTGTACATAAGCATAGTCTGATCAGAGTCTTTGCTGTCTACTTGAAGGTGCTTTGGATTCTTGGCTACCCAAAGTGTGCCCTGCAATGACTGACCAGACTGTTGCAGATGCACAGGATGATCTGAGTTTTCATTGGGCCACACATGGAATCTTGTAGAAAATGCTGCGCCCTGGCTCACATATATTGGTGTCATAGTCATAACAACACTTTATAAAGCTCAGAACAGCTTCTTTGCATTGGCCATGGAGGGCAATGCTTACAAAATGTAAGAGTGGTCTGCAAAGACTGATCAGACTGTGCAGAAGCACAGGATGATGCCAGTCTTCGTTGGGCCACACATGGGATCTTGTAGAAAATGCTCTGTCCTAGCTCACATATATTGGTGTCATAGTCATAACAACACTTTATACAGCCCAGAACAGCTTCCTTGCATTGGCCATAGAGGGCAATGCTTTCAAAATGTTAGTCATCTGATCAAATGTACCAAACATGTTTACCCTAAATGTAATTTTGTTAGCAGTAACATAACCAGAATGGTAGTATTTTTATGCTCACTTAGAGAAAATATCTCCCTAGTATCACTTCCAAAATTGGGCTAATCTTAAAAGCAAAGAATGCTCCCAGAGCAAACTGGCGAACAGTGTAGAACCTGATTAGATGTCACGTTTCAGCTGTTCCTTTGCATATGATCTGGTTATACACTGTTTGCCCCAGGTTTGTCTCAGTACCTAAGGCTATCACTATACAATTTTTATTTTGTGTGCAGTGTATTAGACATAAAGATACATTGAAGTCTTTTTTTCCGATCAAAGGTTAGATATTCATGTGAACCCTTGTTTCAAACTTCCATATTCAGCTGTTGTACATGTAGCTTGGTTCATCTAGGCAAGATTTCAGCTTCCATACATTTCATAAATGTATTTCCGATTATGTTTTCTCGTAAATATTTCTTTATCTAATGATTTAATCTCTTGATTAAGGCACATTTGTTGTGCAGTTTGTTTTACTTTCAATTCTCAGATAAATCTTATGTGACCATTTCAGGTTTTGTTGTAATTGTAGCATCATCTCACACTTAGACTGTTTCCCAGGGACAAGGTAACAGTCCAAACATTGAGGCATTTCAAACTGATCACAACTTTCTTAATTCTATGTCTAATTTTCTTCACTAATGTACATGTAGATATTTCTTAGTTTACTGACGATTTATACACATTTGTTACTTCATGTATTTTCATCTCCAATGCATCTTTAGACAAAGTTTTGATCCGATAACATACCTCCAGAGAAGCAGAGTATACAGATAAGTATTTTTCTTATTCCCCACTTAAATAGGTTGTGGTACTAATTAGAAGCATGAGTACTTTCATGAAGAAATAAGAAACTATGAATGCTTGCTGGTTCGGGAAAAAAAAACCCATCCTATTTGGAACAGTGAGATAAGTTAAATCTTAGCTCCACATAAGAGAGGGTATCCACATAATTTGTTTCTTATCTCTCCATGACAACATGTTGTGAGTACTCATTAGGCGAGGTGCTTCTAATGAGTACCACAACATGTTTACATGCATATGTTTACATGGAGAAATAAGAAAAATATCAGTACTTTTCGACTGAAGAAGATGCCTTATCTTAAGCTATGGTAAAAATATGTCATATGCTACTAAATAAGGTCTCATATACAGTGCCCATTAATCTGATTACTTAACTTTTTTACTCGCTCCTCCAACTCATTTAGGTGAGTATCCTCCTTTCCAGGTAGAAGAGTCCTAAGGGCATGTATCAGATTCATCAGGTAATCTATATTCCTCCCGCTGGGCCCAACAGATGTAAAAATTGTCCAAGCAATATCATCAAGAGGAGCTGGGCCCAGGAAGTTAGGATTGTCTTCAGTACCAATATACAGATCTAAAACTATTTCTGGCTCACTTTTATCCTCAGGATAAAACGTTACTGTATCTTTTGTGTAACCACCCCGCTCGCGGTGATCCAAATGTTGTCTGACATTCTCTTCATCAGCTTTGTGTATTTCAAAAGCAACGCCCCACACAAGATCCTAAATAAACAAAGAGTACTATTATAGTAAATGAATGAACTGACAGAAAATATGAATTGGCTCTTGTGTAAACTGATCTAAACCAAATGCGAAAAACAAGACTCCAATCACCAAAGACTGATCATAATTTTCATTCAGCTAGCCCTTTTTTTTGTTTCTTTTCAATATAAAAGAAAAGGCAGGCTCAAGAAGGATTGTGCTGGTGGATACGCCATTTATTGTCGCCAGTGCAGACGAGGGACCAGATTCAGAAAGCCTCACAACTTCAAAAGCAGAGATCCAAAACGTATGAGAGAAAATGCCACATGATGAAACCTGGGTTCATTTTCAAGAACCTAAGAATACAAAAAGCCTCAACATGAGAAAACGTAACATCTGATGTGTGCCCAATGAAAACTCAAATTAGCCTGTGCAACTGCACAGTCTGGTCAGAGTTTCCATTGTCCGCATGAAGAAGCTTTGCATCCTTGGTTATCCAAAATGCACCCAATGAAGATTCTGAAAAGACCGTGAATGTGTGTTCCTGCAGTCTAATATAAATCTTCGCTGGACACACATAAGAAGTATGATTTCTGACATTATGGCTCAAAAGAAGCAAGAATGGGTCATGAAAATAATGAAAGAACTCGGACTGCAATTAGAAGTTGAACTGTCAGGTGTGTAGCAAATTCAGCAGTTGACAAATTGATGATATTTTTCTTATTTTTCCCAGAAATAGGATTTGACATTTCATGCAAATTGCCTGCATTAGAGACAATTTGCATGAAACATAAAAACCTGTTTTCTGGGAAAAATAAGAAAAATATTTCAATATACTGCATTATATATTTAATGCTTAATAAAATAGCACTTGGGGTAAAATAAAATTTCCTGCTAAAAATTTTACCCCAAGTGCTATTAAGTGTTAAATATACTGATCATCTATTGGCATTACAATTGTGCCAACAAGGTGTTGTGTTTCTACAGAGAACAGACAAAGCCAAAATGTGATTACTGGATTTTATTACATTTTCAGCAGTGATTTACTGAGATTTCTCAGTGAATTATAATTGATAATTCACTCAGTGAATTATTTCATTTCACGTCATAATTGCTAGGCGACGTTGCTGACGTTGTTGGTAACAACAATAACAATAGTTGACGTTTCGCGGAAAATTTGATAAAATATTGGAGATCAGACTGCAATTTTCACGTCCAGTTGGCGTTTTTGAGGAAAGACCTGCAATGCAAATATAAAATATGATTTTCTTGATAATCCAGTTCAACTTACGTGACATTGTTGTGTCTGTATTTCAAGCACAGGATGATTTTTGCATTAAAGTGAAAACAAGATGGCGACCGATTTTCAAACTAAACCACGCCTCCTGAAATTCATGCACTGACTGGAACTATTCTGGCAGGAAATCATAATGGCTGAATGTGAAAATTCAAAGGTAAAACATGAATAAAAATGAAATAAACAGTTTATTTGTTTGTTTTGATCGATTACGGAGAAATAATTCACGCGGGTTCTAAGGCTTTTGTGTAAAAAACTTGTTCGCTTTGCTCACTCATTTTTTATGCGCAAGCCTTAGAACACTAGTGAATTATTTCTCCATAATCAATCAAAACAAACAAATAAACTCTGTATTTTTAAAAACAAGAACCAATAAAGGACTGTATGAGCCACAACATCAGAAAACATACCTTCGGAAATGTGCGCCCAGCAAAGACTCAGATCAGCCTGCACATTCCTGCTGTCTGATCAGAATCTTCCCTATGCACATTCTGGATAGCCAAGGATGCAAAGTTTCTACATGCTGACAATGAAGATTCTTATCAGACCGCATGGATGCGCAGTCTGTGTTTGTTGGGCATACATGTCAGAAGGTATGTACCATTTTCTCACCTTGAGGCTAATAGGTTTTCTTTAGATGAATTTAGGCATTGGCATTTCTTTTGCAAAATACAAGTTAACAATCAAAGAATTGCAATAAAATGCAGGATATTTATATAGTTCTGTAAATCAACAAAATATCAAAATAATTACCTTCCTTTAATTTTGTAGGGCCAAGTATATGTATTTAATTTCTTGCAAAAACACACAAAACTATCCAAAACATATACGTTATAAGGAAACTAGAAATGTGTCCAATGAGCATGGATGCCCCAACTCACACATTTTCACTTGAATCTGTGTGTTAGGCTGAAAAACTTAAATTTGCCTTTCATGGTGTTAGCAGACGGTATGCACAACTGGCATAAAACTCTTGTCATAGCAACGTCATTGTTCGATATTCTACTTTCTTTTCCACTGAAAACAATTTGACTAAACTTAGGAAGTGAAATAAACGTTTAAAGAGTTAAGCAAAATTGCAGCAGGCAACTCTTTTTTTTTTGTTTTAATAATATTTGTTTTCATTTTTATACCCCACTACATGATAGTGGCTGGGTATTATGGTATCATGTTGGCTGTCCATGTGTCTGTCCATCAGTATTTTCATTTCTGGAGGATAACGAGTAAACCTCAATGGATTTTCACCAAACTCTGTGTGTGCATTGATGTAGTGGAGATCTGATTTGCGACTGTTAATGGGCAGATTTCGTCAATTTTTGATTGAGTTATCTGTCCGCGACATGTCCATTATAGTAAATATCAATGGATTATTACCAAACTTGGTGTGTGCATTGATATTGTGGAAACCTGTCTATCGTACGTCTATCCGTATTTTTGTTTCCGGACGATAACTTGAGTAAACCTCAATAGATTTTCACCAAACTCGGTGAGTGCATTGATGTTGTGGAGATCTGGTTTGTGATTGTTAATGGGCAGATTTTGTCAATTTTTTATCAAGTTATCTGCCGGCCATACATCCATATTTTCATTTCCGGATGATAACTTTAGTAAATATCAATGGATTTTCACAGAGCTTGGTATGTGCATTGATATTGAAGAGACCTGATATGGGATTGCTGATGGGCAAATTTCGTCAATTTTTGACAGTTATTTGCCCGCAACATGTCCATATTTTCATTTCTGGACGATAACTTTAGTAAATATCAATGGATTTTCATCAAACTTGGTACGTGCATTAATATTGTGGAGATCTGCTTTTGGATTGCTAATGGGCAAATTTCATCCATTTTTGACAGAGTTATCTGTCCACAATACATCCGTATTTTACTTTCAGGACAATAACGAATAAATCTCAATGGATTTTCACCAAATTTGGTATGTGCATTTATATTGTTGAAATCTGCTTTTGGATTGCTCATTGGCGAATTTCATCAATTTTTCACAGTTATCTGCCCGCGATATGATAATGGCGGGATATTATTGTTTCACGTTTTATTTATTTATTTTTTTTTTTTATTTATTTATTTATTTATTTTTTATTTTTATTTTTTTTTCAGAGAAAATAAGACCTATCTGACTTCCTTGCACTGATGTTAACCTTGGTCCTGCTGAACCAGGATACACCCTGCCATTGCAAACAGTGTAGATCCAGATCAGTTGGCTCCTGAAGAAGACAACTGATCTGGATCTGCACTGTTTGTCATTAAGTATGTGAATTTATATCAACAACCTGGATCAAGTAATCTGATTGGCTGACAATTAGAAATAGGCGTGGCATCTTAATTTACTCAGCATGACAAGGGTTAAGTGCCATTAAGTGGCCATAAAATGTCCCCATATTTCATCATGGTGCAGTTACTCCCAATGAAGCCAGGCCTCCAATTTTCATTCTTTTATCTGTTTGGTGCTTCCACGGGCAACCTTCATACATTTTATTTATTTACTTGGCATTTTATGTAAAAATGTCAAGGCTTATATTTCCTGAAAAAAAGAAAATGTTAGCTGTAGCTGTGATTATTGCATGAAGGGTTGATGTCTTATATGACATCACAAATGACGCATAATGTCAAAAAAATTTGCAACACATCCATGTTGCAGTATTATTCTTCCTCTTTCTAAAGAAACTTCTACATATACCAAAACATATTGATACTTTTCTTATCCCAAAACATATTGATAACTTTTCTTATTAATTTTGTTTTCCTATTTATTTTCGTACATATCCATAACCAGGGAATGCCCAGAGTTGACCCTAGTGAAGACCCTGAGGCATTCTGTTCAGAGACTTTGCTGCTTAATCCATCAGAGAAAAACTATTACTTGTATCAAATTGTGCCAATCTGGTGTGCAGGGGTCTTACAACAAGAGGTCCATTCTGCCAATAATTCCCTATGTAACTCACCTGCTGATTGGTTGGAATCAAAGTCACAACTCTGCCTGGCTGTAAAGAAAAAGAACCTATGTTATTCCGATAAACTAACAAAATATTTCACATGAATCAAGCTCCAGATAAGAGGACTCTTCCATTTTTTTTTCTTATTTCTCCACGAAAACATATGTTGCGAGACATGTCCAAAGAGTATCCACAACATATGAGATGCAACATAAGAAAACGTACCTTCTGACAAGTGTGCACCCAATGAAGACTCCAATCAGCCTGCGCATCTGTGCAGACTGATCAGTCTTCTTTGTCTGCAAGAGAAACTGCATCATAGGCCATCCAAAATGTGCCTAGAGAAGATTCTGATCAGATTGCATGAATGTGCAGGCTGATCTGAATCTTTGCTGGGTGCACATCGTGACATGTCCAACCCGGGATGTCCGAAGGTATGTTTTCACATGTTGTGAGACTGTGTTTTCATGGAAAAGTAAGAAAAATACAAAAATGTATCAATACTTGGTTAAAAAAAAGGGGCCTTGTCTGGAACTATGTTGAATATGCAAATCAGTACACTTGACATATGTGGTACTTGTTATAACGGTTCAGATGACGATCAGGGCCCAGTTGTTCAAAACTAACAATGTCATTAGTTAATGATTCGTTAAAATTACATCGAGTGATACGCAAATATGCTGAAATTTTTTCAGCAAAAAATATCAGAATATTGTATATTGAATACTCTAAAACAGTTAACGAAATGACCCTTAACGAGCTTGTTAAGCTAATGAGGCTTTGAACAACTGGGCCCAGATTGTGCAAAAATACAGAATAAATTGTACGTTCAGGTACCTTTCTTCTTACAACACTTGTCCAGAGGACTTAAAAGAAGGAATATTACATGCATAACCAAGAAATACCATGATTTCTACCAGACATAAAACTGGTATTTTCCTTGTTTTCTAAGAAGAAATATTTCCTCTTAGCCGGGGAAATAAATCTCTTTAACCGGAACTACATTTTTTTTTTGTAACATATGAACAGCCTAGATTTTGACCCTGCTGTAAATATCATTTAGGATAAAAACAAAAGCTATCCTAAATATATTATTTATTACTACGCCGACCCAAAATAGAAATGACAGCGTAAACAAACTGGCAGACTAGACTTGCTACAAAAGCCTCTTAAATGGTGTACTCTATTGCGGCGAAATGCATGTAATATACAGTTTATTCATTTCTCCTATTTTAAATATGGGAATTATAAACCTCGGGAGGTAAAAAAAATCCGATAAAGAAACCTGTGCGAAGTTTCTTTATCAGATTTTTTTTACCTCCCGACGTTTATAAATCCCATATTTAAAATAGGAGAATGAATAAACTCTATGTATTTGGTGACAATTCTGGTATATTTTTTTCTTATTTTTCCATAAAAATATGCTGTGGATATACAGAGAAGTGCCTCACTGAGAGAATCCCTCTTGCTAATAAACAAAAAAATAGGTTTTATATTCATATTTGTTTTTCTGGCTGTGTTTAAGATTTCAGAAATAGCCAGACAAAAAAATGCTTTAGTAAACACCAATTCACCACTTTGCCATTTTGATCATTATCAGCCCTAAGACATCAAACCTACTTGAAGAGGGCCCCTATACCATATGCAGTGATGGACCAGATCTGCTTTCCGATCAGGGCCTTCTCTGTTCGTCAAATGTGCAGGCTGATCTGGGCCCAGTTGTTCAAAGCGTTGTTAGCTTAACAAGCTCATTAAGGGTCATTTCGTTAACTGTTTTAGCAGATTCAATATACAATATTCTGATATTTTTTGCTGAAAACTGCAAAAGCTACTCACATTTTTTCAGCAAAAAATTTCAGCATATTTGCGTATCACTTGATGTAAATTTTAACGAATCGTTAACTAATGATGTCGTTAGCTTTGAACAACTGGGCCCTAGACAATTGGATAATGGCCTTATTTTTGCATTCCGCATTGGTCATCTTGCAAAAACCAAGGCTGCAGATAAAAGCAAGGAATTCAAAGATACAATTCCTTAGGATATATATTGATCTACATACCTAAAATAGACAATAAAAAACACTTCGTGTAAATGTTGCAACTGAAGGACTAAGATTTAGATTTTCAGTCAAACAGTATACCTAATGGTGTAGTAATTTGATGTTAGAAAAGAATTGGGTTTAGAATTAAAAAAACAAAAAACAACTGTCATTATTATATATAATGCAGCCAAAGTCATTCTCCTTCCATCATATTGATTAGTGCACTGGCCATGTACTCTGAATGTTGATGATTCTTGAAAGAACAGTAGTACATTAGAATTGTACAAATTCTCATCTGACATAAAAACTATGATATTATTATAAATGTATATGCCCTTGTAACATGTAGCTATAATTATGACAAAGTACACGTAGTGCATATCTATTAGATACCACTTAGCTCTTGTCTTTTTACTGATTAATGTGAAGCTCCATGACTCTCCTGGCTTCAGCAACTGAGCAGGTTGAGTTTTATCTTGGTTACAAATTTAACCTTTGAAAACAGGTTTTCTCGTGTTATGGTTCAGTTATATCTAAACACTGATGATTATTTTTCTCTAGGAATTTTTTAACATGCCTATACACACACACAAGTATATTTTGTTGCTTATTTTGTTTTGATGAATTAATTACTTAACTAAAGAAATAGAGAGTAAAAATATATTTTGTTCATTTTTGGTCACCCTGTAGGTGAAATGGATATGCACTTGTCTGATTACGAACCAACATGACCCAATGTCCCTATTGGGGAACTATACAAACAGAGTAAACCCAGATCAGATGCCACAGAATGTGGTATTTGACTAGCATCTATATTTTTTTATATTATACATTTCTGTCTAAAATCAAACAAGCAAATTCCATGGGGAATTTATGTCCCCCGCCTTATTTTTATTTGAGGTGTTAAAAACGGTAAAGTTAACCAGAGGACCACTGGTCCTGTATCACTTACCTAAGTATTGAAGCAGGAAACCAGTGATAAAAAATTATTTCAGGATTCTGAAAAAACCACATGCATATCTTCAGGCCATCCTTAAAGCACCTGTAAAGTTCCAAAAGGATCGGCTTAAAACTGTGGGAGGAGTTAAGGGGACAAGGTACCTGCACCCTATACACTTCTGTAATATTAGAACTCAAAAGTGATAAAAAATTATTTCAGGATTCTGAAAAATCCACCTGCATATTTTCAGGCCATCCTAAAAGCCCACGTAAAGTTTCAAAAGGATCGGCCAAAAACTGTGGGAGGAGTTAAGGGGACAAGGTACCTACTCCCTATAGACTTCTGTAATATTAGAACTCAAAAAATGTCTAAGTTCAAAATGTGTAAAAAGTGATAAAAAATAATTTCAGGATTCTGAAAAAACCACATGCATATCTTCAGACCATCCTTAAAGCACCTGTAAAGTTTCAAAAGGATTGGCCAAAAACTGTGGAAGGAGTTAAGGGGACAAAGTACCTACTAAAAATTCGGAAACACGCACCACGCACTATGCCCCATGGAAAACCAAAAACAGTGTCCCTCCGCTTTTCTTCGAAAAGGCGGGGGACAATAAAACTACAGAAAGTTCACCAGACAATCTTTAAATAACTCCAGATGCAAAGTCCCCTTTGGAAATATGGGTTAACGGATAAATGAATGGATATATATGGGAACAATTTATCTGCACAACAGAAGTAAATGAAACAGCATGCAAGGTTCATATAAAGGTGGAACTGCGACACGAACATGGCATTAGAAAAGAACTACCGGTAATCGCATTTCCATTAGCTCATCAGAGAGATGATGCTGACAATTACCATGATACTGTTATTGTTTTTGTAGTTATTGTTGTGGGTGATGACGAAGACAATGATGATGATGATGACTACCGCCTATTTCTCAGTAAATATATTTAATAACAGCATCAAAGCCCGCTAAGCACCTCCCCCTATAAGGCCTTCCTAACCTTGCCTGCCTAGGTAATACTAATAAAAGATCAAGCCTTCATTAGATATGCAATAACATAACAATTATGTCATTTTATACTACTTTACGCTAATTTGCACTTTACATCTTTTTACGCTACTTTATTGTACATAGGCAGACTCTATAAATATATTACACACACATTACACAGTAATTAATCAATGTATATTATGCATTAACCCTGCAGCAAGTGATTATTTTTTTTTACTTTATTTTTCAGAGTAAATAAGGGTTGTCATTTCATGTGAGTATCACATGAACTGCCAAGTCTTATTTTCTCTGAAAAATAATTCTAAAAAATAGAATGTTTCTGCTACAATTTTATTATAGCGCTTTAAAGGTCAATAATGATAATGACCCCAGACCTTGTTTACCACCATATAGTATGTACAGGGAGTTTTTATATATCAATATAGAGACCATGGCTGTTTTTTATTACTTGTGATCTAGGAATACATTTTAAATGTGAGAAATGATTATGCAAAGCAGGCATTGCATTTTTTATGCTGAATCACAATTGCATAGCTACAGATTAAAAGAAAAGGGGAGAGTATCCACATAATATTTTTATTATTTCTCAATTAAAACTTAGGTTGTGGGTACTCATTAGATGAGCTTCAGTGAGATGCTTCTGAAGAGTATCTACACTGCTGTCGGCCTATTCAGCGCACCAAAGGATTTGAGCTGAATTTAAAAAATGTTCGCTAGACCAGTTTTAATTTTTAAATGTACTAGAACGAAGAATAATTTATTATAAATAAAACAAGTTTATTTTCATTTAATTTCTTCTTCAAATTTAGCAGATAATAATAATCCCTCAGCTTCATCACCCCCTTGTTTGTGTGTCATAAAAAATGTCTGCCAATGTCGCACACCTGTTAGAGTTTTGCCTGTTGCCTTGGACATAAAGAATGTTTTTTGATTAAAGATGCATTTCTATGATCACTAATCAATTTAGAATATACCTGCGCCATTTTCATTGTTAACACTGACAAAACCACCTTTTAAATTTCATGTTCAGGGAAAAGGGTCCTTTGGTTTTAGTGAAAACAACATTTTTCTCATTATTTAGAAATAAACTCCTGATTCCCCATGCAAATTGTAATGGCCATGTACCTTTTGATATGTTTCATCACATATGCCCACAAAATGATACTTTGGGTTTTTTGAAAGAAAATATTTGAGTGAGCAGCATTGGCAGATGCGCCACATTAGGCTACACGGCTGTATAACATAATTATGTTTTTGTTGAGAAACAAGAAAACTATCAATACTTCTCAGATGAAAAAAGTGCCTGAATTACATGTATATCCCTTATTTGGAGCTATGACAGGTTTTTATTCAGGACATTTCTCATGTTCAGTAGAGATAAAACAGACCAAAAATGTACAGGATACTACATGAATGATCAGAAAAGATAAGACGTCTAACATGATCAAAAGTTCGACGCCTGCATTACACATTATCTGAAGAAATCAAGGAATAACTGTTGTGATAACATAATATGTAGTAGATTACACTTACCTGGCCAGGGATCCCTCTATGGTCAGTACTTCCTTGCCAAAACCGACGTATGTAGCCTTTGATGTGACCTGTCAATTTGCGTTTGACAGGAAAATCAACTTTCCAAATCAAAGATCCATATCCAAACACCCACATTGTTCTAGATTTCTCGTAAATGTAAATCCTGTGTTTGTTTACTTCAGCTGACGTCTACTTCCGGTGATGCAATAGATGTGTTCGATTAGCTCGTGGAAATCATTCATTACGGTCAGCAGTTTGATCTGGTTCTATGCTGTATATATAATGTGTGCTCAGGCAGATAAGTTCCTGTACCTAGGGTAAATACAGTATGGGATTCGAAAAAAAAAAATAAAGTGTATTTACATATTCATTTAAAATGCAGTATTAATAAATAACAATGAAGCGTTTTCACACGGACCGTGAATATTGAGTTCAAGGTATACATCGGTATTTCCTTTGTATACATCAGTATTTCCTTATTTGAGCTGCCCCATTCATATTCGAACAAAAAAAAAAAAAAAGGTTCAGTTTTAATATGCACATCCGAAATATCTGACCAGTATAGTATTGCATCTGCAGATTGATCAACTTTACACTGTTTAAATAGCCGGACTACATATAGATACTTTGATCAGACTGCCCGTATTTGCAGATCTCTACCTGCATATGCTTAGAAGATACCCGCTTTCTGTTGATTGTTAATTGAAAGTTGTGCTGAACATTTTCTATTACTTTGTCTAATGCTCTTACATTTGAAGCATTTTACCAAAGTTATATTAAGAAAATTCTAGAACATAAGAGGGGACATCTCGGCCCCTAACAAACTCGGCCCCTAGCAAACTCGGCCCCTAACTAACTCGGCCCCGACCAACTCGGTCCCTAAAAATATTGTTTTATTTGGTGGATAAGTGGATAGTTGCACTGTATTAAAACACAAAATGTTTTGTTTGTTTTTCATTCGACCCTCTGACATCCCCAAAACATGCCATGACCATAGTCCAAATGTCTGAAATCCTGTAAATTATATTAAGGCCCTCACAGGGGTTCTGGGGAACAGGAGAATAATGTCATTTATTTCAGCGGAAAAGGAGAAAACAAGTCTTAAAATTAAGGGAACATGAGAAAAAAAGATAATTTCGGGGAGCAAGGGACGTAGAACATAAGATTTTGAGTTTCGAAAACAAGGGAAAATTCAAACAAGGGAACATGTACCCCCCACCCCAACCCCGGGAGGGCCTCTATATTAGGAAACTTCACTTTTAAGATCAACAATCTATACAGGCATAATGTTTCTATAGATGAGACAGTGTCCTCCAATCCATTCATTGACTGAGTATAGTGGGGCGGAGCTGTTTGCTTTGTATTTACCATAATTGTATAAAGGGAAAAACCCTGTCTTGAATAATGGGTTTGTTACAAAAGGAAGCATTAATATAATAACTATGACTTTATTCCAACAATGCAGCACATGCAAGAAGTTAGATATCTGATTCTTGATCTAAACATATGTCTATTTCTATACTTTATATGTGCAAAGACTGTTGAGTCTGCGCGGATGCACCGGCGCGACTGAGCCTTCGCTGTTCGTAAATGCGATAAGTACCATTATGCCATGTGCTGGCTTAGATAATGCACATGTTTCATGACACTGCAAGGCTTTGGAAGAGCAAAATGCACATGTTTCATGACAATACAGCACATGTAAGAAAAGAACAAATAATGCACGTTTTAAGAAAATACATTCATCTGAGCCTACAAATACACAATTAAGCAAATGAGTATGTCTTTACAATAAAGATGTGGCTGTGAAAATGAAAAAAAAAAATCAGATTAAAATAAAATTGCGCCAATCAAAGACTCAGATCGGCCTGTACTTCAATGCAGTCTTATTGAGAGTCTTTGATGACAGTCATGAACTTGTATAAGATCTAACTTAAAATAACATTGAAGATAATATATATACATACATGTATTATGTATAAAATATGCAGATTTATAATAGGTTAAAGTTAACACATAATTAATGATCATTAACAAATATTAGGGGACGAGTTTGTTAGGGGCCGAGTTTGTGGGGGCCGAGTTGGTCAGAGGCCGACTTTGTCAGGGGCCGAGTTTGTTAGGGGCCCAGTTGTCCAGTATCCGTACTTAATTAGTCGTCCGAGTAATAAATGGTTATGTCTGGTTTCGGTATCGCCAAAACTTCGAAAAGTGAACGACAAAGAAATAATTTAGACATTCATTTTCATTTTGTTTTCATGTCATTCTTGCTGGTTTATCTAATAAACCATTTACTGTCTATATTAAAACATATGAAATAATATGTTTTTCGGTGAACTGTCTTCAAATATGTCTGTGAACTGTCTCCAATTTTGTCGCTGAACTATCTCCAAAATATGTGTTGGTGAACTGTCTTGTCGGTGAACTGTCTCGTATAGATGATTGATTTTCCAAATGTATCTGAATAAATAAATAAATAGACCTTATCTGCATTAATTCGATTTGGTATGAAAGCCACAGCCGAAAAAAAGCCGAGCTGTGTATAGTGTTTTTATTTTATTTTCCTAAGGATCTAGAGCATTGAATTAACTTTATTTATTTTTATTTTTTTTAAGCATAAGCTATACCTAATTTAACATTTTATAGCATTTATTCAAAATCTGAGTTACAATTATTGGCTTTATTTAAGTTAAGTTTGAGTTGGTGTTTAATAGCCCAGTAAACGATGTTAAAGTCATTTAAAGCCTGTCAATTAACCTATGTACACTTCCTGGGTAGGCTTAGTCCTCAAGGCAGTTAGCCAGTATACTTGTACATATTCTTTTACTATATAGTAGCAGAAATACCTTTCTTGATCTCTTGATCAGTGGAAAGGGGAGGATGACTGTAGAAATGATTTTATGATCAATATGGAAGTTATGTGGCGGAGATAGTATTCCAACTTGCGACCCCGACCCCTGGATCTGCAGTCAGACGCTCTACCAAAAGTAATATGAAGCCTGGCCATACTGTTAAGACATATCAGACTAGAATTAATAGAAAATGCATGTAATGTAATTTTACTATGTTGGCTCCTTCAAATAGAAAAACATGACATACCAGTGAGATCAGTCTGCGCATCTGATGTACAGTCTGATTAAGGTCTATGGTGGGAGAATAAGTCATAAGGTTCATTTTATTTGGAGAGACCTGCATGATAACAGTCACAATCTAGCATCTTTAATATTTAACCTTTCACAAATTGATACTAGTATTTTCCTTTCTCAGAAAATAGGCTTTGACAGTTTGCATATAATGTCAATGCCTATTTTCTAATAAATGTAAGCAAAATATTTCACAATGCCGACTGTCGAAATTTTATCTAGAATGCTAAACAAAGTTAAAAAAAAAAAAAAAAAAAAATGAAGACAAAGTGTAACATAGAGGGCCAAGAATAAATTTGAACCTCTGTAGCTGTTTTATAACTATAGGTAACAGAGGTTTTTCCTAATTTATGAAAATATACAGCGTAACTGATTGTTAATTCACGTTTTTTTTTTTTTTTTTTGTTTTGTTTTTTTTTAGTTTTTGTTTTTCCAGAAATTGCAATCTTGATCATTGAGTCCATCCTGGTTATTTTGAAAATCGAATACCGCTTAAGCCGGCGCTAGGGTGGGGGAGGGGGCTATGCAGCCTCGCAAACTAGTGTTGCATATGAAGAGACTCAGTCGAACCGAGTCTCCGATTTTCGTGATTTTGTGTGTTCTATGTTAGCTCACACAGGTCAGTTTATGCCATGGCCTGTTGTCTGTCGTCCGATCGTCCATCCGTCCGTCCGTTCGTCCGTCGTTAGCGTTTCACTTTTTCGATATCTCCTCCAGAACCATAAGTTGGATTGAGCTGAAACTTAGTGGGAGGCATTGTGGCAACATGGAGATTCAGAATTGCTAAAATCGTTCCATTCCGATATCCAAGATGGCGGCCATCTTGAAATTCTTCAAACGACGTCTCCTCCCAAACCGTAAGTCCAAATGAACTGAAACTTGATGGGAGGCATCAAAGTGAAACAGAGATTCAGAATTGCTAAAATCGTTCCGTTCCGGTATCCAAGATGGCCGCCACGGGGGCAATCTTGAAATTCTTCAAACGACATCTCCTCCCAAACAGCCATCTTGAAATTCTTCAAATGACATCTCCTCCCAAACGGTAAGTCCTACTGACTATGGCCAGCAATCTTGAAATTCTTCAAACGACATCTCCTCCCAAACTTTTAAGTTGGATTGAGCCAAAACTTGATGGGAAGCATATCAGTGACACAGAGATTCAGATTTGCTAAAATCGTTACGTTCTGATATCCAAGATGGCCGCCACGGGGGCAATCTTGAAATTCTTCAAACGACATCTCCTCCCAAACCACAGCTGAAACTTGATGGGAGACATTGGGAGCGTTATAGAGATTCAGAATTGCTAAAATGATTCTGTTCCGATATCCAAGATGGCCGCCGTGGCAGCGATCTTGAAATTCTTCAAACAACATCTCCTCCTGAACCGTAGGTCTGTTTTAGCCAAAACTTGATGGGATGCATTAGAGCGACATAGAGCTTCAGAATTGCTAAAATCGTTCCGTTCCGATATTCAAGATGGCTGCCATGGCGACCATCTTGAAATTCTTCAAACGACATCTCCTCCTAAGCCGTAAGTTGGATTGAGCCGAAACTTGATGGGAAGCATCAGAGCTATATAGAGATTCAGAATTGCTTGTCGTTCCATTTAACTATCGAAGACGGCATGGGCGGCTATCTTGAAAATTTTTAAACCACATCTGCTTCCAAACCCTAAGTCAGATTGAGCCCAAACTTGGTGGGAGGCATTGGGGTCACATGGAGATTTAGAATTGCTAAAATCATTCCGTTCTGATATCCAAGATGGCCGCCATTTCAGCCATCTTGAAAATCTTGAAACAACATTTCGTCCGACCATCTTGAAAATCTTCAATTGTTGTATGCTCTAGAACACTAAGTCGGATGGAGCGGAAACTTGATGGAAGGTGTCGGGGCAGCATGGAGATTTAGAATTGCTGAAATGGATCCGTTCTGATATCTAAGATGGCTACCATGGCCGCCATCTTGAAACTCTTCAAATCACATCTGCTACCGAATTGTAAGTCGGATTGAGCATAAATATTATGGTGGGGGCATTGGTTTGTTATGGAAATTCAGAATTGCTAAAATCCTTCTGTTCCAATGTCCAAGATGGCTGCCATCTTGAAATTCTTCAAACCTCATCTCCTCCTAAACAGTAAGTCAGGTTGCGCTGAAACTTGATGGGAGACATCGGGGTGACATGGAGATTCAGTATTGCTGAATCGTTCAGTTTCAATATCCAAGATGGCGGCCATGCTGGCAATCTTGAAATTCTTCAAACAACATCAGATTCTTAATTGCTAAAGGCAATTTGATCTGACAACCAAGATGGCCACCATGGCACAATATAACATATCATGATCAGCCTAATCCAGGTGAGCGATTTCGGGCCTCTAGTTTCCAAAGGCAATCCTTTTTGGCTTTTATTTTACTCTACTGTAGCTGGTGTTGTGCCGTGTGGCGGAGTACAGCATAATATTGCAGGTTATATTTATTTCCTTTGGATCATTGAGCTCATCCTGGTTACTTTGAAAACCGAAAACCGCCTAAGCCGGTGCTAGGGTGGGGTCGGAGGGGTGGGGGGGGGGGGGGGCGGTGTATGCAGCCTCGCAAACTACAGTGTTGCATATGGAGAGACTCAGTCAAACCGAGTCTCCGATTTTCGTGATTTTGTATGTTCCTTGTTTCCAAAGGCAAAAAGGCAATCCTTTTTTTTTTTTTTTTTTTTTTTTTTAACTTTTATTCGTCTTTAACATCATTTTTTAAATCGTCTGTCATTACTGACAATGACCAATCCTAATCAAATGCGTGAAATGTTCTAAGATGGCTGATGAGACCAATCTTAGCTCTAAACTGCCTGTTGCAGATAGCACAAGAGAGGTCTGAGGAAGAAAGCTCTGTTGATGATGCCTTACCTATGTCTTTCCGCTGCGCACATTTCTGCTCGGCTTCGCTGATTCGTTTTGCTTCGTATTCGCCAGCACCCCTTCTTATGCGGCCTCGCCACTTTGTTTGATCCTGTGCAACCTGCGACTCTATTCGTATGTTGAAGTCTTTAAGGGAGGCTTTGAGGGTGTCATTGTATCGCTTCTTCTGACCACCATGGCCCTAGCGTTTTCCTATTTGTAGTTCTCCATAGAGCATCTTCTTTGGCAAACGTTCATCAGCCATTCTGATAACATGGCCTGTCCATCTAAACTGTGCCAATTTCAGAAGAGTACATTGGCACATAGATATCTGCAGGTATTGCATCTGATCTTGGAGCCTTGCCAGATGACAGTTTTATTGCTTTCACTGTTTCAGAGACGGTTGAGAACTAATCAAGCAGCGGATTACATTCCACTTGTGGTAGTCTGTTGATAGCTTCATCATTGATAGATGATTGCCGATTAAGGACACCATAAAAGTGTTCAGCCCATCTTTTCAAGATAGCTTCCTTGTCAGTCAGAAGACTAGATCCAAGGAGTAGGATGGGACCATATCCTGTCTTGTGCATCAAAGAACTTCTTCATATCCTTTCTGTCTGCAAAGGACTGGATTTCATCAGCCGTTTTGCTCAGCCAGGAGTCTTGCATGTCTTTTAGCCTAGATTGGACCGTCTTACATGTTTGAATAGGCAGTCTTACTAGATACTAAGCTGGTATCACTGAGGTATGCCTTGTGTTTTTGGTGTTTCTCTTCAAGGAGTCCCCGGATTTCTTTGTCATCCTCATCAAACCAGTCTTGGTTTTTGTGAGATACTGGTCCTAGGGAATCCATTGCTGAAGAGTAAACGGTGTCTCTGAAGACTGTCCAGCTCTCATCTACACCTTCTGAACTGTGTTCCAGTGCATCTAAACGCCTGCAAATATCATTGACGAATGGGGTCATGTCGAGCGCGGCCACTTTACCTAACCACACGTTTACTGGGCAGGCTTAGTCCTCTAAGCGGTTAACCAGTATTGTGCACATTCTTTCGCCAGAAGCTGACAATTGCCCTTCTTGAACCAGCGGTCATTCTCTCCCTTCCGCTGATTCAAGAAGAGCAGTCGTCAGCTTCCGGCGAAAGAATGTGTACAATACTGGTTAACCTCTTAGAGGACTAAGCCTGCCCAGTAAACGTGTGGTTAGGTAAACTGACCGCGCGATCGACACGACCCCATTGGGTTGACTGGGCTGTAAAACCTCTATACAAACAAACAAAATCATTGACGAATGCTTGCCTCTTGCTGTCTTGTTTCAGCTTGGTGACATCCAATTTGGTACTTTTTCGCCTTGTGGTCGTCGTACAGGCTGAATGCGCAGGTTGAGTTTGCTGACAACAAGCCTGTGATCTGTCCAACAGTCTGCACCACACATAGTCTTTGTCACTCTGACATCCTGTCTGTCCTTCCTTCGCACAATGACATAGTCAGTGAGATGCCATTGTTTGGAGCGAGGGTGCATGTATGATGTCTTTCTGCGAAATGGTAGATGAAAGACTATGTTGGTGATCAGTAGTTCATGCTCTGCACTCTTCCTTAAAAGGAGGAAGCCATTGCTGTTGCACTTCCCTGGTCCTTCAGTTCCAATCACTCCTTTCCAGGTTTGGTGGTCTGTGCCCACTCTGGCATTGAAGTCCCCGAGGAGGATGAGTTTGTCTGTCTGGGGTGCTGCAGAAATCACAGAATTCAGATCATCATAGAATTTGTCTTTAACCTCATCTGGGTTGGTCATTGTGGATGCATAGGCACGTACAATTGTGCATGCCTCTTGCCAGATAAGGGAAGTCTCAGCGTCATCAGGCGATCATTTACGCCTTTGGTAGTCCAGAGAGCTAACGAGGTGTGACGATGGCGAATCCTACTCTGCTTCACGCCCTTCTTTCTTGCGTCCACTCCAGGAGAAAGTGTAACCAGCACCAACTTCTTTTAAAAGCCCTTCCTCTGCAAGGCGAGTCTCACTCAGAGCTGCAATCTCGACTTTGTATCGGTCTCTACCAACTAGAGCTGTTCTTCGCTGAGGTCTGTCAGAACCAGCACTGTCCATTAGAGTATGCACATTCCATGCGCCGATGGTTAAAGGTATCACCTTTGTCTTCTTTTTTCTTGTTCGACCGCTAAGTGGGCTCCCCGCTGATCGCGGTTAACCATCCAGGAATTTTGAAGCAGGCAATTGTTTAGGGCACCTTTTTTAGCCCCTTCCCCATGCTAAGGGGGTGAGTAGTGCGATCCTAAAAAGGTCTGCTCAGCCGCTCAGTTCGGCTGCCGAATTCCCTGTACTGCTTCATTCCACAAAAAAAAGCGACCATACAGAACCAAGCCGCCTGTGTGCAGGTCCGCAACTACAGCTTCCAGTGTATCTTCACCTGCTGCTTCCCCGCTCGCCCATCGCCAAAGGGCTTTTGTATGACTTGCATATGTGTGCTTGCTGTGACTGTGTGTTGCTGATTAAGATGACATGCGCTGTGAATTGGATTATAGTGAGGGAGAGGCGCGCAGAGTCAACCTCACTCTCTCGTCCTGACCTATCTGGATCCAGAGAAGACAGTGTCAGGACATCTGGAGCTATGTCTGGATGCAGTTGATGACCATGACTTCTGTTGCACCTTGTAATGCTCTCCATGCTCCACAACATGATGCTGCAACGCCGTTTGGGCCGTTGAATTTATTAAAATTAATCAAGAAATATTATGTCAACTCTTACGACATGAAAGCCTCAACAAAGGAATGAAGCATAGCTGAACAAATTTTCCGCCTCTCCTGGGAATCGAACCCGGTCCTCCCGGATAAAAATCATATGCTCTAACCACTGCGCCAAAGAGTCGACTCCCTGACGCAGTTGACAGGGATTGAATATATATTCCCACAAGCTATGCGTAATCTGCCAAGGCAGATAATCGAGATATGAGTGCTAGGTCGTAACACTCCTCCTTTTCATGATGACGTGAAGCCATTTTCGGCGAAGTGAAGTCCAATCTTGGACAAGCCCCCATCTTACGACATGAAAGCCGCAACAAAGGAATGAAGCATAGCTGAACAAATTTTCCGCCTCTCCTGGGAATCGAATCCGGTCCTCCCGGATAAAAATCCAATGCTCTAACCACTGAGCCAAAGAGTCGACTCCTTGACGCAGTTGTCAGAAATTGAATATATACCTACAAGCTATGCGTAATCTGCCGGGGCAGATAATCGAGGTAGGAGTGCTAGGTCGTAACACAACATAGGAAAAGGTATTGAAAAGGTATTGTACGTAACTGCAAATAATTTGCAAATTGTCTGTGTAGTCTTGCCTTTGAAAATATTGTTGATAGTCCGCTAATTATACCACCGGAGTACCCGTGAAAAACATGAATAACCATCTCTTTAAACAAAAACTACGTTAGACGTTTGTATAAAACTTATATCAATAGAGTGAATAAGTTGTTCATGATTTTGTTGTATCTCGGCATTTCGCGGACATCTCCCACACCCCACACCCCTGACCCCCAAATCATCCCAGTTACTACGAGTAAACGCATATACTCGGAGACGATCTTGAGAAGCCCAGAGGCCATAGAAGCTCATGCGAACAGCGAAGACTGGTCAGTCTGTGCGAATTCGAAGGCTGATCTTACTGGTCGCACAGGTCTTATTGTCCTAAAAGTGTTTTCCAAATTTTCATGATCCCTATTTTCCCCAAATTAGTTCATTCCCTTGTTCTCTGCGGCGTCTGATCTGGGTCTACACTATTCGCATAGGCCTATCTGTCCCAATACTTAAGTTCTTTAAATTTTAACATGTGCCAGTTTCGTATGCATTTCTGACGAGAAAAGGCTCTATACTTTAACGAACATAATTTGTTTTTCTCCCTAAGCGGTTTCCCGCCACGATTTCACTTGACATTACCGCTACGAGCACGCGGTTTCTTCATGCGGGGCAAGAGAAATGCTGTTTTTGGAACTAAATTATATTTGTTGAATTTCGTAGTCTTCAAATTATAGTGCTTCTGCAAAAAACATGTTGTTGGTACATATTTGAATTGCCTCGATAAGTCTATAAAAGCATATGTTAATGGTATTCATTTAAATCGAGGCAATTCAAATGAGTACCAACAACATGATTTTATAAAGAAGCAGATAAAATACATGGCTGTAATCTGAAGACTACGAACTGCTTGCTTATATGGGTATCTGCGGTAATTAGATCGAATTAGTATATTGGAGTTTTCGAGTTACCTGAATAAATACATTTTTTATTGTAGGATATATTGTTTTATTTTTATTTCATTCATCTCAGCAGAAATATGGCAAGTTCATTGTGCAAATGCTATTTTTATAGAGAAATGTGGGGGTTGCGGGGTATTTTCCTTATTTTCTGCTATAAAACAAAATAGGTCGTAGGTACTCCTTAGAATTGTCACATTGAAGAGCAAAAATAAGACAGAAATGCATGAACTAATAAGTAAGACAAGGTCAGATTGCTCTGATCAAACAGCTTTAATCAAGGTCTACACTATTTGCCAGTCTGTTCATGCCTCGTGACACTTTATTAGGTGGTAAAATTAACTTGTTCACTCTCAAAAACAATTACAGCAAATGCTCAATGTGTTTACACTTTGCACTCTGGGTACAATTTTCAGCAAACAACGAATGTTTTTTATTCTTACCACACGATATATAGACGTTACGTAGCCTGTCTGTGCAAAAAAGCGTTTCTAGAGACCTATTTGTTCTGGCAACGTAGCCTATCTGTAGTAAACAATAAATACGGCAAGTAGGGCGTTGAAAAGGTCAGGCAAATAATAATTATGGTCATTTATATCAATAAAATCTCAATGCTACGGAACTCTAACAATATTTATTACCTTAAATTAAACTGTGATTGTCTCACAAATTGCGGAGAAATACTTTAAACATGCCACAGAAAGTGGAACGAGCATGTCAGCTGAAGGCCAGAAGTGACTAAAACACCATTTTCAGCCATTTTAAAACGTTCCCCATCCTTTTTTTTAGCGGTATATCGAAATTATCTGTTTAACAAATAAATGGTTACAATCTATGGGTCTCATGAGTATTTACATTTCAACTTAAATGCGTGAAATTTGAAAAATAAATGGATAGTGATTCTATTTGTTTCTGACAATGGAGCCTAAACGCTAATTTGGCTAGGAAGCCTATTTGTATACACACATGGACTCGAAGGATGTCTGATAATCGTCAACGTATTTATGAATTGTTGTGGACTTTTGTTCCGTTTTATCATGGCCCGAGCCAGCAGTCACTTGTTGAGTAATACATCATTCTTTCATTATTTATTTATTTGAGGGGTGGTGGGTATGAGAGAGAGAGAGAGAGAGAGAGAGAGAGAGAGAGAGAGAGAGAGAGAGAGAGAGACTGATCGTACCACGAAAGCGGCGGAGGTTTGATGAATTTTTGAATGCGAAAATTTACTGTACGCCTTATCACAGTTTTCAATAAATCACGATGAGCGCATCGATGTTACCTAGGGAACCAATACTGTATTTGGTTCGAGATGTTACAGCATCAGTTTTAATAGGCAAGTCCGCTACTGAGAATCATACAACTATAGAACTGTAACACCCGAAACTGTCGAAAACGTAGAAAGTTTGAAGACAAACTACACGCCCTATAATGGGCACAACATGAAAATTAAAAGTTTCTGATGTTACGTAGCATGTTTGAATATATTAACAATATTGATTGATTGTGTTGGGGTTTAACGACACGTCAACCCTTGTTGGTCATTTTATGTAGTATCCCAGACAATGGGAGACAAGAAATAGAAGAGATAGTAGAGGAGGTGAAAGAGCGGGACAGAGGAGAAAGAGGAAAATGAATGAAAGTGAAGAATCAGAGGAAACAAAAACATTGCCCCTCTACTATTACCTGTTGCAAGGACAACAGACCTTGCCCAACTATCAGCTAATATCAGTTGGACACCTCGATGATGCAAGGTACACGACACCTTTGCCTCACCCAACCACCCCATATAATATCACGGACAGGAATCGCCATGTTTAAATTTTCATAATTTTAATGCCATAGAACCGCAATCCATATTCTTGAGGTATCTATCTTTGTTCCTTTGTACCTCTCCCTACCACGAAATGGAAGGCTAGGTGCACCATCCTGTGTCGTGTATTTCATCCAAAATGCTTGCACTTTCATTTTTCACGTATTCAGGATGACCATTCGACCTAAAATATTTTCATTGCTTTGATAAAAATTGGTCTAAAATTGGATTTTGCTTGTCGCTACTAGAGATAGCATGACAGACAAATAGACGGACGACGGACGCACGGAACAATAATGTTGCTCTGGCACACAGTTACCATGAGGGGAAGTGATGTAGCAAGTTTGGTAGAACTCCGCCCAGTGGTTTAGGAAGATGGACTAACGAACGAACGAACGTGTGGTTGGACGGACGGACAGACGGAAGAAGGCGTAACAATATACCCATCTTTTTTTTTTAAAGCGGGGATAAAAATATTTCAAAATATTGTATGGTGATTTTTTTTACCCAAAGTGCTAAACATCAATTTTCAGCAGACGACATTTTGAAATGTTATCTTATTTTTCCCAGGAAACACGATTTGATATTTCATGCAAATTGTCTCCAATATGGACAATTTGCATGAAATGCCACAAATTCTGTTTTCTGGAAAAATAAAAAAAGTATCATCGCGATATGTTGTCTGCTGTTTGATTGCCCAGAGAGTGCTAAACATCAATTTTCTGCAGACGACATTTTGAATTATTTTCTTATTTTTCCCAGACACAGGATTTGACATTTCATGCAAATTGTCTCCAATTTGCATGAAATGTCAAATTCTGTTTTCTGATTTATTTAAACAAAAAGTAATATAGTTTGCCAATTCGGTTCATACCTGTGACGGTACTTGTTTTCTGTTGCGGTAGGGTATTTCATACACCTGCGCCACAACAAGTTAATTTTCTTCCTAACCATATTTTCGATTTAAACAAAATTTTCAGGATATTTAGATACTTGCGTGTCTCTGCGGTTAGTAGTAAATTTACAAAATTTGAAGACCACATTGTAATGCGAGGCTACTCGGTAATTTCCGTAAGGGGTTCGGGGTAGGGCTTCATATGCGATCAACCATATTATAGATGTTGAATCTCGTGTGAACTTAATAGGTCAATTTATATACGAAATACGGCCTAATTATTACTTTGCACGTGCTAACTCGCATAATCCGGAGCTTGATTTTGATAGGGATAACAAACAAATCCACTTCAGTTTGCAAAAAAGTGACGCGAGCGAAAAGGGTGAAACATTTTATTACAAAAGTGACAAAAATTTCGACAAAAGTTGTAGTGTCAAAACTTTTGTAAGGAACCTGTAGACGTGTTCTTTCTCATGCAATTACGAGGAGCAGAGATATATATGATTTTTTCCAATATTTGGGAAAGGATAGTAAAAGCAACGTGTGGATTTCTCCAGCAAGGGTTATTATTCAATTAGCCATTGAGTAAGTACTGTCCTGGACATGGCAAAAGCGTCAAGGTGCTGCTTCTGATCTGCATGTCACTGGCGGCAGTATTGCTAGCCGGGAACAAGCATCTGTGAAATGTATGTTGGTGAGGCAAAAACTGTTTGCAGATCTAGGCTTTAGTTTTGTATTATGCGCGATACAATTAGGAAAACTGATACGACATCCGGCCAGGTACATATGTATGTTTTGTTTATTGTGAGTCACGTGTGTTTTTACTATTTCATATTGCGCGGGTATGTTCAGCACGTGTTTATTACGATGCTGTAGGTAAAGAGGCGTGCCCAAAGTAACTAGATAACTAGAAATGAGACCAAAGGACGCGGATGCCCCCTGAAAAACGTAAACGCAATTTGCTAACGCCTGAAAAAACTTAAGCGCAAATTGCTAATGCCATCTCGGACGCGGACGAAGATGAGGGGACAGAAAGACAGGGTAACACTATATGCCCTTTCCACCATTTTTCGAGTGCGGGGGCATAAAAATGCAACAGTCACATGTACATGAATACCAGGCTCTGACGGGTCTGGTTAACTCACTCATAGCTTTCTTGGGCAATTGGTTACGGGGATAACAATTACACTCTTCTATCCCGTTTCCGTAGAGGCCACCTTTTAGTTAATATAAGCTTCCAGAGTTGAACTTTTGTCATGTTAAATAAGCAAAAAAAAAAAAAAAAAAAAAAAAAAAAAAAACAAAAAACAAAAAAAAAAAAAAAAAAAAACACGCCCTATATGATATTAAATTCGGGTCGTCTTCTTTTGCATTTAAAACAATTGTAAATTACTGTGCAAAAAAGAAATGTCTGAATATTTTGGACTACACTTGATCTTATCTCTGCGTAGGCCTACATGCAAAAAAAATCCACTGCGAAAAAAAATCGGAAATTAATCTGCATTCTTGATTATTTATGGCTTTAATATGATCAGACTTTTAAGTAACCGATCAGTTACACCCGGCTTAGGCCTTAATCAATTGAGGTGTTTCTCTGTAACCTATAGGTATCCTTAGCCATGTACGCAAATCATTATCCCGTGCCACAAAATGCACATATTTGTCAAAGCAAATAGGCTCAAGATATGTCACTTATTATGAAATTCATATTTCCTACTAACATAAGCGTTTCACAAGCGGGGAGAGTTTAATGGCTGATTCAGAAAAGGTGGTTTTTGTTCCCAGCTGCAGACTGTGTGGTATAAAATAAGAATATTGACTCTTTTCATTGATTCAAACACATGAAATCAGTGACTCGATTTCGCAAATGTCATTTAGATTTCAACGATACTGTCTTGCGATCAAAGAGATTTCTCTAAGCATATCACACTTAATTAGGTAAGAGTTATAAAAGTTCCGTAGCATTCGAATATTTGTGACTTAATTTGTAAATATGTTGCTTTTAGTGGCCAAATCCGTGCTCCCTCCCTGTCATGGTCTGTTTACTACAGATAGGCTACGTTGCTAGAACAAATAGGTTTCCAGAAACGCATTTTTGCACAGACAGGCTACGTAACGTCTATATACCGTGTACCAGGAAACAGGATTTGACAACTGGAGACAATTTGCATGAACTGTCAACTCCTGTTTCCTGGGACAATAAGAAAAATATCATCAATCTGTCGTGTTCTGAATTGCCCAGAGAGTGGTAAAGGTTAATTGAAATATGCTTGAAAAAGTTATCTTTGGTGTTTAGGCCCCTACAAAAATGCTATTAATTGTTAAGTATATTTAAAAAAAAATGACACCCGGCTTAGGCCTTAATCAATTGAGGTAAACAAGCGAACAAGCATTGGTGTGGTTTGTGTTTGGTCCAGTGACGTTTGTTGATATGTACTGTAATGTTTCTTTACCTAGTTATTTAAAAAAAAGTATTCCTTCCTTTTTTCTCTATTTTTCAGTTTGCAATAAGCTTTCGCCTTACTGACATCATTTTCAAAACAAAAAACAAAACAAACCAATTAAAATGAAAAAAAAAAAAAAAAAAAAAAGAGAGAACTTTGCAATCATGTTTGCATTCTTTTTTATCAGAAGATAGGATAATTTTTTGAAAAATAATACTTTCAAAAGTTGAAAAAAAAAATGATGAAAGTGGTGTTTATTCTTATTGATTAAATTAATTATATCTATCTACGAAACATGGTACAACAGATAAATAATCCAAGGAATACACCGCTTTTTTTCCTACTTGGAATTAGTTGCTTTTTCTGATATCCAATAATCCAACTGTTTTATTCTAAGTATTACTCCTACCCATGGGCAGTTCTCATCGACCTGATGACACAGTTGACAGGTCGGTTCAATTCCATTTTGATTGAATGAGGCCCTGTTCACTAGTAGTATGTATATGTCTTAGTCCAAATAGGAATTTAGCCAGATCCGGAATCTGGCTAGGCCAAATAGGAATTTTTTATTGGCTTATTTCTCCTTTTGCTTCCTACAACGCCAAACAGCAAACAAAATATTTTTAAGGACGGCCGCAGTGCTACTAACATCTTAAGAGAAAGAAGTAAATACAATTATAAAAGCAATAAATTAGTAAATAAACCAAAGCCGTGTGAAAATAAATATGATGAGCAATGATCCATAACCAAAATCCTGCCCCTAACATCAAAAGGGAAAGAAGTAAAGGTATCCAGCCATACATTATTGATAACAACAGGATTCCTATTTGGTCTGACCAGCTTAGCCAGATCCAGAATCTGTCTTGCCAAATAGGAATTCTTATTTGGACTAAAGAGAGTTTAGCCAGATCCGGAATCTGGCTAAACTAAATACTAACTTAGCCAGATCCGGAATCTGCCTAGGCCAAATAAGAATTCCTATTTAGCCTAGCCAGATTCTGGAGCTGGCTAGATTCCTGTTTGGACTACGACATATACATTCTGTTCTATTCAGTTTCAAGCTGAATTGTTTTCCGATATGGGTATATGAAAGCACATTCGGATAGAAAAGCAGTTAATGTTTTTGACAGAGGGCGCACATATTAAAGGGATGAGCTGTTTATAAACAAATTATTGTTTTGCGAAAGTTACTGAAAAAAAAAAAAAAAAAAAAAAAAAAATGAAGCTGTTACTGGTATTAGCAAGTGTTTTAGCCGTTGGATTATCGGAAAAACTTCTTGGTGGAAAAAAGGACGAAGACATTTCAAACCCAGATAAATTTTTGAATATGGTTTTGGAAACCAATATTGCCAAAAAACTTGGTGTTGAAGATAACGATGTTGCGGTAGTGAAAGTACAAAGTCAGGTAAATACTTTTCTTTGCATAGCCTTTCGTATGGGTTGGCACAAAAAAATACAAACCCCTGATTCTGGAACCTTCCACAAAATCCATAAAGGCACTGTTGACCTTGATATGCAGATTGGATTTTTTTTACTTCCTGAAAATATCAATAGAGCTACCATGACATTTGGTCGAAAACCACTTGGTCGAATGTATCTTTCTGTCAAATTTTTACTTTTTGTCTAACCCCATGTTTGGTCGAATTTTCGTCGAAAAAAATCATCAAATTGACATTTTGTTGACAATTTATCGAATTTTTGTCGAAAAACTGAAAGGAGCTAAAACGAAAGTAACTTACCCAAAAACATTGTACTGCACATGATTTTTGTTACCTGCTGACATCATTGGTGTGCTTGTTTGGTTCGCATATGCATTGAGGTCTTACGGAACACCCCCCCCAAAAAAAACTGAATAGAATAAAAAGAATAAAACAAATTTTATTTCCAGATCTAGTAACTCAAGTCAACTGAGGAGGTATGTGGCACAACTCGGCCACACCGTTGGCATCGTGAAACCTGGTGGTGGAACAAACACGTGGAAAAGGCCATCGCTGCCAAGCGGACAGCTTTCAAGGACTGGAAGGCTGGTAAAGGCACTAGGGCATCATACGATGCAGCCAAACGAAATGCCAGACATGCAGTGCACCATGCTCGTCAAGAAGCCGACAAGAAGGTCCACGAGAATATTGACCCCAAGTCTTCAGAAGTCTACCACCTTGCTAACCAGTTTAGAAGAGAGAACACTGATGTTGTTGGTGACAAACCTGTGAAGAATGATGCAGGAGAGATGTCAATGATGGAAGACTCAAAGCAGAAGGCCTGGCTGGAGCACTTCCAAAGGCTTCTCAATTGAGTTCGACTGGGACCCAGACCACCTGTCATATCAATCACCAGTGGAAGGCCCGCCCATCCCAATCACCATTGATATGGTTAAGAAGGCTATCTCGCAGATGAAGGCAGGCAAAGCACTGGGCCCATCAGGCATAGCGGTGGAGATGATAAGAGCGGCCAGTGACATGGGCGCCTCCATGATCCATGACCTCGCATTTGCAATCATTCGTGATGGCAAGGTGCCCTCTGACTGGGAGCAGAGTTTCATTGTCTGCCTCTACAAGGGAAAAGGGGACGCATTGGAAAGGGGCAACTACCGCGGTCTCAAGCTGACAGAGCAGGTTATGAAAATCCTGGAGAGGATTGTGGACAGCCTCATCAGACAGTTGGTGTCAATCAACGATTCCCAGTTTGGCTTCGTCCCAGGCAGAGGCACTATAGACGCAATCTTTGTTGTCAGGCAGCTGCAAGAGAAGTATCTAGCTGCCAATTAGAGACTCTACATGGCTTTCGTAGACCTGGAGAAGGCATTTGATCGAGTACCTCGGAAGGTCATCTGGTGGGCGCTGAGAAAACTTGGTGTGGAGGAGTGGATTGTGCGACTGGTGCAGGGGATGTATGCAAATGCATGGAGCCATGTCCGTGTTGGTGAGGGGTACAGTGAAGAGTTTGAAGTGAAGGTTGGTGTTCACCAAGGATCAGTACTCAGCCCACAGCTCTTCATCATTGTGCTTGAAGCCTTATCATGAGAGTTCCGCTGTGGGGTCCCCTGGGAGGACCTCTATGCCAATGACCTTGTTATCATCGCTGAATCGCTTGAGGAATGTGTCAGGAGGCTCTTGACTTGGAAAGAAGCAATGGAGAAGAAAGGACTGAGAGTAAATGCAGGAAAGACAAAGATCATGATCTGCGGTACGGGACTGGACCTCCTGCAGAGTTCGGGCGAGTTTCCATGTGCTGTCTGTCGCACTGGAGTGGGCAGCAACAGTATCTTCTGCAAGAAATGCAGTGGGCTCAAGCGCTTGAAAAAGGACCCTGACTATAGATGTACACGGTGCCAGGGAATTGCACGCCCCTTAGATGGCAGACCACAGAAGGAAGTCCAGGTCGGACCTGACAAGCTTGAGGTGGTAGCTTCCTTTTTCTACCTAGGAGACATGCTCTCAGCAGCAGGTGGCTGTGAACTTTCAACCACAACACGTGTGAAAACCGCCTGGAAGAAGTTCAAGGATCTGCTACCAGTCCTCTCTTCACACCACCTCTCTTTCAAAACACATGGCCATGTGTACAGCTCTTGTGTGGGGAGCGCAATGCTCCATGCCAGCGAGACTTGGCCATTGACAAAGCCCAACCTCCAGCCTCTGCAGCGAAATGACAGGGCAATGATCAGACTGATCTGCAATGTCAGGCCGCAAGACATTGTCACCACCAGGTCCAGTGAGCTACTTGTGCGGCTTGACATTGAGGATCTGGACCTCATTCTGAAGGAGAGAAGACTTCGATGGTATGGACATGTGGAACGCTCCAGTGGTGCAATCAAGACAGCCTTTGACATGCAGGTTGATGGAAAGCGTGGGCCTGGGAGGCCCAAAATGACATGGAAGCAGCTGACAGAGAGGGATTGCAGAGGGTGGAAGCTCTCGGCTATCAACCCTATGATAGACGTACCTGGAGATCTGGTGTGAGGTCTGCCATGCGTGCAGCAAGCCAGCTATCTGGAAGGGGGCCCACTGATGTGGATGTTGCCCCTGTACCTGCACGTTAATCAAAAATCCGATTATGATATGATATGAGTAATCTAATTCTTCAGATCGTCATTTCAGTATGCAGTGTTCAAGCCAGGAATTTCAGTTTTGGGGCCCAGGATCCTCTACCCTCTAAAAAGTTGGGGACATTTGAAAAAATCTGGGGACAGTACAATCAGCAATCAAAATTGTATAGAAAATGTACCTGTTGCTTTCAGATGTGGGTACATTGTATTTTGCTCCATGTAATCTGTTCTTGTAATATCTGATCAGATGTACATTCCAGGTTAACACAGGGTTGTCAATAAGAAATGGCATAACAGGTGAACATAAGAAATCAACAGACTGGGCAGGGTGTCAAGGGCGCTGCCATTGTTTTTCTTCTTTTTTTTTTTTTTTGTTTGGGGGGTGGGGAGGATAAGTGAGCTGCCTGTCTAAGTGTTGACAATACTGTGGAGATATAGGGAATAATAATCATAACTAGATATTGTGAATAGATGTAAAAGCTGAAAATCATTTTGAATCAGTTCTTTTGAGCACTGCTTCAAATTGATGAGCTGGAAATGAAAAGTTGACAAAACTTGCTATTTGATAAAAAAAATGTGCTATTAAACAATGTTATCTTTTCTGATTTGATACCCGGTATAAATATTTTACATGCTATTAAAACTCTTATTGCCCATGCTCTTGCTAACGTAATTCTCTGTTTTATTCTATCAAAATTAGTCCCATTGTATCTTTTATGCACATATGCGTTTCAAATTGGACTCTTTTCCTATATTTTTAATAGTCCGTTTTGGTATTTCTGTTTAGTTTCGGTATTTCGGTCTGATTTCGGTAAGTCTAGTTACCCGTCATGGCAGAATTGAAAAATGACTGCCACCAACGCTAGAAATAACATCAAAAATGCATAAACTACAGGCAAAAATCATACCAGATTGTCTGTTTAAATGTATTTTCTCAATTATTTTAAAGCTCTCTTTGCATTTTAAAATAATTTCTATGCCTGTTTATAGTGAACCGCAAGTAAAAACACCCGATCACAACGCATTTGCAGTCAATTGTAATAAATTTTCTGCGCCTGGATGGCGCAAGAACTTATTTTTTCTGCGCCAAAACATGAAAATATGCGCGAATGGCGCAGCCTGGCTTGAACACTGAATATGTGATGTTGTAGGCTCTGACAATGTTTTTGGCAAGCATTGTCCTGACATTTCCGACCTATTGATATGAAAAAAATCAAGCAAGTCGATAATAATTAGTCATGATGAGCTCGGATTATTTGCCAGATCACAGTAAAAAGCAATTCAATCAATTGTCACATTTTTTAAAAAAACAAATTCGATGAATTGTCCTATTTCAATATTTTTTTCAACCAAACGTATTCGACCGAAAGCTACATTCGACCGAGTGGGTTTCAACCTAATGACGTGCACCGATCAATAGAGAGTAAAACTAAGAAAATCACTAGACAAACAAGAGTGGAGGGAAGTTCGAGTTGGATCAGGTGTATTAGAGGACTTGAAACATAAAATGTTATGGTATCAAGAGAAAATTTTAAGTCAGGATGAGGTAGACTAGCCTACATGTAAGTGGGATCCATTCCTACTTTCAGGCCTCGGTGGCTCTGTCAGATGCCTGTCTGACTTCCACTGGTGATCAGTCGCAAGTAGGATCCCCACTGGTTCTGACAACATTCTTTTGTGGAGATTGATCCATATGGATTGATCATGAAATATTTTCTGCAGCCATTCTCTCCCTTCCTCTGATTCAAAAAGGGCATTTGTCAGTTTCTAGCAAAATAATGTGCACAAGTACTGGTTAACTGCTTTAATAGAGGACAAAGTCTGTCCAAGAAAAGTGTGTAGGTAAACTGACAGACTGGACATGACCTTAATATTGTTAACTGGGCCATTAAACTCAAAACCAGCCAACTAACCAATCCACTGCCTACCAACAAATAAAAATGATAGATGAAAATAGTGAACTCCAGTATATTGAAGGCATGAGATATATAGAGTCTATATTAGATGTACTTGCCATTTAAGTTAATGTAGTGTGACAAATAATTGTAAGTAACAATGACAATGTAGCAACTAGAGTGGACAAACATCTCCTTTTTGGCCCACATCATACATGAATAAATTGTAACATTAAATAATAATAATTGAATTGTGGTACAGAAATAATGCCTGATAAAATTATAAAACATTGAAAAAGAAAAACAACAACTACCTCCTAAAATTTAAATGTTTATATGCTGGAACAACTGGGCCCAGTTGTTCAAAGCTAATGATGTTGTTAGTTAACGATTCGTTAAAATTTACATTGAGTGATACACAAATATGCTGAAATTTTTTGCTGGAAAAATGTGGGTAGCGCAGTGCAAAAGCTACTCACATTTTTTTCAGCAAAAAATATCAGAATATTGTGTATCGAATCCACTAAAACAGTTAACTAAATGACCCTTAACAAGCTCGTTAAGCTAACGACGCTTTGAACAACCGGGCCCTGGTAGTTTAGCAGAGTTGGGAATTAAGGTACTGCAACAACATGACTAAGTGAGATAATTTGGACGATTCTTACAAACAAACAGGTGTGTTAATTTGATATGAGTATGATATAATTTATTAATTATGAAAAATGACTTGAATTTGATTAGTGTTTAACTCTTGTAATGAAGTGATAAAAATAATATGATAACTTCTTCTGTCTCATGGTGATTTGAGCATAGACAATATTTTGTCCAGGGCCCAGTTGTTCAAAGCGTCGTTAGCTTAACTACATGTAGCTCATTAAGGGTCATTTCGTTAACTGTTTTAGCGGATTTACTATACAATATTCTGATATTTTTTGCTGAAAAAATGTGAGTAGCTTTTGCACTGCAAAAGCTACTCACATTTTTTCAGCAAAAACTTTCAGCATATTTGCCTATCACTCGATGTAAATGTTAACAAATCGTTAACTGACGACGTCGTTAGCTTTGAACAACTGGACACAGAATGGATATCGGCTGTCCTGCCTCTTGTTTACTTTTTTTTCAGAATTACTGGGAACACTATTACCATGCATTAGACCAAAATTAAAAATATTCGTTGGTCATTCACCTACCCACCATTTTATTCTTGGGTAGGTACGTAGGTAGTATTTACATGTATTTTGCTTTCTGCATACAGACTCCTACCTTCATGCTTGTTACGGATTAAGTTCTTCTATGGCACTTAACTTTGCCTACATTACAGCTGTCACATGACTTACTGAAATACCTGAATACTATCTAAATACCGGAATACCCTAGAAAAATATAGGAATATCTATGAAGACTGAAGAAACCAATACTGGCTTTAATTAATCAAGAAATGTTATGTCAACACAGGAAAAGGGCTGTAGCTACATATACTAAATGTACAAATAATTTGCAAATCGTCTTTGAAGTATTGTCTTTGAAAACATTGTTGATAGTCCACTAACTATACCACCGGAGTACACGTGAAAAACATGAATAACCATTACTTTAAACAAAAACTACGTAAGACTTGTATACCGTATTCGACCTAATTACCGCACTGTGCGCTTAAATTTTTCAAAAGCACTGGGGAAACTTGTGGTAAAATATCCACCTAATAAGGGCACACTTGAAAGAAAGAGCAACAGAGGCCTTCATGAGGAGCGTATTTAATGATGCTTATGCAATGTTATTTTCTGTTTTCTTTATAGAATCATATGTTGTGGATACTCGTTTGAATTGCCTCGACTTGTCGAGGCAATTCAAATGAGTACCCACAACATATGTCTTTTTCATAAAGATGTAGATAAAAGTACACTGGTTGTAATCTTTTAGATTACTAAATTGTTTGACTGTGCGCTTATAGGAGCATGTGCGGTAATTGGGTTGAATACGGTTAAACTAATATCAGTTGAGTGAATAAGTTGTTCCCCTATGATTTTGTCATGTCTCGGCATTTCACGGACTCTCCCAGATCATCCCATTTACTCTGAGTAAACGCATATACAGTATTCGACCTAATTACCGCACTGTGCGCTTAGGTTTTTCAGAATTACTGGGAACACTCAGTTGTGCTAAAATATGAATCTACCTACTAAGGATACACTATAAAAATTCAGAATAGGATTTATTTGATGATTATAATGCGATTTTTTTTTTCTGATTTTCTTTATAAAGGCATATGTTGTGGGTACTCATTTGAATTGCATCGACAAGTCGATGCAATTCAAATGAGTACCCACAACATATGCCTTTATAAAGAAGTAAAGAAAAAGTACATTGGCTGTAATCTGGACTACGGAATTTCTTGACTGTGCGCTTATAGGGGTATGTGCGGTAATTAGATCGAATACGGTACATGTACTCGGAGAACAATCTTCAAAAGCCCAGAGGCCATAGAGGCTCATGCGAACGGTGAAGACTGATCTGACCACACGAATTCGTAGGTTGATATGAGTCTTCACTGGTCGCCCAGGTCTTATTGTCCTAAAAGAGTTTTCCAAATTTCCATGATCCCTATTCCCCCAAATAAGTTTCATTCCCTTGTTCTCTGTGGCATCTGATCTGGGTCTACATTGTAGGCATAGGCCTATCTGTCCCAATACCAGTTCTATAAATTTTTAATATGTACCAGTTTCGTATGCATTTCTGATAAGAAAAGCCTTTATACTTTAACGAACATAAGTTTGTTTTTCTCCCTAAGCGGTTTCCCGCCACAATTTCACTTAACATTACTGCTATGAGCACGTGGTTTCTTCATGCGGGGCAAGGGGAAATCTTGTTGTGTGACTGCTGCATTTTCTGGGTATCTTAATAGTTATCATGTTCTCAATATATATACATGTATAATGTAAAAGAATAACAGTACTAATATGTATTTGTACCCTGATAAAGGGTTAGGGTTTTACTGTTTAAAGGGAGCTAATTGCATTTGCCTTGATAATGAATTTCACGTGTTGGACCTAGCATTTTTTATGCCCCTGCCTGCCTTTGGCAGGAGTGGGGCATATAGCATTTTGCCATGGTGTTACATGTCACATTCGTAACCAGGTTCAAGTTTACCAGCAAGTTTAGGTGCAAATTTACGTCCGCTTTTCTCTTGCAGCTAATAACTTTTATACCTTCTGGGCTAGAAAGTTGAAACTTTGTATGGCACATACCTACATCAAGACCTTTTAATGTATAGTACCATTGCTCCAGGGTCTTGCCCTTGGGTGGGGCTAGGGGTCGGGGTGGGGGCATCCGTGTACTGTGGACACATTTCTAGTTTTTTTATGAATCAGGGGCAGATCCAGGATAATTTCTGAAGTGGTTCAATTTGATCAAATTTCCATACTTAACATATTCAGAGAGACAGGCCTGATCAGACCCAGATCATACACCACAGAATGCATTTTAAACCTTCACTGAAATGATCTATTTAACCAGAGAGTTGTATTCTCTCCAAGAGCTGGAGTTTACATGCCTGTCTGTCACCACAAACGGCAAAATCTGACCCTTGCATCGGAAGAAAAGATATTTTTGTTAGAACTGTATTAAATACTACAATTCTGGTCTGATTATATGAGAAACTGAATAAGAGTTTGAATTGCATAGTCCAGTTTTGGTTATCGGTTATCAAGCCAAAATGTCTGCCTTATTTCAACTGACACCCACCTTCAAAGTCACCTAAACTGACTTTCCACAACCTTTTCTGGAAGTTCCTTTTCTTTTGACAATATTGTGTTGCATGTGTGTAGATAAACAGTCATGCTGTTTGCTTCTTTAATATATTTTCTGCAAATGTTCGGCACAGTGTAGCTTTGAATGAATGCATATTTACATACATATATTATGATATTCGAGTTGTTTATGAATAAAGATATTAGTATTTGAATTTTACTAGGCATATATTACATGGTACATGTACATAACAACAAAATAAATTTGAACAAGGTTATTCACTCAATTGATATAAGCTTTATACAAAAGTCTTATGTAGTTTTTGTTTAAAGTGATGGTTATTCATGTTTTTCATGGGTGTTCCGGTAGTATCCGGCTCTGAATTAGCGGACTACTGTCTAACAATGTTTTCAAAGACAAACTTCAAAGACAATTTGCAAATTATTTTCAGTTACAATACTTTCCCTTTTCCTATGTTGACATAATATTTCTTAATTAATTAAAACCAGTAATGGTGCCTTCAGTAGGTGTCTTTTACAGGTAATTTTGTATTTATCATGGGTATTCTGGTATTTCGATAGAGTTCTGGTATTTCGGTAAGTCGTGTGACCCCATTACTGTTATTGGCCAAAAATTCTTGAAGCTACTTTTACCTGGGTCATTAGAAAGACCGAAAACACCTAATGACTGAAAAGCACCCAAATTCTGCATAAAAACACATGGTATTGTTTTGGGGTGGGGCGGGGGTGTAGAGAGGGTCGGTATGTTATATAAAAGTGGGGTTTGTGGGGTATAAATTGCATGGGGTTGTATACATAATTGGCAAAAGTGTAGCAGTTTTTCGGCGTAAGGCAACATACCGGCATGAAGGTAACATTATAAACGTGAGTAAAGTATCTGTATTCTGTATAAAACTGTAGAGATTTTAAAACTGCGGTTGTAAATAATAAGAAAAATGAAAGAAAAATTTGTCTTCTGCATATACATTTTAACCCTTAAAATGCCAAGAAAACCTGCATCTGAAAATGTCATCTGCTGAATATTCTTGCAAACTTTTCAAACCTATTTTTGCATACAGGCAAACAGTGTGGACCCTGATGAGACTGCTCCTGAAGGAGCAGTCTGATCTGGGTCCACACTGTTTGCAAAAATGACTTTTAAAATCACAAGTAGATAACAAAGCAAGCGACAATTGTTGTGATTAGCAGTTTAAGGGTTGAAATTATATTATTTTGAAGTGCAAATACAATTAGATAACAATAAAAGAGAAACACCGAGATCACAGCATTTACTCCATATTACCTACTACAAATTCAGCAGTACACAAATTAATGATATTTTACTTAATTTTGCCAGAGAACATGATTTGACATTTTATGCTCTTTGCAATTGTCTCCATGGCGATACTTTGTATGAAATGTCAAACCTGTTTTCTGGGAAAAAATAAGAAAAATGTTGCAGTATGTTGTCTGCTGAAAATTTTACCCACGGTGCTTGCACAATTAATCCCTACCAAATCTGAACGTCCAGTGTTGTGTGGTCTTATCTGGACCTACATTGTTTGCTCAGGCCTGTCTGTCTGAATATTTACATGTAGTTTGAGTAATGTATGGTAATTTAACTTTCACTACTGATGTCTGAGTGAGGGTACAGCTGCTGAAAAATATGGACTTGTATATGCATCTTCATATGTATTTCTGTTACAGTTTTTGTGTTTTTTTGGTCACTAGGTGTTTTTCTCTGTCTTTCTAGTGACCACTTTTACCTAAATTTCATTTACTATGGGTGCAAGGACAATGTGCTACACACAAGAAATATGCTGAATGCTTTCATTACTGCATTGTATACATTTGTATTTACAAAAGAGTCTGATAGCTAAGAGTCTCAGAGAGGATTTGTTAAGGAGATGTATTTTGTGATAATTCTGGGATTTTTTTTTTCCGTAAAAGATACATGTATGTTGTGGGTACTCACAACAAGTACCCATAACACATGCTTTATGGAGAAATTGAGTAAATTTACATAAAAATGCAGTACATGATTTGTCAAGGATTTTCATCACAGATACATTCTTCACCAACCTTATGCTTCTCTTTAAGCTGAATGGGTACACATCCAAGGGAGGGGCAAGTAAACTGAAAATTTTCACTTCTTCATAGTGAAGTGGGACATGTTGGACAAGTCAGGCATACATGTTGGACAAGTCAGGCATACATGTAGTATTACCAAAGTCCTGCCTTAGCGAAATTCATGATTATTACATCTGTAAGTTTGTGTCCCCCCTGGGAGTAAGTTTATTCCTTTTAGAATAGAGCCTTTTCAGAGGGAGGAAAAATGATTTTGACAGAGATGCCACCCTTGAAAGTATATCAGTTCCCCTTAACCCTTATCCTGCTGAACCCAGATATACACTGCCTTTCCAAACAGTGTAGATCCAGATCAGTTGGCTTCTGAAGAATTTGGAATTCATTCACAAAGTGAAGATGATATTCCATCTATAATTATATAATTTATATCTCTTTTTATTCGCTACAAAGAGATTAACTTCTTACATATTCACCTTATTCGGCTGTAAGACAAAGGTGAACTCTATAAAAATATCCTTATTTCTAAGAAGAAAAATATACACGAAATCTAAAATTTCTACATGCTCCCGATATGTAATCAGCATGTAATCTATGGAGTAAATTGACAAGAAAGTAGTAATAGATCCTTTCTACTTTCTATTAATATTTCATTCATAAGATATCGGAAATCTACACAAATCAGATAAATAAATTAACAGTTTATTTATTTATCCACTACCTCTCTAGATTACTACGATTTAAAATTCTAGTTGAGGTACATATTTTCCTTTTGCCTTTCTACATGGAAAATAGTTGATCCGTTAAGCTATTCTTCTATTTTATACTATCTTTTCATTGATTATATAAGAGTCTAGGTCAGTCGTGCTCTGTCTAAACTCTGCTATAAAATAATAAGAAAGAAGAAAATCTTATATTTAGGCATAGATATAATTCGATACGTTCTTTACTTTGCCTGTTTTATTTTTTCTTCTGGATCATTTAAGACTACGATAGCAATATACCAGATAATTTTGTCTCAGTAAGAATCTATTACGCTGAAGATTCATCTTGGAATAATAATTTTATTATGATTATGATTAGAAATTATTTAGGAAGGTTTAAAACTTATAATTACTAGACCCAATTAATCCTCGTATATTATAGGTCTACTTTATTGAGGAATAGTTTTGCTTCGACTAGCTCTATACCTCTAATATTTTATTTATAACTAGAGTCCATGTCAATCAAAATTTTCTCGCACCTTTGATATTGACAATGGATACATATTTAGTAAAGGCATTAATTATTCAGTACGTGACAGATTATTATTGCCTAAATTAGATATTATATACAATACTTTCCTTTTGATTTTTTATATTGACTTTGTAACTATTCAGAAACTGCCAAAACCAATCATTTCCTTCCTCTAAACTTACCGAAGCTCTAGATTATGTTGATATATGTTTTTAATATATGCTTAGAGGTTAATTAACAAGAGTTTACCTCATAATAGCAGATATTATCATATTCATATAAATCAATGTACGGTCTAGGCTTAGACAAGAGGGAAAACATCCTTAATTACGAGCCGGTAAAGAATTAAGATACACTTAATTATCTCTTTACCCCTTCTTTATGTTTACATTCGTTAAAGGGATCATAGTAATTCTCGCTAAGAGTTCAAGTTCAGTTTGGGAATAATGCAAAGATTAATATCTTGATTTCCAGTCCGCATCAAAAATGGTCTATATATACATAGATTCTTGATTCTTGATTTCCATGATTATTTACTCAGGAGTACTTTTCATGGCAATCTTCTGGTATAGAAAGATTCTATCCAGCTTATTTATTATTGCTTAATCTTATCAATACGGTAAGATTTAGCCAAACTATGACCGTCTTACAGTTAGCTTATTCTTATCTGTCTTATTGTCTGTCAAACTCTAAGTTATGATGTTGACAGTTTCTTCTTTATTATTTTGTCAGGACATCAAACGCTTTTATATGTCTATGACAAAACTAATTATCAATGGTTTAGGTTGCTTTTTCTTCCCAGCAGTTTTATGCAAACTCTGTATTATTTTTTTTTATTGCTTGACTAAAAATTCGTAATACAATTAGTCTAGCAATAGTTTTAACCATTATGTTTGTCTATACCTTTTTCTTCTGATGGATGACTGAGTTATAGTTAAGTTAACTCCATCTACTTTTATTATCTCCCCTTTCTTTAATTTGATCAAAGGGGAATAATTATACAACATTATGGTTATTTTAAGTCTATGTCTGTTCATTGGAAACTGTCCTATTGCTCCAATTAACAGAATCTAATTAGTTTATAATTCTAATAGCTTAGACTATAACAATTAGATAGCTTCACATATCTAGAATTTTATCCAAAATATCTACATATGTCAGTTATCTGTAGGAAACTCCACCGAGTAGACTTTTCCTTATTTATTCAAGACCCTAGATAGACTACTTACAGTGTATGGTCTTGGCTTTTTGTTTTACAAATTTTGTTTTGAAAATATTATCTCTATATTCCTAACTTACTTTGCAATGGAATATTTATGTTATGTCTCAATGACTCCTTTTTCTTTTTGAAGCCAATTGTTGTTTCCCAGAAAGAAAAAAAAGGGGTGTGTGTGTGTGTGTGTGGGGGGGGGGGGGGGGGGGGGGGGGGGCAATGTTAGGTCTCTGAACTTAAGAGTCTACTATTATATACAAGGTTGTTAGATCATAACACCTTAAAGATATGCTATTTTGTGAATCTAGATCATTCTTTCTATTAAATATAGAATTAGAATGTATCTGATTCCTTAGAGTTTCCTGAGTCTTTAACCAGAAGTGGTGAGATATTATTGGTGTTAGAATTAGGAGAGCACCTCCCTCCTATTCTGCAAATTCTGGCACATTATCTATAGGTTAATGTATTATGAAGTTAAAATGAAGTTTTTTAAAAGTAAAACATATTTTAACAAGTAATACTTAACCTATAGATAATCAATTATCTCCCTCCGCCCATCCTCGCTTATCTCTCCTAATTGTGTCTATTGTTTTACACATAAAAGAAACTGACACGTGGTCAATTGAGTGGGAGGAGTTACGTCACACAGGTAACTGCCTAAGGGACCTTCTGGTTTAAGACTTTAATTAACGACTGAAAGGTCGTTTTGTCTGTGGAAGGTGTGAAAACAGAAGAGAATAGCACATTATCTATAGGTTAAGTATTACTCGTTAAAATATGTTTTACTTTTAAAAAAACTTCATTTTTCTTCACGTTTTAGTTACTCACTGAAGTTGTCTTGCCAAGACAGTTTCACTGAGAACTACATGTACCAGATGTGTTTGCATAGTGAAATGAGGAAAAACGTCTGTTGGAAAAAGCATGTTACCCATAGCTCCAGATAAGAGGGGTTATCCACATAATATTTTCTTATTTTTGCCACAAAACATGTTGTGGGTGCTCATTAGAAGTGCCTTGGTGAGGCGCTTTTAATGAGTACCATCAACATATGCCATTATGGAGAAATAATAATGTTGGTACTTTTTGGTTTTTAAAAGCACCTTACTTGTATCTGGAGCTATGGTTATCTCATGCTACAACAATGAATACTGCACTCTCTCAAATCCTGTATGCAAATGAACAAACATTAGGTCATTTACATGTAGGACTGTTAGAACATCCCTCACTGATATCGAGCCAATCAGCTTTTTAACTTGGATTTTACTTGGGCATTTTGAAATAAATGAGTGAATAAAATGATAAGATAAGCTGACTTTTCACCACATTTCGACTTTCGCTTTTGTTAAGATCACACATAGAGAAGGAGAATGAAGTTTTTGATAGTTTTAGCTAGTGTTTTTTCTGTTGGATTATGTCAGTTGGTTGGGGGTAGGACGCAAATGAATCCGACAGAATATGCACAGGTCCTTAAAAAGGTCTTTGAGGCATTCCCTGGTCTTGCAGCCACTCCAGGCGTAACGGTTGAGGGAGCTCAAGTTCAGGTAAAAAAAAACAACTGATTCGTTAATCTCTTTTTAGAAGTCAATGAAATCACTCTAGAGAGGACTTGTTCAGAAGGAGTAATTGATAATGATTATGGGATAATTTTCTGAAAACATATGTTGTGGGTTCTCATTAGAAATGCCTCAAATTATTATCAGATTCTCCTCCTTAACAAGTCTTCTGTGTGCACATATAAAACTGAGCAAAATTGCAATATATTTCGATCATAATTGACTCCTCCGTCAGAAGGCTATAACCACGCCCATGCGTAAATCCTTAGACAAACAATATCGTGATACCTGTATTTGTCAATGAAAACTGCATTCGTGCCTGTATTTATCAATGAAAAAGTACATAGGTAATATTGTTTGTGTAAGCAATAACATTATTTAACCTTTAACTGGTAAGCTATTTTGGTTGGTCAGATTTTGGTGTCATTTACTGGTTAGGTGATTTCACGGAGGACTCAATTAACCCTATCATGCTGAATAAATTAAGATGCCACGCCCACTTCTAATTTTCGGCCAGTCTGATTACTTGATCCCAGTTGTTGATACAAATTCATGTACTAAATGACAAACAGTGCAGATCCAGATCAGTTGGCTTCTTCAGAAGCCATCTGATCTGGATCTACGCTGTTTGCAAAGGCAGGGTATATCCGGGTTCAGCAGGACAAGGGTTAAGTAAGCAACATCAATGAAATTTTCAAATACATGTATGTCTGAATATAATGAAACAAAACAAAACAAAAAAAAAAGAATAGGATCCATGGCTGTCCTCATAGTGGCCCCAGGGAAGACTGATCGAAATAGATAATCAGATAATCAGAGCCTTCACTGTGCAGATGTCAGAAAGTACATTTTCTCATATTTTTGCTCTTATTCATTGCTCCAGATAAGACAATAAAAATTCAGCAAAAAAAAAAAAAGTGCTGATAGTTTCCATATTTCTCCATGAAAACAAATGTTATGGCATTCATTAGAAGTGCCTATAGAGAAGTACAGGGAGGCATTTTAGGGCTGCCACATGGTACATGTATTAACAGATGTAGTGAAGATATCATACATTTTTGTAGATTCTAAAAGGAATGAGCAATGAACTCATACACAGAGTTAAAAATTTCTTGAGTGTCCCAGCTTTCTGTGCTGGACTAGTCAGTTTTGGCCAATGGACTCACTTAAATCTTTACCACTCTCTGGGCTAATACAGCAGATGACATATTGATGATAATTTTCTTATTTTCCCCATATAAAATCTCACAGAATTTGGCCCATCTGGAAGGCACTTTCCATGAAAAACTCAAATCTCACAGACTTTTCCGACCATTTGACAACAGATTTTATCAAGAAATAAACATAAATCACACACTGTCATGGTTTTCACAAGCTTCTTACATGAAAAAAAAAAAAAAAAAAGACTAGACAATATTGGGGGAGCTCCAAAGTGATGTTTAAGAAAATCTTACAGAATTTTGTCAAATCTTCCTTAAAATTTTGTCTTATCTCAGATTTTAGTCCACAGCTTATAACATGTATGTTTTCCCAGAAAACAGGTTCTGACATTTCATGCAAATTGTCTCCAGTGGAGACAATTTGCATGAAATATCAAAACCTGCTTTCTGGGAAAAGTAAAAAAAAAAAATATTTCAGTACAGGTATGTTGTCTGCTAAAAATTTTATCCAGAATGCTAAGTGTTAAATGGGTCACCCATGCCTTATCTGTGAATATGAATACGTGTATGAAGAGTAGGGCTCCTTATAATTATCAGCCAGAACAACTTTGGCATCAGTGAAGAACATTTGGAAAGAAGAATGAAAATTTTGATAATTTTTGCAAGTGTTGTTTGTGTGGTTTTTGGCCGTCAGATAAGGGCCGGTGGACTGCATGATGCGGATCCTTCCACATATCCAACCTATTTGAAGATGGCCCTTGGTGAACTGGGTCTTGCTTTGGATCAGAATGTTGAAGTAGTTGGAGTACAGACACAGGTATTTCTCTGCTTTAACACTTTATACATGTAGCATGAATCATGACAGCAGCAGAGAGCATTCCAAAATATTTTCTGTTTTATTTTTCATTTTTCAGAGAGTCAGGGTAAATTCCTAAAATTTCCAACACTTTATTTCATACATTTTTGACCCAAATTTTACTTTTTATGCAGTTGTAACTTGTTTCTTAAAATATTTAGTAGAGTGGCAAACAGTGTTAACCCAGATCAGACAGGTGCAGTCTGATCTGGCCATGCACTGTTTCCATTTTGTCAGAAACTTTGGCAGACCATAAGGCTTGATATTTAACCCTTATCCTGCTGAATAAATTAAGATACCATGCCCTCTTCTAGTTTTCAGCCAATCAGATTACTTGATCCGGATTGTTGCTATAAATTCACATACTTAATGGCAAACAGTGCAGATCCAGATCAGTTGGCTTCATCAAAAGCCAACTAATCTGGATCTACACTGTAAGGGCAGGGTATATCCATGTTCAGCAGGACAAGGGTTAATTTGAATCATCTGCCTGATATATTTTTCTTTTTATTTTCCAGAGGAAATAAAGCTTGATATTTCATGTGAATCATCTGCTAAAAGCAGAGAGAAGATTAACATAAAATACAACTGTATCAAGCCTTATTTCCGCTGGGAAAAAAAAAAAAAAAAAATCATATAAAATGGGTCCAGTACTCACTTAAAACATCTGGGCCCAGTTGTTCAAAGCATCGTTAGCTTAACGAGCTCGTTAAGGGTCATTTCATTAACTGTTTTAGTGGATTCAATCTACAATATTCTGATATTTTTTCCTGAAAAAATGTGAGTAGCTTTTGCACTGCAAAAGCTACTCACATTTTTTCAGCAAAAAATTTCAGCATATTTGCGTATCACTTGATTAAAATTTTAACGAATCATTAACTAACGACATCGTTAGTTTTGAACAACTGGGCCCTGTAAGAGAACTTGTTACATCTGGTAGACTTGCTGCCATTTTTTACAAGGGAGAGAATTTTAGTAACTTCCTGTTATCTTCACACTAACCCACTTTGAAAAAGGTTCTACTCCAAAAGGTAAGAATTTGCTCCCAATGGGAACATATCCCTTCCCTTTAGAGTAGATCCTATTTCAGAAGGGAGGTAAAGAAATTTTGATTGAGTTGATTCTCCTTAAAGTGTTTGCATTATATTTAAGAATAACCAAAAATATCCTTATCTGTTTGCTTTTCTGCACACTAACCCTCTTCTAAAAAGGGTTCTACTCTAAAAGGAAAGAATTGGCTCCCAGTGGGAACAAGTTCTTTCCTTTTGAGTAGATAGTTTTTTTTTTTGTTTTGGTTTCGTTTTGTTTTTTTTTTTCAGAAGAGATAGAGCAGTTTTGACAGAGTTGCCTCCTCTTAAAGTGTGTGCATTCCATCTGAAAAATAACCAAAAAATATCCTAAACTACCACCAAAATTATCAGTATGTATCTAGACCTATGCTTAAGACGTGATTTCTTTCATGATGATGCTTATAGAGCACAGAGCACTCAGCAGTGACTGGCTGTCTGATTTTAAGGGGAATGGATAACTGCTAAGGGAAATAACTCTGACATCAAAATGTTTGCCTTCCTTCTTGTTTGGGGCTACTATTATAAAGAAATTTGCTCTGGGAGCAAATTCTTTAACAGTAGTCTCCATTTCAGAAGGGATTCACTAAGGAGGCAGGGTCCCATCTGCAAAAGTTGTCTTTCTTTGCAAAACGCTGGCATGTTTTCAGGGATTTCCATTCACCTTTAGTTTTTAGGCAGTTTTTTTTTTGTCTAATTGGCAATAACATACATACATTGTCTGATGTAAATTCTTTTATTTTAATTGCAGGTTGTTGGTGGAATGAAGTATTACATCACCTTGAAAATGCCTGGAGTACCAGTAAGTGCCACCTTTATTACTAATCCTCACCTTACATGTACCGTACAGTAATAACCCTAAGTATAGGGACAGATATGCCTTTGCAAACAGTTTAGAACCAGATTAGATGCAGCAGAATGTGGCATCCTATCAGGATCTACACTTTTTGCCATACATACAGCACTATTTCATAAGTCTAGATAAGAGTGGGTATCAGGCAAATAGTTTTCTTATTTCTCGACGAAAACATGTTGTGGGTACTCATTAGAAGCGCCTCGCTGAGGCACTTCTAACGAGTACCCACAACATATGTTTTCCTCGAGAAATAAGAAAAATATAGATACTTTTTGGTGGAAAAAAGTGCCTTATCAAGAGCTATGCTATTTTAGACACTTCAAGAGATAGTAGACTACATACATTGTATTTCAAATTTTAGGACAAGTACATGTAATGGTAAGAAGATAAGATGTCCCAGTACTTAGGATTACTAATGGTACTTATCATATTTTATAGCTCCAGATAACGTGTATCAACTGAAAAGTACTGATATTTTTCTTATTTCTCCAGGAAACCATATGTTCTGGATACTCATTAACCCTTGCCCTGCTGAATAAATTAAGATGCCACGCCCACTTCTAATTTTCAGCCAATCAGATTAATTGATCCAAATTCTTGCTATAAATTCACATACTTAATGGCAAACAGTGCAAATCCAGATCAGTTGGCTTCTGAAGAAGCCAACTGATCTGGATTTACACTGTTTGCAAAGACAGGGTATATCTGGGTTCAGCAGGACAAGGGTGAAAAGTGCCTCACTTAGGCACTTCTAATGAATACCCACAACATGTTATCATGGAGAAGTGATAAAAGTATGTGGATATGCTATAGTACATGTATCTGCAGCTGTGTAGTTACCCTAAATGTTTAGTCAAACAGGCCCAAGCAAACAATGTAGACCTTGCCGCTCACTAGAATGACAACAGGTGGTCATGATATTTAATATCGTACAGCACCAGTGTATGACATGTACATGTGTAATAATTTGGTAAAGTTTAACCCTTGTCATGCCAAATAACTTAAGATGCCACGCCCACTTCTAATTTCCATCCAATCAGATTACTTGATCTGGGTTTTTGTTAGAAATTTACATATTTAATGACAAACAGTGCAGAGCCAGATCAGTTGGCTTCTTCAGAAGCCAACTGATCTGGATCTACACTGTTTGCTAAGACAGGACATGTTATGTTCAGCAAGAGTAGAGTTAAGGGAGCTTAGGGCCAAAGTTACAGAATTTTTCCCCTTAACCTATAATCTTTGACTATGTGTCCCACCCTTTGTAACTCAAAAACAGTAAATGCTTGGACCTTGATATTTCATTTATTGATATGTCAGAAAAAAATAGCAGACTTTTATTATATTTCCTTTTTCACCCTACCTATATTTGCAGAGTTATGCCCCTTTAAAAAAAACAAAAAAAAAAAAAAAACAAAAAAAAAACTGATGAATAAGATGTCTAAAAAATGTTTGAGCTAGGGCTTTCATATTTGGCAAAGTTACAGAGATGGAGTAAATCATCTGATTAACTTGTGAAAAAAATTAGATGCAGAGCTGCCGATAAGAGGGAGTAAAGGGTATTTCAGCTTTGATATTTTTTTAATGTCAGCATTGACAGTGAAATTGAGGAGGTAAAGATACTCAATGAAATTTTGGATTTCAGCATTGAAATCAAATTTAGGGCATAAACATTTTCATTGAAATTTACATTTAAGAGGAAAATGATCATTGTCAGAATAGCCCTTTGATGATTCATATTATGCTTTCCCCAAGTTTTAGATGGCCATAATCTCTTCTGCAGAGACAATTTGCCATATATACATGTATCTTATTATGTTACAGGGCACCTGTGAGATTGACATCTATGAACGTTCTTGGGAAAATTATCGTGAAGTTACCCAGGATACTTGCTCCACAAAGAAACGTCAGCTTAGTATGCCTGGTGGCTGGAGCAATGTCCAGGATATTCCGAAGGCTCTTGCCGATAATGCAGATCTCCAGAAGGCTGTTGATATGATTGTGCAACGTGTCAACGATATGGATAATGGCTTGTATAGAGTAGTTGAATCAAGCATTGTCAGTATTAGGCAGCAGGTTAGTTGTCAAGCTGAGTCTGGCCAGGAGAAAAAAGCTTATATATGTAGCTCTAGATAAAGGAGCCAGCACATGACAAAACCTACAATAAGACTTGTGCGACCAATGAAGAATCAGATCAGCTGCACATCTGTGCAGACTGATCAGAATCTTCAATTATTGCATGTGCCGTATACAGCCTCAGGGCTATCCAAAGAGGGATGAACAAGAAACCTTGTCACACTGGATGCATAGCTACAGATAAGAGGGGGTATCCACATAATATTTTTCTTATTTCTCCACGAAAACATATGTTGTGGGTACTCATTAGAAGCGCCTCACTGAGGCGCTTCTAATGAGTACCCACAACATAGTTTTCGTGGAGAAATAAGAAAGATATCAGCATTTTTCGGATGAAAAAAGTGCCTCAACTGTTGCTATGTGGGTGGATGTATCTGAGTCTGCTGGTCATACAGATCTTATTGTAGGTTTTGTCATGCACTGACAAAGTTTTTTTTTTTTTTTTTCTAATCAACCTAGAAAGGTTCAGATGGCCAAGTGAACTCTTGATTTCAGATCATGAGGTCCTGGGTTTGAATCCTGCTGGAGGCTGAATTCAGCTCATGACTGTTTGGCACTTCTTACAAAGAGCCTTTCATTATCATATTTCTGTCGATTTGATAATGACTAAATAAATTTGAAAGGGATGTAAAACCAAATCATCATCACTTTTTTTTCTACCAAAAGATGTTGATATTTTTCTTATTTTTCCATGAAATATGTGTACTGTTAGAAGCACCTAAGTGAGGCACTTCATTAGAAGTGCCTCACCTAGGTGCTTCTAATAGTACCTAGGAAATAGATTGTTCATGATGAAATAAGAAATATTTACTTGATACCGAGCTATAAGGGCTGTTATTTAATATTCAGGTATCAGTGGTTTTATTCTGCCTAGCATACCATTAATGCCTAGTCTTTACCTAAACAAACCTTGACAAACAGTGTAGGCCCAGATCAGACACCACAGAATGCAGTGTCTGACCAGTGTCTGCACTGTTCTTCATAACATTATCATAAATATTCTGGCTCTTTTGGCTCCTTACTATACTTGTTTTCATGGAGAAATAAAAAAAAAAAATATTATTTTAATATCCCCTTCTTATCTGGAGCTATGTTCCATGGTTTGTTTGGATGCAGCATGTATTTGCTTTAACTCTTTTGGTGCCAAGTTTCAGACAAATATCTTATGCTTTTTTTTTTTTAGCTCACCTGAGCAAAAGCTCAGGGTGAGCTATTGTCATCTCCCGATGTCTGTCGTCCGTCAACGTCCGTCGTTCGTCGTCAACAATTAGTTTGTTAACACTCTAGAGGCCACAGTTTTGACCCAATTTTGATTAAACTTGGTCAGAATGTTTGCCTCTATAAAATCTAGGTCAAGTTCGATACTGGGTTACTTGGGGTCAAAAACTAGGTCACCAGGTCAAATCAAAGGAAAAACTTGTTAACACTCTAGAGGTCATAGTTTTGACCCAATCTTGATGAAACTTGCTCAAAATGTTTGCCTCCATTAAATCTAGGTCAGGTTTGAAACTGGGTCACTTGGGGTCAAAAACTAGGTCACCAGGCCAGATCAGCAGAAAACCTTATTAACACTGTAGCGGTCACATTTTTGAAGCAATCATCATGAATCTTGCTCAGTATGTTTGTCTTGATGATTTCTAGGTTGTTCGAAACTGGGTCACTTGGGGTAAAAAACTAGGTCACCGGGCCAAATCAGCAGAAAACCTTGTTAACACTCTAGCGGTCACATTTTTGAAGCAGTCATCATGAATCTTGCTCAAAATGTTTGTCTTGATGATTTCTAGGTCAAGTTCAAAACTGGGTCACTTGGAGTCAAAACCTAGGTCACCTGGCCAAATCAGCAGAAAACCTTGTTAACACTCTAGCGGTCACATTTTTCAAGCAATCATCATGAATCTTGCTCAAAATGTTTGTCTTGATGATTCTAGGTCAAGTTCGAAACTAGGTCACTTGGAGTCAAAAACTAGGTCACCGGGTCAAATCAGCAGAAAACCTTGTTAACACTCTAGCGGTCACATTTTTCAAGCAATCATCATGAATCTTGCTCAAAATGTTTGTCTTGATGATTTCTAGGTCAAATTTGAAACTGGGTCACGTGGTGTCAAAAACTAGGTCACCAGGCCAAACCAGCAGAAAACCTTGTTAACACTCTAGCGGTCACATTTTTGAAGGAATAATCATGAATCTTGCTCAAAATGTTTGTCTTGATGAGTTCTAGGATATGTTTGAAACTGGGTCACGTGAGGTCAAAAACTAGGTCACCGGGCCAAATCAGCGGAAAACCTTGTTAACACTCTAGCGGTCACATTTTTGAAGCAATCATCATGAATCTGGCTCAAAATGTTTGTCTTGATGGTTTCTAGGTAAAGTTCGAAACTGGAACACCTGGGTCAAAAACTAGGTCACCTGGCCAAATCAGCGTAAAATCTTGTTATCACTCTAGCGGTCACATTTTTGAAGCAATCATCGTGAATCTTGCTCAAAATGTTTGTCTTATTGAGTTCTAGGTCAAGTTTGAAACTGGGTCACTTGGAGTCAAAAACTAGGTCACCGGGCCAAATCAGCAGAAAACTTTGTTAACACTCTAGCGGTCACATTTTTTAAGCAATCATCATGAATCTTGCTCAAAATGTTTGTCTTGATGATTTTTAGGTCAGGTTCGAAACTGGGTCACCTGGGGTCAAAAACTAAGTCACCTGGCCAAATCAGCAGAATACCTTGTTAACACTCTAGCGGTCACATTTTTGAAGCAGTCATCATGAATCTTGCTCAAAATGTTTGTCTTGATGATTTCTAGGTCAAGTTTGAAACTGGGTCACATGGGGTCAAAAACTAGGTGACCTGGCCAAATCAGCAGAAAACTGTTAACACTCCAGAGGTCACATTTTTTGAAATAATCATCATAAATATTGCTCAAAATGTTTGTCTTGATGATTTCTAGGTCTAGTTTAAAACTGGGTCACTTGATACCAAAAACTAGTTCACCTGGCCAAATCAAAGGAAACCTTGTTGATGCTCTAGAGGTCACATGTTTGAAGTGATCATCATGAATCTTGCTCAAAATGTTTGTCTTGATGATTTCAAGTTGATGTATAGTTTTCTGTCCAGTGACTCTCTTAAGTTTTTCCATTTAGGTCAGTTTCTCAGTAATTATTGGTCCTACAGAGTGGTATTTGGTACTTGTGAAGTGTTTGTGTTTAGGTCAGTTTCTCAGTAACTATTGCTCCTACAGCCAGTGATACTTAGTACATGCATACATCTTAGCATGGCCTCTTGAGTGCAGTCATCCATATTTGACCTTGGCCTTTATTTCACAGTCCATTAGACATGCTACATTGTCTTACTTGTTAATATAATCATTTTGAACTTTGATCAGAATGTTTGCCTTGATCAGTTCTAGATCAGGCTCTCAAAGTACTATGTTCCTCAGGTGAGCGTTACAGGGCCATCATGGCCCTCTTGTTTTAACTAACTATCGCTTGGAAATAGTTTTATATGTAAAATTGAAAGACTTAATGTCAAACAGCATAGATCCAGATGAGACGATTCATTATGAGCCATCTAATCTGGATCTACACTGTTTACAAAGCCTATTATCATTGCCTATGGCAGTGAAAGAATTAAATATATGGTATTGTGCTTTTTTTTTTTTTTAAAGTTGACATTTTTCTGTTTCTCCACAAAAATGAAAGTTGTGCTACTCAAAGTTGAAGATACATATGGAGTATCTATAGTACCCTAGTTAACATATTTGTGCCGAGTAGACTCTTCTACCTTAACTCTTTGGACTGGTCCATTTCCAGTAAAAGGCATGTCTGGTTACTTTTATTATTACCATGTTTTAAAGAAATTCCTGTATTTAATGCAAACCATGTAGACCCTGATCAGACACCACATTCTGCAGAGTCTGGTCTACACTGTCTGTGTCCCTTTATAGCAGGGCTTCCGTTAAGCGGACGTACGACGTATATTACGCCCTGAGATTGCCACCGGACGTCCAAATTGAACTTCAAAGACGTACCGCGGACTTCCGAAATTTCTTTTGTCCGTCTGAAATCGATACCCGAGACGTCCAAAAATTGTCAAAAGGCCTGCCCACTTTTAACCAGTTGTATGATGTTTGCCCCGCCTACTTACCGGAAATTCGCTACCTGTGTTGACTGAGCTTTAAGGATGTCCCACTTTCCGCTTGGGGGAGTTTTATTGACAGCCGTGTCAAGCGTCGCGGCACCCTTTTGATGGCTACGTGATCACTGCATGTATTTGTCACGCGTGCTGAGTTGATTAATTGATGTTTTTATAATTAAATTTTCTACTGCGACCCCGAAAATATTCGTTGAAATTATATGAAGTCATTATTATTTTTTAATATTCACGTCTTAAAATCTTAAATTATTATTTTGCTAAGAACATGTGTCGTCTGCAATACTTCCGGGAATTGCCGAGTGAAATTCTATAAATAAATAAATAACAATTATGCACAGAACGCAAATTGAAATCTATTCGAATTTTGAAGCTTACGTTTGTCATGACAACAAAAGCAATTTTTCAAATGAAAAGAAAACATATTTTTCGTCAAAATTTTCGAAAAACGCGTTTCTAAATGCGTAGCCTTGTTCCGGTTGCGCTATTTACCAGCGCGGAAATGACGCAAAGTGTCTGAATATATGCGATTTGCGATGGTTTTGCTTGCTTTTCTCCGCGAACGAACGTTTTGCTGTTGGTATTTCATCGAGAGCTGCCTTTAATTTGTTTGTTGTTGCACGAGTCGGCGCCATTTTCCCGCAATTTTTGTAAAGTAAACAAGTCGTTCGCTCATGTTGATCAGCTTCAATCCGAACAAATATTTCATTAAATACATTTCTGCAAAATAATTTCAGCATAGTTTATTGTTAAGAAAACATGTTTTGGTTTTTTCCTTTCATGTATTTTCTTTTTTCTTTCTCTGGGCTTTGAAACGAATGCGAAGTTGTACCAATGTTGATGCTTTCTCTAAGGTCCGACATACAAGTACAGGCTTTTCAAAAATATGTGATCGAATTTTAATAAGCGATAAGGACATTTTTAAAACACATCTAAGAGAAGCGTATATCATGATGATTCTGTGTGACACTGAAATAAGAACCTATGTTCTACTAAAGAAAGGGCAGACCGCCACAGCACGGAAAAAAGTGGGACTTCCTAGATTTTCCTGTGGGACTTCCAAATTTGAGGGGTAGGAAGTCTGGGACTTCATGGGTCTGGAAGTTAATGGAAGCCCTGTTATAGGACACCAGGCATAAATGGTTTAAGGTTTTGAGTATTTTGGCAATTTTTGCTATTTTTAACCACCCATGTCTGATGTAATTCGGTATCAGGATTTTTCCTTTAATGGAGACAAAAATTACTGACATTTGGGTATTTACCTCATAATTTTAATTGTTTTTCAGAAATTTTAATTGGATAAATACCCCAAGAAGCAGCATATCTACAGTTTGTAAGGCACTAGTATCTAGAGAAATAGTTTTCTTGTTTTTTTTTTCCAAAACTTAGAAGTGCAATGTCTGGAGCTACGATGGTTTCAGACTGGTTACCTTTGTTATTTGATATATTTTCTTTACCAGGTTGTTTCTGGCATGAACTACAATGTCACAATGGAAGTTGGAACCTCAACCTGCTTGAAGTCAGCTTGGAAAGCTGGTCTCACTGCTCAAGATTGTCCACTTGATGCCAATATGGGCACGGTAAGTGATTCTTTCAGCAAACCAGAAGCATCCAGGTCACCAAGTGGTTAGTGCTCCCAACTTCGGAACATGAGGTCCTGGGTTTGAATCCCCCAAGAGGTCGAGTTCAGCTCTTGATTGTATGCTTTTTCATTGCACAGAACCTTTCATTATCACCTTTTCATCTATTTAATATGACTTAAATAACGTTGAAAGGGACACAAAACACCAAGCCATCATCATCTCTCAATCAGCAGTGTCAAGCTGATAGAAATTCAGTAGTATCTGGAACTAGTAAGGGGACAGAATACACTTTCAAGGGAGGCAGCTCTGTCAGGTGTGTTGTGCCACCCTTCTGAAAAGGGGTCTACGGTAAATTCCTAAAATTTGGAACACTTCAATCCATTCTCTTGAGGCCTAATTTTTGCTTTTTATGCAGTTGTTTCTTAAAATACTTAGTGGAATGGCAGACAGTGTAGACCCTGATCAGACTGCTCCTTCAGGAGCAGTCTGATCTGGGTCTACACTGTTTGCATATGCAATTTTGTCAGGCACTTTGGTCTACGAAATTTTTAGGATAGTTACCATACTCTAATTGGAAAGACTTTGCTTCCAATTCTGTCAGATTTGTTTTGTTCCCCTTTTGAAAAGGGGTCTTGGGAACAAATTCTTTCCTTTTAGAATAGACCCCTAGTAGTACCCAACATGCTAAAGGTTAACTAATACCAAAACTAAAGAACAACACTGTAGTGTATTTTAACATTTAGCATGCTAGGCAAAAAATTTAGCAGGGAACATTTTGAAACTTTTTTCTCATTTGTCTTAGAAAATAGGGTTTGTCATTTCATGCAAATTTTCTTGTATGTTGTTAACTCTCATGAAATATCAAACCCTATAGTCTGAGTAAAATAAGAAAAAAATATTAAGAAGAAGGGGTAAACAATAGAATGAACCAACAAAAGTACCTTTAACATGTTGTTTATTATGATCGACATGTTTCGGTATATATTCAATACCTATTTCAAATATAATATTGGTGGTTGTCTGCTGAATTTACCCAGCAAATGATAATGGTTAATCTGCAAGTAAGTTAATGAGTCATGTCATACCAGAGAGTGGTCAGCACAGCTTCACAGTCTGAGTTTTATCTGTGGCATGTGGAGGTGGTTGGGTGTGGTAAAAGTGTCTTGTATCATACGTCAACGGGGGTCCAAATGATATTGGCTTACAGTTGGGCAAGGCTTGCTATCCTTGTCACAGGTAAGGGAGAGGGGATTGTTTTTATTTCTTCTGTTTCTTCACTTCCATTCCTGTTCCTCTTTCTTCCCTGTCCCTCTTTCATCTCCCCTACTATCTCTTCAATCTCTTTTCTCCCTTTCTCTGGGAGATGACACAAAATGACCCACAAGGGTTGACATGTCATTAAACCCCAACACAATCAATCTGTGGTGTGCATACATTATACAGTATCTCATAGTTTCAGACAACGCATTTTTTCAACCCAAAAGTCATAATATTTCTCTTGTTTCTCCATAAATGCATATGTTGTGGTACAATCTACTCTCGTTATCTCCAAGTTCAAGGGACTCTCTGAAATACTTCGAGATATCCGTACCTCGACATATCAGATTTACTAATTGAGGAAAAAAATAAATTGAACAACCACATTTTACAAATGAATATGTCATTTGACCCCTGAAGTTAGAGATTGAAAATATTGTGGAAAAGAGGAGAAATTACTGAAGAAAACTCCTCTTTTCTACAAGATTTTATCGCCTGTTGTTAGATTCCATGTTAAAACAGGGACCAGATTTTCACTTTATTCGAGCTAAGCGAAGTCAAGATAACGAGTTGACTGTACTTGGTACTCATTAAAAGTGCTGAGGTGCTTCTAATGAGTATATACAACATATGTTTTTTGGAGAAATAACAAAAAATATCTTTATACCCCCTCTTATCCAAAGCTATTAGTATCCAGGGCCCTGTTGTTCAAAGCATTGTTAGCTTAACGAGCTTGTTAGTGGTCAAAATGTTAACTGTTCTAGTAAGTACAATATCTAATTCACAGGTATTTTTGCTGAAAAAATGTGAGTAGCTTTTGCAAATGCAAAAGCTACTCACATTTTTTCAGCAAAAATATTAGCATATATGCCATATTTGATGATCAAAGATTTAACAAATCGTTAACTAACGACATTGTTAGTTTTGAACAACTGGGCCCAGATATTTAGGGTGATTATTCTGTGAGAAGCCCTGGAATCTGATTTCTTGTTTGTCTTCTATTTACAGCCTATGATCATCAGCGCCGTAATCTATTCTCAACCTTGGACCAATACAATGAACATCAGCTTTTTCAACATGAAACAGAAGGCTGTAAGTTGTTTAATCATTTGATTGATTTAACCCAGTATAAGGTACTGAGTCAAGGTCCTGCTTCAAGGAACATCCATTGGTTCCATTGATATCTTTTCAGCTGTTTGTAAGTCTTGACAAGCAAAAATATTTGCTCCCTCTTGCAAAGGTACACCACTCTGGCAGGAAAGATCTTTATTTTCTGGGGTTTGATTTACTTCTCAGAATGGGGCGACTTTGAAATGAGCCAGCGCATGACAAAAACCAACAATAGAACTTGTGCAACCAGTGAAGACTCAGCTCAGCCTGTGCAGTCTGATCAGATGCTTCACTGATCATGTGCCTTCCACAGCCTCTGGGCTATCCAAAGAGGGAAATGAGAATTTTTGCCGTACTGGGTGGATGTACATGCTGATCTGAGTCTATGCTAGTTACAAAGGTCTTATTGTTGGTTTAGTTGTGCGCTGGCTTAAATGAGAGGAAAATACTGATATGATTATTCTGGGATAATTTTCTGCAGTTTACCATAAAAAACGTTTTTTGTGGATACTCATTAGGAGTGCCTTGGCAAATGTTTTTATGGAGAAATAAGAAAAAATGTCTGAGAATTATCACCAAATACTCCTCCTTGACCAAAATTCTAGAATAACCCAAAAAGACAGCTTTGAATTTCATTTCTTTATACATGTAACTTGCCTATAAAAACAAAACATAAGAAAAATGCATTTTTAAAAATAGAATTTTCCAATTAGTCGACTATAAAAAATCTTTCCAATCATCAGTCATAAGTTGCAAAAGTGACTTATGATCAGTTGTAATCGATCATCAGTGGCAACACTAATTTCATCACAGCTTTGTCATGATGGAGACTGGACACACTTGATCGATTTTTCTCCATTTTTATGACTTCCTTTTTGCTTAACTGTACATCAAGCCCCTTTGAACATAATATACTATAGATAATCTTTAAAAGTTCAAAGGTATTCTCACAAACACCCAACATAGTATTTCATAGATAATATCTAAGAGATGGAATTGAGATTCTACACTTAGTTTATTGTGAATTCCTACAGTTCGGTTTCTGCCACCTTTAATGGATTTGATAAGATTCTTCTTGTGCTTGATTTTGTTAGTCTGTATATAGCTAATATTTTCTACAGATTTCTTCCTGTGTGCATGGCTTATTTATACAGTCAAACCTCAATATAGCTCCAATACAGATGGCTAGTTTACCATGCCTAATTTGAATTCGTTTTTGAATTCCTACAAAATTCTTCCAATAGCTCAAGAAAAAAAATATTTGGGGAAATTTTCTTATTTTGTCATGAAATTGTATGTTGTGTGTACTAATTAGAATCATCTCATAGAGGTGATTCTAATGAGTACACTCAACATACCATTATTGTGTAGACCATCGAAAAGATTTCCCTAAATTATCGTCATTTGCATCCTGGTGCCAGGATTAACCCTCAGTGGCTTGAACTACCCATATCTCAAACAAACTTCCACGGTCCCAAAGATGTTCGAGCCATTGGAGTTTGACTGTAATTCCAAAAGCTGCTGTATTTAGCCTAAATATTGAGACACCTTAATCTTTAACACACTTGTCCTAACATTTGAACAAGTTGATTTTACTACTTGCTGATGTGGCTAAAACTGCTGGATGAGTGGCAAACAGTATAGACTCTGATCAAATGTCACATTCTGTGTTTGAATATGCCTTGAAGGCACCTGCTTGCTTAACCCTTGTCCTGCTGAACCCGGATATACCCTGCCTTTACAAACAGTGTAGATCCAGATCAGTTGGCTTCTGAAGAAGCAAACTGATCTGGATCTGCACTGTTTGCCATTAAGTGTGTGAATTTATAGCAACAATCCAGATCAAGTAATCTGATTGGCTGAAAATTAGAAATGGGTGTGGCATCTTAATTTATTCAGCAGGACAAGGGTTAAAGGACATATTATGAAAAGTACACATATTAGTGTTTTTGGCAGCATGTCACATTTTTATTTCTAGACATTAGCTTGAATGCAATGAGTTCTAAATATTGCTTTGCTAAAATTATATCACTAACACTCTTTACCCTTGCCATGCTGAATAAATTTAGATGCCATGCCCACTTCTACTTTTCAGCCAATCAGATTACTTAATCTTGGTAGTTTACACCAATTCATATACTTACGATAAACAGTGCAGAGCCAGATCAGTTGGTTTCTTCAGAAGCTACCTGACCTATATCTGCACTGTTTGCCAAGACATGGCCTATCCAGGTTCAGCAGGACAAGGGTTAACATTGCTTGGCTTTGTTTATATCACAAACACTCTTATTTACATTGTATTTATCAGTGACATGGTTACTACACCTCAGCTGTAGAAAGCACAGTTTGATCCATTTTTACATCGTTTTTGCATAATAAGGTATCTTATATTTGAGCTGCAACTTAAGAAATGTAGCTTAAGACTTGTACACTTTGCAAAGACTCAGATCAGCCTGCACAGTCTTACAGTCTGATCAGTCTTAGCTGTACACTTTTTGGATATAGCCTAGGATGTGTTTTTTCAGGCATAACCTTTATCACTGTCTGGGAAAATTCAGCAGACAGCAAACTGATTACATTTCATACAAATTGTCTCCTTAGGAAACAGTTTGCATCAAATGTCCAAGACCATTTTCTGGGGAAAATAAGAACATATTTCAAAATGTCATCTGCTGAAATGTTTACCCAGCATGCTAAGTGCTAAGACTGATCAGAATCTGAGTATTTACTGGATTCACATGTCCCAATGTACATTTTCTCATTTTTTGGCTCACTTAACCCATTTAGTGCGTTGGACTATTCTACCTTAATTCTTTGGAAGGTCTGTTTCCTATATAAGGGGTGTCGGGTTAGTTTTTATTATTATCATGTGTTGTAGAAATTTCTGAACTCAATGCAAAGAGTGTAGATCCTGATTAGACACCGCATTCTGTGGCGTCTGATCTGGATCTGCACTGCTTGCTAATATCCCTTTTATGGGAGGCTAGGCATAAATAGTTGTTTGCATCACCATAGGCAAGCATTGAGATACAATATACATATATAAACATATATAACTTGCATTTCATTTGAATTAAATATCAACAGAGAGTTTAAAATGAAATGGCAAGCCAAGTTTAGTTTACTGTGTAAAATAGCACTCTGGTCTGCTGCACCTTTAACCTAGTGGACTTGAATAGCAGCAGATGACATTTTAAAGCTTAGCAGATAGGTAAAAATTTCAGCAGATGACATTCTGAAATATTTTGTCTTATTTTTTCCAGAAAATAGGTTTGACATTTCATGCAAATTGTCTCCTTTGGAGACAAATTGCATGAAATGTCAAAGCCTATTTTCTGGAAAAAATAAGAAAAATACAAATGTATTATCATTTTGTGGTCTCGATTAAAGTATTCATAGCTCCAGATCAAATGTATCCAGATAAATACTTACATTGTTTTACTCATTAGATGCACCTAAGTGAGGTGCTTCTAACGAGTACTCATAGTGTATGTTTTTTGTGAAAAAATTAGAGAAATATCAATAGTTTTCTGTGTGAGAAAGCATTTAATGTATTTTTTCTATTTTTTCCCAGAAAACTGGAGTTTGCATTTTATGGGAAATTGTCTCCAAGTGTTAAAAATAATTAGATCAGCTTTTCAATTCAGTGTAATCTGAATCTTTCCTTATTTATGTCACAAACTAGGTTTTTCTGTCGTCTGTCACATATGAAATTTGTGTCAGCTTTTTCTTATGAATAAGTGATGTCAGGAGAAAAAGTGTCTAATGCAGTATGGAACCCGTGAGGGCTCAGATCAGCTTCTGTATCAGATAGAAGAATTATTTGGAACAATTCAGAGATATTGTAAGGATGAGTATTTGATGATAATTCTGAGAATTATTTCTTTTTTCTCCATAAAAAAATGGCATATGTTATGGGTACATATTAGAAGCGCTTTACCGAGGAGCTTCTTTTGAGTACCCAAAATATATGTTTTTATGGAGAACTAGAGAAAATGGTCCCATTTTTTTTTAATCAAATACTCCTGAACACTTTGCCTGCTGGGTCAGCAGATGCAATTTTAAAATATTTTTCTTATTTTTCCTAAAAAATAGGACTTAATGCAAGAAGACAATTTGCGTGAAGTGTTAGATCTTATTTTCTAGGAAAAATAAGAAAAATATCATCAGTTAATCCTCTGCTGAATTTGACCATAACATGGAAAGTGTTAACCCTTGTCCTGCTGAATAAATTAAGATGCCACGCCCTTTAAAAATTTTCAACCAGTCAGATTACTTGATCCAGATTCTTGATGTAAATTCACATAGTGAATTGCAAACAGTGCAGATCCAGATCAGTTGGCTTCTTAGAAGCCAACTGATCTGGATCTACACTGTTTGCAAAAGCAGGATATATTCGGGTTCAGCAGGACAAGGGTAAAAATCCTCTATTTCAGCAAAAAAAAAAAAGAAAAAAAAAAAAAAAGAATAGTTTTCTTATTTCTTCATATTAATATTGATACTCACTGGAATTGCCTCACTGTGGTTCTTACAGTGAGTACCTATGGAATATATTGTCATGGAGAAATAATAAAAATAGTGATAGAAATATCCTCTTACCTAGACCCATGTTAACCCTTAAAGCGCCATGCAAAATTTGTAGCAGATGACATCCCATTTTTTTTTTTATTTTTCAGAGAAAATAAGTTTTGAAATTTCATGTGAATCATCTGGCAAAACTTATTTTCTTTGAAAACTATAAAAAAAAATTAAAATGCCGTCTGCTGCAGTTGTGATTGCCGCTTTTAGGGTTAAATTTATTAGTAGCTCTGTCTGAGCTCTCCGTTTTTTAGCTCAATTTGGCTAATTTTATATTTATAAGTTATATGTATTCCCTACAGTAAACTACAACATACATGTATACAAAACAGACGACAAGTTTGAGGATTACCAGCAGCACAACTAACCTACTAACAGATGTTACTAACAGTATTAAGAACTAACACACCCACCTACCAAGGAATCTACTTTATTTGAATTTATGCTTGTCATTTGAGTTTTATATTGTTGTTTTGTTGCTGTTAGCTTAAAATAAAATTTGGATGTCTCCTTCCAGTTTCCTGTGTATTTCTCTCTTTTCAACTATTAACCGATGTTCTGCTGAACCTGGATATGTCCTGCCTTTGCAAACAGTGTAGATCCAGACCAGTTGGCTTCTGAAGAAGCCAACTGATCTGGATCTGCACTGTTTGTCATCAAGAATGTGAATTTGTATCAACAACCTGGATCAAGTAATCTGATCGGCTGAAAATCGGAGGTGGCAGTGGCATCTTAATTTATTCAGCATGGCAAGGATTAACCATTACACCACAGCTTCTTTATAACAACATTGTTGGGATCTAAAGCAAAAACTGTCTTAGCTAAACAACCGTGTTGTAATCAAACAAAAATGTATAGATTATATAGACAAATGACCATAAATGGTCATTTTTCTATATAATCTATACATTTTTGTTTGGATACAACAATTTTTAGATCTACATTAAACCGTCTTGTATCCAAAACTGTCATATATTGAATCATTTTATAAGAGGATCCAGTATACTTTGCTACAAGTGACAATAGTCAGTATGTTTATGTGCCCACCTGCCGAAGGCAGCAGTGGGGCATATTGCGTTTCCCCGTGATGTTAAATCCATAAGTGCATATGTCATGTTCGTAACCAGAGTCATAACTTGGGTACCTTTTATGCTAGGAAGTTGAACTTTGGTATGCTACTTGCCCAGACCTATACCTTCAACTCCATGTTAGAGTTGCCCCTAGGTCATTCTCTGGGGTGGGACTAGAGGTCAAAATGTAATCAAATGTTGAAGTTTATATTCAAGTTTACAATGACATAAATTTTACGTCCGCATTTCTCTTGGAGGTCATAACTTGGGTAGCTTTTATGCTAGGAAGTTGAAATTTGGTATGCTACTTACCCAGACCTAAACCTTCATATCTATTTTAGAGTTGCCCTTGAGTCATGTCCTGGGGTGGGGCTAGGGGTCAGAATGTATAACAGATCAGATTGAGCATTTGGAAAATAGTTGTTGAAGTTTATGCATCCACATGTTGTTGCCATATGGCAAAGACCAAAGGGCGGGAGCATTTGTGTACTTTGGACACATGTCTAGTTTTCTTAGAAAATGAGAAGCGTCTGGGTTGCCAAGTGGTTAGCGCCCCCTACTTAGGATCATAAGGTTTGAATCCCGCTGGAGGTGAAATTCAGCTTATGACTGTATGGCTCTTCATTGCAGAACCTTTCATTATTACCCTTTCATCATCTCGAGATGACTTTTAATGTTAAAAGGGATGTAAGACACCAAACCATCATCATCCTAGATAATGGGTTTTTGCCTGCCATTTGAATTAATCACAGATTTAATGAAACTTCATAATTATCTCCGCACTTTTTGAAGAAAAGCTGTGATATTGTGATACCCACCCCCACCCCCCCACAACCCCATACGTCCATCCGTATGTCCATCTGTAATGTCACGCCATTGCTCCTAGACCATTTAAGCTAAAATCTCTAAACTTTCACAGGGGATAGGATGAGGACTGGAGGAACACATTTGGAATTTCAATGTAACCCCTGAGGGGAGAGCCAGGGGGTGTTGCCCCGAAGGGTCCAAAATCTGTTTTGTACAAACAAAGTCATGTTGCATATCAAATCAAAGGTAATGAAGCGTAGAATACAGTGGTGCAAAAATTTTGCCCCAAGGGCATGCCTTGGGGTCACCAAGGGTCAAAAAAAAGAATGTTAGGCGTGCAAGTTTCTGTCCGGCCGGCCGTCTTTCTGTCAACATTTACCCTGAGTGTCTTGTGAGCGCAACTCCTCTTACAGTTCTGTACTGATCATTTTGAAACTTTGCATGTGTTTTCTTCATGGTATGAAGATATGCATGTGGTTTGGATATAATTATTAGATTATTTTTTGTTACTTTTTTCCTCATTGTGAACTTAGTCATTTTTCACCTCAATATATAGACAGTGGGTACCTCTTGTGAGCACAACTCCTCTTACAGTTTTGTACTGATTGTTTTGAAACTTTGCATGCATTTTCTTCATAGTATGAGGATGTGCATGTGGTTTGGGTATAATTGTTAGAGCATATTTTATCATTTTTTCCACATTATGAACTTTATTTTTCACCCTCAATATATAGACAGTGGGTACCTCTTGTAAGCGTACCTCCTCTTACAGTTTTGTACCGATCGTTTTGAAACTTTAAATATGTTTTCGTCATGGTATGAGGATGTGCATGTAGTTTGGATATAATTGTTAGATCATTTTTTATCACTTTTTCCACATTGTGAACTTAGTCATTTTTCACCCTTTATATATAAACAGTTGGTACCTCTTGTGACTGCAACTCCTCTTAAGTTTTGTACCAATTATTATGAAACTGTGCATGTGTTTTCTTCATGGTATAAGGATGTGCATGTGGTTCTGGTGTAATTGTTAGATTATTTTTTACACATTGTGAACTTAGTGTCATTTTTCACCCTCAACATATAGACAGTGGGTATCTTTTTGGAACTTTGCACATGTTTTCTCCATAGTCTGAAGGTGTGCATGTGCTTTTCATAGAATCCTTGCCGTCACTTTTTTGTACTTTTTGAACTTTGTCATTTACTGACCTCAGATGTATAGACAGTGGGTACCTTGTGATTGCAACTTCTCGTACAATTTTAAACTGGTCTTCTTACCTCAGATTTTATGAAAGTGTATAGACTGTGGGTACCTTTTGAGCGCAACTTCTCATGCATCATATGAGAAATTACTATATTAATTTCTTTTACCTGAAACAAACATTACTTTTTGTGGGGTGGGGGGTGGGGGGGCGCGACATCAACTTCACCACTTCACCGAAGTTCAGTCTATATTTTTTGATTGTCACAGAACTTCTGCTAGGTTTTTTGAGCTAGAACCTTGAAACTGTTACAGGTAGTAGCCCTATGGATGAGGACTGGGGAAACGCATTCGGAATTTCGATGTGCGCGGAGATATGCGATGGCACTGGTGCGGGGATATGCGATGGCACGCCATCAACTAGCTCTAGTTGAGATTTTGTTTTTGTATTAATGTTTTTCTCCACAAATATATATGCTGAAGGAACCTTACCAGTCCACTTCTGATGAATATATACCCATAAGATGTTTTTATGTCTGAATCGGAAAAAATTTTATATGGTTACCCATCTTATGTAAGCTGTGCCTGTTGTCAAAAGGATAAAAGACTGTTTCAAACATTATCTCTTTTTAGCTCACCTGAACAATGTTCATGGAGAGCTACTGTACTAACGTCAGCGGCGGCATAGGCATTGGCATTGGTGTCCACAAATGTTAAAGTTTTCGTTAGAGCTTTTAAGACCTCCTTATTAGCTCACCCGAACAATGTTCACGGAGAGCTATTGTACTACCCCCCGGTGTTGGCGTCCACAAATGTTAAGTTTTCGTTAAAGTTTTTAAGACCTCATTATTTCCTAACCTTATCACCGATTTGGTTCATCTTTGGTATGATGATACGTATTGGTCCAAAATTTTGCACTGATATGTATTGGTCCAAAATTTTACACAGTACCATCCCCATCACCTTAGGTCATGTCAAGGTCAAGGTCACAGACTTAGAATTTTCATCTTAAAATTTTACGTCAAAGTTTTTAAGACCTCATTATTTCCTAACCTTATCACCGATTTGATTCATCTTTGGTATGATGATACGTATTGGTCCAAAATTTTGCACTGATATGTATTGGTCCAAAATTTTGCACAGTACCATCCCCATCACCTTAGGTCATGTCAAGGTCAAGGTCACAGACTTTGAATTTTCATCTTAAAATTTTACGTCAAAGTTTTTAGGGTCAAATTACTTCTATACTACACGATGGATTTAGTTCCTATTTGGTATCATGATAGATACTGGCCAAAAGTTTTTAATAGCACCATCAGCACTCATGACCCTGACCTTGAGGTTGAGGTCACAGACTTAGAATTTAAATGTTAAAGTTTTCCTTAAAGTTTTTAAGACCTCATTATTTCCTAACCTTATCACCGATATGATTCATCTTTGGTATGATAATACATATTGGTCCAAAATTTTGCTCAGTTCCATCCTCATCCCTTTAGTTCATATTAAGGTCAAGGTCACAGTCATGTCAAAATATTCATGTTAAAATTTATGTCAAAGTTTGTAGGACCTCATTACGATACTTCTAAATCGAACAATGGATTTAATTTATATTTGATATCATGATAGATACTGGTCCAAAACTTTTTATCAGCACCATCAGCATTCATGACTGTGACCTTGGGGTCGAGGTCACAGACTTAGAATTTTAAAATGTTAAAGTTTTCCTTTAAGTTTTTAACACCTCATTATTTCCTAACCTTATCACTGAATTGATTCATCTTTGGTTTGATGTAATTTTGCATAGGCAATCCCCACTTTTATTAAAGTTTTTAACACCTCATTATTTCCTAAACTTACCACCGATTTGATTCATCTTTGGTATGATGATACATATTGGTCCAAAATTTTGCCCATTTCCATCTCCACACCCCTAGTTCATGTTAAGGTCAAGGTTGCAGTCGTGTCAAAATTTTCATGTTAAAATTTTACATCAAAGTTTTTAGGACTTCATTACTTCTAAGCCAAACAATGGATTTAATTTTTGTTTGTTTTCATGATATATACTGGTACAAAGTTTTTATCAGCACCGTCAGCACTCATGACTGTGAACTTAAGGTTAGAACTTTCCTGAAACAAAATGTGCAATATCAGGCGAGCTATCATGTCTGGTGACAGGTCTTTTTTCACGTTATCCTTACCAGACTGAGGGTTAGATCAGAAGACAACAACAGAAAGACATTTTCTTATTGTACTGGGAAATATGGCTAGTCCCTTTTTAATGTATTTTTCTTGTAAATTTATGAAACAGGATGTGGCATCTATGTAACAGGATTTGGCATTTTTTGCTAGATATTGCCTACAGCAGAGGTCTCATGAAATCCTTGCACTAGAAAAAAGAAGGGAAAATATTTCATCACGTTGTCTTCTTATTCCATTTGAAAGGAGCAAATTGTTTTCTTTTAGAGAAGCCCCTACCCAGAAGGGGCCAGAAGTAACTTTAACAGAGTCGCCTCCCATGAAAGTATATTCATTTACCTTAAAGTATACAGACAGATATTATATTCAACCAAAATTTTTTGATACGAGGGCCTATCAATAAATAACCAGCCTATCCCATTTCCGATGGGACGACACCATTTTCATGCTTTGTTTCAATATATGATTTATACATGGGTACAAAATTACACGCATATCGAGTCATTCTTTAATAAGATATTGAATGTCAAACATGGCTAGTGATGCAAAGGCATGCTTTTCATCTAGCTCAGAGTCGTCAGTGGATAGGGCCTGGGTGCCCGAGGCCAAAGAAGTTCAAGACGCAACCATCTGCTGGCAAGGTGATGGCCACAGTATTTTGGGACGCAAAAGGCGTTATTATGTTGGACTTTTTACCCAAGAGAAGTACAATAACTGGAGTGTACTATGCAAACTTGTTAGACCAGCTGAGAACCGCCATCCATGAAAAATGCCGAGGTAAACTCTCTAAAGGTGTTTTGCTGCAACAGGACAACGCGAGAGTCCACACTTGCAAAGTTGCAATGGATGCTGTAGAGGGAAACAGGTATGAATTAATACCACATCCTGCCTATTAGCCTGACCTAGCTCCTAGTGACTTCTTCCTATTCCTAAACTTGAAAAAGGATATCCGTGGACTTCATTTCCAGTCTGATGAAGAAGTCATGACGGCAGTTGAGGAATGGGTCAATGGAAAGGACCCTGATCTTTTCAGTTCTGGGCTGATGGCACTTGAACACCATTGGTCTAAGTGCATCACACTAGAGGGCAATTACATTGAAAAAGAAGAGGTGGATCTCAACCGGAAATAAGTTAGGCTGGTTACTTATTGACTCACCCTCGTATTGTTCTTATTTCTCCATGAAAACATGTGAGTCTATGAGATATGCATGAGCAGTAAGTGTAGACCTAGATCAAATTGCTAATGTGATCAGGGTCTGCACTGTTTGTCATTCAGCCAGGCCCCAAGGCTATAAAAAAATTTGTCCTGCTAATAAATATCAAGTTACTACAGCTGCATATTCTTTCTTGCTAAACATAGCTAAGCATGAAAATCTCTCTGCAAATAAATATAAAAATGCAAACTATTGTTGGCATTTTCATATTTATTAGTAGAGAAAATTTTATACAGCTGAGTTTATCATGAAAAAAGTTTTATAATGTTGCAGTCTTTTTAAAGGGACATGATACACTTGGTAGATCTCCCCTCTATTTCTGCCAAGGGAGACAATTTTTGTGACTTTGCTGTGCTGCACACCAATCCTTTTCTGAAAAGGGGTCTATGCTAAAAGTAAAGAATCTTAGATAGAAAACTAATTTGGATAGTATTTTCACTAAAAGATATGCTGTGGTTATTTATTATATATTTATTTGATGAGTACAAACAACATGGTGAATCAACATATGTTTTGAAACTAAAATAACACAAATTTTGTTTTGAATACTGCATTTATTGCCTGAAGTAAAAAGATGTAACTGCTGTTAACCCTTAAAGCGCCAATCACAACTGCAGCAGACGACAATTTTTTACAAAACTGTTGAAAATGGCTGTGTTCCACTATCTGAGTCATAAAGACCCTAGTGAGCTTACAGGTATGCAGTCTGCTCTAAGTTGTCATCTTGTTGAGGGGTTGTAGACTTGTATATGAAGAAAAGTGTATTTCCTGATCAGGCTTTGCAGATGCCTAGACTTGTCAGCATCTCTGTTCAGACACAGGAAAATATCCGTTTTCTCTAGTAGATCTTGTATATTGACTTTTCAGCCCAAGAGACAAGAAGCATGTAGTCATTTATCTGTCTAATACTGTTATTGAGGCCGGCCTCGGTGGCTCAGTTGGATGCGCCGTCTGACTGGAGACCAGGAGGTCGCGGGTTCAACCCCCGCCGAGGTCAGCAACATTCTTTCGTGGAGATTGATCATGAAATATTTTCTACGGTCATTCTCTCCCTTCCGCTGATTCAAGAAGGGCAGTTGTCAGTTTCTGGCGAAAGAATGTGCACAATACTGGTTAACCGCTTAGAGGACTAAGCCTGCCCAGTAAACGTGTGGTTAGGTAAACTGACCATGCTCGACATGACCCCACAGGGTTGACTGGGCCGTAAAACCTCAACACAAACAAACTGTTATTGATATTTTATTTCTCCATGAAAAATATGTTGTTGGTACTTGATGAGGCACTTCTAATGAGTAACACATGGAGAAATAAGAAAATTATATTTATCTTGATAGCATTTTTCTGAAAAAAAAAAAAAGTATATATATATCATAACCTCTTTATAACACGGTTGTCGGGGTCCATAGCATAAACCGTGCTAGTTAAACAACAGTGTTGTATCCAAACAAAAATGTATAGATTAATAGATTATATTGAAAAATGACCATTTATGGTCATTTTTCAATATAATCTATTCATTTTTGGGATCCATCTTTGAACCGCGTTATATCCAAAACCGTGTTATAACGAACCGTGTTATAAAGAGGTTGAAGTATATATATATATATATATATAGGGAAGAAAAAAGTTCGAAAGAAAGAGGAATGGCCAATAATTACATACTTTTATTCCTTCGTTGTCTGTAATAGTATCTGTTAAAGTAAAACGTATTGTTTTTCAGTATGAAATTAATTCCTTCTAAACTAAAGTCATTTGTAAACCTACTATGAATATTGTCCAGATGCTTTTGTAACCAAAATTTGTTACTTCTAGTCCATGATTATGGGGAATATTTGAATATAAGGATTCTACGTCAAATGAAACAAGAAACTAACTTACCGGAACAAATCTCTGGTAGGTGGTTCAGAAAGTCCATAGTATCATAGATAGCTTTTTACTCACTTTGTGAGTGGACGTAGTAATATATCAAGAAGATTACTTAAACGATGCGTCAGGCATGATGGACCAGCTGTAATAGGTCTTAATTTTAAATCTGTAACATTATTCACTTGAAAATTAGATGACTGGCTATTAGAACATGCAGATGTTATCTGTAAACTCTTGTGCACTTTAGGTAAGCCATAAAAATTGCTTTCCCTAATTTTGAAATTATGCAAGTAGTCGTCTTCTTTTTCTGTGAAGCAACATTGATGTTCTTTAACAACTTCTTATAAGCTATTTTATTTAATTGTTGAGGGTCTTGTTCCAGCGGTTCATAGTATTCATTATTTTGTAAAATATCAAATGACATACCTTTATAATGGTCTTTGTCCATGATTACGACAGAACCACCTTTATCGGCCTCCTTTATAACTACGCTGTTGTCTTCTGATAGACTTTTGATCGCTGCTCTCTGTTGCTTACTAATGTTTTCTTTGTACGAGGGGTTTCTGCTTTTAGTAGGGGTGTTTTCCATATTGGATATGAATTTTTCTAAAGCGGCATTTCTGTGTTTTGGTGGTACAAAATCGCTCTTGTTTTTAACTTATGAATCATCTTCTTCACATTCACAATAATGGAAGTACTCTAAAAGTCTTAATTTTCTATTGAAGTTAGCCACGTCTTCTTTCAATGCTTGGCTATTAGGTCTGCTAGGTGTAGGAGTGAATTTTAATGTGTTGTGGATAGACAGTTTTTAACTAATATATATATATATATATATATATATATATATATATATATATATATATATATATATATATATATTACTCATAGTTTAGATTCAGGAAGTATTTAGAAGACATTTTTTGTTATTTTTGAACAAGAACATGTCTTGTGGGTATTCATTTGAATTATTTTACAATGACAAATCAGTGGGTAACTACAAAATTTGTCTTGGCATAAAAGTATACAAAAATTGTCCTATATAATTATCACCTTATCTGGGGCTACATGATACAATGTATTCATATCACCTGTAGCAGATAGTTTGTTGCCTGCCTATTAATAGCACAAGAAAAGAAGTGTGTCTGGATAAATAGTTTTCTTATATATTCAAGAAACTACTTCGACAGTTCAGATTAGTGCCCACAACATGTCTTCATGAAGACACACATGCACACATGCATGCACACACACACAAAACGTGTGTGCATACACACAACTTGTGTGTGCATGTACAGACAGACAGACAGAGAGAGAAAGAGACGCATGTGCATGTACAGAGAGAGAGAGAAATAGAGAGAGAGACAGAGAGAGAGATCCTGTGTGTCTGAACTTCAAGACAATTGTGATGTTGGCAGAAACAAAATGCAAGTTATCATCAGCTTTTTCACTGCTTACACTTAAATGTAGTGTTAAAGAAGATGCAATGTCATTGCCAGTGAAAGAAAAGTTAATTTTTATATGAATAAAGTAGAAACCTGAGTAAATACTTGTGTATTAAAGCAGGATGTGATCAGTATTTATACAACATGTGTTATACGTGAGTTTCTCCAAGTTCAACTAATGTTGTGAATTATGCAGACAGCTTAGACCAAGCTCAGCCTGTGGAGTCTGATAAGAGTCTGTGCTGTCAGATTCTTCAAGATCTACGTACACTGAACCCTCGTTACAATGTTCCCAAAGACGTCACCATTATAATGAATTTGCTGTTGCAAAGAATCTTTAATGGACAGAATGATAGGTGAAAAAAAAAAGCCTTGTTTTATTCTTATTTCCTCATAAAACAAATATTTTGGATATTTGTTAGAATTGCCTCTCTGAGGCAATTCTAACAAATATCCAAAACATATGTGCTTGAAGATTTTATACAATATTTTCGCATAATTGTCACATTAACCGTCACCTCTTGAGCGAAGGTTTCATGACATTCAAATTGTCATTATAACGAATTTATAAAGAGGGTTGTCTGTATTCTACCTTATTTACCCCAAGTATATTAGGACACATTTATTCCTTTCTGGTGAAAGAATGTGCACTATACTGGTTAACCGCTTAAATGACTAAGCTTGCCCAGTAAAAGTGTGGTTAGGTAAACTGACTGTGCTCGACATGACCCCAGTGGGTTGACTGAGCCGTAAAACCTTAACACAAACAAACACCTTTATTCCTTACCATACTTGTCCTAAAATTCAAAGAAGTCCATTTTACTACCTTATAAGTGAAAAAACTGTTTGATTAGTTGCAAATATGTAGACCCTGATCAGACACCATAATCTGGGTCTACTCTCTTAGACCAGGCCTTTCTGTTCTAATACTTATTGTGAATACAGTTTTTACCTCAAGTGACCTTGATTTATGATTGACATCCCTATTTGTGACAGTAGATGTGTCTAGATTCAATGATGGCAGAGTCCACTTCAGAAAATCAGGGAAGTGAAATACTTTCTGACATCACCCAGATTTGCAGGTCTAATTGAAATGGTTGTAAGGCCCTCTTTTACTTGGATGAGCTCAGATGAAGAAAAAAAAAATGCTTGGACTTTGTTCTGATTTATTTACAATTTATTGTCATCAGATTATGAACCAAGAGGTTCATTAACCTTTATCATTCTATGGGTAGATTCAGGGGACAGACAAATTTATATTTTTCTTTTTTTGTTCATATAGTAGGCTTGGGCATTTCATGTAAATTGTCTCCTAAGGAGGCTGTTTGCAGGAAATTTCAAAACCTATTTTCTGGGAAAAATAAGAAAAAAATATTTCAAATTGTCTTCTGCTGAAATTTTTACCCAGCATACTAAGCTTTAACCTCTAAACTGCCAATCACAACATGATTATCGTCTGCTTTGTCATCTGCTTGTGATTTTAAGTCATTTTTGCAAACAGTGTGGACCCAGATCAGACTGCTCCTAGGAGCAGTCTGATCAGGGTCCACACTGTTTGCCTGTATGCAAAAATAGGTTTGAAAAGTTTGCAAGAATATTCAGCAGACAACAAAACAGACAACATGTTCAGATGAGATATCAGAACATGGATACATGTACATGTGAATCACAAAAACAACAAGGAAATTATACACTACTGTAGCTACCATAAACCACAAATATTAACCCTTAAAGCACTTATCACAACTGCAGCCGATGAGGTTTTAATTTTTTTCATTTTCAGAGAAAATGAGGAAATTTCAGGTGAACCGCAGACGATTCACATGAAATCAAAGTCTTATTTTCTCTGAGAAAAAAAAAATAAAAATAAATGAATGAATAAAAAAATAGAATATCATCTGTTACAGTTTTGCATAGCACTTAAACAGCCATTGATTTCCACATTGGGACTTATTTTAAGAAAATTTTAATTTAGACTAACCAAAAAATGCCTTGCTGCAAATGCATAAAAATGTAGACCCTGGTGACATTTTTAGCTCAGCTGACAGAGCTCAGGGTGAGGTGTAATGGTCTTTTTTATCATCCATTTTCTGTGTATATCTCCATCCACATTTTTAAACATTTCTTACTAAACTGCTGAAGCAGTTTAAATTAAAGTAGTAGAAATGATACTTGAATAGAGAGAACTTTGAAATAGCTACAACCATTGCAGTGAACCATTTTATTTTGTTGCCATGGCAACTGAGAAGATGTGTAGACTTGTAATGGGGAAGATGGTTATTTTTAATGACATTTCCTCCTTAATCAGTATAGGCAGCAATTTGAACTTAACCCCTGTCCTGCTGAATAAATCAACATACCACACCTAATTTTCAGCTAATCAGATTACTAGATCCAGGTTGTTGATACAAATTCACGTACTTAATTGCAAACAGTGCAGATCCAGATCAGTCGGCTTCTTCAGAAGCCAACTGATCTGGATCTACACTGTTTGCAAAGAAGGTTGTTGATATAAACTCACATACTTTATTGCAAACAGTGCAACTGATCTGGATCTACACTGTTTGCAAAGGCAGAGCATATCTGGGTTCAGCAGGACAAAAATTAACTTGGCACAAATGTTTGTTGGGTGATTCTTTTGTAATGGGGACTTAAGGACATTTTGGAGTTCTGTTGAATAAACAGTTAAATTTTTAATTATTTCATATCTATATCCATATTTATCAATAATTTCATAGTGTAAGATGTTTCAACAGACTAAAGTTTTCTGAAGGAACTGGGTTATAATCCAGTACATTAACTTAACAGTTTAATGTTCATTTAATTACAGTGATGTATATATTGTTAAATTAACTTCCTCAATTGACACATTTAGATGGTAATCACCAATTGTTGTCAATATTTAGATAACATCAAGAGGAATTGAAAATTAGACCTAAAGTCATGTTTGAGTGGACAGTTCATAAACAATACTAAAATTGATAGGCAGACTGAAAATTTAGGGAAACAATAAAATCAAAGCACTGACAGCACTGCTGGGTCGATTGTCAGATCTGAGTATAGGCTGGGAAAATGGTCCTGAATGGGGACTTAATTCATTTATTTAACCCCTCCTGTAATTTAAGCAAATAGTGCAGACCCTGATCAGATGCCACATTTTGCAGCGTCTGATCTAGGTCTGCACTGTTTGCCAATGTCCCAGTCCAGGTTTTACAGATAGCCCGCTTTACAAGGCACTCTGACGTCACAGTGACAAGCATAGTGCAGCTATAAATAACCATTACCGGGATTTCATACAAATGCGTGGTTTGATGTCATTGGTCAGTGATAATCACTTGGACAACTACCTTAAGGAATTTTGGCATTTGTATACTGTGGCTTGATTGTAAACAACTGACCCAAAAATGGCCTGTCATGGTACATTTACCATATTTGTATGTTGTAAATAAATAAAGTGTATATGTATAGAAGAAGGTGGAGAGATAAATGTTAGTCATTGAATGATGGTGTGGACTCTGATTTAAAATTGCAGACAATGTCAGAGAAACTGATGCTGGCAGAAAAAGAACATACATAAACAAAAATTATACTAAAAAACAACATGTGACAGTCAACAGCATGTGGCATAAGCATGGGCAACTGTGAGAAAATATATCATCCATGCTCACCTGGTCTGTGTCACCGAGCAGCTGTATGATAAAGCCATGAGTGAAGTCCTGTTCAGTGGCACATTAGGCAAGTGGTTTAGGACCACATGGGATATCTTCTGTCACCATCTCACTTCAGGTTCTTTCTTGAAGCATAATGGCTAATGCCTTAGCAGATCATGAAGGGAATGTCATCATTGGAGTGTGTGTAATTGTCAACATCCAGTTTACAGGTGACAAAACGGGAATGGCTTGAGAGAAGAAAGAGCTCAAAAAACTGGTTGCTCATCTTGACAAAACCACCAAGGCCTACAAAATGGAAATTGGGCCAGAGAAGACAAAAGTGATCATGAACAACCCAGATGAATCCAAGCTTGATATAAGCATAAATTGCACCAGACTTAAAATACCGGTAGTATGGTAAAATGTCCTAAAATTTTGAACACTTTGTTCCATACTTTTTTGGCTTAAATTTTGTTTTTTATGTTATTGTTTCTGAAAATACTTAGTGGAATGGCAAATAGTGTAGATCCTGATCAGACTGCACCTGTCTGGGTCTACACTGTTTGCATATGCCATTTTGTGAGAAATTTTGTTGTACGAAATTTTAGGACATTTACTGTAAATAGTTCAAAATACCTCGGATGCTAGACCCAAACTAGATTCTGTCTAGGATATTGTTCAGACAACTGAAGCAGGAGCAAAACTAAAATTGGTATGAAAAAAACAACAGGGCCCAGTTGTTCAAAGCTAAGGATGTCGTTAGTTAACGATTCGTTAAAATTTACATCGAGTGATACGCAAATATTCTGATATTTTTTGCTGAAAAAATGTGAGTAGCTTTTGCAGTGCAAAAGCTACTCACATTTTTTCAGCAAAAAATATCAGAATATTGTATATTGAATCCGGTAAAACAGTTAACGAAATGACCCTTAACGAGCTCGTTAAGCTAACGACACTTTGAACAACCAGGCCCAGGCTGTCTTCAGAAATTCTGCTGATGCACTCCCTTATTACATCCATCTTCCTGAACATTTGTGTGACATGGACTTTGACTGCAGAAGTGGAGACAATATTCCAGGCACCTCACCTTGGACAAGAAATAAAAACTCAGGTGGTACAGTCACACCTCAAGTTTCCCTGGCATAGCAAAGATAGTTCTGCAAGGCACAGTTGAAGGGGCCAGAAGTAAGGGCAGACAGACAGAAGAAAAGATGGGAAGAGGACTGGACTGGTCTTCGCTTTTCAATTTTGCAAAGGGCAGTTGAAGGTAGATCAGAATGGAGACAAAGAATCTCGAAGTTGTCAGTGGTTCGCCAGCATAATATTTCCATTAACAGTTCTTAACTCTAGTCCTGCTTGACCTTAGTCCTGCTGAACCCGGATATACCCTTCCTTTGCAAACAGTGCAGATCCAGATCAGTTGGCTTCTGAAGAAGCCAACTGATCTGGATCTGCACTATTTGCAATTAAAAATGTGAATTTATAGCAACAGTCTGGAGCAAGTAATCTGATTGGCTGAAAAATAGAAGTGGGCAAGGCAATTCAATTTATTCAGCATGACAAGGGTTAATGTTATAGAACTTTTCATTAACCCTTGTCCTGCTGAACCTGGATATACTCTGTTTTGCAAACAGTGTAGATCCAGATCAGTTGGCTTCTGAAGAAGCCAACTGATCTGGATCTGCACTGTTTGCCATTCAGAATGTGAATTTATATCCACAATCTATATCAAGGAATTTGATTGGCTGAACATTTGTAAAGGGCATGGCATCTTAATTTATTCAGCAGGACAAGGGTTAACTGTTCTTGAGTATAAGAGTTTTGCCAGAGCTTGACACATTGTATCTGCATTACAAGTAATACAGTGTATGTTATTTTTTGTCTTGTAAAATTCAAACTCATTCTGTATAGCAAATTCACGCAAAAGTACTGTATTTACATGAAATATTGTAACTTATTACCATAATTTTTCTAAACTTTGAACAAGTTCATTTTACTACATTGTACCTGTTGGTGTATCTAAAACAGCTGGATGAGTGTCAAACAGTGTAGACCCAGTCAGACACCCTGTTTTGTGGCATTTTATCAGTATCTGCACTATTTGCACAGACCTGTCTGTCCCACTTTACTTAGGGTTATTATGACTTCATTATTTTCTACTGAAGCTTAATGCTCTCAAAACAATTTAAACTTTACCACTCTCTGGGCTAATTCAGCAGACGACAAATTTTATGATATTTTTCTTATTTTCCCCAGGAAATAGGATTTGACATTTCATGCAAATTGTCTCAGAAGACATTTGCATTAATTGTCAAACCTATTTTCTGGGAAGAGTAAGAAAAAAATCCAAAATGTCGTTTGCTGAATTATTTCCCAGCATTCTGAGCATTCATGAAGTTTTTTTTTTTTTTTTTATCCCCACGCTTTTTAAAAAAAGTCATAGGGATATTATGAATGCCTCTGTCTGTCTGTCCATCCATCCATCACACTATCTCCTAATCCACTAGGTGGAATTAAACCAAACTTGCTACATGACTCTCCATGTAGTAAGGGTGTGTGAAAGCAACATTAACACAGAGTGTGGGGATTTTGCAATGGCATGCCATCAATGGCACAGTCTAGTTTCCTTAATATAAAAGTAATGTAATATAAATAACTACAAATTATTAAATGTTTACTGATCATTATGTCACACCAGGAATACTCAAATTTCAGTGCAGATTATGGGAATCCCCATCATAACCAGTAAACATTCATCTGTTTGTAATAAGATACGGTCACTGACTTTGGAAGATTGGTTTCTGACTTGATTCTTGGAAAAGAAATATAAAAACATAATTGCAGTGCATTTATTGACCGGCACGGGAATCGCGCCGGTCTCTTAATACATTGTATAGCTTTGGAATTTTATATATGGGAGCATGTTCGATTAGCTCACTGAGGACTTTTTTATATTTGCCGGGATCGTCGGTTTGTGACGATCCCGGCAAATATAAGAAAATCTTATTACAAACTGTGTTATAAATAGATTAATGTCTGTTATATTTTCATTTCAATCAAGAAATTTCATAAAGCTTAATAAAAGCAAACATTAACTCTTTCGATGCCAAATTTCAGACGACATTGTTGTCTGCTTTTCTTTTTTAACAAACTATCGCTTGAAAAGAAGTTTATACATAAAGTTGAAAGACTGAATGTCAAACAGCGTAGATCCAGATGAGACGGCTCATATGAGCCGTCTCATCTGGATCTATGCTGTTTGCAAAAGCCTATTATTATCAGTTATAGCAGTGAAAGTTAAAGAATTACATTATTGTTTGATTTTACCTGATACATTGAAAATTTATTTAGTATACCCTGGTCCCATATCTCTATGTAAACATGAACAAAATTTGCACCGGTACTTAGATGTTTATGTCTAAATATTTTGTCTTGTGCATGTTCATATGAAAAGAAGCATTGTGCCACGGAATACTTTTCTCTCTCATACAGCATACTCAGAACCTTTGCTATCCTTAAATCTGATACTTCCATGTCTTACACTTTATGTTTTAGACACTGTATAGATCTTGTACTTGGCCTCGGTGGCTCAGTTGGATGCGCCATCCGACTGGAGACCAGGAGGTCAACCCCCGCCGAGGTCGGCAACATTCTTTCGTGGAGATTGATCATGAAATATTTTCTACGGTCATTCTCTCCCTTCTGCTGATTCAAGAAGGGCAGTTGTCAGTTTCTGGCGAAAGAATGTGCACAATACTGGTTAACCGCTTAGAGGACTAAGCCTGCCCAGTAAACGTGTGGTTAGGTAAACCGACCATGCTTGACATGACCCCATTGGGTTGACTGGGCCGTAAAACCTCAACACAAACAAACAAACAATAGATCTTGTATTTCTTTGTATCTAAACCATGCTTTGTTTTATTTTGGGCACAACTAAGCTTGTCAGTCCAATTGTGTGGTTCCATTATCTTTAACTCTTAGAATTGTTGTGAAAAATCGAGCAGACGACATTTTGAAATATTTTTTCTTTTTTTTCCCCCCAGAAAATAAGCTTTGACATTTTATGCAAATTGTCTATTAAGGAGACAGTTTGCATGAAATGCCAGAGCTTGAGCTTATTTTCTAGGAAGAAATAAGAAAAATATCATCAGTTTGTCATGGTCTGTATTTGCTCAGGGAGTGGTAAAGGTTAATTAAATATGGTGGCTTAAGAAGTTTTGATAATCGTAATTAAAAACTTAAATATTTCAGCATTGAGATTATTTTTTTAACATTTTAGGAGTTCATATGACACCCATCATCAGATCCTAAGAATATTCTGAAATGAGCATCCTTTAGAAATTATAACAAAACAAATAAAAAAAAAAACAACAGACAATAGTAGACTCGGCTTGATTGATTCTGTTCATGAGGAATAATGAAAAATCCTACATCCCTTACACATTTTCACATATATGATTCCAGCAGAGGCACTCAGTGGTTAGCACTCCTGACTTCTGATCACAAGGTCCCAGGTTCAAATCCCACTAGATATCTTATGAATATATGGCACTTCATTGCATAGAGTTTTTCATTACCAACCCTTATTATTATACACCTGTTTGAAAAACAGGACATATTATATTATGGGGTCTAGCGTCCATCTGTCCATCTTTAAACTTTTCTTCCATTTCCGGCTAACTCCTCCTACAGTTTACATCCGATCAAGCTGAAACATGGTGTATATTTAGACCATGATATGGAGCAGCGCATATTGTTTCGGGGTTACAGTCCACCAAATATTAGCAGAGGTATGCCCCTTTGAAAATTTCTGTAAACTTCCATTTCCGGTTGTTCCTCCTTTTGTTTACATCCGATCAAGCTGAAACTTGATTTATAGTTAGACCATGAAGTGGAGCAGTTCATATTGTTTCGAGGTTACAGTCCACCAAATATTAGCAGAGTTATGCCCCTTGGAAAATTTCTGTAAGTGCGGGCCCCTGTAGCCTAGTGGATAAGAGAGGTGACTCTTAATCCATTAGGTTTCTCACCGCTGTGGTTCGAGCCTCACTCAGGTCACATGTGGGAAAGGCAAGTTCTGCTTACGGATGGTCAGGTAGTTTTTCCCCTGCTTCTCCGGTTTTCGCCCTCCTTTGATGAATGATCAGCTCGATATAAGTGAAATATTCTTGAAATGGCCATAAACCCTCCCCCCCTCACCCCCCTCTCCTCACCAAAAAAAGAAAAAATTCTGTAATTTTTTTTATTTTTTTTCGGCTAACCCTTCCTACAGTTTACATTTGATCAAGTTGAAACTTGATTTATAATTAGACCATGATGTGGAGCAGCGCATATTGTTTCGAGGTTACAGTCCACCAAATATTAGCAGAGTTATGTCCCTTTGAAAATTTGTGTCAATTTTTCATTTCTGGATAATTCCTCCTACAGTTTACATCCAATCAAGCTGAAACTTCGTAAATAGTTATAAGATGATGTGGAGCAGCACATATTATTTGGAGGTTACAGTACACCAAATATTGGCAGATTTATGCCCCTTTGAAAATTTTACAGAATTTCCATAAAATTTTTGTTTCCGGCTAACTCCTCCTACAGTTTACATCCAATCAAGCTGAAACTTGATTTATTGTGATTTATTGACCATGATGTGGAGCAGGGCTTATTGTTTTGAGGTTACAGTCCACCAAATATTAGCAGAGTTATGTCCCTTTGAAAATTTCTGCAAACTTTTTGTTTCCGGCTTACTTCTATAGTTTACATCCAATCAAGCTGAAACTTTGTAAATTGTTACACCATGATGTGGAGCAGCACATATTATTATACTTCCGACATACGAAGTATGTGGGGGTATATAGTTTTCGCTTTTCTGTTCGTCCGTTTGTTCGTACGTACGTTCGTTCGTTTGTACGTTCGTTCGTTCGTCTTTCTGTCACAGGGTCAAAGTTTTTGCTTTAAAGTTTATAAGACCTCATATTTTGAAGACCCTTTGATGGATTTCATTCATATTTGGCATGATGGTAGATATAGGTCTAAGGTTTTTATCAGCACCATCCCCTTCCCAGGGGTGACCTTGGGGTCAAGGTCACAGAATTTTCTTAAAAAAGTCAAAGTTTTTTGTGTTAAAGTTTATATAGCTATATCATCAAGACCCTTGAGGAATTTCATTTATATTTGACATGTTGGTAGATATCGGCCTAGCATCTTACTCGGCATGATCCCCACCCCAGATGTGATCAAGGTCAAGGTCACGAACTTAAAATTTTCATATAAAAGTAAAAATTTTTGCGTTTAAGTTTATATAGCCATATCATCAAGAACTTTTGTTAGATTTCATTTATATAGCTGTCAGCAAGGAATCTGTTCATCTGTCCGTCTATCTGTTGAAGCATTATTTGTTCATACTTTATTTTTGTCTTAGGGTCAGAGTCTTTATATTAAAGTTTAATAGATCTTATATTATGAAGACCCTTTGATGGATTTCATTCATATTTGGCATGATGGTAGATATAGGGCTTAAGTTTTTATCAGCACCAACCCTGTCCAGGGGGATAACCTTGGGATCAAGATCACAGACTTAGAATTTTCATAAATAAGTCAAAATTTTTGTGTTTATGTTTATATAGCTATACCATCAAGACCCTTTGAGGAATTTCATTTATATTTTACATGTTGGTAGATATAGGTCTAGAGTTTTGCTCAGCATCATCCCCATCCCGGGGTATGACCTTGAGGTCAAGGTCACAGACTTAGAAATTTTATATAAAAGTAAAAAAAATTGCATCTAAGTTTATATAGCTATACCATCAAGACCTTTTGTTGAATTTCGTTATCCTCCTACCGAGAGGTATAGGGGATATCTATCAGCATGGAATCCATCCGTCCATCCATCCATCTGTCTGTCCATAAATGCCTTATTGTGCACCCCATAACTCCTAACTACTCTTTGAGCTATTTTCAGGAAACTGTCAGGTTGTAGAGGGCATTTGGTAGGGTGTCAGGTACAAGAAAGACAACTCTAACTGACTTGGTCCATGAGTTATCTCCCCTTGTCTCTAGAATTGTTAAAATTTTGTGCGAACCATAACTTTAAAACATGTTAAGATATTTTCATGATACTTCACCAGTATGTAGAGGACATTGAGTAGGCATATCACATTCAAGAATGACACTCTGACTCCATTCTGCAGTTTTCTCCCTTGGTTATTTAAATCTTGTGCGAGCAATAACTCAAAAAAAAAATTTAAGATATTTTTGTGATACTTTACCGGTATGTAGAGGGCATTGAGTAGGCAGGTCATCTTAAAATTTTCATTAAAATTTATATAGCTATACATGTATTATGAAGACCCTTTTTGTTGGTTTCATTAATATTAAGCATGATGGTATATATAGGTCTAAAGCTTTTCTCGGCACCATCCCCAAGCTGGGGCATGGCTTTTAAGTCAAGGTCACAGACTTTTCATACAAATGTCATTTTTGCTTATATTATAAAGACTGATTGATTTCACTAGTATATGGTGATAGTTATAGGGTTAAAGTTTTATTTAGCGCAATCTCTTCACCTGTGCCTGATCTTTGAGGTCAAGGGCTTCATATTATGTGTGATTGAATTTTTTCAATGTTATAACATATAGCATACAACTGCCATCTCTAGAGTCAAAGCTACATACTTTGTGCTCTTTAAAAAGTGGCGGTAGCGCTGGTCGGGGGTATACGTGCCCCACTGGGCACTTTGTCTAGTTTCTAGGTTACAGTTCACCAAATATCAGCAGAGTTATGCCCCTTTGAAAATTTTGGTAATTTTTATGTTTCCAGTTAACTCCACTTACAGTTTACATCTGGAGCACTGAATTATACAGGAGTCAGTATATGTGCAGCATCTTATTACTTGCCATCGGCGTATAATGCCTCCACTTGCACAACTCTTGTCTCGATATCACTTGAATAACATTGAAAGAGATATAAAACACCAAATCATCATGATCCCAGTAACCTCAAAGGACCAGAAAGTTAACTGGTCCATGCCATGGGAATACGTGTCTGTTAGCTGTTGCTAATAGAATCATTTGACACTATTTGAATATATCACTGGAGAGCAAATGTCCAGAGGAGACTTTGCACATCTGTAAAATGAATCTGACTCTGTGCATTTTGCACATTGCTCGAAGATACCTTTTTGCCTGGCACTGCCCAGTTAATATCAGTACTATATCGAAATACAGGACCACCTTTTGTGGCCTTTTTACAAGCAATTAAGGACAGCTGCTGTATTTTTTAAATGATTTTTCGCCGATTGAAACCATTTTTAGACTTGACGATTACCACATATAATGTATTGCTCTGTTAACTAAGAATTTAAAGGAATTCTAGTTGTTAATTGGCCATCACTTGTAGAAAATTATTGGCACAGTAGTCAGATCAAAAGGCATAACACCCAAGTCAAACATTTTTCTTGTGTATGCTGTTTAATCCAAAGTATTGGGACAAAAAGACCTGAGTAAACAGTTGTAGATCAAGATCAGATACTGCAAAATGTAGCCTTTGGGTCTACACTGTTTTCCACTTATTCAGCAGTTATTTAGACTCAGAAACAGGTAGGAAAATGAATTTTTCAAATTTTAGGACAACTACAATAAAGATTTAACCCTTGCCATGCTGAATAAATTAAGATTCCACACCCATTTCTGGTTTTCAGCCAATCAGATTACTTGATCCAGGTTGTACACTGTTTGTAAAGACAGGGTATATCCGGGTTCAGCAGGACCAGGGTTAAGGTGTCCTAATACTTGTGGTAAATACATTAAAAGCTATGATCAAATTGGATGGCTGTCATTTTAGCTCATACTCATGTACATTTTACTAAGTACATAGAAAATTGTGACAAAACTTCAAGTCTGACCCACATAAATTATTGTCCAATCCCATACTTTTGTTGTTGTTTTTTCAGGAGAGTCCATCCTATGATCCTGTCAGACTTGGAAGTTCTACTTCAGCAGCATTCAAACTCAGTGATTGTTTCAGCTTCTGTCTCCTTATCCTTACTCACATAATTTTCAAGACTGTTACACAAAATTGAAGCTGTTATTATCAAATTAAGGCTTCAGATAGGCATTTTTTTTTCAAACTAGTGATATTTTTCTTATTTTTTCATGAAAATATATGTTGTTGGTAATGCCTCCCTGAGATGCTTCTAATGAATACCCACAACATATATTTTTTTGTGGAGAAAGATAGGTCTAAATAAGAGTGGGTATCAGGACAATATTTTTTTGTTGCTTCACGAAAACATATGTTGTGGGTACTCTAGAAGCGCCTTGATGAGGCGCTTCTGAGTACCCACAACATATGGTTTTGTGGAGAAATAAGAAAAATATCAATACTTTTGGATTGAAAAAAGCACCTTAACTAGAGCTATGGAGAAAAAAAGAAATATTTTAAAATCCCCCTTTTGTCTCGAGCTCTGTTTTATGGAACGTGTACCATATGTACCCTAAGTATTCAGACTCCTTAATTCCTTATTGTATGGGCTACGTCAAGCAAAAAAGTGCCTTAGAACATGCACAAAATGCACAGATTTGGATCATCCTGCGCATGCGCAAAGTATCATCTGGGCAATTGCTTCCCATTCATACATTCTGTAATATCCAATGATTCTGTTAGCAGACATTGAAGGCCCTGATCAGACTACATGAATGGGTTGATTGATCTCGGCCTTCACTGTCCGCATATGCCCAAAGACGTTTTTTGATGGCACAGCCCATATAAGTCTTCACACAAATGATCATCTCGAGGGTTGAGCGCAAGACTATTGTAACTCAAACATATTTTTGAAACTCTTGTTTAGGGGCAACTTGGACCCCTTTGTAAACAATGCAAATTTAGGTGCCATTGCTCATACGAGCAATGGCACCTAAATTTTCATTGTTTACAGAAAGAAATGTTGTAATCTTCATAACGCCTTCATGGTGAGGAGATTAGGTTTGGGGAAAACCAACCATCTGACTTACGCCAGTCTTGCGCTCAACCTTCGATCTTACTTGAATAGCAGTGCGTCTCCTAAGAATTTTTCATTGTTGGGTTGACATTTGTGCTTATTTCCATCTCTCAGAGATACTAACAGTGTTTGTTAGACAAATTTTTTTTATTAGTCTAAAATCTTCTGGATGAGTGCAAACAGTGATGTCCCTGATCAGCTGCCACAGTCTGCAGCATATGATCTGGGTCAACACATTGTTTGGTCTGGCCTGTCTGAATATTTAGGATATTAGCCCATTTAAGCCAAGTGGACTCGTCTGCCCTCATGTCTTTGGACAAGTCCATTCCTATATAAAGGGTGCCAGGTTAGATTTTATTACTATCATGTTTTGAAGAAATTTCTGAACTGAATGCAAACAGTGTAGACCCTGATCATATGCCACAGAATGCAGCATCTGATCTGGGTCTATATTGTTTGCCCATGTCCTTTTTATGGGACGCTAGGCATAAATGGGTTAAAAATGTTAGCTTGCTGTGATAAAATAGAATCCTTGAAGATAAAAAGACGTGTTCAGAAATTTTTTTGAATCTCACTCTGTATTGTAGAATAATAAAAAAAATTATTTTTATATATAATATTATGTCTTTATTCAGATCTGTGTATATTTTTTAATAAAAAAATGATGTATCTGTTGTCTCTCTTTAGTGTCTCCTTAGTACATGTATGCCTTTCTGTATAATGAGATTTCATACAGTGAATCGTGTGTTAGAGAAGATTTGATCTAGAAAAGTAAATCTTTAAACTCCCAAAAATTTAATATGCTGTTGTATCTCATATAAAAGAAGTTTCAAAAATAGTTAATAATACATCTGTCCCACAACAGCTACCTTTGGGAACAAATAAATCTGGGCCCAGTTGTTCAAAGCATCGTTAGCTTAACGAGCTCGTTAAGGGTCATTTCGATAACTGTTTTAGCGGATTCAATACACAATATTCTGATATTTTTTGCTGAAAAAATGTGAGTAGCTTTTGCACTGCAAAAGCTACTCACATTTTTTCAGCAAAAAATTTCAACATATTTGCGTATCACTCCCATGTAAAATTTAACGAATCGTTAACTAACGATATCGTTAGCTTTGAACAACTGGGCCCTGGCTGTTATTGGGAGGTGGTTATTGTAGAGAGGTTAAATATATGGTAAAGCTGCAGTTTGGGATATCAGAAAACTGGCTGATAGGAAGTTGCTGTTGGGGAGAGCTGACTGTTGGATATCATTAGGGAATGAGTGAATGAACTTAGAGAACTGTAGTTTAACAAATAATGTGTAGCTTATGAAGCGTTTCAGCCATTTACGCTTTTTGCAGAGAAGTTTGCATAGTTAACACATCCATTATGCTAACACTAGGTCTAGTTTTTACTTTTCACACACATTTTAGCCCTTAAAGCACCAATCACAACTGCTGCAGACAACTTTTTAAAGATATATTTTTATTTTTCATAGAAAGTAAGTCTTGATATTTCATGTGAATCATCTGCTTTGGCAGATGATTCACATGAAATGTCAAGATTTATTTTCTATGAAAAATAGAAAAAAATTACATTGCCTGCTACAAATTGTAATTGGCACTTTAAGAGTTAAGCTTTGTAGAGACAATGCATTATGCTTTAACCCATTGTAGTCGGGAGACCCATAAAAAGGTAATTATCAAACAGTGCAGACCCAGATCAGACACCACAGAACACAGCATCTGATCAGGGTCTCCACTGTATGCAAATAGTTTAGGAATATGTAAATCTCATAGCTGGGTGTACCTAAAATTGAAATTGGACTCCTCCAATACATAGTGTGGGAGAGTCTATTCTGTATACAATGGGTTAAATGTAGTTCTGCATATTTTAGCCGGCCTCGGTGGCTCAGTTGGATGTGCCGTCTGACTGGAGACCAGGAGGTCGCGGGTTCAACCCCCGCCGAGGTCGGCAACATTCTTTCGTGGAGATTGATCATGAAATATTTTCTACGGTCATTCTCTCCCTTCCGCTGATTCAAGAAGAGCAGTTGTCAGTTTCTGGCGAAAGAATGTGCACAATACTGGTTAACCGCTTAGAGGACTAAGCCTGCCCAGTAAACGTGTGGTTAGGTAAACTGACCGCGCTCGACATGACCCCATTGGGTTGACTGGGCCGTAAAACCCCAACACAAAACAAAATCTGCATATTTTATGTTCTTTTGTATTCACATTTCAGAGCTTTGCTGAGATACAATGCATTATTGTAAAATAGGTCTATATTTTTTTGTACATATGTAGTTTCGCTTTACACAGTTTCAAACAAATTGCAAACAAAATTTTATTGTACTAACAAGAGGTTAGATTTTTTTTTTTTTTACTTTTTTCTGTTTTAAAGCCTTTCTGTGCTTTTGTAAAATCATTTTGCATGTGGTATGTTTGATTTTTAAAATCATACGGTTATAAAACACTTTCTTCATTCCCCTTTTAGGGACCGCAGAGTGTTCTAAACATAACATTAACAGCAGATGGAAACTGCTCTAATTAATGAAGAATTTTTATTTTTTGCCTTATTTGTCTGAGACACCAAAACTTAATATTGTTACTTGTAGATTCTCATCCGAATGCACATAAGCACAAGATATGTTTGATAGAGACAAATGAAAATTTATATTCTAAATTCTCTTCAGAAATGTTCTCTTATCTTTAACCCTTAAACAACTATTGTCATCTGCTTTGTTGTCTGCTTGTGGTTTTAAAAGTCATTTTTGCAAACATTGTGGACTCAGATCAGACTGCTCCTTTAGGAGCAGTCTGATCTGGGTCCACATTGTTTGCCTGTATGCAAAAATAGATTTGAAAAGTTCACAAGAATAGTCAGCAGACGACATGAACAGACGACATTTACAGATGCAGTTTTTCTTGGCGCTTTAAGGGTTAAAACTTGATTTATCATTTCAAAAAAAGGTCATAGTATCCAGAATGTGTTATCACTAAATAATTTCAGGACACAAAATAGATCAAAGCAAACTCAAAGTAAAGAGTATAAAATGAATGACCCTTGGGAGCAATGAAGACACTCACAAAACAGTAAACAGCTAAAGTGTCAAGTTTTTACGGCCCGACTGGCTAATTTTGTCCAATTGGGCCTCATCAGTGACCCTCGTATAAATTTTCAAAAATCCAAGAATGGTCATAAAGGACCAGAAAATATAAACTAAACCATAGTGAAAGTTGGAGTGATGCTGAATGGACCGATAACCGCAAAACAATGCTCATATAATGTCAGTTGTTAGCATATTTACCCGAAGTACTTGGACTGTTTTACTTGGCCTCGAGGTTATAAAACTTTTTTCATGCTCAACTCAGCCGAGCATGAAAAACTTCCTGCTAATGAATCTCAAATTACAATGAATTGCAAATTCTTTCTCACTGAACATAGCTGAGCTTAAAAATTTCTCTGCTAATAAATATGAAAATGCCAACTAACGTTGGCATTTTCATATTTATTAGTGGAGAAAATTTCATGCTCAGCTGAGTTGAGCATGAAAACAGTTTTTTAACTGCAAGGCCTGAGCAAACAGTGTAGACACATATCAGATACTAATATAAAATGTGGCATCTGACAAAGGTCTGCATTGTTAGCGACTCATCCAGCACACATCAATGGAAGTAAAATGTACATATTCAAAATTTAGGACATTTTAGGTATGATAAGGCATTAAATTGTCCAAATACTTAGGGTACCATATTTACACCAAGTATTGGGACACCTTAACGCCTTACCATACTTGGTATAAAATTTGAAATCTATTTTACTACTTGTTGATGTGTCTAAAATAGTGCTGGATGAGTAGCAAACAGTGTAGGCCCTGATCAGATGCTACATTATGTGGCATCTGATCTGGGTCTACACTGTTAAGCATGTGTGTTTGGGATGGGGAGAGGGGATGGGGAAGAGTGGAGTGGACATCATGTGAGTAGCTGTGTTTCTGGTTGAGTATTTCTTGTAAATACAGGTTTGGTCTTCTGGTCAATGTGTGAGTCAGGCATATTGTGGCAAAATTGGAATATATAATCTACTGTACATGTACTTACCCATAACACTTTGCATGCTGGGTAAATATCTCAACAGATGACATTTTGAAATATTTTTCTTATTTTTCCTAGAAAATAGGATTTGACACTTCATGCAGATTGTCTCCTTAAAATATTACATGTACTTGATAAAAGCGTTTCATTAAAGTAAAAAAACAAAAAAAACAAAAAAAAAAACTGGATAGTTTCTTATATATAGGTATGTATATCATATCTCTAGATAAGAGGGAGCATCGGGAAATTTTTTTTTTTCTTATTTCTTCACCACCTGCTAATGAGTACCCCACAACATTTGTTTTCATGGAGGAATAAGAAAAAATATCAAAACTTCTTTGTTTTATCTAGAGATACCGTATTAGATCTAATTACCGCACATACCCCTATAAGCGCACACTCATGAAATTCCGTAGTCTTATTACAGCCAGTTGCCTTTTTATTTACTTTTTTATAAAGGCATATGTTGTGGGTTCTCATTTGAATTGCATTGACTTGTTGATGCAATTCAAATGAGTACCCACAACATATGCCTTTATAAAGAAAATCAGAAAAAAAAAAAAAAAAAAAAAATCGCATAATCATCATCAAATAAGTCCTTTTCTGATCTTTTTATAGTGCATCCTTAATAGGTAATAGGTACATATTTTATCACATCTGAGTGTTCCCAGTAATTTTGAAAAACCTAAGTGCACAGTGTGGTAATTAGATTGAATACGGTATGTGGTATACTTTAAGTATCTTTAACTTTTTCGGTGCCAAATTTCAGATGACATTTGTTGTCTGCTTTTTTTATTTTAACAAACTATCGCTTGGAAAGACGTTTATATGTAAAGTTGATAGACTGAATGTCAAACAGCCTAGATCCAGATGAGACGGCTCATTGAGCCGTCTCATCTGGATCTGTGCTGTTTGCAAAAGCCTATTATTATCGCCTGTGGCAGTGAAAGAGTTAATGCTTAGCACTCTGGGTAAAAATTTCAGCAGATGACATTTTGAAATATTTTTCTTATTTTCATCCAGAAAATAGGCATGTCATTTTATGCAAATTGTCTGGGTAAAAATTTCAGCAAACATCATTTGGAATATTTTTTTTATTTTTTCCTAGAAATAGGATTTGACACTTCATGCAAATTGTCATCAAAAAAATGTCATCAATTCCTCGTCTGCTGTATTAGCCCAGTGAGTGTCCAACTTCTGCAGATTCTACACTAAACTCATTTCAGAATTCCCAGTATAATCATATTGATGTTAAGTACTATGTGGTAATCAGTATTCTGCAGAATGCAGCATCTGATCTCGGTCTATACTTCCTTCAGGCCTATCAGTCAAAATATTTAGGGTAAATAAGGTATTCACTTGATTGGTATAAAGACTTCAAAAAGTTCAGTCACTTTCACTTCACTTGTTTTAGTCCCTTAACCTTGGTTTCCAAGGTTCATTATCTTGTATGTGGTAAATATCCTATCAAACACTTTATTTCATTTTTTTTTTTTTTTTTGGCCTAAATTTTGCTTTTTTATGTAGTTATTTCTTAAAATATTTAGTGGAAAGGCAAATAGTATAGACCTAGATCAAACTACTCCTTAGGAGCAGCCTGATCTGGGTCTGCACTGTTTGCATATGCCATCTTATTTGTATCTGGTGTATGAATTTTAGAACATTTACCATAATGAACTCGTACAATTAGATCATTTGATGAGAGGCTAGCTCATACCCAGATCATTTGGCACATCTTGGCAGTCTGATCAGGATCTACAATGTTTGCAGTCAAGTTGCAATATATCATGTTAGTGAATAATGTATGGCCTGATTAAACTTCTTGGTTGTTCAGAATGAGACAAGTCTATGCTGACTGCTTTATATCCCAGCAAACACGCAACACCATTACAACACCAAACAGAAGATTCACATGAAATGTCAAGACTTACTTTCTAAGAAAAATAAAAGAAAGATTTAAAAGTGTCGTCTGCTGCAGGTGTTCTTGGTGCTTGAATGTTAAAAAGTAATTTTAAATTTGCACTATTGATTTGTTTGTAGTAACAACTTGGTAAACTGACAATGTCAAGATCATTTGCTTTTCAAGATCATTTATGGATGACTAAATAAAAAACGTGACTCTATTATCAGTATATATTCTCCTGAGGTTGTGCAATAGTGTGCGCTTCACATAAGCTTGTTGATCATTAACCTGTTGAATTTAAATATTAACCCTTAAAGTGCAACTGTAGCAGATGACATTTAAAATTATTATTTTTTAAAGAAAATAACAACATTTCATGTGAATTGTCTGCTTAGCAGACAATTCACATGAAATGTCAAGATTTATTTTCTCAGAAAAATGGAGGAAAAAAATGAATATTATCTGCTACAGATTTTGCTTGGCACTTTAAGGGTTAACAAATAAAGTTGAACTTTTTTCTCTGGAAAGAAAAGGTTTGACATTTCATGCAAATCTTCTGCTTGGGAGATGTCAAGCCCTGTTTTCTAGAAAAGTAATGAAGTTACAACTCAGTTGTAGTCTGCTTATTTCACAGAGTAGATGTTAACCCTTAAAGCGCCAATCACAACAATTGTCGTCTGCTTTGTCTTCTGCCGGTTACTTTAAAAGTCATTGTTGCAAACAGTGTGGACCCAGATCAGACTGCACATTTAGGAGCAGTCTGATCTGGGTCCACACTGTTTGCCTATATGCAAAATGTAAGTTTGAAAAGTTTGCAAGAAGATGCAGCAGACGACATAAGCAGACAACATTTTCAGATGCAGATTTTCTTAGCGCTTTAAGGGTTAAGGTTGAAGGCAGGGTAAACATTTTGTCAGATGACATTTTGAAATATATTTTTCTTATTTTTACTAAGGAGATAATTTGCATGAAATGTCAGATCCCCTTTTCTGGATGAAAAATATCAGTTTGTCATCTGCTAAATTTGCCCATAGCATGCTAAATGTTAAAATCCAAAGGTTGTGAATGTGTCTTACTGACCTACATATAAACATTGGAGGTTCACTTGGGTAAAACTAACATGGCTCACTGACATGTGAATCGAAGATTAAAATATAATTATGAACAGTGGAGGCTCTCACTTGTGTAAAACTAACATGGTATATTAATATTGACTAGTTAAAGTGAATCTAAGAAAAAAAAACAAAAAAACTGGCATATCAACATCTACATAAACTGGACTCAATGAGTCAATCTTTATCAGCTGCACAAATTGATCTGGGTTTTTGCTGTTTTCACAATGGAGGGCTTTTGTGGGAAACTTAACATTTTCTCATGTACAAATAGCAAAGAGCCATACCAGACTGACTGCAGATCCAGGGGTCACATGTTCGAATCCCATTTCAGCCACATAACTTTTGTGGAGATTGATCATGAAATCATTTCTACGGTCATTCTCCCGATTCAAGAAGCCCTTGTCAATTACTGGAAAAAGTATGTCCACAATTACTGGTAAACTGCTAAGAGGACTTAGCCTGCCCAAGAAAAGTGCGAGTAGGATAAATGACTGGATCAACATGACCTTAACAGTATTGACTGGGCCATAAAACTCTTCAAGTCAATCACAAAAAATACAGACCATGCAAAATGTACCAGAGATCTTGTAGTTGTTATGATGATTTGGTGTTTAGTCCCTTTCAGCATTATTTACCGTATTCGACCTAATTACTGCACATACCCCTATAAGCGCACAGTCAAGCGATTGCGTAGTCTTCAGATTACAGCAAGCATACTTTTTGTCTACTTTATAAATGCATATGTTGTGGGTATCCATTTGAATTGCATTGACTTGTCGATGCAATTCAAATAAGTACCAGCAACATATGCTTTTATTAAGAAAATGTTAAAACAAAAATCGCATAAACATCATCAGATAAGTCCTTTCTGATCTTGTCTTGAAGTGTACCCTTAGTGGGTACATGTAGGCACATATTTTAACACAAGTTTTACTAGTAATTTTGAAACACCTAAGTGCCCAGTGTAGTAATTACTGTGCTTTCGACATCTTTCAGAAAGTCTTTTTTTGCTTGATGCTTTACAGAGAAGAAGTAAATTTGCAAACTTTTGTCATGATTTAATGGAAAACCATTTGTCATAACTACCTACATGTATGTGTCACAGGGTTGGAAAAGTTTCATTCTAGTCATTGGTTTTTAAAAAGTCTAATATTTTTCACTTTTTCCCATAGTAAAAATGAAGCCAAATCATGCAGAAATCTGTAGGGTAGGTAACTTGGAGCCAGATTTTCAACTAGTTCCACTTGTTCAATATTTCTGAAATTTTCACAATATTGTTATGAAACATCAAAAATTCAAACTCAGCAAAGGAAAGTAAAAAATATTTTCTTAGACAAAAAATCCAAAAAAATCACTTTACTATAGAAATTGCATAGGTCAGACCAACTTTTAGCTGTAAATTTAATTTTAGTGTAAATATTTGAGAACAAAACACAGAAATAGAAAAGACAAATGGTTTCTGATAAAATATGGTCAGTCAGAACAAAAGATTTTCATTTAAATAAAATGACAAGCAAAAAATGTCTTTCCAAGAGATGTCGAAAGGACAATAGGTCGAATACGGTTAGTCATATTGAGATAGTGTTAAGCTGATAAGGAAAGGCTCTGTGCAATGAAGCACTGTTACGTCATGAGCTAAATTCTGACTCCAGCAACCAAGGACCTGGCTTTTGATCTGAAGTCGGAAGTGCTAACCACTCGGCTACCCACTGTTGTACTGTATTTATCTTAAATGTTCGGACCCTACAGCCATCTAGTACCTTAACCCTAGTTCTGCTGAACCCAGATATACCCTTGCCTTATAAAATATCAATACTCTTTGGTTGAAGGGGAAAAAACAAAAAAAAAGAAGCTCTATCAAGAGATATGGTTTAGAACTGTTTAATCCTGTCCTGCTGAATAAATTAAGATGCCACGTCTACTTCTAATTTTCATCCAATCAGATTACTTGATCCAGATTGTTGGTATAAATTCACATACTTAATGGCAAACAGTGCAGATCCAGCTCAGTTGGCTTCTGAAGCCAACTGATCTGGATCTGCACTGTTTGCCATTAAGTATGTGAATTTATACCAACAATCTGGATCAAGTAATCTGATTGGCTGAAAATTAGATGTGGGTGAAACATCTTAATTTATTGAGCATGACAAGGGTTAAAATTTGAACAAGTCCAGATAAAACAAGACTTGGCTTTTCATGAAATGTAAAGCCTTATATTCTCTGAAAATACTCGCAAAAAAGTCTTCTGAAGCAGTTTTGATTAGCAAGGGTTAATACAGGAATATGCACATCAGGGCTGCGTAGCACAGTTGATAGTTTGTCTGATTGCAGATCCAGGGGTCACTAGTTTGAATCCAAGCTCGGCCACATAGCTTTCATGGAAATGATCATGAAATCATTTCTGCAGTCATTCTCCCACTTCTGCTGACTCAAGAAGGGCAGTTGTCTGTTACTGGCAAAAGAATGTGCACAAGTACTGGTTACCTACTTAGAGAACTAAGCCAGCCCAGGAAAAGTGTAAATAGGATAACTAACTGGCTCAACATGGCCTTAACAGAGTTGACTGTGCCGTAAAACTCCAGCTCATTTCAACTTGTATTGGTGCATCCACCTGTGTTCCTGTCTGTGTACAGGGACTCATTTTGATTACAAAAGTTCATGTAAACATTTGCATTTTTTTTTTGTAAACATCGAAGGCCTAACTACAAACCAGCAAAGGCCGGCCTCGGTGGCTCAGTTGGATGCGCCGTCTGACTGGAGACCAGGAGGTCGCGGGTTCAACCCCCGTCCGAGGTCGGCAACATCCTTTCATGGAGATTGATCATGAAATATTTTCTATGGTCATTCTCTCCCTTTCGCTGATTCAAGAAGGGCAGTTGTCAGTTTCTGGCGAAAGAATGTGTACGATACTGGTTAACCCCTTAGAGGACTAAGCCTGACCAGTAAACGTGTGGTTAGGTAAACTGACCGTGCTCGACATGACCCCATTGGGTTGAATGGGCCGTAAAATCTCAACACAAACAAACAAACCCCAGCAAAATCATTGTTATGGTACAGCTGACCAAGTCTTCAAATTTTAACCCTTAAACTGCCAATCACAACAATTGTCGTCTGCTTTGTCATCTGCTTGTGATTTTAAAAGTCATTTTTGCAAACAGTGTGAACTGTGGACCCAGGTCAGACTGCTCCTCTAGGAGCAGTCTGATCAGGGTCCACACTGTTGCCTATATGCAAAAACAGGTTTGAAAAGTTTGCAAGAATATTCAGCAGATGACATAAACAGATGACATTTTCAGATGCAGATTTTCTTGGCATTTTAAGGGTTAACCCATTTTAGTCTGGAAAATGGCAAACAATGAGACCCAGATCAGATGTCGCATTGTTCAGCATCTGTTTAGGGTCTACACTGTTTGCATTAAATACAAGAATTTCTATAAAACATAGTAATGATAAAAACAACCAGACACCCTGCTATTGGAAATAGACTGGTCCAAAGAGTTGTGATAGAAAAGACCAGTCAACGTCAATGGGTTGTTTAATGGTCAATGTTGACCTTTGTAGAACGTGTTGCATTTAAAAGTCATAGATCACTAATAAGAATTAACTCTTAAAGCGCCAAGCAGACAACCTTTTTTTTTTCATAGAAAAATACGTCATGTGAATTTCATGTGAATTGTCTGCTTGGCAGATGATTCACACAAATTGTCAAGACTTATTTTCTATAAAAAATTGTAGCAGAAAGCATTCTAATTTTTGTTGTTGTTGTTGTTGTTTTTTTATAGGAAATAAGTCTTAACATTTCATGTGATTCATCTGCTGTTCCGACAATTCGCACAAACTTTAAAGACTTATTTTCTGTTAAAACATAAAAAAAATGATTTAAAATTGTTGTCTGCTGCAGCTGTGATTGGTGCTTTAAAGTTTAACTGAAGCTGTGATAATTTGATTGCTTGAACCACAATGTTCATTTTGTTGATTTATACCATATCTCTAGTGTTTATTAGCTCACCTGAGCATGAAGTGCTCAAGTTGAGCTGTTGTGATCGGTCAATGTCCGTCATGCGGCGTCTGTCATGCTGCGTCAACAATTTGCTTTAAAAACCTACTCCTCTTACACCCCTGGGCCCATTCTTGAAACCTGGTAGGAAGCATCAAGGTGACTTGTAGATAAAAAAATACTGGTAGCTAAAATCGTTCTGATCGGAAATCCAAGATGGCCGCCATGGTGGCCATCTTCAAAATCTATTTTTTGCTTCTTCTGAACCAAAAGGCCAGTTCTTGTAACTTGGTAGGAAGCATCAGGGTGACTTGTAGATCAAATGACAGCCATCTTCAAAATCTATTTTAAGCTTCTTCTTGTGAACCAAAAGGGCAAATGACTTGACATTATAGGAAGCATCGGGGTGACTTGTAGATCAAAAATAGCTTAAATCGTTCCGATCAGAAATCCAACATGGCCACCGTGGCAGCCATCTTGAAAATCTATTTTTCGCTCCTTCTCCTGAACCGAAGGGCCAATTGACATGTAACTCAGTAGGAAGCATAAGAGCGACTTATAGATCAAAAACAGCTAAAATCGTTCTAATCGGAAATCCAAGGTGGCTGATGGCCATCTTGAAATTTATTTTTCGCATCTTCTCCTGAACCAAAAATACTGGTAGCTTAAATCATTCCAATTGGAAATCCTAGATGGCCGCCATGGCGGCCATCTTCAAAATCTATTTTTCTTCTTCCTTCTCCTGAACCAAAAGGCCAGTTGACTTGAAACTTGGTAGGTAGCATCAGAGTGATTTGTAGATCAAAAATAGCTAAAATCTTTCCGTTTAGAAATCCAAGATGGCCGCCATCTTTAAAATCTATTTTTAGCTTTTTTCCTGAACTGAAAGGCCAATTGACATGAAACTTGGTAGGACGCATCCGGGTGACTTGTAGATCAAAAATAGCTAAAATTGTTCCGTTGGGAAATCCAAGATGGCCACCATGGCTGCCATCTTGAAAATCTATTTTTCGCTTCTTCTGAAACAAAAGGCCGATTGTCTTGAAACTTGATAGGAAGCATCAGAGTGACTAGTAGATCAAAATAGTTAAAATCATTCTGATTGGAAATCCAAGATGGCCACCATGGCTGCCGTCTTAAAAATCTATTTTTCGCTTCTTCTCCTGAACCGAAAGGCCAGCTGACTCCAAACTTGATAGGAAGCATCGGATGCCTTGTAGATAAAAAAGAGCTAAAATCGTTCCAATCAGAAATCCTTGATGGCATCATGGCCGCTCTCTTGGAAATCTATTTTGCACTTCTTCTAAACTGAAAGGCCAATTTATCTGGTAATCAGGTGAGCGATACAGGGCCATCTTGGCCCTTTTGTTTATATTAAAGATGTTTTTTTTTCATTATTATTATTATATTGCAGGACACTGTTCCTAGTGTTAACATTGTTGACAATAATGGGAAAGATCACCTGTTGGGTGGTGATGGCCATGATGTAGTTGCCCATGGATCAGGTTCTGATGATAAGCAAGACCTCAAGAAAGTTCTCCTTGGTGGGGACAACCATGACTATCAAATTCATGGTGTCCCAAGTGACAAAGTCAAGGGGAAAGATGGCAAGATTCCCATTGATTATGGTAACATGATGGATGGATATGGGGGACCTGACATGATGGGTGGTTATCAGGGAGGCAATATGATGGATGGTTACAGGGCAGGTGACATGATGGATGGATATAGGAGAGGTGACATGATGGATGGATACAGGAGAGGTTATATGATGGGTGGATATGGGGGAGATTACATGATGGGTGGATACAAGCGAAGACGTTTAATGGGAGGCTACAGAGGGTATGGGCCCATGATGGGAGGATACAGGGGCTATGGGCCCATGATGGGTGGATACAGGGGAAGGGACATGATGGGAGGATATAGAAGAGGTAGCATGATGGACGATTACATAGGAGATGATAAAAAGGAAGATAAATGGGGTGGTCACATGATGGACCCAAAGTTGATGGACGAATATATGTCTAGAAATGGCATGATGGGAGATAACTTCAGGAATACAAAGGAAGATAACTGGGGTGGTCACATGATGGATCCAAAGTTGATGGATGAATATATGTCAAGAAATGGCATGGACACAAAGTCGATGTATGAATACATGTCAAGAAATGGCATGGGCCCAAAGTCGATGTTTGAATATATGTCAAGAAATGGCATGGACACAAAGTCGATGTATGAATATATGTCAAAAAATGGCATGATGGATCCAAAGTTGATGGATGAATATATGTCGAGAGATGGCATGATGGGAGATTACAGGGATGATGTAAAGCCAGATGATAAAAAGTTACTTGGTGGTGATGCTCATGATTATAGACCACATAAACCTGCGGCTGCTGTTGATGAATCGATAAGTGGTACTGCAGATGGTATCGATAAGGCCTTAATTGGAGGTGACGGTCATGACTATCTGCCTCATGGTGATACAGAGACAAGTAGTGACAAATGTAATCAAGAAATGTTCTTGGCATTCCAGAAGAAATACAGCAAGACATACAAGGCTGGCAAAGGTTTGTAAGTTTTAACCCGTTAACCCATTTATGTCAAGTGGATTCTTCTACCACAACTCTTTGGACCAGCCTATTTCCAACAGCAGGGTGTCTGGTTAGTTTTTCAGCTCACCTGAGCATGGAGTGCACAAGGTGAGCTGTTGTGGTCAGTTAATGTCCATCGTCCGTTGTGCATTGTGCAGCATCAATAACTTGCTTCAAAGCCTATTCCTCGTACACCCTGGGCCAATTGACACGAAGCTTGGTAGGAAGCATCGGGGCAACTTAAAGATCAGAAATAGCTAAAATCATTCTGATGAGAAATCCAAGATGGCCACCATGGTCGCCATCTTGACAATCTGTTTTGCGCTACTTCTCCTGAACTGAAAGGCCAAATAACTAAAAACTTGTTAGGAAGTATCGAGTTAACATGCAGATCAAAAATAGTTAAAATTGTTCTGATCAGAAATCCAAGATGGCCACCATCTTGAAAATCTATTTTGTGCTTCTTCTCCTGAACTGAAAGGCCAACTGACTTGAAACTTAGTTGAAAGTATTGGGGCAAATTGTAGATTGAAAATAGCTAAAATCGTGGAGGCCCCCATAGCCTACTAGATAGGACTCTTAATCCATTAGGTTTCTCACCACTGTGGTTTGAGCCTCACTTGGGTCATGTGGGAAAGCCAAGTTCTGCTTACAGATGGTCAGGTGGTTTTTCCCCGGGTTCTCCAGTTTTCTGAAATATTGTTGAAAGGGCCGTAAAACTCAAATCAAAATAGCTAAAATCATTCCTATTGCCATGGCAGCCATCTTGAAAATCTATTTTGCCCATCATCTCCTGAACGGAAAGGCCAATTGACTCGAAACTTGGTAGGAAATAATGGGGCAGCATGTAGATAAAAAGTAGCTAAAATTGTTCCGATCGAAATCCAAGACGGCCTTCATGGTGGCCATCTTGAAAATTGATTTTTCCCTTTGTCTCCTGAACTGACAGGTCAATTGACTCAAAATTTGGTAGGAAAATAATTGGGCAACTTGTAGATGAAAAATAAATAAAATTGTTCTGATTGGAAAATCAAGATGGCCACCATGGCAGCCATCTTGAAAATCTGTTTTGCACTTCTGCTCATGAACCGAAAGGCCAACTGACTCAAAACTTGGTAGGAAGTATCAGGACAATTTGTAAATCCAAGATGGCTGCCACAGCTGCCGTCTTGAAAATCTATATTGAACTTTTTCTCTTAAACCGAAGAGCCAACTGACTTGAAACTTGGTTGGAAGTGTCAGGATGACTTGCAGATCAAAAATAGCTAAAATCTTTTCGAGTGGAAATCGAAGATGGCCGTCATGGCTGCCATCTTGAAAATCGTTAGATAACTTCTCCTGAACCAAACTGCCAATCAACTTGAAACTTCGTAGGAAGTATCTGGGTTTGAAGATCAAAAATAGCTTAATTTGTTCAGATTTGAAATCCAATATGGCCACCACAATCACTATCTTGCAAATTTATTTTGAGGTTCTTCTCCTGAACGGAAAGACCAACTGACTTGAAACTTGATAGGAAGTATCGGGGTGACTTGTAGATCAAAAATAACTAAAATCATTCAGATTGGAAGTCCAAGATGGTCGCCCTCGCTGCCATGTTGAAAATCTATTTTGAACTTTTTCTCTTGAACCAAAAAGCCAATCTACTTGAAACTTCATTGGAGGTGACTTGTAGATCAAAAGTAGCTGAAATAATTCTGATCAGAAATCCAAGATGGCCGCCATTACCACCATTTTAAAAATCTATATTGAACTTCATTTGAACCGAATGGCCATTTGACTCGAAACTTGTCTGGTAATCAGGTGAGCAATACTGAGCCATCTTGGCCTTCTTGTATTATTACTATATTTTATAGAAATTCCTGTATTAATGCAAACAGTATAGACCCTGATCAGATGCCATATTGTGTTGCATCTGATTTGGGTCTGCCCTGTTTGCCAATTACCCTTTTGGGGGTTTCCCAACTAAAATGGGTTAAGCTCCAAGCATAAGTAGGAGACGACATTCTAATTTTTTATAATTTTTTCTAAATCACTCAACATTTCGTGTGAATCATCTGCTTGGCAGACAGTTATCATGAAATGTCAAAACTTATTTTCTTTAAAAAAAAAAATATTTCAAACTCATCTGCTGCAGTTGTGATTGGCCCTTTAAGGGTAAAAATGAATTACATTTCAAAGGAAGATCACTCTAATCTGTAAATTTCCTCCTATCTCAAAGGGAGGTTTTATAAAAGAAAAAAATTGTTCCCACAGACCACTTGGGAAAGGACTTTTACTCTAGGGGGAGCAAATTCTGTCATGGTCTCCCTTTCAAAAGGCTAGGGGTGCATAAAATGTAAAGCTTACCTTATATACCCTAAGATTTTCAGACAGGCCTGAACAAACAGTGTAGACCCAGATCAGATGCTGCAGAACATGGTGGCTGATCAGGTACTTCACTATTTGCCATTCATCCAACATTTTTAGGCTCATCAACCGTTTTAAAATGGACTTGTTCAAATTTGTGTATCACATACAAGATTGGTAACTCTGTCTTAGTTTTTTAGCTTGCTGGGACTATGTACCTAGAGAGCTTATGTTGTCACCCAGTGGTTGACGTCGACATCTGTCGGCATCGGCGTCCGCGTTAGCACAATGTTTAAGTTTTCAAAGGTGTGCATAGTTTTTTATACGCCCGTTTGAAAAACGGGTCGTATTATGTTACGGGGTATGGCGTCCGTCCATCCGTCCGTCCGTCCGTAAACTTTTTCGTTTCCGGCTAACTCCTCCTACAGTTTACATCCGATCAAGCTGAAACTTGGTATATAGTTAGACCATGATGTGGCGCAGCGCATATTGTTTGGGGGTTACAGTCCACCAAATGTTTGTTGAGTTATGCCCCTTAGAAAATTTCTGTAAACTTTTCATTTCCGATTAACTCCTCCTACATTTTACATTCGATCGAGCTGAAACTTCATATATAGTTAGACCATGATGTGGAGCAGTGCATATTGTTTCGAGGTTACAGTCCACCAAATATTAGCAGAGTTATGCCCCTTTGAAAATTTCAATAGACTTTTCGTTTCTGGCTAACTCCTCCTACAGTTTACATCCGATCAAGCTGAAACTTGGTATATAGTTAGACCATGATGTGGCGCAGCACATATTATTTCAGGGTTACAGTCCACCAAATGTTTGCAGAGTTATGCCCCTTAGAAAATTTCTGTAAACTTTTCATTTCCGGTTAACTCCTCCTACATTTTACATCTGATCAAGCTGAAACTTCATGTATAGTTAGACCATGATGTGGAACAGCGCATATTGTTTCGAGGTTACAGTCCACCAAATATTAGCAGAGTTATGCCTCTTTGAAAATTTTGATTAATTTTTAGTTTATGGCTAAATCCTCCTACAGTTTACATCCAATCAAGCTGAAACTTCATGTACAGTTAGACCATGATGTGGAGCAGCGCGTATTATTTCGAGGTTACAGTCCACCAAATATTAGCAGAGTTAAACCCCTTCGAAAATGTCTATTAAATTTTAGTTTCCGGCTAAATCCTCCTACAGTTTACATCCGATCAAGCTGAAACTTGATTTGTAGTAAGACCATGATGTGGAGCAGCGCATATTGTTTCAAGGTTACAGTCCACCAAATATTAGCAGAGTTAAAACCCTTTGAAAATTTCTATTAATTTTTTGTTTCTGGCTAAATCCTCCTACAGTTTACATCCGATCAAGCTGAAACTTCATAAATACTTACACGATGATGTGGAGCAGCACATATTATTTTTAGGTTACAGTGCACCAAATATTTGCAGATTTATGCCCCTTTGAAAGTTTTTGTAAACTTTTCGCAGCATATTGTTTAGAGGTAATAGTGTGCCAAAGGCTCATATGAGCTTATAATATAGCCATGCTTCTGTGGTGTGTCCTCCTTTCGAAAGCACTTCTCCCTAGAAGCAGCAAAATTCTCCCTTAATTTCTTGGCCAGCTTGGACCCTTAGGTTACAGTTCACCAAATATCAGCAGAGATTATGCCCCAATGAATTTTTTTTAAATTTTTTTTTTTTTTTTTTTGTAATTCCACTTACAGTTTATATCCGGAGCACTGAATTATACAGGAGCCAGTTAATGTGCAGCATCTTATTACTTGCCACGGGCGTATAATGCCCCGCTTGGCGGAGCTCTTGTTAACTGTTTGAGGTACGTTTTTATATTTGGCCTACACCTACCTTAGGGTAAGACCTTTCAATAGCATACACCCCCATCCCCAAGTTAGATCCTTTATGTAGGTCAAGGTCAGTTCTTACTTTGTCATTTACACCCATGTTTAAGTTTTGCATTTTAAGTTTTGAAAAGTGTACCTAACTGCTTTAATATAGATAGAGCTTTAATATTTGGCCCAGATGAGCCTTGATGTTAGACCTTTCAATAGCACACACCCCTTCCGCAGTTTGACCTTCTGCCTAGGTCAAGGTCAGGTCATACTTTGTCATTTGAACCCATGTTCGAGTTCTGCGTTTAAGTTTTGAAAAGTGTTTGTAACTGCTGATGTTTTCAAGATGCCCCTTTAATATTTGGCCCACACCAACATTAGGGTAAGACCTTTCAATAGCACACACCCTTTCCTCAGTTTGACCTTTTGCCTAGGTCATCCCTTCCGCTGATTCAAGAAGGGCAGTTGTCAGTTTCTGGCAAAAGAATGTGCACAATACTGGTTAACCACTTAGAGGACTAAGCCTGCCCAGTAAACGTGTGGTTAGGTAAACTGACCGCGCTCGACATGACCCCATTGGGTTGACTGGGCCGTAAAACCTCAACACAAACAAATTTGCCTAGGTCAAGGTCAGGTCATACTTTATCATTTAAACCCATGTTTGAGTTCTGCGTTTAAGTTTTTAAAAGTGTTCATAACTGCTGAAGTATTCAAGATGCTGCTTCAATATTTGGTCCACATCTACCTTAGAGTAAGACCTTTCAATAGTACACACTCCTTCCTCAGTTTGACCTTCTGCCTAGGTCAAGGTCAGGTCATACTTTGTCATTTACAACTGTGTTAAAGTTTTGAAAAGTGTACATGACTGCTGAAGTATGTAAGATATAGCTTTCATATTTCGTCTACACCAACCTAAAGGATTCAGCATGTAAGATTAAGCTTTCATATTTTGTCCACACCAACTTAAGGGAAGATGTTTCAATGGAATATACCACATCCCTCAGTTTGACATTCTCCCAACATCAAAGTCAGGTCATACTCTGTCATTTACAGCTATGTTTAAGTTCTGCATTTAATCTTTAATATTTAAAGATTGTTTTCTTATCCGATCAGCCCTTTCCGGCAAGCTGCGTTGTCTTCTGACAACTCTTGTTAGTTACCTCCCCTTGTAATGGGGGTGGTCGGGTGGTGCGAAGGTGCTGTGTATCTTACATCACTGGGGCGTCCAACTGATATTTGCTTACAGTTGGGCAAGGCCTGCTATCCTTGTAGTGGGTAAGGGTAGAGGGGGAATATTTTTATTTCTTCTGTTTCTTCACTTTCTTTCCTGTTCCTCTTTCTTCCCTGTCCCTCTCTTTCATCTCCTCTACTCTCTCTTCTATCTCTTTTCTCCCTTTCTCTGGGAGACGACACAAAATGACCCTCAAGGGTTGACGTGTTGTTAAACCCCAACACAATCAAAATCCCCTTGTAATATTTATACCCCCGACATACGAAGTATGTGGGGGTATATAGTTTTCCCTTTTCTGTTCGTCCGTTCGTTCGTACGTACGTTCGTTCGTACGTTCGTTCATTCATTAGTTCGTTCGTCTTTCCGTCACAGGGTCAAAGTTTTTGCGTTAAAGTTTATAAGACCTCATATTTTGAAGACCCTTTGATGGATTTCATTCATATTTGGCATAATGGTAGATATAGGTCTAAAGTTTTTATCAGCACCATCCCCACCCCGGGGGTGACCTTGGGGTCAAGGTCACGGACTTAGAATTTTCATAAAAAAGTCGGGGTCAAAGTTTTTGCATTAAAGTTTATAAGACCTCATATTTTGAAGACCCTTTGATGGATTTCATTCATATATGGCATGATGATAGATATAGGTCTAAAGTTTTTATCAGCACCATCCCCACCCCGGGGATGACCTTGGGGTCAAGGTCATGGACTTCGAATTTTCATATAAAAGTCAGGGTCAAAGTTTTTGCGTTAAAGTTTATAAGACCTCATATTTTGAAGACCCTTTGATGGATTTCATTCATATTTGGCATGATGGTAGATATAGGTCTAAAGTTTTTATCAGCACCGTCACCACCCCGGGGGTGACCTTGTGGTCAAGGTCACGGACTTAGAATTTTCATAAAAAAGTCAAAGTTTTTTGTGTTTAAGTTTATATAGCTATATCATCAAGACCCTTTAGGAATTTCATTTATATTTGACATGTTGCTAGATATCGGCCTAGAGTCTTACTCCGCATGATCCCCACTCAGGGTGTGACCGAGGTCAAGGTCACGAACTTAGAATTTTCATATAAAAGTAAAAAAATTTTGCATTTAAGTTTATATAGCCATATCATCAAGACCTTTTGTTAAATTTCAGTATTCCCTAATTGAAAGGTCCAGCAGATATAGCTATCAGCAAGGAATCTGTTGGTCTGTCCATCCATCCGTTCAAGCATTATTCGTTCATACTTTATTTTTGTCTTAGGGTCAAAATTTTTACGTTAAAGTTTATAAGACCTCATATTTTGAAGACCCTTTGATGGATTTCATTCATATTTGGCATGATGGAAGATATATCTCTAAAGTTTTTATTGGCACCATCCCCACCCCGGGGGTGACTTTTGGGTCAAGGTCCCGGACTTCCAATTTTCATAAAAATGTCAAAATTTTTGTGTTTAAGTTTATATAGCTGTATCATCAAGACCCTTGTGGAATTTCATTTATATTTGACATGTTGCTATATATCGACCTAGAGTCTTACTCCACATGATCCCCACCCCGGGTGTGACCGAGGTCAAGGTCACGAACTTTGAAGTTTCATTTAAAAGTAAAAGTTTTTGCTTTTAAGTTTATATAGTCATATCATCAAGACCCTTTGTTAAATTTTATTATCCCCTAATTGAAAGGTTGAGTGGATATAGCTATCAGCAAGGAATCTGTTTGTCTGTCCATCCATCTGTTGAAGCATTATTTGTTCATACTTTATTTTTGTCTTAGGGTCAAAGTTTTTACGTTGAAGTTTATAAGACCTTATATTATGAAAAGCCTTTGATGGATTTAATTCATGTTTGGCCTGATGGTAGATATAGGGCTAAAGTTTTTATCAGCACCAACCCTATCCCGGGGAATAACGTTGGGGTCAAGGTCACGGACTTAGAATTTTCATAAATAAGTCAAAATTTTTGTGTTTATGTTTATATAGCTATACCATCAAGACCCTTTGAGGAATTTCATTTATATTTTACATATTGGTAGATATAGGTCTAGAGTTTTACTCAGCATCATCCTTATCCTGGGGTATGACCTTGAGGTCAAGGTCACAGACTTAGAAATTTCATATAAAAGTAAAAAAAAAAAAAAAAAAAAAATGCATCTAAGTTTATATAGCTATATTATGAAGACCCTTTTGTTGGTGTCATTAATATTAAGCATGATGGTATATATAGGTCTGAAGTTTTTCTCGGCACCATCCCCAAGCTGGGGCATGGCTTTTAAGTCAAGGTCACAGACGTTTCATACAAATGTCATTTTTGCTTATATTATAAAGACTGATTTCACTGGTATATGGTGATAGTTGTAGGGCTAAAGTTTTATTTAGCTCAATCCCTGCACATATGCCTGACCTTTGAGGTCAAGGGCTTCATATTATGTGTGATTGAAATTTTTCAGTGTTATAACATATAGCATACAACTGCCATCTCCAGAGTCAAAGCTACATACTTTGTGCTCTTTAAAAAGTGGCGGTAGCGCTAGTCGGGGGTATATGTGCCCCACTGGGCACTTTGTCTAGTTGATTATGAAATCTTGTTTGCTCCATAAGTCCAATAGCTTTTGAAATAGTTTGATAATATTCTGTTCCACGACAGTCAGAGGGGCCTGTTGAAATTATTGAAACGGGTTCTGTTTGTCTATGCAGTACACTTGTTAGCTCAGTTTGATGGTATTTGGTAGTTTTGTAGGTCAGGTCAAGTAGATATGTTGTGTACAAGAAAGGTAACTCTCACTACCTCAACTTTCAATTCAATTACATAGTATGACATACATATATACATCTTTCTTAAACTTTGAAAATGCCAAAATTAAATCCTACCAATATGCCATTCTTTTAAAATAACCAAATTTTGATGTCACAAATATTAACTCATAACATGCTATTGGGCAAATTTAGCAAATAACAAATTATTGATATTATTTCCAAAAAAATAGGATTTGACATTTAATGCAAATTGTCTCCTAAGAAAAAATCTCCTCTGCTGAAATTTTTACTCAGCATGTTTACTGTTAAATGTTTTACAGTATAGAAATGAATTTGATTTCTGTGGATTTTATTGATGCATAAAATCTGGCTTATCACTCACTAACTGAATAAAGCCAAAGGGCTTTATGTTGAGTTTGTGAGTGATTTGCCAGCGTTTACACATCTATAAAATCCAAGAAAATCAAGTTAATTTCTTACAATTCCAACTCATCAAATTTATGTAGAAAACTTATTAAAAAGTTTGCCACTCACCCAGGAGTTTTGAGACATATCAAAAGGCAGCAAAATGGTCTGGGACAAATTTTAGGAATATGGTAAGGACTTAAGGTGGTGAAATACATAGGGTAAAAAGGGTAATTATTTTTACCAACAGGAAAGAGAAGAAACTAGTTTTGCAAAGGAAGACAGTCAAGTAACTGCCCTTTCAAATGTGGTTGCTTCTCTTCCTTACAGTGTTACATCATAGTATTTATTCTTGGTATTCGGACACTTTATCACCTCACCATACTTTTCAGAACATTCTGAAATACCTGTGGATGTGTCAAAATATTGCTGGATGAGTGGAAAAACAGTGCAGACCAAGATCAGATGCTGCATTCTGTGGCATCTGATCTGGGTCTTCACTGTTTGCTCAGGGCTGTTGATGTGTGTCAAGACTTTGCTCAGGCCTCTGTCAGAATACATGTGTACTTGGTGCAAGTATGGTTGGTTGTTTTGTCACATGTCCTTTTGTGTTGATTTCAGAATTTCTTTTCGAATTAGAGGTAATCCCTTTTCCATTCATAGCTCTAGATAAGGCTCTATTTCAGCAAAAGAAGTACAAATATTTCTTTTATTTCTCCATAAAAACATATGTTATGTGTACTTATTAGAAGTGTCTCAGTGAGGCAGCTCTAATGAGTACTTACAACATATCGAGGGTTGAGCACAAGACTGGCGTAAGTCAGATGGTTGTTTTTCCCCAAACCTAATCTCCTCACCATGAAGGCGTTATGAAGATTACAACATTTCTTTCTGTAAACAATGAAAATTTAGGTGCCATTGCTCGTATGAGCAATGGCACCTAAATTTGCATTGTTTACAAAGGGGTCCAAGTTGCCCCTAAACAAGGGTTTCAAAAATATGTTTGAGTTACCATAGTCTTGCGCTCAACCCTCAATATGCTTTCATGGACAAATAAGAAAAATGTTTACCTGACACCCCCTTTTATCTAGAGCTATGCCCGTTTGGAAACAATTGTCAGGAAAATTTCTCTGTTAACCCTTGTCTTGCTGAACCCGGATAGACCCTGCTTTTGCAAACAGTGTAGATCCAGATCAGTTGGTTTCTGAAGAAGCCAACTGATCTGGATCTGCACTGTTTGCCATTAGTATATGAAGTTATGTCAACAATCTGGATCAAGTTGCGGGCCTCGGTGGCTCAGTTGGATGCGCCATCCGACTGGAGACCAGGAGGTCGCGGGTTCAACCCCCGCCGAGGTCGGCAACATTCTTTTGTGGAGATTGATCATGAAATATTTTCTACGGTCATTCTCTCCTTTCTGCTGATTCAAGAAGGGCAGTTGTCAGTTTCTGGTGAAAGAATGTGCACAATACTGGTTAACCGCTTAGAGGACTAAGCCTGCCCAGTAACCGTGTGGTTAGGTAAACTGACCGTGCTCGACATGACTGCATTGGGTTGACTGGGCCATAAAACCTCAACACAAACAAACCTGATTGGCTGAAAATTAGAAGTGGGTGTGGCATCTTAATTTATTCAGCATGACAAGGTTTAAGACCACTTTTGGGAACTGGTAAAAGGTACTCTTAATCCTTGTCATGCTGAATAAATTAAGATGCCAAGCCCACTTCTAATTTTCAGCCAATCAGATTACTTGGTCCAGGTTGTTGATATAAATTCAAATACTGAGTGGCAAACAGTGTAGATCCAGATCAGTTGGCTTCTTCGCAAACAGTGTAGATCCAGATCAGTTGGCTTCTTCAGAAGCTAACTGATCTGGATCTACACTGTTTGCAAAAGCAGGGTATATCCGGGTTCAGCAGGACAAGGGTTAACAACAGAGTGGTCTTAATTTAGAGTGGTCTTAATACCAAAATTGTACTGTATATTCCAGAGACTTCAAAGCGGTATAGGATATTCTGTGATAATATGAAAACAGTAGCAAAATTACAACAAACAGAGAAAGGAACTGCGAGGTATGGGCCAACGAAGTTTGCAGACCTGACAGAACAGGAGTTTAAGCAGTATGTTGGTAAACCCTGGAAAGAGGTAAAGAACTTCAATACCATGATGAAGAAGGCTGATATACCGAAAGGATCTGTCCCGGAATCCTTCGATTGGCGGGATCATGGTGCTGTTACACCAGTGAAGAATCAGGTAAATTTTGGACGTTTACCGTCAGATCACAATTCAGTTCATCTAAACAAAGTCGGGTTCCATAGTACTATCGGTAGCGTGTCTGACTGCAGATCCAGGAGTCACAAATTCAAACCTCCGCTCGACCAAGTAGCATTCATTGAGGTTGGTTATAAAACATGTAATTTCTATGGTCATTCTCCCCTTTCCACTGATTCAAAAAGGGCAGTTGTCAGTATACTGCTTTTGTTTTCATTTTTTTTAGCTTACCTGAGCACAAAGTGCTCATGGTGAGCTATTGTGGTCCCTCAATGTCCGTCGTCCGCCATGCGTCGTGCATCATTCATCGTGCGGCATCGACAATTGCTTTAAAAGCCTCCTACACCCCTGGGCCAATTGATACTTGGTAGGAAGCATCAGGGTGACTTGTAGATCAAAAAAAGCTAAAATTGTTCAGATCGGAAATCCAAGCTGGACGCCATGATGGCCATCTTAAAAATCTATTTTTCGCTTATTCTCTTGAACCAAAAGGCCAATTGGCTCCAAACTTGCTAGGAAGCATCGGGGTGACTTGTAGATCAAAAATAGCTAAAATCGTGCCGATCGGAAATTTTAGATGACCGCCATGGCTGCCATCTTGAACATCTATTTTTTGCTGCTTCTCCTGAACCGAAAGGCCAATTAACTCCAGACTTGCTAGGAAGCATCGGGGTGACTTGTAGATCAAAAATAGCTAAAATCGTGCCGATTGTAAATCCTAGATGGCCGCCATGGTGGCCATCTTGAAAATCTATTTTTTACTTCTTCTCCTGAACCCAAAAGCCAGTTGACTCCAAACATGGTAGGAAGCATTGGGGTGACTTATAGATCAAAAATATCTAAAATAGTTCCGATCAGAAATCCAAGATGGCCACCATGGCAGCCATCTTGAAAATTTATTTTTTGCTTCTTATACTGAACCGAAAGGCCAATCGACTCCAAACTTGCAAGGAAGCATCGGTGTGACTTGTAGATCAAAACTAGCTAAAATCTTGCCGATCATAAATCCAAGGTGGCCGACATGGCAGCCATCTTGAAAATCTATTTTTCACTTCTTCTCCTAGCCCCAAATGCCAATTGACTCGAAACTTGGTAGGAAGCATCGGGATGACTTGTAGATCAAAAGTAGCTAAAATCGTTCTAATCGGAAATCCGAGATGGCCGCCATCTTGAAAATCTATTTTGCTTCTTCTCCTGAGCCGAAAGGCCAATTGACTCCAAACTTGGTAGGAAGCATCAGGGTGACTTGTAGATCAAAAGTAGCTAAATTCATGCTGATCGCAAAATCCAAGATGGCCGCCATGGGGGCCATCTTGAAAATCTTTTTTTCGCTTCTTCTCCTAAACCTAAAAGCCAGTTGACTTGAAACTTGGTAGGAAGCATCAGGGTGACTTATAGGTTGAAATTGGCTAAAATCGTTCCAATAAGAAATCCAAGATGGCCACCATGGCGGCCATTTTGAAAATCTATTTTTCACTTATTCTCCTGAACCAAAAGGCTTATTGACATTAAACTCGGTAGGAAGCATCAGGGTGACCTGTAGATCAAAAATAGCTAAAATCATCCCTATCAGAAATCCAAGATGGCCACCATGACAGCCATCTTGAAAATCTATTTTTCGCTTCTTCTCCTGATCTGAAAGACCATTTGACTCGAAACTTGGTAGGAAGCATTTGGGTGACTTGTAGATCTAAAATAGCTTAAATTGTTTGGATCGGAAATCCAAGATGGTCGCCATGGAACTCTTTTTTTTTGCTTATTTCCCTGAACCAAAGGGCCAGTTGATTTGAAAATTGGTAGGAAGGATCGGGATGACTTGTAGATATAAAAATAGCTAAAATCGTTCCGATCGGAAATCCAAGATGGCGGCCATCTTGAAAATCTATTTTTCCCTTCTTCTTCTGAACTGAAAGGCCAATTGACTTGAAACTTGGTAGGAAGCATCGGGGTGACTTGCAGATAAAAAAAGCTCAAATTGTTGCGATAGGAAATCACAAATTGCGGTTATGGTGGCCATCTTGAAAATCTTGTTTTGAACTTTTTCTCATGAACTGAAAGGGCAATTGACTCAAAGTTCATTGGAAGTATCGAGGAGACTTGTAGATCAACAATAGCTAAAATCATTCTATTAATCCAAGATGACTGCCATCTTGTTTATGTTTATTATATTTCCCTGCCACTCTGCTGTTTACATGTATAAAATCATGATTCTTCAGAAACCACTTAGCCAATTGACACCAAATTTCACATTGATCCTACTGTTGAAATGAGATTGAGAGTTTGTTCAAATGATCACGCTCCATTGACTGTCATGCCATATATAATATTCTTCTTCAAAATTAAGAACTGCTTAAAGGATGATCTTTTCATTAGTTGCGATGACAGGATTGGAAAAATGTTGCATAACATTTGCATATCTGCAGTGGCTATGTCACTCAGGTGAGCAACCCATGGCCCGTAGGCCTCTTGTTATACTGTTTGTCTTTTTGTTTTCATTTTTGTCTGACAAAAATGTCAGTTTTGGAGACAGTGCACTTATACAAGTTCAGAGATTAAGGGACTACTTCAAACACTAAGGGAAAGGATGTTGCATTGCTCCAGATAAGATAGGATATCCACATAATATTTTCCTTATTTCTCAATTAAAAAAATACATGTACAGTCAAACCTCAATAGCTTGAACACTGAAGGCTCGTTTACCATGGCTAATTCGAAAGCGTTTTTGAATCCCTGCGAAATTCTTCCGATGCCTGTTTTTGAGTCCCTACGAAATTTTTCTGAAGCTGGTGAACACAGATATTTATGGAAATTTTCTTATTTTATCTTGAAATTGTATGTTGTGTGTACTCATTAGAATAGCCTCAATGAGGCAGATCTAATGAGTACTCTCAACATACAGTCATTTTGTAGAAAATCTAAAAAAAATCCCTAAATTATTGCTTTTTACTTTCTGACCTGGCACCATGATTAAACCTCAGTGGCTTGAACTACCCATGTCTCGAACAATTTTCTATGGTCCCAAAATGTTTGAGCCATTGAAGTTTGACTATATGTTGTGGGTACTCATTAGTACATGTACCCACAACATATGTTTTTGTTGAGAAATAAGAAAACTATCGATACTTTTTGGTTGAAAAAAGTGCCTTATCTAGAGCTGTGGGGTAAGCATGTCTGACTATACAGGAACGTACAATATTGATAATGCAATAAACTGTATTCTTACCTTTGTGTTTTTCAGGGTACTATTGAAATCTGTATTTTTGCTTCATGTCTTATTTCAGGGCTCTTGTGGATCATGTTGGGCCTTCTCTACAACAGGAAACATTGAAGGGCAATGGGCTATCAAACAGAAAAAGCTCATCTCCCTGTCAGAACAAGGTTGGTCTAGTCTAAATATATGGTATTTTTGCAAGCAAACATAACAAATAAATAAATAAATAAATAAATAAATAAATAGATAAATAAATAAATTATATTAGCTGCAACTTGAGGGAATGTTCCTTTAGACATATGCCCTGAGCAAAGACTCAGATCAGCCGGGGCATCAGAGACATTGCTTGGCACTCTGGATAACCAGGGATCAGAGTATCCAGATAAATATTTTTCTTTTTTCTCTCCACGAAAACCTATGTTATTATACATAGCAACAGATAAGGCGCTGTTTTCATCCGAAAAATGTTGATATCTTTCTTATTTCTTTATGAAAACATATGTTGTGGGTACTCATTAGAAGCACCTCACCGAGGTGCTTCTAATGAGTACCTACAACATATGTTTTCGTGGAGAAATAAGAAAAATATTATGTGGATACCCCTCTTATCTGTAGTTATGGGTATATGTAATCATTAGAAGCTGCTTGATGAGTTGTTTCTAATGAGACCCACCATATAAGTTTTTGTGGAGAAAAATATAAAAAACTTTGGTTGAAAAGAAAACACTTTATCTGGAGCTATGATTTTTGAAAGAAAAAAAAAAAAGCTTTAGGTCTTAGTTCTTTGACCTCGCTTGCTTTTTTTTTTGAGAGCAGATCTGAAGCTTATCATTAACATTTGACCTTGACCTGCCTGTTATGGTTCACTGACTGGTCAGTTACTTATTAGGTACAAAGGGTTTGATGCATCATAGTTTTAGATAAGGCTCATTTTTGTACCAAAATCTATGAAAATGTTTGCTGTGGTACTCATTAGAAGTGCCTCACCGAGGTGCTTCTAATGTGTACCCACAATCTTTTTCTCGTGGAGAAAGAAGAAAAATATTATGTGGATACCCCTGCTTATGATGCATACTAAGGAGGGCAGCAGAAATTCATCATGTTTGGTTCATAGCACTAATTAGGGGATATCTAGGTACGGTAAATTTCCTAAATGGAGACAATTTGTATGAAATCTCAAAGCCTGTTTCTGGAAAAAAAAATAAGAAAATATATTTTAAAATATCTGCTGAAATTACGCAGAATGCTAAACATTAAAAGTATTTCAGATTCCAAAAATTATTAAGATATTTGTAATTTTCTGTCCTGTCATGTCAGGAACTACATGATGAACCCTTAGCACTAAGCAAATTTGTAGCAGGCGACATTCTAAATTTTTATTTTTCAGAGAAAAAAAGACTTGACATTTCATGTGAATGTTTAGCCTTATTGTCTCTGAAAAATAACAAAAAAAAATATTTCAAAGTGTCGTCTGCTGTAGTCGTGATTAGCGCTTTAAGGGTCAAGTAGAACAATCTGTTCCATATCTGTAGTAGGATTGTGGCCAGTTTCTCCTATCTTAACACATGGTAATTTCTCATACAAGGTCATAAGACAGTCAGGAAGTTTTCTAATGACCTGACAGAGGTCAGTGATTGTAGTGGTCATTGATCATGAAAGTCCTTAACCCTTAGTCCCGTGATGAAAGAGTTGGCTTATACAGCAAATATCAGATTTACCCTGTTTTGGGCAGATTTAGGACATAGGCAAGGCAGTCAGTGCACTCAGTTACATAACTGATCATGAAATCTTCAGAGCTAATTTAAGAAACTGTGATACACTGTAACCTCTTTATAATACTATCACTGGGATCCAAAGCAAAAAAACCTTGTTAGCTAAACAACTTAGTATCCAAACAAAAATGTACAGATCATACAGAAAAATGATCAAAAATGGTCATTTTTATGCCCCCACCTGCTGAAGGCAGGAGTGGGGCATATAGCGTTTCGTCGTGATGTTACATCAGTACGTGCATATGTGGGTATGTCACATTCGTAACCAGAGTCTAACAAATGTTACAGTTTATGCAAGTTTACCTTCATATTTACATTCGCATTTACGTCCTAGTTGCTCATAACTTTGATACCTTTTATGCTACAAAGTTGACATTTGGTGTGATATTTACCCAGACCAAGACCTTAGACTTCATGGTAGAGTTGCCCCTGGGACCTGAGCCTGGGCAGGGCCAGGGGTCAGAATGTATAACAGGTCATATTGAACACATGCAAAATGGCAATAGAATCATAAGTCTGGTACCATTACTTACCCTAAAAAAAGTTAGAAATCGGGTATAATGATCACAGATGAAATAGTTTATACAGAGAACAGGGTTTGGAAACTGCTGATCATGCTAGGGGTGGGGCTGTTGGATGGGGCTAAAGGAAACAGCCATATGGGCAAAGGCCATAGGGCGTTGGGCATCTGTGTACTTTGGACACATGTCTAGTTTCTATATAATCTGTACATTTTTGATTGGCTACAACAGTTTGCGAGTCCACACTTAAACTGTCTTACCATAAAAATCTTAAGTATTGGGACAAATTAGCTTTTGCAAACAGTATAGACCCAGAACAGGTGCTGCAGAATGTGACATCTGATCAGGGTCTACACTGTTTAGCAAACACACAGCAATATTTTAGACACATCAAGAGGTAGTAGAATGGACAATTTAAATTTTAGGTATGATAGTAGATAAGGTGTCCCAATACTTAGGTTAAATACAGTATATCGAAAAACTGTCTTATAAACCGGCTAGAGGTTTCAGCATATCTGGATAAAATTAGAAAAATATGGGCAAATTCAGCAGATAATAATAGGGTATGCTTATTTTTTCTCGAGGAGACAGTTTGCATGAAATGTCGGACCCAGTTTTCTGTACTACTTGTCTGAAATATTTTTATAAAAATCTTCATGTAAATACAAATAGATTTTTTTTTATTGAAAAAATGGATGGTGAACTTAAGTTACTGCTGGTATTTGCTAAGTCTAAATTTCTGACAAAGATAAGAATTGACCTGCCCTCTGTGTACTATATTCATGGAATTTCAAAATTTTGTGTGTCCCTGTCTTGTGCCATCTGTCACCAGTACAGACATGAGACATATGATTGTGCTTTATCTCTTAGTGTGGTTAATTCTGTGTGGGCATTTTAGCCATTAACTCTTTGCATGCTGAGTGATTTTGCATTCTTTTTTGTCATCCGTGAATTTTTTTCAAAGTTAACTTTTCAAAAAAAAATTTTCAGGAAAACCATCAAAGTGCCAAACAGTTTGGATCCAGATCGGGCCTGACATTTTGTGGGGCCTGATCTGGGTACAAACTGTTTGCAAAGGTTATCAGCAGAGGACAAAAGTCGCCACCAGTGGGGAAAGAATTGAAGTGCTAAGCAGAATTTTAGCTGACAACATTCTATTTTTTTCTTATTATTTTTCAGAGAAAGTAAAGCTTAACATTTCATGTGAATCATCTGCCAAGCAGATGACAAACATAAAGTCAGGTCAAGCCTTCGTTTTTTTTGAAAAATGTCATCTGCTGCAGATGTGATGAGCACTTTAACCCTTAAAACGTCAAGAAAATCTGCATCTGAAAATGTCGTCTGTTTATTTGTCTGCTGAATATTCTTGCAAACTTTTCAAATCTATTTTGCATATAGGCAAACAGTGTGGACCCAGATCAGACTGCTCCTAAAAGGAGCAGTCTGATCTGGGTCCACCCTGTTTGCAACAATGACTTTTAAAGTAACCGGCAGAAGACAAAGCAGAAGACAATTATTGTGATTGGTGCTTTAAGGGTTAGGCTGGCTGTCAGAAAAATGGCCTTTTCCCTTTTTTGTTGCCCATATGTTAGCGTGGGCGAATAGGTGCCCAAGTTTCCATCTGTTCGTTTGTCTGTCAACTTACATCCACCCTAGCATCTACCCTTACATTCTCCCTAAATGAAGTCTACCAGCTGTATAACTTTACAGTTAGTTTCACTTCACTGATTGTTTTATCTTAATCCTTGTCCTGCTGAACCCGGATATTCCCTTCCTTTGCAAACAGTGTAGATCCAGATCAGTTGGCTTCTGAAGAAGACAGCTGATCTGATTCTGCACTGTTTGCCATTAAGTATATGAATTTATATCAACAATCTGGACCAAATACTCTGAATAGCTGAAAATTAGAATTGAGCGTGGCCTCTTCATTTATTCATCAGGACAAGGGTTAAGATAAGGATGACCACTTTCACTCTGCTGGTGCTTGTTTTCACATTTTAGTACACAGGTGCAACATAAACTTCAATGAAGTTCTTTCTATTTGGAAAAGAATAGCCATGCAGGCTGGTCCTCACTGTTCAGTTTAGCAGGTCCAGGTTCCATGTTAAAAAGAATTGCACATCAGAGAAATTTGCAGCCATTTTGCAAAGGGATACAATTTTTCCTGACTGGATGTAGTACTTGCAAGTTTTAATGCATAAGAAGAATGAATTTTTTCCCAGATGGAACAGACAGACAGACACACACACACGCATGCACACACGCACACACACATTTCCTTACTGGTGTTTCCATTTTACTTATTAGAAGAATGAAACCCTGTCTGAACTGTGTAGATGCAGTAACTGGCCTGGTTCTCAACTGTTCACAATATGTAAAATGTTGGTCTTCTCGTACTGGGTCTCTTCATAACTCCAGATAAGATGCTTTTGGCAACCAAAAAATGTTTGCATTTTTTTATTTTTCTACAAAAACATGTTATGGTACTATATGTAATTAGAAGTGCTTTAGTGAGGCGCTTCTAATGAGTACCTATAACATGTTTCCATGGAGAAATACCAAACAATAATATGTGGATAGCACCTCTTATCTGAAACTATGCCCTCTCATATCATTTTCAGGACATTCTTTCAAGAGATATGCTGTGTCATATGAAAATGATACTGTCATTACCATATTAATTCTAAATATTTGGACTGAGCAGACTGGCCTAATTCTTAAATGGTCACAGTAGTAAAACGTTGGTCTTCACTTTATGGGTCTATCATTTTCAGGATTTTCTGTCAAAATGATGCGCAGCGCACAAAAAGGGTCCTTATGCACAGGCAGATCAGGACCATCATTGTCCACTTATACAATCAATGGATACTGTAGTATATATGATGATTAACAGAGAATGTTCTGACCAGACTGCATGGATGCGCACATGCATCTTGTCCTTTGCTGTATGCACAAGGGCCTTTTTACCATGTTGTGCATCATGAAAATGATTCTGTAATTCTAAATATTTGGAGCAACAGCCTCAGAAAATAGTGCACTGTTCCTTAAGGCAAATTGATACACTTTCGATGGAGATAACTCTGTCAAAACTTTTTTCGCTCCTTTTGAAAAATGGTCTTCAGTTGGAACAGTCTTTCATTTTAGAGTAGACCCCTTTTGGGAATGGTACTTGTGTACAGGAAAACAAATAGCAAGTTACAAAAGTTGTCAGAAATGTCAGAAAATCAACCAAGTATATCTTGTCCCCTTAATTGGTCAGGGTCTACCCTATTTGTCATTCTGTCCCAACATTTTTTTACATTCTGCCAAGTCAAATGAACCTTTTTAAATTTAAAAATAAGTGTGGTAGGAGTTAAGGTTCTGAATATTTAGATATCCAAACTTTTTATTCTAAAATTTGAACAGGTCGATTTGACTATTTCATTGTAGTCTGGAGACTCCTAAAAGGGTATTTGGCAAACAATGCAGATCCAGATCAGATGCTGCAGAATGCGGCATCTGAACAGGGTCTCCACTGTTTGCAAATAGTTCAACCATTTTTCTCTAGGAATATCTAAATCACATAGCTGACATACCTAAACTTGATATTAGGATCTTCCACAATATCGTGTGAGACTTCATTCAGTTAATCTGGCCCCAGACCCTTTCTTTATTTTTCTTTTCTTTCTTTTTCTTCTTTTTTTTTTTTTTTTTTTTTTGAGGGGACACAACACTTGTATAGCTTGTAGAATTTTTGTTTACTTCAGTACCTTGGCTAGAAAGAAAGGTTCAGCCATAGGTAACTTGAAGTTGGATTAAAGAGGATCATGATGAAAAAATAATGTAGAGAAAGAGAGAAATAGATATAAAACAAAAACGACTGGAGCCAGTCTATCATTCAGTCTACAATGGGTTATTTGGTGATGTGTCTAAAAACTACTGGCTGAGTAGCAAACTGTGCCACAGACTGTCCTTTTAACAGCTGTTAATATGATTCTAGACTTTTGGCTAAAGCATGTCTGTCCAAATATGTAGGTTAAACTGGAAAATTTATTTATATAAAATAAATTCTCTTTATTTGTCTAAAACAAACAAAAAAGACAGTGTATGTCTGGAGCTGTAATCCCTAAAACTTTAGCAGACAACAGTCTATTTTGTTTTTTTTTTAATTTCAAGTGAATCGTCTGCTAGGCAGATGATTCACATGAATATCCTTTATACTATATGTAGCAATGATCTTTTATATGCCTAGAGTACATCAGCAGACTGATAGAAGTATATTTCTATTGCTTGTCTGGCTTTCTTTGATAATATTTTAGAGCTATAATTGTAGCCCTGGTTTGAAGAAGGGTACACGGAAAGGTATACTGGTCTACAACTTCTAATTTTCAGCCAGTGTTCAGCCAATTAGATTACTTGATAGAGGTTGTTGATACAAATTCACATACTAAATGACAAAATTGTAGATCCAGATCAGTTTGCTTTTTGAGAAGCCAACTGATCTGGATCTACACTGTTTGCAAAGGCAGGGCATATCCAGGTTCAACAGGACCAGAGTTAAGGCTGTGTAGTAGGACTAGAGAAGGACAGTTCAGTTAGATCCTGAGCAACTAATTGATTTGTGTGTTTCTATTTTTAGAACTGGTGGACTGTGACAAGCTCGATGATGGTTGTAATGGAGGGCTGCCTTCAAATGCCTACAAGGAGATTGAGAGACTTGGTAAGAAAGAATTAACCCTTAAAGCGCCAAGCAAAATTGTAACAGACTACATTCTAAATTTGTTTGGTGGTTAAGACTTGACATGTCATGTGAGTTGTCTACATAGTAGACATTTCACTTATATTTTGAAAAATAAAAAAAAAAAATCAGATGTTGTCTGCTGCAGTGGTGAAATTAAACACTTTAAGGGTTAGGTAGCATTTCTTCTACAGTTCTAAGCTGAGTATGAATGCTTCTAAATGAGAAATGATGGGATTGCTAAATATATGTATTTCAAGAGATGACATTTTGATTTTTTACCAATTACAAAATAAGGTTTTACATTCTAAGGAGACTGTTTGAATGTATTGGCAAACATTTTTCCTGTGGAAAAATAAGAAAAATGTCAATTTGTCATCTGTGACGTGTGCTGGAGGTTAAGAGGCTTGGTAAATGATTTTTTTGGCGAATTTTCAGTTCTAAAGTGGATCTGAGTTAAAGATTGTCTGTGTACTTGAGAGGCTTGGTAAATGGTAGATCTGTTATTTTTTTGTTCTCATAGGACAAAGTGCTTGTAGATGATCACATAGCTCTTTATAAGGCACTTTTTTTTCAACCAAAAAGTATCTATATTTTTCTTATTTCTTGATGAAAACATATGTTGTGGGTACTCATTAGAAGCACCTTGCCGAGGTGCTTCTAATGAGTACCCACAACATATGTTTTCATCGAGAAATAACAAAAATATTTGAATGATACCCCCTCTTATCAAGACCTATGGATCATATAGGGAATATACCCAAATATTTTTTTTCTTATTTCTCCATGAAAACCTAAGTTGCTCGGATGCCCGTCTGACTAGTGGTCAGGAGGTTGCGGGTTCGACCCTTGTTTGAGGAATATGGCACTGGATAGCCTTGTTTTGTAGTACACGTATAGTGTTCAAACCTGATGCTGTGGAATGATTTTTGTACCATTGGAAATTAACCCAAACTTATGGCAAGATTGACTAATAAATATGGCAATGAAGCGTGAATCTGCACATTTATCATATGAACAATATAAATATATTTTATTTTAAATGCAAGTTCAAACAAAATTACCAATTTCATTCAAACTAACATAAGGATAAGAACAAAATCGTATAGGCTCAGCTAGAAAAGAAAGGTTCTAGCTGTCTAGCTGAATGAAGAGACAAGCTGATATGCTGATAAAAAAAAACACTGTTGGATATCTATGACTCTAATAGAGATGAGCAAATATGCTGATCTTCAAGACAGAGTTTTGCAGAATAAGCATAAGAAATTGTGTTGGTTGAAATTTAGGGATTACCTGTTTTATAGGATTGATCCCTAATAAGAGAAGAGCGGGCCCCCATAGCCTAGTGGATAGGAGAATTGACTCTTAATCCATTAGGTTTCTCACCGCTGTGGTTCGAGCCTCGCTCTGGTCACATGTGCGAAAGCCAAGTTCTGCTTACCGACGGTCAGGTGGTTTTCCCCAGGCTCTCCGGTTTTTGCCCACCTTTGATGAACGATTGGCTCGATATCAGTGAAATATTCTTGAAAGGGCTGTAAAACCCAAATCAAAAAAAAAAAAAAAAATAAGAAAAGACGGAAGTGATGGGTTGCATCCATGCACTTACAGATTTCCTCGGTTGAATCTTACAAGTTAAGAGCTGATAGTCAGATATACAGCACAGCAACAGATAAGGCACTTTTTTCATCCGAAAAATGCTGATATCTTTCTTATTTCTCCACAAAAACATATGTTGTGGGTACTCATTAGAAGTGCCTTTCTGAGGCGCTTCTAATGAGTATCCACAACATATGTTTTCGTGGAGAAATAAGAAAAATATTATGTGGATATCCCCTCTTATCCGTAGCTATGAAATTACAGTATTAAACATAAGTTGTTGGAATGACATGTTATCTCTTAACTGTAATTGTTCTAGAATTTGAACATGTCCATTTTACTACTTCTTGATGTGTATATAATATGCTGGATGAATGACAAATTCAGCAGACTCTGATAAGATGCCACAGAATGTGGTATCTGACCTGGGTCTACACTGTTTTCTCATGCCTGTCTGTCTGAATACTTAGGGTAAATCTGGTAGCTCTGATAGGCAACCAGTGAGAACTTTTAAGTGGAAGATTGGAGTTGAAAATTATCAGCTGAAACCGACAGCTTGTTACACCAGAACTTCATGCAATGTTGAATGCATATTTCAAATCTAAGATAGTGCAGAGTAATTCTGTGTTTTTTCAGGTGGTTTAGAGACTGAGTCTGAATATAAATACAAGGGGGAGGATGAGAAATGTGAGTTCATAAAGAAAGATGTGAAGGTCTACATCAATGACTCTGTCAGCATATCAAAAGATGAAACAGGTTAGTAATGTGTGTTGCTGTATCATGGACGGTTTTGATAATCTGGACCCAGTTGTTCAAAACTAACATTGTTGTTAGTTAATGTACTGTTAAAACTTTGATCATTAAATATTGCATATACGCTAATAGTTTTGCTGAAAAAATGTGAGTAGCTGAAAAAATGTGAATAGCTTTTGCAAAAGCTACTCACATTTTTTCAGCAAAAATACCTGTGAAATAGATATTGTACTTACTAGAACAGTTAACATTTTGACTGCTAAAAAGCTCATTAAGCTAATGATGCTTTGAACAACTGGGCCCTGTTTGTCTCCATTTCATGAAATGATACCCATTGATAGTTGTGTGATTTTAGGATGAGACAGATTAGGTGCTTTTACTGAGTACCTCAATATGTTTTTTTTTGTAGAGAAGTAAGAAAATAACAATACTTTTAGATTGAAAAAAGCACCCATCTGTGCTGTGGATTGGTAATTGCATATGACTATATCACCTGTTACAAAAAAAACACAGTGCAGTAAAAATATATCTTTAGCCATCATCCTGCTGCCAGTGTTTCATTTCTGTGTCTATGGAAGGGATACTCAAGCACCCATTATTTCCATTGTTTTCCACCAGTTTTATTCATACTCACACATGTAATGTACCAATTGACAGGCTTATTATTACCAGAACAGTCATGATCAGGCAACTATCACATGATAGCCAGTCACATTACAAGCTTGTGTTTGTTTCATTGTTTCACGTACTTCTAAAAAAATAACTTGTAAACACTAGCACCAAATGTGGCTAGTGCCAGAAAGATTCGACAAATTGCAGTGGTATGTCTACCATTTGTGTACACTTGTTTTAATAGAGTCTTGGTTGACACAGGAGCCTGTTTGATCAGATAGGGTGAGACAAAAAAAAAATATAAATAAATGGAAAAAAAGAAAGTGGTGATGAAATTGACTCTGATTTTGGAGAATTATTTCACTGCTGGGCCTTGAATGCTGACAAAGGTTTATGATAAAGAACATTGCCTGCCCATTCAAACAACTTAGAACTAAAGTATTGGCCTTGTTTCTGTAGGACCTGAGATGCTGTCAAATAGGCCTACCTACTGAAAGTGTATATAGACACAATCTGCAGAATAAGAAATAAATACTAAATGGATCGACCCAGCATCAAAAATGGAATAATCCGCTAGGTTAAAGGGCTGTTTATTTATGTTATTTTTTTTGAAAATGTGCATTGTCCATACTCACTGAAACTGACTCATCAAGGCAGTTGTAATGAATATAGCATATGTGTTTTTGTGATATATAAGAAAATATTACTTGCTGGTTCAAAAAAAGCCATCACCAAAAACCCTCATTTTTTGGGACAATAGAACTTAGCCACCATGCTTGTTATGCCTCATTCGTCAGTTACTATATTTTAAGTTGTGAGTTACTAACATATTTATGATTTCAGAGATGGCAGCCTGGCTGGCAGCTAATGGACCAATCTCTATTGGAATCAATGCTTTTGCTATGCAGGTAGGTGTATTGGTTTGACCAGATCTTAAGGCTCAATATGCTGGGTAAACCTTTCAGCAGAAGAATTTGAAATATTTTTTCTAATTTTCTAATTTAAAAAAAAAACTAAACAAGAAAAAAAATGCAGACATTTTATACAAATTATCCCTTAGGAGATACTTTGCATGAAATGTCAAAGCCTATTTTCTGAAAAGAAGACAACAAAAGAAATCAATTTGTCATACAAGAGAATGGTAAAGATAAATTTGTTCCAACCAGAAAGAGCAAAAGATTGGTAAAATTTGGGTTTTGTTATTCCATGCATGGGCAGCAATAACTATTTAACCCGTTAATTGCAACACTTCAGGTATGAAATTTTATTGAACTGAGGGTCTGATGCACTCAGGAAAGGTAAATCTTGCCTGTCTCGTACATGAGTATCTTCCCTTTGATGATTTTCATATCTTGGCTTGAAACTTTTACTTTATTATTATGATATACACTATATTGCTTGCATTTTAAAGCAAAAACTGTGTTAGCTAAACTGATGTGTTGTATCCAATAAAAGTATATAGATTATATAGAAAAATGATCATAAAAGATCATTTTTTAATATAATTTTACACTTTTTTCCTGGTACAACACTTTTGGGGTCCACATTAAAGATGTCTCATAACCTAAACCATCTTATGATGAAGCATCTTATAAAGAGGTTCCAATGTATATATAGTATCATGAAATATTACAGATCGAGGGTTGAGCGCAAGACTAGCGTAAGTCAGATGGTTGTTTTTCCCCAAACCTAATCTCCTCACCATGAAGGCGTTATGAAGATTACAACATTTCTTTCTGTAAACAATGAAAATTTAGGTGCCATTGCTCGTATGAGCAATGGCACCTAAATTTGCATTGTTTACAAAGGGGTCCAAGTTGCCCCTAAACAAGGGTTTCAAAAATATGTTTGAGTTACTATAGTCTTGCGCTCAACCCTCGAGATATTCTCATCTTACTAACATAATGTGCCAAAAGGAAGGTGAAAATAAATGCAATCTGCATGCTTGCGGGCAAGACATATTATTCCATGTTATTTCTTTTTTAGAGGTTGGTTAAGGTTAACCCTTAAAGCACTAATCACTACTCTAGCAGATGACACTTTATTTATTTACTTAATTTTTTTTTTTTTTCAGAGAAAATATGGCTTGGCATTTCATGTGAATTGGCTATCTTGCAGGAATTCACATGAAATGCCAAGTCTTATTTTCTCTGAAAAATATTTTGAAAAAATTAGAATGCCGCCTGGTATAATTTTGCCAAGTGCCCCAAGGGTTTATGCATGATTTATTTATGTTTCAGTTTTATATGGGTGGCATATCCCATCCTTGGAAGATTTTCTGCAACCCTAAGAATTTGGACCATGGAGTACTGATAGTAGGATATGGTGTTCGTAAGTAACTTATTACTTAGGTTGCTAGGTTATAATTTCAGATGACATTTTGAAGTATTTTTCTTTTTCATCCCCCAGAAAATAAAATGGGGACTTAGGAGACAATTTACATGATATGTCAACCACTATTTCCTCAGAAAAATTTCCCCAAATTAGCTGAGGGAATGACTAAGGTTAATATATATTTGGGTATAGTAAATTACTATAACACTTCAAAAAGAAAAAAAAAAAAATACATTTCTAATGTTAGAAATTATGGTTTGGAGGTAGTGTTACTTCTGAAGACTTAGGTTCATAGCTCAAGATAGTTTGCTTTGTTTAACCAAAAACTATGGATATTTGTTTATTTCTAATAAAAACATATACTGTGGGTACTCATTAGAAGAGTCTTATCAGGGTGTTTCTAATGAGTACCAACATGTTTTTTGTGAAGAAATAAGAAAAAAAAAAAATACCTGATACTCCCTCCTATATAGAGCTAGGGCATTCAGATACAAAATGTTAATGTTATCAGTTCTTGTTGGCTGTTTTTGCATGGCTGTGTTGCCCACTGTTGTCATGGCTGCTGTTAAAAAAAATCAAAGAGGCTGTGGCAGTATTGGAAGATTAATACAGGCATCTGCATATATGCAATGGTGATTGCACTCTGACAGGTGAGTGAGCAGTGGCTTTTCTCTGCTTATAATGACAACCAAGATCATGTCTACCTCTGAATCTCTTATTAAATTATTTATAAGTAAAAATGTTAGCTTCTTCATATTACACCTTGTAAATGTATGCTGTAGGACATAGCTCCAGATGGGGTACTGGGTAAATGTTTGTCTTATTTCTACATGAAAACATGCTGTGGGTATTCATTAGAAGTGCCTGGGAGAAGCACTACTAATGGGTACCCACATGTTTTCATGCAGAAATAAGAATAGCCACATATTTTGGCTGATCTTATCTGGAGCTATACAGTCAAACCTCAATAGCTCAAACACCAATGGCTCATTTACCATGGCTAATTTGAACTTGTTTTTGAGTTCAACTGTATAAATGATCTCCAAGATCACTTTGTTTTAGTGAATTGATGAAAAAATATTTGAACAATGCATGAGACCCAAAGAAGAATTCAGATCAGGCCATGCATCTACACAGTCTGATCAGTCTTTGCTGTCAGCTGAATGTGACCATACATCTTTGGCTATCCAGAGAACACATGACAAACCTTCTAATCAGACTGTGTGGATGCGCAAGCTGATCTGATTCTTAGATGGATACAGCTCAAATAATTCTGAGCACTGAGCTTACCAGTAACACTGTCTGTTTCTGTGGCTATTGCAGAGAAAGGTGAACCATACTGGATTGTCAAGAACAGCTGGGGCGAGGACTGGGGAGAGAAGGTAATCTTATATGCTAAACAAATTTAATCGTAAAAGTGCTGATCACAACAGCAGCCGACGACATTCGGAAATATTTATCCCCATGCTTTTTGAAAAAAGTGATGGGGATATTGTAAATGCATCAATTTGTCCGTCCGCCCATCTGTCTGTCATGCTATCTCCTCCTAAACCACTGGGCGGATTTCTACCAAACTTGCTACATCACTTCCTCGCATGGAAAGGGTGTGCAAGAGCAGCATTATTTTTCTGTCCGTTCATCCGTGCATCCATCCATTTGTCTGTCACACTATCTCCTCTTAAACGACTGGGTGGAATTCAACCAAACTTGCTACATCACTTCATGGTTAGGGTGTGGGAGAGCAAAATTATTTTTCTGTGTGTTCATCCATCTGTGCATCCATCGTCTGTCCTTCTGTCTTTCACTCTATCTCTTCCAAAGCCACTGGGTGGAATTCACCCAGACTTGCTACATCACTTCCCCTCATGGTAAGGGTGTGCGAGAGCAACATTTTTTTTCGATGGCCTGTCGTCCATCCATCTGTCTGTCATGCTATCTCCTCCTAAACCACTGGGCAGAATTCAACCAAACCCGCTACATCACTTCCCCTGATGGTAAGAGTGTGCAGGGCAACATTATTCTTCCATGCTCCTGTCATCCTTCCATCTGTCTGTCACACTATCTCCTCCTAAACCATTGGGCGGAATTCAACCAAACTTGCTGCATCACTTCCCCTCATGGTTAAGGTGTGTGAGAGCAACATTATTTTTCTGTGTGTTTGTCTGTCTGTGTGTCCGTCGTCCATCCTTCTGTCACGCTATCTCTTCCTAAACCACTGGGTGGAATTCAACCAAACTTGCTACATGACTTCCCCTCATGGTAAGGGTGTTCGAGAGCAACATTTTTTTTCCATCGTCCATCCATCTGTCCATCACGCTATCTCCTCCTAAACCACTGAGCAGAATTCAACCAAACTTGCTACATCACTTCCTTGCATGGTAAGAGTGTGCAAGAGCAACATTATTTTACAGTGCATCCGTCATCCTTCCATCTGTCCGTCACACTATCTCCTCCTAAACCACTGGGCGGAATTCAACCAAACTTGCTACATCACTTCCCCTCATGGTAATATATGGGTGTGCGAGAGCAACATTAATTTTTCTGTTCATCCATCTGGTGTCTGTCCATCTGTTCGTCATATTATCTCCTCCTAAACCACTTGGTGGAATTTAACCAAACTTGCTACATGACCTCCCCTCATGGTAAGGGTGTGGGAGAGCAAGTCTATTCATCCGTCATGCTATTAGCAACAAGTATGGGTATTTGCGATGGCCCGCCATCCACTGCGCATTCTAGTTTGTTTTTATTTTTCAGATTAAATAAGGCTTGACATTTCCTGTGGAATCATGGCAGACAATTCACTTGAAATCATAGACTTTACTTTCCCTTAAAAGGTGTGGGGAGTGTTTGCTGTATACACGATATGTCTTATCCATCACTTTGTTATCCAATCATTCTGTAATTAATTTAGATGCATATATGTCCCCTTTTTTCTCACTACACCAGGTTATATTTTGGGGTTGAGAACTGTCCACAGAAGCCATTTTTCATGTATACGAATATCTAAATCATCTGATTTTTTACCTCACTTTACATTTGATATTATATATTTCCGACTATTGACCTTCTGTATTGTCTTAGGAAGTTGAAATAGATTTCATATGTTATCTGCATAGCTCTTGATAAGATGCTTTTTTCTATCCAAAAGTATTGATATTTTTCTTATTTCTCCACTAAAACATATGTTGTGCATACTCATTAGAAGTGCCATGGTGAGGCACTTCTAATGGGTACCCACAACGTAAGTTTTCATGGAGAAATTAAAAAAATATTTACCTGATACCCACTCTTATCTGAGCCTATGTTATCTGTCAAGGAGACTGGATACGCTTGGTCGATTTTCCACCATTTTTTACAAGGGAGACAACTTTTGTGACTTCCTGTTTGCTTTCCTTCAAAAATCCTATCTGAAAAGGGATCTACTCTAAAAGGAAAGAATTTGCTTCCTTTCCTTATAGAATAGATCCTTTTCAGAAGTGAGACAAAATTAAAGGATGAATTTTTCAAGGGAGGCAACTCCGTCAAAATTGTTTTTAACCCCTTCTGAAAAGGGGTCCACTCTGTAAGGAAAGAATACCACTTCTGAGAAGGAGTCTATAAGGAAAGAATTTGTTCCCCCTGGGAGCAAATTCTTTCCTTATACAGACCCTTTTCAGTTGTCTCCACTGAAAATGTATCCATTCCCTTAGCACTCCACCAGCAAAGGCAGTTGCCTAGTAAACATATTTTTATTTCTTCTGCAAAACTTGTAGGTGTGCATTAAAAACTATCTGTCAAGCAACCCCAGTGAGTGTCCAAAACATATTTTTGTAGTGAAACAAGAAAATTCTAATTACTTCTTGGTTGAAAGAAGCCTTTTGAGTTTTGACTAACCCATACAATGTTGACCCATAAATGTTGTTTCAGAGATGCTACTGAAGAATGTGTGGGCATGCATTAAAACTACCTCATTCAGGCACTGCTAATGAGTGCCCACAACATACATTTGCATAGTGAAACAAGAAAGTTCCGATTACTTCTTGATTGAAAAAAAAAAAGTCCTTTAAGTTTTTGACTAACCTATATAATGTTGACCCATAAATGTTGTTCCACCCATGAATGTTGTTTCATCCATGATTGTTGTTTCAGGGCTACTACCTGGTGTACCGTGGAGCAGGAGTATGTGGACTCAACACTATGTGCACATCTGCTGTTGTGAACTAGAAACTATATTTACACACTCCAGGATCATGATTAAGGGGAATGGATATTTTTTTCAAGGGAGGCAACTTTGTCAAAATTGTTTTAACCCCTTCTGAAAAGGGGTCTGATCTTTTAGGAAAGAATACCACTTCTGAAAAGGAGTCTACTATATGAGGAAAGAATTTGCTCCCTCTGGGAGCAAATTCTTTCCTTATAGAGTAGACCCCTTTTCAGAAGGGATTGGTTTGCAGAAAAGCAAACACGAAGTCACCAAAGTTGTCTCCCTTGCAAAATATGTTGGTGAAATCTAACAGTGTATCCATTCACCTTAAATAATTGAATTAATTGTATTTGCTGTCAAGACATTTTGATCAAATTGTTATTTGGGGCCTTTCCAAGATAAAAGGGGTCATATGATATTTGTATATACCCAAGCATTCAGACATCCCTGGTTGAACAGTGTAGAGCCAGATCAGATGCTGCAGAATGAAGCATATGATCAGGATCTACCATGTTTGCTATTCATCCATCAGTGTCACTCATCAGCAGATAAAAAATGGATTTGTTCACTTATAGGACAATTATAGGTAGGAGATAAGATATCTAAATATTAAGGGTAAATATATAAATATGACACTGATACTCCTATGGTGAAGGCTGTTATTAGCCTGTGCAGCTATGCAGTCTGATCAGGACCCTTGCTGGCTTTGTCAGTCCTTTTGTCTATACTGGAAACATAGCTCTTCATAAGAGGGATACCCAAATAAACATATTTTTTTTTTAACATTTCATATCCACAAAATATAAATAAATGTTTTGTATATACTCGTTAGAATCCTCTTGCTGAAGCTAACGAGAACCACAGTTGTTGTTGCTTGTGGGAAAGTAAGCAAAATATCATGGTCCAATTGTTCAAAGCATCGTTAGCTTTACAAGCTTGTTAGTGGTAAAATCTTAATTGTTCCAGTAAGTACAATATCTAATTCAAAGGTATTTTTGCTGAAAAAATGTGAGTAGCTTTTGCAAATGCAAAAGCTACTCACATTTTTTCAGCAAAATATTAGTGTATATACCACATTTTATGATTAAAATTTTAACGATACATTAACTAACGACATTGTGAGTTTTGAACAACTGGGCCCAGTAGTTTTTTGTTAAACTATTTCATGCAAGACACTTAGTTGCACATGTGAGAGTGAATATTTATCTTAAATGCTTTTTTTTCTCAACCAAAGGTTTTGACATTTTTGGGTTAAATGGAGTCATAGTATACAGACACCAAAATTCCCTTAAAGTTCTTGTTTATGTGATTATCATTGACCAATTAAATCAAACCATGTTTGTACGAAATCCAGGTAATGGTTATTTATAACAGTGCTATTCTTGTTGCTGTGATATCAGTGCTGTGTTAAGAGGATTAACTGTAAAACCTGGACTGGGACATTGGCAAACAGAGCAGACCCAGATAAGACACCACAGAACATCTGATCAGGGTCAGGGTTTGCTTAAATTACAGCAAGTTAACCCTTCTCTTGCCGGAAAAAAAATGAATCAGGCCTGTAAGAGGGGGTACCTCTACTTGAGAAGTCATTACCCCCTGAATTTTACCTCGATTTTCATGAAATTTTCACGTATAATTTGCCGATCCTAGGTGGCCATTTTACCGGAGAAAGGATGGTCACGTGACTAGAAAGTCACGTGACAGTCATGTGTAAACCGGGAACCGTTTAAGACAAAAAAAAAAAAAAAAAATACAAGAGACCAGCGCCTACTGTGTACTATTGCGAATGAAACGAGTGACATACATAGGTTCTACTGTTATTCCTACTTCTTCCTCACTGGAAATGATTCAGGTGTTATGGGCTTTTTTTCCAGAAAATCCTGATCAATTTGTTGAAGTGAGTGCTGAAATTAATGGCAGCTTGAAATTTGGTATTCTCGGTCTTTTTTAGTGTGGGTAAAATCCAGCACCTGACTATCTAATGAAAAGTGGCGTGTTTGTATGAAAGTAAGTTCACTCCTGTATGAGAACACTTGCTCTGAATGGTTGCATGTGGTATATTGTAAGTATGACAGGCTTTTGAGTTGGCAGACCCCTCCAGCGCGACTATTGTCGCGAACAGCAAGATAAGGGTTAAGGGTTAAATGACACAGTCTTAAGTCCCTGTTCAGGATCATTTTCTCAGCCTACACTCAGAGACAGTCGACCCACCAGTGCTGTCAGTGCTTTGATTTTGCTTTCATATGTTGTGATTCTCATTGGAGTTTCTTCACCAAGGTGATTCCAATGAGTACCCATGTTTTTGTGGAGAAACACGAAAATATTTATTTGGATACTCCTCATATCTAGAGCTATGCTTTTTCTTTTCTCTCTATAATTTTCTAATGTACCGTAATAATCCTAAGTATTGGGACAGGCAAGCCTGAGCAAACAGTGTAGACCCAGATCAGATGCCACATAATGTGGCATCTGATCAGAGTCTACATTGTTTGCCACTCATCCAGCAGTTTTTACACTCATCAATAGATAGCAAAATAGACTTGTTCAAACTTTAGGGCATGAATGGTAATGAGGTAAGGTGTCCCAATACTAAGGATAAATATGGTAATAAAGTGATATACCATATTAATACTAATAGTAGCCCCAGGAGCTGTGCATTTTCCCTTGGAGACTATTATTAGAAAACAAGCTGGTATCGTGTCAGATGTAGAGGTGTATTTGTTGTTATTGTATGTTTATTTTGAAATATGTGACATTATTCTTGTCAAAGATCCTGGAGTTTGCTGTAACAGAATTAACAGATTTAGAATTACAATGTAGTTCATTATCATCTAAAAAATGCCAAGTTTTTAAAGGGGCTACTTTTAGAGCAGGGACTACTATTAGGATTAATATGTTAAAGAAACCTCCTTTTTTCTAATGTAATGATATATGGTGAAACCTCTCTAAACAGAAAACATATTCTGATGATATATTTGTTTGGAATACATAGAAGGTTTGCTGGCTAAGGGAAAATAACATATTTTCTGTTTTAGTGCTCTCAGGTGATTGCACATCTATGATATGCATATCTAAGTAACTTTTGAATCATTAAAAATTATAGATTGACAATGGATTTTTTTTCTGTTAACATTTGAAAATAATATTGCTTTCATATACACTAAAGAAATAGAATTCTTTTCTGTATTGTTTTTTTTTTTTTTTTTTTTTTTTTGTATAAATTTAAAGACACAAATGTAACAAGTTTTGTGTTTACCCCGGAAACAAAATGTCCGACGATCTTGACCATGATTTGTTTATTTCAAACAAACTTAGCACTCTCTCTGGGTCTAATTCTGCAGACAACAAATTGATTATATTAGTCTTAGTTTTCTTAGAAAATATGGTTTGACAATTCTTACGTTTTCTCCTAAGGAGACAATTTGCAAGAAATGTCAAACTCTATTTTCTGGGAAAAAAAAGTTTCAAAATACCATGTGCTAAAAGTTACCCAGCATGCTTAGCATAAAGCTAAAAGTTGTTTAACTCTTTCACTGCCACAGGCGATAATAATAGGCTTTTGCAAACAGCATAGATCCAGATGGACGGCTCATATGAGCCATCTCATTTGGACCTATGCTGTTTGACATTCAGTCTTTCAACTTTACATATAAACTTCTTTTCAAGCGATAGTTTGTTAAAAAAGAAAAGCAAACAGATGTTGTCTGAAATTTGGCACCGAAAGAGTTATGGGAACTGGATCCATCTTTTAGATTTTCCACTATTTCTTACAAAGGAGAGAATGTTTGGAATTTCCTGTTTGCTTTTCTACAAACATACCTTTCTGAATAGGAGTCTACTCTAAAAAAGAACAGATTTGATTACGTTGAGAGCAAATTCGTTCCTTTTAGAGTTGATCCCTTTTCTGAAGGGAGGCAAAACAATTTTGGCAAAGATGCCTCCCTTATAAGTGTATCCATTCACTTAAAACAGCTAGAACCTGTAATATCTTGGGATGAAGGAAAGGAGGGGTTTCACAATGTAACATTTCGAAATTTTCTGTTGAAGTTGTAATCTCTATGTTTATATTAGTGCTGTTTGTGTCTGTCAATAAACCTGTGATAAAATTGTCCATCTAATAATGTTCAAGTTCTTGTGCATTTTTTCAGAATGCCTATCTTTGTATTTGTATATACCCTTGTTTTATGGTTGTAAATTATTATCATATTATTTTTCCTGAAAAACTAAAAAATATTTCATAAAGCTTTTTCATTTAGATGACAGTTGTGTTTTGGGTTGTATGAAATAAAAACAAAACAAAAAAAAAAAAAACGACACAAAGAAGCTCAGATAGAAGTGAGCTCAGATAGAAGTGAAAAAATGAAGACATTTTTTCCTTGTTGTTGATTCAATATTTTTTGTATGAGGTTCCGAAACACTTCAGTGATTCTGTTTTAACTATTTGTGTGAAGGATCAAAACGAAACTAGTGAATACCGTATTCAAACTAATTACCTCACTGTGCACTTAGGTTTCTCAAAATTACTGGGAAAACTTAATATAATATGTATCTACCTACTAAGGGTATAGTTTAAAAAAAAATAAAAAGATCAGCAAAGGACTAATTTGCTGGGCCCGGTTGTTCAAAGCTAACGACATCGTTAGTTAACGATTCGTTAAAATTTACATCAAGTGATACGCAAATATGCTGAAGTTTTTTGCTGAAAAAATGTGAGTAGCTTTTGCAGTGCAAAAGCTACTCACATTTTTTCAGCAAAAAATATCAGAATATTGTATATTGAATCCGCTAAAACAGTTAATGAAATGACCCTTAACGAGCTCGTTAAGCTAACGATGCTTTGAACAACTAGGCCCTGATGTTTATGTAATTTTTTTTCTAGTTTTCTGTATAAAAAACATGTTTTTGGTACTCAGTTGAATTGCCTCAACTTGCCGAGGCAAGCCAAGTGAGTACCAACAACATATGCTTTTATAAAGAAATAGTAATCTGAAGACTACAAAATTGCTTGACTGTGTGCTTATAGGTGGATCAAATACCGTACTTTTCTCAACTCTTGAACCCCTCCAGATAGAAAAGAACCTTAGGACACATGCATACACTCCGATCAAGTCTACACGTCGGTAATATAAAATAAGGGTCTTAAACATTCTGTTACCAAACAGCATAGACCTGGATCAGATTTCACAGGTGAGCAGACTGATCTGGGTCTATGTTGGTCACATCATTAGGCTGATTTCTATTTGAAGAGGCTCATTTGTTGTATGCAATTTCCTCATAAAAGCAGGCTTGATCATCAAGGCAGTGCAGATGTGCCCCACACCTATACCCGGTGATTGTCTTAGATAAAAATGGCTACATAAGTAGTCTTTAGGATTAAGGTAGTACCTAAAAAATGACACAAATATTCTCAATTATTAGTGATTATCCATTGGAATAAAGGCCACGTTTTGGTATAAAGTTGTGTTATTAGCTCAGCTGTTTTCGAAGAAAACGACGAGGTATTGTCATAGCTCTGGCGTCGTCTGTGTGCAAAAACTTGGACATTTTGTAATATCTCTGTCATTACTGAAGATATTTACTTGAAACTCGGTCTAGTTGTTCATTATGAAAAGGGGAACTCATACCAATAGGGGAGGTAACCCTCAAAATATTTTTGGCACAGTTATGCCCCTTTTTCAACTTAGAATTTGCAGCTGAGCGTTGGCACCCGCATGTGGTGCTCTTGTTTTGAGTCCTGCAATGCTTTTCAGCTAGTTACATTGACACAGAAAATCACTGGGAACCTTTTCATAACTTGAATCAAATTTTAGTTTTAGGACTTACGTAAAATTTGAACTGTGGAATTTTGTTATTTGTAGCAGTTAACATTCCTTTACATTTTCAAGCAAAATTTATAACAGATTCGTCACTGTATTTTTTTTTTCCTTTTAACAAACTGCATCAGTTCCAGTTAGCAAAAGCAGCAGTTGTTTGTATACTTACCAACTGGTATTTGGATAGACACTGGAACCTCCACTAACAATCACCTCATAATTAGCCACTACCCTATAGCAGCCACTACCATATTTATCCTAAGTATTAGGACATTTTACCTCCTTACCATACTTGTCCTAAAAGTTGAAAAAGTGCATTTTACTATCTACTGATATGTTTAAAAACTGCTGGATGAGTGGCAAACAGTATAGACCCTGATCAGACGCCGCATTCTGCGGCGTCTGATCTGAGTCAACACTGTTTGCTAGTGTCTCAATACTTGGGTAATTACGGTACTTTGTTTCCCAAAGTGGTATTCTGCTATAGATTTGCTGCAGCAGCCATTTCCTTACTACAGCTAGTTTTATACCCTTCCAAAGGTGGCTTTTGTCAGCTGCACAGAAGCTGGTAATTTCTGTTTGCAGGACCATCCAAGCAGATGGAATGAAGTACATTGTACTTAGCATCATCTGCATAGAATAAAATGCTGTGCAAAAGTAACTGATTTCATGTTCGATCTGCATAATTGCATAAGAAACCTGCAGATATAACCAGTTATATGTCATTAAAAACTGCAAGAATACTATATAAAATTGGCTATGTTTGGAAGCAAAATATTTTTGTGGTGTTTTAATTTCATAGACTGTACAGGAGACATTATCTATATCCTAAAAGTGGCCACTGAACAAAGCAGTCTTATTTATTCAGATAGATATTTTTATTTTAAGTTCTGAGCACACTTTCAGTTTCTGTTTTAACATGCACTAATATCAGAATACACAAATATTTTTTGAATTCCTTGTGTTATGTTGTTTGTTCTCTTTCCTGATACCATGCACCTTAATACTCAGTCCATCATGTAGTTTTATATCTTACACAATTTAAACTAGGGTAAAAGCATAGAAGTCCATCTAGTCTGGTCAAAGGCCTTTGTTATTCACTATTTAGGTTTCTTCAAAGTTACTTGTGAAAACAGAAAGCTTTAACCCTTAAAGCGCCAAGAAAACCTGCATCTGAAAATGTCTGCTGAATATTCTTGCAAACTTTTCAAACCTATTTTTGCATACAGGCAAGCAGTGTGGACCCTGATCAGACTGCTCCTCTAGGAGCAGTCTGATCACACTGTTTGCAAAAATGACTTTAAAATCACAAGCAGATGACAAAGCAGACGACAATTGTTATGATCGGCAGTTTAAGGGTTAACCTTTCAGCCAGGCAAACCAAAACAGATAGTCATGCTCACAGTATAGATCCTGTGGAGTAATGAGCTGCCTCATCAGGATCTACAGTTTGCCATTCTGTTTTTGATTTTAGATTGAAACCCCAATTTGCATCAGTGGACATGTCCAAGTCAAAGATGGAAGCATCTACTTCAAAAACTCAGAGATGAATGGGTTAACTAGACAGAACAGCTTTCACTGTTATCAACTGCATTTTTGTCACAACTGCTAGCAGGTGTAATGTGGGCCAGCCTCGGTGGCTCAGTTTGATGCGCCTCTTTCATGGAGATTTGATCATGAAATATTTTCTACGGTCATTCTCTCCCTTCCCCTGATCCAAGAAGGGCAGTTGTCAGTTTCTGGCAAAAAAATGTGCACAATACTGGTTAATAGAGGACTAAGCCTGCCCAGTAAAAGTGTGGTTAGGTAAACTGATCGTGCTCGACATGACCCCATTGGGTTGACTGGGCAGTAAAACCTCGACACAAACAAAAGCAGGTGTAATGTAAAAGCATCTGATTTTCTATTACTTTCATCTGCTTCATTACCCACATACTATAAATTTGTCATGACCATCTACTTTGGCATTTACAATGGACTTTTTTTATGCTTAGCACTTTGGGCAAAATTTTCAGCAGACAACATACTGAAATATTTTTCTTACTATTTCAATGGAGACAATATGCACGAAATGTCAGATCCTGTTTTCTTGGAAATATAAGAAAAAACATCTGCTGAATTAGCTCAGACAGTGGTAAAAGTTAAACCGATGTCCAGAACTGCAGCAACGTTTTGTGATTGTTAACTCTATTTCATGGTCCACAGACTTCATTTTCCCAGACTTAGTAGCATCATACCTAGCATTTAGAACCAGTTATGACAAACATTTACCATTAAAGTATTAATCACAACTGCAGCAGATGACAATTTGCAATTTCTTGTGTATTTTTTCAGAGAAAAAAAAAATGCTTGACATTTTATGTGAATCTTCTGTCAGATGCATGAAATGTCAGATCTTATTTTCCCTGAAAAATATTAAAAAAATGAATATTATCTGCTAGACTTTGGTTAGTGCTTTAAGGGTTAAGACTGACAATGATCTAATTTGGTAGGGACCCATTTGGTGTACACTTTTTTGTTAAGGTGGACTGCCACTCTGCTGGATGATTTAGGACTGGAACCAGTATTTCAATGCTTACTCTGTCATTTTTATGCCACAAACTTTGGAGAAGCTGAGGGGGTTGAGGGGTGGTAGCATATTGCTTTGCCCTTGTCCATATACACTACGACCTCTTTATAACACGGTTCGTTATAACACGGTTTTGGATATAATATGGTTCAAAGATGGATCCCAAAAATGTATAGATTATATTGAAAAATGAAATGGTCATTTTTCAATATAATCTATACATTTTTGGTTGGCTATAACACGGTTTTTAACTAACACGGTTTGTGTTATGGATCCCAACAATAGTGTTATAAAGAGATTGTGGTGTATATGCCAATAATGTACTTATTGTAAAACAAAAACTGTTAGTGAGGGTTCTGAAGTCAAGTGTGGGCTGACCATAAGAAAGCACTGAATCTATATTTGTCTTATTTTCTGTCAAATATGAACTAAAAGTTTTGCTCTTATCTTATAAAACTTGAGCTGGTGTCTGTAAAACACTATGCCCCTAACACTGCCTGACTCTAACACTGCACGACTCAAACACTGCTTGCCCATGACGGTAATAACTACAAATATACGAAGATTTCAGTGCTTTTGGGGTTTTTTTATTAAAAGGGAAATAACTCTAAAATGGGTGATAATTGAGATAAGAAAAAAAATATGGGTTACCTATATTTTCATGAGGAATCCATATATGAAATTTCAAAACATAAGCTTACATGGTTCTGAACTTATGCTATGCACAATAAAGCAACAAATGGCCAAAAATTGCAAAGGGCCATAACGCCAACAAAATTTCATTAAACTGGCTGAAAATTTAGTCAGGTGATCTCCTCCTCAGTCCCAATCAGTACACCAAATATCAAGGCTCTAGCTCAAATACTGTTTGAGATATCTTGCTAACGAGATTTCAATGTTACTTTATTACAAAGGAAATAACTCTAAAATGGGAGATAATTCGGATAAGAACTAAAATACTGGGTCACCTACATTTTACATGGTTCTAAACTTATGCTATGAACATGGAAGCAACAAATTGCCAAAAGTTGCAAAGGGCCATAACTCCAACAAAATTTCATTAAACTGGTTGAAAATTTAGTCAGGTGACCTCCTCAGTCCAAATCAGTATACCAAATATCAAGGCTATAGCTCAAACACTTTTTGAGATATCTTGCTAACAAGATTTCAATGTTATTTGATCACAAGGGAAATAACTCTAAAATGGGAGATAATTCGGATCAGAAAAAAGTCAATTTTGCTCAAATTTCATGTGGAGCCTCCTTAGGTTGGGGGAATGAAAGATACTTGTTAAAATGGTCGCAGTCCGTTGACCAAGATGGCCGCCATGCATATATGGTAAAAACCTTTGAAAATCTTCAGAACCGAGGATGCCTAGTGGCTGAATCTTTGCATAAATCATCGGGGACGGGAGGTCTACCAAAATTGCTAAAATAATGGTTGTACTTTCACATTTGACTTTTTTACGGCAAGGTCAAGTTTGCTTCCCTATGCATTTGTATGGGAAAAATGTTGAGAATTTCACATGACTTCTCCTCTGGAGCCTCTGGGCCAAGGTTGCTCAAATTTCATTTGGAGCCTCTGGGGCAGGGAAATGAAAGATTGCTAAAATGGTTGCCATCCATTGACCAAGATGGCTGCCATGCCCATATATGGTAAAAACCTTCTTCTCCAGAACCGAGGATGCCTTCTGGCTGAATCTTTGCATAAACCATCGGGGATGGGAGGTATACCAAAATTGCTAAAATAAATGTCGTACATTGACATTTGACCTTTTTATGGAAAGGTCAAGTTTGCTTCCCTATGCATTTGGATGGGAAAAATGTTGAGAATTTCAAATGACTTCTTCTCTGGGACTATGTTGCTCAGATTTCATTTGGCCCCTCCCTGGGGCAGGGGAATGAAAGATTGCTATAATGGTTGTCGTCCACTGACCAAGATGGCCACCAAGCCCATATATGGGAAAAACCTTTAAAAATCTTCTTCTCCAAAACTGAGGATGCCTAATGGCTGAATCTTTGCATATATCATCGGGGACGGGAGGTCTACCAAAGTTGCTAAAATAGTAGTCGTACACTAACATTTGACCTTTTTACGGCAAGGTCAAGTTTGCTTCCCTATGCATTTGTTTCGGAAAAATGTTGAGAATTTCAAATGACTTCTCCTCTGGCGCCTCTGGGCCAATGTTGCTCAAATTTCATGTGGAGCCTCCTTGGGGCAGGAAAACGAAAGGTTGCTAAAATGGGTGTGGTCCATTGATCAAAGTGGCTGCCTTGCACATATATGGTAAAAACCTTTAAAAATTTCTCCTCCAGAACCAAATAAGCCCTGGGCCCTAATCTTTGCACAAATTATGGGGGACAGGAGATCTACCAAAATTGCTAAAATGATGGTCCTATGTTGATGTTTGACCTTTTTATGGAAAGGTCAAATTTGCTTCTCAATGCATTTGTATGGGCATTATTGAGGTGACTTGTAGATCAACAGTAGCTAAAATCATTCTGACTGGAAATCTAAGATGGCTGCCATCTTGTTTATGTTTATTATATTTCCCTGCTACTGTGCTGTTAACATGTATAAAAAATCATGATTCTTCAGAAACCACAGCCAATTTCCACCAAATTTCACATTAATCCTACTATTGAAATGTGACTGATAGTTTGTTCAAATGATCATGCTCCATTGACTCTCAGGCCCAAATAATATTCTTCTTCAAAACTAAGAACTGCTCAAATGATGATCTTTTCATTAGTTGCAATGATAGGATTGGACAAATGTTGCATAACCTCTACGTATCTGCAGTGGCTATGTCACAGGTGAGCGAGCCGAGGCCAGTGGATCTCTTGTTTCATGAGGAATCCACATATGAATTTTCAAAACATGAGAATTCTAAACTTATGCTACAACAAATGGCCAAAAATTGCAAAGGGCCATAACTCCAACAAAATTTTATTAAAGTGGTTGAAAATTTAATCAAGTGAAGGCTCTAGCTCAAATACTTTTTGAGATATCTTGCTAACGAGATTTCAATGTTATTTAATTACAAGGGAAATAACTCTAAAATGGGAGATAATTTGGAAAAAAGAAATATGGGTCATCTATTTTTTCATGAGGAATCCATATATGAAATTTCAAAACATTAGCATACATGGTTCTAAACTTATGCTATGCACATGATTAAAATGGCTGAAAATTTAATTAGGTGAACTCTTCCTCAGTCTCAATCAGTATACTAAATATCAAGGCTCTAGCTCAAATACATTTTGAGATATCTTGCTAAGGAGACTTCAATGTTATTTTATTACAAGGGAAATAACTAAAATGGGAGATAATTCGGATAAGAAAAGATATTACGGGTCACCTATTTTTTCATGAAGAATCCATATATGAAAATTTCCAAACCTTAGCATACATGGTTCTAAACTTATGCTATGCACATGAGAAACAAATGGCCAAAAATTGCAAATGGCCATAACTCAAACAAAATTTAACTAAACTGGCTGAAAATTTAATCAGGCGATCTCCTCCTCAGTCCCAATCAGTACACCAAATATCAAGGCTGTAGCTCGAATACTTTTTGAGATATCTTGCTAACGAGATTTCACTGTTATTTTATTACAAGGGAAATAACTCTAAAATGGGAGATAATTCGGATAAGAAAAAAAATACGGGTCACCTATTTTTTCATGAGGAATCCATATATGAAATTTCAAAACATTAGCATACATGGTTCTAAACTTATGCTATGCACATGAAAGCAACAAATTGCCAAAAATTGCAAATGGCCATAACTCGAACAAAATTTCATTAAATTGGTTGAAAATTTAATCAGGTGATCTCCTCCTCAGTCCAAATCAGTATACCAAATATCAAGGCTATAGCTCAAACATTTTTTGAGATATCTTGCTTTGAATGTTATTTGATTACAAGGGAAATAACTCTAGAATGGGAGATAATTCGGATCAGAAAAACAATAAGGGTCAAAAGAATATGGGTCACCTATTTTTTCATGAGGAATCCATATATGAAATTTCAAAACATTAGCATACATGGTTCAAAACTTATGCTATGCACATGAGAGCAACAAATGGCCAAAAATTGCAAACAGCCATAGCTCTAACAAAATTTCATTAAATTGGTTGAAAATTTAATCAGGCGATCTCCCCCTCAGTTCCAATCAGTATACCAAATATCAAGGCTATAGCTCAAATACTTTTTGAGATATCTTGCTAACGAGATTTCAATGTTACTTTATTAAAAGGGCAATAACTCTAAAATGGGAGATAATTCAAATAAGAAAAAAAATTACGGGTCACCTTTTTTTTTCATGAGGAATCTATATATGAATTTTCAAAACATTAGAACACATGGTTCTAAACTTATGCTATGCACATGAAAGCAACGATTAAATAGCCAGAAATTGCAAAGGGCCATAACTCCATGAAAATTTCATTAAACTGGCTGAAAATTTCATCAGGTCATCTCCTACTTAGCCTCAATCAGTATACAAAATATCAAGGCTCTAGCTCAAATACTTTTTGAGATGTCTTTCTAACGAGATTTAAATGTTATTTTATTACATGGGCAATAACTCTAAAATGGGAGATAATTTGGATAAATAAAATACGGGTCACCTATTTTTTCATGAGGAATCCATATATGAAATTTCAAAACATTAGCATACATGGTTCTAAACTTATGCTATGCACATGAAAGCAACAAATGCCAAAAATTGCAAAGGGCCATAACTGTAACAAAATTTCATTAAATTGGTTGAAAATTTAATCAGGTGATCTCCTCCTCAGTCCCATTCAGTATACTAAATATCAAGACTCTAGCTCAAATACTTTTTGAGATATCTTGCTAACGAGATTCCAATGTCATTTTATTTAAAGGGCAATAACTAAAATGGGAGATAATTCGGATAAGAAAAAAAATATGGGTCACCTGCTTTTTCATGAGGAATCCATATATGAAATTTCAAACCATTAGCATACATGGTTCTAAAGTTATGCTATGCACCAGAAAGTGTGACGAACGAACGAATGAACAGACAAGCCAGAAGCAATATGCCCTCCAATTTTTGTTCAAAAGTTGGGGGCATAAAAAGAGATGAATAACCTGCAATCTCGTTAACATTAACTTGTACACCTTTAACACTTTCCCCTCTAACATGAACACAATGCTTTATCTTTTTATGACTAAGAACTATTTTTCACAGTCTAATAACTTTGCTTTCTAAGTTAGCATGCACCTTTTGCCCTAACAGGGACTCAAAACAATGCAATATTTTATAATTCAGGAATATTTTTCATGGTCTAGTGACTGCCATTTTTAACATCAACCCTTACATTTAGCTCCATTTCAGAATAACCACTACTTTTCAGAACTTGCTAGAAGCATAAGCAAACAGTTTTTCATCCAGACTTTTCAGGAACAAATTTTGTGTTCTTGTGCTTAACTTTAATACACTTGGACAGATTATAGGTCTAGATGCTCTGACCTGCGTAAGAATGACTTAGGTTATCATTCAGGATTTTTTGTTTTGGTTGTAATTTGAATACATGGGCCCTAGTTGTCAGTGTTTTAAGAATAATTTAAGAATGAGATTATTGTGTTGGGGTTTAATGTCCCTTTTCCAGAAAGGGAGAAGAGATAGAAGAGATAGTAGATAGTAGAGGAGATGAAAAAGGAAAGGGAAGAAAGAGGAACAGGAATGAAAGTAAAGAAAATGAAGAAATAAACAATAGGCCCACAGTCCACAGCTCGCTCACTGCAGATACGCAGATGTTAGCAAAAATTTTCCAGTCCTATCATCGCAACTAATGAAAAGATTATAATTTGAGCAGTTCTTAGTTTTGAAGAATATATGGGCCTGACAGTCAATGGAGCATAATCATTTGAATAAACAATCAATCCCATTTCAACAGTAGGATCAATGCAAAATTTGGTGGATATTGGCTAAGTGGTTTCTGAAGAACCATGATTTTATACATGTAAACAGCACAGTGGCAGGGAAATATAATAAATATAAACAAGATGACGGCCATCTTAGATTTCCAATCAGAACAATTTTAACTACTGTTAATCTACAATTCACTTCGATATTTTCAATATAAATGTATATGGCCCATACAAATGCATGGGGAAGCAAATTTGACCTTGGAGGTAAAAAGGTCAAATGTCAACAAAGAACCACCATTTTAGCAATTTTGGTAGATCTCCTGTTCCCCATAATTTGTGCATTAGGGCCCAGGGCTTATTTGATTCTGGAGAAGAAGATTTTTAAAGGTTTTTACCATATGGGCATTTTGATCAATGGACCATGCCCATTTTAGCAATCTTTCATTCTCCTGCCCAAGGAGGCTTTGCATGAAATTTGAGCGTCACTGGCCTAGAGGCTTCAGAGGAAAAATCATTTGAAATTATCAACATTTTTTCCATACAAATGTATGGGGCCCAAATGCATACAGAAGCAAATTTAACCACGCCATAAAAAGGTCAAATGTCAATGTATGACAATTATTTTAGCAACTTTGGTAGACCGCCCATTCCTGATGATATATGCAAAGATTCAACCACAAGGCATCCTCGGTTTTGGAGAATAAGATTTTTAAATGTTTTTTCCCATACAAATGCATAGGGAAGCAAACTTGACCGTGCCGTAAAAAGGTCAAATGTCAATGTACGACCATTATTTTAGCAACTTTGGTAGACCCCCCTATTTAAGCAAAGTTTCAGCCCCAAGGCATCCTCGGTTCTGGAGAAAAAGATTCTTAAAGGGTTTTACCATATATGGGCATGGCAGCCATCTTGGTCAACTAACCGCAATCATTTTCAGCAATCTTTCGTTCCCTGAACCTAAGGAGGCTCCATATGAAATTTGAGCAAAATTGGTCCAGAAGCTCCAGAGGAGAAGTTGTTTGAAATTCTGAACATTGTTCCCATACAAATGCATAAGGGAGCAAAATTCACCTAACCGTAAAAAGGTCAAATGTCAAAGTACGAACATTATTTTAGCAACTTTGGTAGACCTCCCGTTTCCAATGATATATGCAAAGATTCAGCCACAAGGCATCCTCGGTTTTGGAGAAGAAGATTTTTAAAGGCTTTTCCCATATAAATGCATAGGGAAGCAAACTTGACCTTGCTGTAAAAAGGTCAAATGTCAATATACGACCTTTATTTTAGCAATTTTGGTAGACCTCCTGTCCCCGATGACTTATGCAAAGATTCAGCCCCAAGAATGGACTCTGGAGAAGATTTTTAAAGGTTTTTACCAAATATGGGCATGGCGGCCATCTTGGTCAACGGACCGCGACCATTTTAGCAATTTTTCTTTCCCCCAACCTAAGGAGGCTCAATATGAAATTTGAGCAAAATTGGCTCACCTTTATTTTAGCAATTTTGGTAGACCTTCTGTCCCTGATGACTTATGCAAAGATTCCACCCCAAGAATTAACTCTGGAGAAGAAGATTTTTAAAGGTTTTTACCATATATGGGCATGGTGGCCATCTTGGTCAACGAACCACGACCATTTTAGCACTTTTTCTTTCCACCAACCTAAGGAGGCTCAATATGAAATTTGAGCAAAATTGGCTCAGGGGCTTCAGAGGAGAAGTCATTTGAAAATGTTAATGGACGGACGCATAGACGGACGTACGCACGGGCAGACTAAAAGTGATCACAATAGCTCATCCTTAGCAAAGCTCAGGTGAGCTAAAAAAACATTTGCCCTCTACCCTTACCTGCTACAAGGATAGCAGGCCTTGCCCATATGTAAGCCAATATCAGTTGAATACGCCAGTGACGTAAGATACAGGACACCTTCGCCACAACCAACCACTCACAAGAATGAGATTAACTTTATTCTACATATTCAGTCTAGTGGTTTTATTTCCCAGAAAAAATGCGATTTACTTCCTGGCAAGCTTGTGGAATGGGCTGCATCTTAACCCTTTCATTCCTGCAGACCAATACAAATACCTTTGCAAACAGTGCAGATCCAGATGAGACTGCCCGTAAGGATCTGCTATTTTGTTATTGATTTTCACTCAAACCCCTATTTGCAGTGGATATGTTCAATTTCAGAGATGGAAGAGTCCATGTCAGAAAGTTGGGGGTGAAAGGGTTGTTCCTTCACTCATCTGTTTAAGCATTATATCAGTTTTATTTAAGCTCTTTGATAAAGAGGACACTTGCATGGGGCATTAACCTTTTCAACCGTTTGTGAAATGGACTTTTCCATCTCTGTATTTAGACACATCCATTTTTGCGAGTAGGGACAAATCAATCACAGAATTGCAAACTGTAGATCCTGAGGAGACAGCTTGTTATAAGCTCTCTCATCTGGATCTACACTGTATGCAAAGATGTCCATGTTGTCTGCAGGAATGGAAGGGTTAAGCTCTTTGATAAAGAGGACACGTGTGGGACATTAATGTGTTTGATAAAGACACTTGTGTGGGGCATTAATTTGTTTCTTTGATAAAGAGGACACTTGTGTGGAGCATTGTGTTTCTTTGATAAAAAGGACACTTGTGGATTAATTTGTTTCTTTGATAAAGAGGACACTTGTGTGGAGCATTGATTGATTGATTGTGTTGGGGTTTAACGACACGTCAACCCTTGTGGGTCATTTTGTGTCGTCTCCCAGAGAAAGGGAGAAAAGAGATAGAAGAGATAGTAGAGGAGATGAAAGAGACGATTAGGGAAGAAATAGGAACAGGAATGAGTGAAGAAACAGAAGAAATAAAAATATTCCCCCTCTACCCTTACCTGCTACAAGGATAGCAGGCCTTGCCCAACTGTAAGCCAATTTCAGTTGGACGCCCCGGTGACGTAAGAGACACGACACCATTGCCACTCCCGACCACCCCCATTGTGTTTCTTTGATAAAAAGGACACTTGTGGGGGGCATTAATGGGTTTATTTGATAAATAGGACACTTGTGTGGGACATTAATGGGTTTCTTTGACAAGAGGGCCCAGTGGGCCCTAATTCGCCCACCTGAGTGTCACTGTCTCTAGATATTCTAAAAGACTATGATTTCTCTTCATAGGACTATGTTTGTTTAAAATTTGTTGAAAATGAATGTTTTCGGATGACAAGCTGGGGGGTGCTGGACAGAAGCATGATCGCATGGAGCCTTATTGTTGAATAGACATGTGAACTAGATGAAGCTATGTAACCAAATATTAAAGGCCAGGGCCTTCTGGTTTCAGACAAAAAGATTTTTAAAGGTTTTCCCTATATAAGTACAGTCAAACCTGTCTTAAGCAGCCACCCATGGGAAGCTTAAAATATGGCTGCTGAAGGCAGGTGGCTGCTTAATACAGTTCAAATATATAAGTCTATGAATTTTGGGGCAACTTTCCTCTGGCTGCTTAATACAGGTTGGCTGCTTAATAGAGGTGACCACTAACACAGGTTTGACTGTATATATAAAAAAGATGGTGGCCATCTTGGATTTCCAATATGGACTATTTTAGCTATTTTTGATCTACAAGATGCTTCCTACCAAGTTTAAAGTCAGTAAGCCTTTTGATTCAGGAGAAGAAGGGAATCACAGATTTTCAAGATGACTGCCACGGCAGGCATCTTGGATTTCCAATCAGAAAGATTTTAGCTATTTCTGATCTATAAGTCAACCCGATGCTTCCTACCAAGTTTAAAGTCAATTGGCTTTTTCAGTTTAGGAGAAGAAGCAAAAAACAGATTTTCAAGATGGCCACCAAGGCAGCCATCTTGGATTTTGGATCGGGACGATTTTGGCTATTTTAGATCTACAAGTCATCCCAATGCTTCCTGCCAAGTTTCGAGTCAAATGGCCTTTCAGTTCAGAAGAAGAAGCGAAAAATTGATTTTCAAGATGGCCGCCATGGCAGCTATCTTGGATTTCCGATCAGCACGATTTTAGCTATTTTTGATCTACAAGTCACCCAGATGCTTCCTACCTAGTTTAAAGTCAATAAGCCTTTCGGTTCAGGAGAAGAAGCGAAAAATTGATTTTCAAGCTGGCGGCCATGGCAGCCATCTTGGATTTCCGACCAGCACGATTTTAGCTATTTTTGATCTACAAGTCACCCTGATGCTTCCTAGCAAGTTTGGAGTCAGTTGGCCTTTCAGTTCAGAAGAAGCGAAAAATAGATTTTCAAGATGGCGGCCATCTTGGATTTCCCATCGGCACAATTTTAGCTATTTTTGATCTACAAGTCACCCCGATGCTTCCTAGCAACTTTGGAGTCAATTGACCTTTCGGTTCAGAAGCGAAAAATTGATTTTCAAGATGGCGGCCATCTTGGATTTCCGATCGGCACGATTTTAGCTATTTTTGATCTACAAGTCACCCTGATGCTTCCTAGCAAGTCTGGAGTCAAATGGCCTTTCAGTTCAGGAGAAGAAGCGAAAAATTGATTTTCAAAATGGCGGCCATCTTGGATTTCCGATCGGCACGATTTCAGCTAGTTTTGATCTACAAGTCACTCTGATGCTTCCTACCAAGTATCGAGTCAACTGGCCCAGGTGTGTAGGAGGAGTAGGCTTTTAAAGCAATTGTTGATGCCGCAGGACGGATAACGGACATTGACTGACCACAATAGCTCACCATGAGCACTTCGTGCTCAGGTGAGCTAATAAAGAGGACACTTGTGGGGGCATTAATTTTATTTGATAAAAAGGACACTTGTGTGGGACATTAATGGGTTTCTTTGATAAAGAGGATACTTGTGTGGGGCATTAATGGGGTTCTTTGATAAAGAGGATACTTGTGTGGGGCATTAATGTGTTTCTTTGTTAAAGAGGATACTTGTGTGGGGCATTAATGGGTTTCTTTGTTAAAGAGGATACTTGTGTGGGGCATTAATGGGTTTCTTTGATAAAGAGGACACTTGCATGGGTCATTAACAGGTTTCTTTGATAAAGTGGACATAGTATTTTGAAAAAAATCATCTTAAAAAATATGACACCTGCCTTGGCAGCTTAACCCTTTCACCCCTGAGTTTTTAAAGTGGACTCTTCCATCTTACAATTAGGATATGTCCATTATTACAAATAGGAATATTAGTCATTAATCCAGAACAGAATGGCAAACATGGGATGGGGCATGAGCCCTGGATCTACACTGTTTGCAAGTCTCAGTCTACAGGGTCATAACTACACTGGAATTGTTACTTGGGGGAAAATCAAGACCCAGTTCTGGTGAATCCGGTTCCACTCTCTTCTACCTTAAAAGCGCCATCACAATCTCCAAATGTCAGGCCTTATATATTTTACACTGAAGGTTTGATTTTTTATTCACAAACAAGGTGTTTTGTGTGTGTGTGTGTGTGTTTTTTTAATGAATGTGTTGTCAGATATATTTCCTATTTATTATTCATGAAAAATATATCGTGTAGGTATTTATTACCAGCATCTTAGCAAGACACATCTATAAATGGGTACCCATATTTTCATGAGAATTAAGAAAAAATATTTCTCTGTATACTATGCTTATCTGGAGCTATTCACAAATTAGCAGAAAAATATCCATAGAAGCCCTGTGAACCAAAACGGAACATTAAAGATTCTCAAGAATTTCTCGTTTTGGTGTTATTTTAACTATATAGTTACCCAATCAAGCTTACAAGAGCTATATATGACACTACAGGCACATGAAATGAAAACAAGAACATTTTATGTTGCTGATGTGTATTTACAACATGATTAATGACATGACCAATATCTGTTAAAATTATTACAACTTGACAGTATGCAAATACGGCCAAAAGGATGAACTCTGACATCATGACCATATATTGCTCTTATGGCCTATAAACTAGCGTAATACCCTAAGTATTGGGACAAACAGGCCTGCACAAACAGTGTAGACCAAGATCAGATGCTGCATTCTGCGGCATCTAATCAGGGCCTACACTGCATGCCACTGGACCCAGTTTTCAGACAGACACATTCGGTAGTGAAACAGACCTGTCCAATTTTTAGGGTAAGTATGGAAAGGAGTTATGGTGTCCCAATACTTAAGGTATATACTGTACATCTTACTACACAGGACAAAATCAGCTGTGCTGCTGTAAAAGTTATCACAGGGGTATCCATACACATTTTTCTTATTTCTCCATGACCCCCTACCCATTCTCTATACTCCATACCCTATCTCTATACTCAAAGGAATCATCTTGGCATGATAATTCTATTGATTTAGAGAAAATGTCTTTCAGTGCAGAAATGTAAAAAAATATCAAAACCTTTTGGCTGAAAAAAACTTCTTGTCCATCTTGAGCCACACCACAAGGTTCTCTGGGGCATACACCAACAGTAACTGTCCCAATCAGCATTTGCACCCACTAATTAAAGATACTGTCTAAGCCGATCAGGGTCTTTTCTGATGGTGTATGTGCTGAAGTGCCCTTTTCTGAAGATGTAGATTATTTTTAACACCAAATAAATGTTTTGTTGTTTTTTTTTCCCCTCTAATTTCACCACAAAAACATTGTGAGTATTTATTAGAAGTGCCTTGCAGTTGCTTCTAATGAGCACCAAAACGCAAGTTCATGTGGAGTATGAAAAGAAAAAAAAAATCACAAAAAACTTTTTGTTTGAAGAAAGCATCCAATCTAGAGCTACAGAATCTATGGACAGGAAAGGCTCCAATACCAAGAGGACTTGTTAAGGAGGATATTTCATGATAATTCTGGGATAATTTTTCTTCGCACTCCATAAAAACCTATGTTAAAGGTACTCATCCACAACATATGTTTTTATAGAGTTCTGGGGAAAAATACCTTAAAATCATCAGATACATGTACTCCTTTATACAGGTCCTCTGATTTACACCCTATGCACTGCTACTTAAAGCCGGTTAACCCCGATGCTGCATAGGCCCTAACCACACTGCACAGACAGGTAGCTTGGTCTAGGTCTTCAGTCTATGTATGGCATTCCACAGATCTTTTGCCCTTGTTAAAATACCGCTGACAAAATTTCAGCCATTTGTATTAAAAGCCTGGATTTTCATTTGTGAATCTAATATATACAGATGACTGCATGGCAAAAGCAAAAAAAATACATGTACAATGAACAGTCATATAGTTTTACAGCTGACAGAACTTGAAAAAAGTAGTCTTTCAATGAAATTCAAGGAACAATCATAGCTTCAGATAAGAATAGGTATCAACATAATAATGTTCGCATTTTTCCACAAAAACATACATTGTGGTTACTCATCAGAAGCGTCTCTGCGAGAAGTGCTTCTAATGAGTACCCACAAAATGTTTACCTGAATTTGACTGAGATGACTTTTACCGCCCAGTCAACCCAATTAGGGTCATATTGAGCCAGTCAGTTTACCTTACCAAACTTTTCTTGGGCAGGCTAAGTCCTCTAAGCGGTTAACCAGAATTTTGTGCCCATTCTTTCTACAGAAACTGACAACTGCCCTTCTTGAATCAGCAAAGAGAGAATGACCTACTTCAATCTCCACAAAAGAATGTTGCCAGACCCAGCATGCATAGCCCCAGATAAGATTTTTTTTTTTTTTTTTTTCAATCAAAAAGTATTGATATTTTTCTTATTTCTCCACAAAAATATATGTTGTGGATACCCATTAGAAGATTCCACGAAAACAATTTGTGTTTTCATGGAGAAATAAGAAAAATATTTACCCGACACCCACTCTTATATGGACAAGCAGCATGGATCGACTCCATGACCTGATCACCAGTCGGATCCTGACAGAGCCGCCCCGGCCGACTATGTTTTCATTGAGAATAAAGTAAAATATTATATATACCGTTAAGTACTTTTTGGATGAAAAAATGCCCTTATTATCTGCAGCTATGTTGAACGATTGTAAGAATTTTCAAGCCAGGACTACTACTGATTTTCCAAGCTATCAATGTAAACTTCCTAATTATTTAAAAACAATGTTAGCTGTGATCCAGTTCATACTCAGTTTGTCCGAACAATACAACATAAGCTATATACTCGACCTAATGTAATTCTCTGCTGATTTACCGAGTCCCCCACCATTTTCACTAGACAGCTACAGTCTTTAAATATGTGAACTGCTGATCACACTCTTTCTGAATAAACATTATCTGATTTTTTCATACTAATAACAGGCATCTTCAGGGGTATAAGCAAACAGCAAAGCCCTTGATCAGCTTACACCTCCACGCCATGCCAGGGGAGGGGTGTTCGTTGTTTGCTGATACATGCGATTCTGTAAAATAGCAAAGGTTGTAAACAGGCTTTACACTTAGATAAGATGCACGTCCAGATATTTTTTTTATTTCTCCAAGAATCCATATCAAGAATCCATACCAAAACATAAAACATAAGTTTCCATGGAGAAATAATAAACCTATCAACACTATATGAATAAAAAAAAATGCCTTATTTAGAGCTCTGAGATAACAGGCTAATCTGGACCAGCTATGCCAAAGACACATTTTCTCAAGAATATCTGTAATTGCGCATACAAAGCTGGGACTAAGTATTTTGCGTGCGACACCTTCCCTACCTGCCGTGAATGAAAACAGCTACATTTTTTACTCCTTCAACAAAATCTCATTTAAAGATGTTAAATAGTTCATTATTTCTACTCTGTCTGTTCCACCATGCCTTGTATCCTTTCAGGTGAATTTAACACAGAAACTGTGTCTATTTTTATTGTGTACCACCACTTCCTGTTGTTCCTGTGCCACTACTGTAACCTGTCTGAGCTGTCTGACCGGTGGCAGCCTGACCATAACCTGGCCACTGTCCATACTGTTGTCCGTACTGGGCCCAGTAGGCAGCCCACTGTGCAGCATTTGCGGCATTGTAGCCCTGTTGCTGGGAGGTATCTGTTGTGCTGCCTGTTGTTGCCGCCGTCTGTCCTTGACCATAGCCAGCCCACTGGAAAAAAAATAAGGTCAAAAAGAGGGTTAACCCATATATGTGACAATCCACATCAATTTGTTAATCTGCACATTCTGATCAGAATATTCATATTTCTCCAACAATGTTCTAGTTCAGAGGGGTATCTGGATAAATACTTATTTCTTCATGAAAACATCAACTGTGGGTTGCTTGATTAATTTAGAGATTAACGGTCCAATCAACACCAATAACGTCATGTCGAGCCTTTCAATTTACCTAACCGCACTTTTCCTGGGCAGGCTTAGTCTAAGTGGTTGAGTAGTAGCCTGGAAACCCGTAACCATTCACCTAAGGTTGAGCAATTCTGCTTTCAATCTTTTCTTGCCAGAATGATTTTCTGTATATACTTTTTAAACATTTGACTAAACGCCTATGAGAATCTCAAAATTAAAGAACATAAAAATCATATCTTGAATTTCTATGACCTAAAAATGAAGGGGATGTTTAGGGCATGTTCTCGTAACTCCGTTCACTCAAATTTCCTTATCATAAACAACCTGATTCATTCAATACATATTTTACATGATCAGCATTTTGTCAAAGAAGAGGGTGAACAGAGTTATGAGAGAGAAATGGAATTATGAGAATTGGGGATACCTGAACACATTCTTTCGCCAGAGACTGACGACTGTCCTTCTTGAATCAGCGGAAAGGAGAGAAATATTGCACGATCAATCTCCACAAAATGATGTTGCAGGACCCTGTAAGGATTGAACCAGCCACTTCCTGATTACTAATTGGTCATGCATCATAAACTGTGCACGTTCATTAAAAATGCCTGGGTAGGTGTTATTAATGAGCACCTACAATGTATAAGTGAGAAATAAGCTGTTGTGTTACGGTTTTTAACGTGTTACCCTTCCCACAGAAAAGAATACTAGGGATAGAAGAGATAAATGGATTTTGTTCAAGATCTTGACACGTCCACCCTTGTGGGTCAAATTATATGGTCTTCCAATTTTATCTGGGGTTCTGGCAGTAACATGCAGAGAAAGGTAGTGCTGTACCATCTGAGATGTTGATGCCTATCTACAATATTTATCAAAAAAGTTTTTATGAAAACTGATATTGTACAAGTTACTTCAAATGATCAAACTGCAAAAAGATTTGTGTTGAGGTTTTTTACGGCCCAGTCAACCCAATGGGGTCATGTCGAGCGTGGTCAGTTTACCTAACCACACGTTTACTGGGCAGGCTTAGTCCTCTAAGCGGTTAACCAGTATTGTGCACATTCTTTCGTCAGAAACTGACAACTGCCCTTCTTGAATCAGCGGAAGGGAGAGAATGACCGTAGAAAATATTTCATGATCAATCTCCACGAAAGAATGTTGCCGACCTCGGCAACTGCAAAAAGATAAAAATCTTTTTATCTATGTTTAACTGAAGTCTTTTATCTATGTTTAACTGAAGTTGAGGAAATTCAAATCAGTACAAACAACATGTGCTTTTATAGAGATACTCAGAAAAAAAATATCTCATCAGCATCATAAATACACCCCTTATGAAGTCCTCTGCTGATCTTTCTTAAAGTGTGCTATTATTAGGTGGATATTTTACTTCCAAGTTTTTTTGCAGTAAGTTTGAAAAATCTAATTGCACAGTGCAAAGCGGGTCCTTATGGTATGTTGTGGGTATTCATTCTACATCTTGCGAAGGTGCTTCAAATAAGTATCCACAACATACATTTTTTGTGAAGAAAAACAGCAGCACTTTTTGGATGAAAAGTCAGCTCATCTAGAAATATGTTTTATTCTGCCTACCTGTCCATACTGTGGCCATTGTTGTTGACCCCATTGTTGTTGCTGACCCCACTGTTGTTGACCAGCTTGTGGCTGGGCCTGCTGTTGCTGTCCAGCACTCCAGCTTCCCTGTTGTTGCTGTGGCTGCTGCTGCTGTTGCTGCTGTTGCTGACCTGCTTGACCATAGCCACCTTGCTGCTTATTATAGCTACCACTAGCTACGTTGCTAGCACTGCTGCCACCTCCACCTCTATTGTAGCCCTGACTTTGACCTTTATTGTAACCTCCCTGGCCACTCTGGCCTCCTTGCTGTCGACCATATCCACCACTGCCACCATAACCACCGCTGCTACCACCACTGCCACCGTAACCACCACTACCGCCACTGCCACCGTATCCACCCCTGCTACCTCCACCCCCACTGCCGCCATAACCACCACTGCCACCGCTACTACCACCTTCAGCACTGCTGCTTCCCTAAAACAGAGAAATTAGAGGATATTAATCATAAGGACTACGAAATTAGAGGATATTAATCACAAGGACTATGATAAATGTCCTAAAATTTCAAACATTTTATTCCATACATTTTTGGCCTAATGTTGCTTTTTATGCAAAATAGTACCTTATCTTTTGTGTGAAGTACACAGACCCATAACCACCTGCGCTTAAAAAGGTTTGAATTCCATATATTGTTTTTTTTTGGCCCTGCAGAATCAATCTAACGAATAGTTCCTCATTTGACTGCTTGGCAGCATCGATCCACTTTGGCCATTTGCATAAGTACATTTTGTTTGCAAAGCAAATGATGTCTCTCATACATTCATGAATGGTGGATTCCGAGACCAATAAGCAATTGGACTTACTGGCAACAAAAACTTCAGCTGATAAAAAATTATGGCAACTTTAAGCAGTATAAGGGACGGAGGGATCCAGCCCAAGCAGCATCAAAGTAACAACCCCACATCTAAGAGTCATATCATCAAATAGTCAGATCTTTAAGATACACTGTATACCATGCATATTTGTGGGAAAACATATACTTGGATGTTATTACATGTCTACTGTGACTTTAAAAGGCATATCATCCCAAAACACTCCATACTGACTGGAGATCTTTTTGCACCAAAATTTTACAGCTTACCTTATCTCTGCTAGATTCCTGCTGTCTTCCACCACCACCTTCTCTCCTGTCTTTGTTGTAACCACCACTGCCACCATAGCCACCACCACCTCCACCATAGCCACCACCACCACCACCTCCACCATAACCACCACCACCACCTCCTCCATAGCCGCCACCACCTTTTCTTTGGTCTCGGCCACCTCCTCCATAACCACCCTGGTCCCTGCCACCACCTCCATAGCCACCTCCTCCTCCACCACCACCACCATATCTATCTTGACGGCCACCATAACCACCACGACCACCACCTCCACGACGATCTCCATATCCACCACCACCGCCACCTCCCCGGCGATCTCCATATCCACCACCACCATCACGTCCTCCCTGTCTGCCACCGCCACCACCCCAGCCACCGCCGCCACGACCACCACTGCCCCAACCACCACCACCACCACCTCTACGGCCTCCATCTCTACCATCATCACCGCCACCTCCGCCCCAGCGGCTACCACCTCTATCTCCTCCACCACCTCCCCATCGGCTACCACCACCACCACCACTACGTCTGTCATCCCGACCACCAAAGGAACGTCTATCATCTCTCCTGTTGTCCTGTCTGCCACCTCCACCTGTGAAAAATCAATGTTATTAGTATGGCTTCACACTGATACATGAAAACATTCTGTTCCTAAATATTCAAACATCACAATATTTTACTGTCTTTAAAATTTGAACCAAAATCGTAACACAATGAAAAAGGGATTCATCGCAACACAGAGCAATACAATAGAAAATAGTAATTGGTTAAACTTATTCGTTCATAAGGGACAAATTGTTGATATCTTTTTAACGCTTAGCACTCTGGGAAATATTTTCAGAAGACAACAGTTTGAATTTTTTTTCTTTTTCTTTCTCCCCAGAAAACAGGTTTTGACATTTCATGCATATCATCCGTCTCCTAAGGCGACAATCTGCATGAAATGTCAAATCCTGTTTTCTGAGAAAAATAAGAAAAATATCACTAATTTGACTTCTGCTGAATTATCCCAAAGTCATAAAGGTTAAGCACTTCTCTATTTTCATATGCACTGTCTCATTCGAAGGTTTACTACGTTCCCCGTCCACACAAATCCTCACCTGCTGCAAGCAAAAAGTTCTTGCCCTACCTTAAGCCAGATCATTTAGTAAGACACCCCAAGGCTGAAAGTTACAAGGCACCTTCACACTAACATCAGACATCTCAGAAAGTCTGTAACTTTTGATGTGTTCAAGTTGGGCTTTACGGCTCCGTCAACACTGTTGACATTAAATTAAGCCCCACCCCCTCAGCAACCTAGAGATGATGAGGAGTTCAGGTTTAACAACGCCTCAACCAAAGGAGTCATTTGCGTCAAAATGGTATATTAACTCTGCAATCGAGAGGTAATGGCCTTAAGTTTTCACTATGTTTTGAAATTATGGTTTTACATTCCACTGTTTTCAAAGAATTGTTACCTCTTAATGCAGGATGGATTTGACTACTTAAACTATGTTTGATACTGGTCCAAAGATCTGATCAGCAGATGCATTTTGGATAGCCAAGGATGCAAAGTTTCTTAAATGCAGAAAATACTGATCAGACTGTGCAGATGCACAAGACTGTGCAGACGCACAGGCTAATCTGAGTCTTCACTGGGTGCACATGTCAGAAGGAGTGTTTTCTCATGTTGTGGCTCTTATATTACAGGGCTCAGTCGTTCAAAGCGTCGTTAGCTTAACGAGCTCGTTAAGGGTCATTTCATTAACTGTTTTAGCGTATTCAATATACAATATTCTGATATTTTTTGCTGAAAAAATGTGAGTAGCTTTTGCACTGCAAAAGCTACTCACATTTTTTCTGCAAAACATTTCAGCATATTTGCATATCATTCGATGTAAATTTTAACGAATCGTTAACTAACGGCGTCGTTAGTTTTGAATTGGGCCCAGATTTCTCAACTTACCAAAGAAGCCACCACCGCCACCACCACCAATATCTTGCTTAAATCTTTTCTCTGGCGGGGGCATTGCTTTCTGTCCCTCTTCTCGATACTGCTCCACCAGTTTTTCTGCTTCATCCCGATCCAATCCAACAAATTCAACTTCATCAAACAATGACCCTACATCGGGCAGTGTGAAGTTAGCTATAAAATATACAAAACATGCTTTATCTCTTGGAAATTTGGTTTGTAAGACACATACATTTTCAAAGACAAAAATGATGGGAAAAGTGAGTTACTAAGAATTAATTACAAGGCAAACAGTTTCTAAAGCTTGCTTGCAATGGAAGAAATTAACTGATCACATGTAAGTGAAAATTTCAACGGAAGGAATACAATTGTAGCTGTGTGATAGACATAAGTCGTGGCCTTCAGCCCCTACCTTTCATTTCAAGTACAGCTCTTTCTGGAACATCCTTTCCTTCCTCTTTCTTTTGAGCCTCTGTTCGGATTTTAAAGTCTTCCTCAGATGGAACTAGCACAATAGCCTTCCGTTGAAAACCTTCGAATGGCTGCATCTTGCGTCGCCTCGCCGATGCATATACATTTGTCTGATGCAGAAATACAGATGGTTTAATAATCATGTTTCAGGCAATCACATTGGGCAATACAAGGTGTAGAAGACACCTGTCTATGCTACAATGCCTCATTCATAACAACTCTATTGGGTTCCATATAATCTGTAATATACTCCAACAAAAGTGAAATATTAGACACATTGTTACGTCTCCAGTACGTTTGTACCAGGATTACTGGTTAACATGATGCTACCTACCTTTTAATGTAGTAAAGCTGAAAAGTACTGATTATTTCATGCTGTTTAGCAAAAGCTTCATCAACAGGACCAGATTATATGCTTTTTGACCATTTTTTTTCTTCTTATTTCTCCAAGATTGCAATTCTAACAAATACAAAGAAGTTCTCATGGGGAAATAAGAAAAAAACATTTCAATATCTGCATTACTTATCAAATTATCACATAAAACAATTACAACAGGACTAGCAATTACACCAGTTAGTGCCTGTTTCTCGAACACATGAATTATTCAATCAAATTCAACCTCCTCAACACATGTAGCCTCAATAACCAGAAAATATAATCATATTTGTCATTACTGTAAATGAATGTATGCTCATTGGCCATTTCTGGCTAATTCTTACAAACTCCTGTACAGTGTATATGCAGGAAGAACCTTACCAAATTCCACTTTGGCTAAAACCGCATGCCTGTGTTGATCCTTTACCACTACAACTTAAAGCGTATCTTGAGGAATCAAAGCATCAAGGGCAGTTTATATTAAAAATTTTGCCTAAATAAATTGCTTATGAGCTATAAAATAACTTTCACTCTGCATATATATATGTGCAGCTTTAAAAACATGCATGTTTCCTTGCTTGTGCTGGTTCACCTTGTCCTTTGATTCCCTAAGAATAGTGTACAAACAGTATATAATACAGATGTTCAAATGAATAACTCTTTATATCGAGTGCAAGATAAATAGTATATACATCGTACATGGAACTAGAATTAACTATAAATACCAAAGGACAAGAAAGTCCACATTTCATTTTTTTTATCTCTTTTTGGCAAACCTAACCAAATCTTTCTGACTCCAGCGGACAGTGAGTCACAGTAAGATGTGCAGTTCTAAGACAGTAATGGCCATGTAATTTCCCATATCTGCTTTTACACTCTGTACCACTGTTTACCTAATTATAAACCACCTTCTATACATTTCTAAAAGGAAATGTTAACTAATGATGTGTCCAAAGTACACAGATGCCCATACCTGATGCACTGTCAACCAAGTTGTTTTATTTTAAATCTGAGAAACTGTTATATCAGTTTGCGAGGCATGAAGTTAGCTCATTAGAGCAGGTTTTTCTTTTGCTGCTGCATTCACACGGACATAACAGCTAACCCAATATCAACTTTGAACCCTCAAATGTAGCTGAGAACCTACTGTAATCAAAAACCATAATCTACTTGCTAAAAAAGATGATTGACAATTGCAGACATTGTTTCTTTGCCATTCAGACTGAAATCATCATAACTGCTTATGACAGCTTAAAGATGTTATAAACATCATACTGTGAAGCATGTGAAATAAATACATGTATATAGGCATGCAAAAGAAGCAGACAATCTACCAGTCTCATAAATAAACTGCAGTAATTTCAAATGGCGTATTGACCAAATAAGACTACTTATTGTATCACATGACTATACATGTGTACATTTTAAAGGTCATTATACTAATCCTTATTAATGGGCAATGCATGGCGGAACTTTCAATCTCATTTAAGCAGCAATGACATATCCCCCTATTCTAGCCAGAGTCTTCACTGTTCACCAGAACATAATGATGATGATTTGGTGTTTTATGTCCCTTTCAGCATTATTTAAGTCATACTGAGACGATGGAAGTGTGATAATGAAAGGCTCTGAGCAATGAGTCATGAGCAGAATTCCGCCTCCAGTGTGATTCAAAGTTGGCCAGCACATTATCTGTACAAAGAATGCATACTGAAAACAGTAAAGTCCCTTCAGAAAGTGCAGTCTCAATCTTCAATGTTCATGGATCCCAACATGTCCTTTTTATAAAATGCCCTAAAGTGAACCCTAATTCATAGAAAAAAAAAAAAAATAGGACACTGTTATCTTCAGAAAAATTTTCTTTATAGTATGCTACGTTACAAAATAATTGTACACAAAACAAATAATCATTTGGTGGTTCACAATATCAGACAGTGCTGGATCCCTATTATATAATTTTCAAAAAGATAATCTACCTCAATAAAACCCAATCTTTTGTCCAAAATATGACATAAAAAAAAACAGAGCAACTTGATTAGAAGTAAAATTCTGTAGTTTAGCATTCCATTGTTTGGCTTTCTCCAATGGCATTTTGCTGTTAAGGATTTGACTTTAAGGAGTTGACAGCCAAGAATATGTCTGCCTTTTACTTTATTAAACCACTTAACTCTAGACTTTATCCTTTAGTATTTCCAACTAGCGACATTCTTTTTTTCCCTGGAAATAGGACTCATCATTTTCCTGGATAACATTTCTTAGCAGTTAGTGGTTAACTGCTTATTTTTGTTTGTTTTGTTGTTTTCTCTCTGTTGATTCATTTGGCAATTCAGTGGCACAAATAATTTGTTTCAGACAAACCATGACTACTCGCACAAAATCTCCCAAAATTTCAGTGTCATACACTAATTCAAAATAATAACTACTACCTTAAGTATTCAGACAGACAGGCCTGAGCAAACAGTGTAATTTCAGATCTGATGCTGCAGAATGCAGTATTTGATCACTTATCCAGTCGTTTTTTTAGAAACATCAACAGGTAGTACTATGGACATGATCAACATGGATTTAAAGATGTCTGAATATTTAAGGTATAGAATTAGAAGTATTAAATAATATAGGGATCAAACATGGGTTTTCATGCATTAACATTCGCCAGGTCTCATGGGAGGTGTTGAAAACCGAGGCCAAAGGCCGCAGTTTTCAACACCTCCCAAGGAACCTGGCGAATGTATAGGCATTTAAAAATCATGTTCGATCGCTATTATTGCATAAAAACTGAAAACATTTACTGCATTTCATGTTATTTCTTGCACTATTTTGTTTCGCCTTTTCCCCGATGTTGCACGAACGCTATTTCCATGAACTATGCTCGTTGTAGGGCAGGGCAGTGCACATCTCATAACGGCAGTAAATCTGTGGGCCCAGTACGATTATATTGAAAGTTGCGTAGCCATGCATTAACAGCGTGTGAATTGCCTTGTTAATACATGGCTTTTTGCCGGTTAATGCACGGCTGTTAATAACGTGCGACACTGCTTTTTATGCAATATTTCATTTTAAGACACAACTGCATAAATTTATATAACTCATGCAAGCGGTCAGGCTTTACTTCCAGGAACAAATGATTGTTTTCAGGAACATCATTTCAGCACAGCTCCTTAAAACCCAATGCACAATCAAGGCACAGGTTTGCAAAATGGCACATAAATATGATGTAGAAAAGGCTAACAGTGAAGGCCCAGACAAGCCTGCATATTTTATTTTTTGCATTTCATTCGAGGCCATCTGGAACTTTCCTGCGTACAACACTTATCATTCCCATTTAACCCTTGTCCTGCTGAATAAATTAAGATGCCATGCCCACATCTAATTTTCAGCCAATCAGATCACTTGAATCAGAATGTTGCAACAAATTCACATACTTAGTAGCAAACAGTGTAAATCCAGATCAGTTGGCTTCTTCAGAAGCCAACTGATCTGGATCTACACTGTTTGCAAAGGCAGGGTATATCCAGGTTCAGCAGGACTAGGGTTAATTATGCACAAGACTGAGTCTGCTAGTATTAGCATTTAGGACTGTCAATATGAAGTGCTGAAATGATTTTTTGAAAAGCTTATCATACAAATGATTAAAGTCTTGAGGAAATGTGCCTTTGGGGTATATGCAAACAGTGAAGGCCCAGATCAGCCTGCACAGCTCTCTGGTCTCATATCACTAGATAAGGGGAGTATCCAGATAAATATTTTTCTTATTTCTCCATGGAAACACTTTATGGGTACTCAGAAGCACCTCGGCAAGGTGCTTCTAATAAGTACCAGGGACATATTTTTGTGCAGTAAAAGGAAGAATGTAGAAATAAGAAAAATATTGATAAATATTGTTCAGATGATAATGCTTTTAAATATCTGGAGCTACAAGTTTAAACAGGTCCTTTGTTGTCAATACAGTTTTCTGTGTCAACTATTATGTTTGCAGACTGCAAGGACGTGCAGGCTTATCTGGGTCTGTATTATCTACACATGCCCCAGAGGTAGTTTCATATAATGCAACTCAAATCCAAGGAAGTACTCCACTCATCTGGAAAATCAACATAATCCTATGAGCAAATAACAAAAACTGGAAACCAGCTGTGTCCCCATCATGAAGTCATTGATGGGGACACAGCTGGTTTCCGGTTTTTTACTCAGAGCCATAGAACATCCTCATCAGAGTGCATGTCCAAAGGTATGTTTTTTGACATCAAGTTTCATTTGTAATTTGAGTAAGGGATTATGCTGTTTTTCCAGACTACGCATCAAATAATTTATTTTTTTTGTCAAACAATTGATCAGGCTTGAATCATGAAAGCTTAATTTCGTAAATCAGCTTAGATGGACTAATAGTTTTCAGTGAGAAATAAAGCTGGAAGTTACTGGGTTATCTCTTACTTTATATTATGATGCAAACATTTCTCGTAAGTTTCAAATTTACAATAAAGCTGTCTTCAACCATTCACAAAATTAAGCATACATGATTAAAATCTGATTTTTGGCATCGTATATTTAACAACAGCTTTTAAGGTCTAGTTGTAAAAGGATCAACACAGAAGTCTGTAACAGCTTTGTAGTGCTGACTTGTCCCTCACTTTCACCGACTCTTTTACAAACCTGAACTACTGCCATCTCCAGACTAATGACTTTCAGATCAAACTTGCTACACTTGGATATTAAGATCTTGTTAACCATTGAGAACAAAATTTTCTTACCTTGGTATACTGGATGGCTGCAAGCTCCTGTACTAACATATTAAAATAGAAACCTTACCTTCACCTACCTGTCAGTTATCCTGAACTTACACTTACCTCGTCTTATAATCATTTGCTTGCAAGGTGATTCTACCATAACTCATTTATAGAGTTGCCACTGGACTTCTTGAGGAGTATCTGGTGATAATTCTGGGACAATTTTTCTTATTTCTCAATATTAACGTATGTTGTGAGTACAGTAAAACCTGTGTAAGACAGCCACCTTTGAAATTGACCTTAGTGGTTGATGTGAAAAGGTGGTTGTCTTGTAAAGGTACATGTCATGTAATTTTGCTAATGTACCTTTATAAGACAGACAACTTTTTCCATATCAACCACTATTTAAAGTTAGTCTCGAAGGTGGTTCACTTACACAAGTTTTACTGTACTCATTTGAAGGCCAGAGTAAGGTGCTTTAAATGGGTACTCACAACTTATGTTTCTATGGAGAACTGGAGAAAATTATCACAGAATTATCGTCAAATACTCCTCCTTAACAAGTCCTCTGGTTGTATTTCTAAATACCCCTTTGCAATAATAAAATTCATCATTCGCAATGTGCTGTTGACTGTATTGTATATAAGCCATAAGAATGAGTATTTGTCTAGGGAATGCAAGGAGACATAAATACCTGGTCAAGAATAAAGTTTCGTTTTCTTTTAGAAGCATATTCAAACAGTCTATTAAGACATTTCGTGGATTTGTCTATCAACACATCCCATCTGCCTGCATAGTTTCGCTTTCTTGGGAGACCCATCACCTACAACAGATGACATTCATTTCTAAAACGTTCTTTTTTTCAGGATGGAATACACTGATATTCCTTGTTTTGTTTTTTTTTCAAATCCCCTTAACCCATTTATGCCTAATTAACTATTCTACCTCTTTCTATGGACAGAATCATTTCCAATTTAATGTGTGTCTAGTTTGTTTTTCAGTATTAGCATTTATTACAGAAATTCCTGTACTTAATGCAAACAGTCTAGACCCTAATCAGATGCTGCAAAATCCGATTAAGGCCTACTCTGCATTAAATACAGGAACTTCTGTGGTGTCTGATACGGGACTACACTGTTTGCCAATGTCCTTTTTATGGGATGCTGGGCATAAATGGGCTAAGATATAGGTCTGTCTTGATCCTTGATCTTGTAAAATGTCCAAGGGAGGTAATTAATGCTTGACATATCACTTAGTAATAGCACTGTCATCTGACTTTAAACAAACGTCAACCCATCTGTAAAGATTTTTTGTACGTTGCCAATGTGTTGGAATGCAAGCTATGAACTCAGGCTGCCATCTTTGATCCTAGTGATTCTGTACGAGTAATGTATATACCTTAATAACCATAAATATTGGGACAACTCCTCACCATACTTTGTCCTAAAATTTTACAATTCCATTTAACTACCTGTTGATGTGAAACAACTACTGGACGAACGGCAGAACAGTGTAGACTGACCAGATGCTGTGTTCTGCTTTACACTGTTTGCTCAAGCCTGAAGAATATACTCGTATAATTATGCCATCTTTCAGTTATATCAAGAGTCCAGGGCCCAGTTGTTCAAAGCGTCATTAGCTTAACGAGCTCGTTAAGGGTCATTTCGTTAACTGTTTTAGCGGATTCAATATACAATATTTTGATATTTTTTGCTGAAAAAATGTGAGTAGCTTTTGCACTGCAAAAGCTACTCACATTTTTTCAGCAAAAAATTTCAGCATATTCGCGTATCACTCGATTTAAATTTTAACGAATCGTTAACTAACGACATCGTTAGTTTTGAACAACTGGGCCCAGATAATGGCAGGGCCATTTTATGACTTGGAGTTTTATGGCCCAGTCAACACTGTTATGGTCATATAATTCTCCTGAGCAGGCTCCAAGCAGTTAACCCGTACTTTGTGCACATCTTAACTAGTAACTTACAAGTGCCCTTCTTGAATCAGCGGAAGAGGGAGAATGACCGTATAAACTGTTTCATGATCAGTCTCACTTAAGTTATGTGGTCAACTGGATCTGATTTTGTGATCCCTGAATCTGCAGTCAGACACATTAATGACTGCCCTATGGAGCCCTGCAGTGGCAACAGTGATCCTACATATAAAGCAGGTCTGGTGGTCAAGATATTTACTATCTGTACAGCGGGTCTCAAATATGTCTTACCTTCATTCTGTCAATGATACTGTTTGTCCCAAGAATATTATATTTGGCTTCTGGAACTTCTTTGATATATTTTTCTGCCCATGTTGTCTTTCCACATGCTGGTAATCCCACCATCATTAACATCTACAAATAAAGACAATACTGTTGAAAATACAATGGTTCAAATAAGACAAATCATAGGTCGAGATAAGGTGCTTTTTTTCATGATTTGTTTGTGTTGAGGTTTTACGGCCCAGTCAACCCAATGGGGTCATGTCGAGCGCGGTCAGTTTACCTAACCACATGTTTACTGGGCAGGCTTAGTCCTCTAAGCGGTTAACCAGTATTGTGCACCTTCTTTCGCCAGAAACTGACAACTGCCCTTCTTGAATCAGCGGAAGGGAGAGAATGACCGTAGAAAATATTTCATGATCAATCTCCACGAAATGAATTCATCTATAGTTTTCTTGTTTCTAAAAAAAAAACCTTATGCTGTGGGGACTCATTAGAAGTGCTTCACCGAGGCACTTCTAATGAGTACCCCTAGCATAGGTTTTTGTTGGAAATTAGAAAAAAAATTATGTGGATATGCCTTCTTACCTACAGCAATGACAGATATTGACAGATGTGGGTAAGGCCCTGAGAAAATATAATAAAATGATCACTATTTTGGACACTGATTTCAAACCATAAAACTTCCGTCTGGGACCTCAAGGTTCCATATAAGGAGTTTTTTTTTTTTTTTTTAACTGAAAAGTTCTGGGCCCAGTTGTTCAAAGCTAACAATGTCGTTAGTTAACGATTCGTTAAAATTTACATCGAGTGATACGCAAATATGCTAGAATTTTTTGCTGAAAAAATGTGAGTAGCTACTCACATTTTTTCAGCAAAAAATATCAGAATATTGTGTATTAAATCCGCTAAAACAGTTAACGAAATGACCCTTAACGAGCTCGTTATGCTAACAACGCTTTGAACAACCGGGCCCTGATATTTTCCTTATTTCTCCACAAAAACATGTTGTGTGTACTTATAAGAAGTGCCTCAGCAAGGCACATCTAATGAGTACCCACAACGTATGTTTTTGTGGAGAAATAAGAACACTATCATGCAAATACCTCTTATCTGGAGCTATGGATCTTAACCTCTGAGTCAATGAGTGGGGCAATGCACTGAACAAAACTCTGGAACAGTATCTAACATCAACCCAAGCATCAAATAAATCAAGAAATACAAAACTTTAACATAAAAGTGTAACATAAAAATTCTGTCTGTAACTGTGACCTCAAGGTCACAGGCTGGGCGAGAGTGATACTGTATATAACTGTAGACCAATATCTACCGACAGGCCAACTATGAACAAAATCATACAAAGGGTTATGGTAATATGACTTCTAAAAACTTTTAATATACATATAAAACCATAGTGGGTAAGGCCTATAATATAGGCAACCTAAGGAGTTACACAGCAGTACACTATTAATCCCCTCAATCTTTGACCAGTCTACAAAATCCCTGTATACAGGGCTGTGGCCATACCCGACTCGTCTAACGTCCCATTTCCCTGAGGACAACTTGTTCAACTTGTCCCATTTCCATGTTTAATTGTCCTGGGATAAGGACTTCATAGCTCTAGCTAGGAAGAGTATTCAGATTATGAGATAAATAATTTTATTATTTTTAAGAAAACCCGTTATGCGTACGGAGGGGGTGGGGGTGGGGACTTACCTCACAATCTTCTTTCTTTAATGGCTGTAATGTTCCTCTTACTCTTTCTTCCACATCTATTGAATCCATGAAGACATAGCCATCTTTCAATGGAAAAAATGGTTCTTCCTGAAAATAAAGTTTATTAATTAACCAGCGTTCCAAAGTAAAATGAAAGTGGAATACTTTTCTTTTTATGAAACTATTACTTAATTCTTAAAAATCATATGTGTCCTTAAATTTGAACAAGTCCATTTTACTAGCTATAGGTTTGTCTAAAAATTGCTGAATGAAATACAAACAGCATAGCACCAGTTAGGCACTTTTTTCAATTCAAAAGTATTGATATTTTTCTTATTTCTCCACAAAAACATATGTTGTGGGTACTCATTAGAAGCGCCTTGCCAAGATGCTTCTAATGAGAACCCACAACATATGTTTTCGTGGAGAAATAAGAAAAGTATTTACAGGATACCCTCCCTTACCTAGACCTATGAAACAGTGCCGACCATACTCAGACATCACATTTTGCAGCATCTGATCTGTGTCTATACTGGTTGCTCAGGCATGTCTGTCTGAATACATAGTATAAATACAGTATTATTATAACCACCTTGATAAGTGAAGCTATTCTAATGAGCAACCAGAATTAGTTTATGTAGCAAAATAAAACTACCAGATATCCATCCCCACCCACAACCATGGATCTAGATAAGAGTGGGTACATGTATTAGGTAAATATTTTTCTTAAACGCCTCGTTGAGGCATTTCTACTGAGTATCCACAACACTTGTGGAGAAATAAGAAAATATCAATACTTCTGGATTGAAGGAAACATCTTATCAAAAGCTATGCCACAATCATTATCTGGAATCCTGAATCAAGCATGCATATACCAGTAACAAGACCATATGATCATACATGTTCAACCAATTTAGGCAACCAACAATTATCCTTTACATCTTCTACATCTACGCAGACAAGTCAAAATCTAAATCCAGACGAGAGCGGTATCCAGATAAGATTTTTCTATGTTTCCAGAAGAACAGGCAATGAGTACTCATTAAAAGCACCTCCCTCCTCTCTTGAGTACCCACAACACAGGCTTTTGTGAATGAAAACAAGAGGGCCATGATTGCCCTGTAACGCTCATCTGAGCAACATAGCACTTTGAGAACCTGATCTAGAACTGATCAAGGCAAACATTCTGATCAAAGTTCAAAATGATTATATTAACAAGTAAGACAATGTAGCATGTCTAATGGACTGTGAAATAAAGGTCAAGGTCAAATATGGATGACTGCATTCAAGAGGCCATGCTAAGATGTATGCATGTACTAAGTATCACTGGCTGTAGGAGCAATAGTTACTGAGAAACTGACCTAAACACAAACACTTCACAAGTACCAAATATCACTCTGTAGGACCAATAATTACTGAGAAACTGACCTAAACGGAAAAATCTTAAGTCATTGGATAGAAAAATATACATCTTCTTGAAATCATTAAGACAAACATTTTGAGCAAGATTCATAAAGATCACTTCAAAAATGTGAACTCTAGAGCATCAACAAGGTTTTCCTTTGATTTGGCCAGGTGACCTAGTTTCTGATATCAAGTGACCCAGTTTTAAACTAAACCTAGAACTCATCCAGACAAACATTTTGAGCAAGATTCATGATGATTGCTTCAAAAATGTGACCGCTAGGGTGTTAACAAGGTTTTCTGCTGATTTGGCCAGGTGACCTAGTTTTTGACCCCAAGTGACCCAGTTTCAATCTTGACCTAGAAATCACCAAGACAAACATTTTGAGCAGGATTCATGATGATTGCTTCAAAAATGTGACCGCTAGAGTGTTAACAAGTTTTTTGGCTGATCTGGCCAGGTGACCTAGTTTTTGATCCCAGGTGACCCAGTTTCGAATTTGACCTAAAAATCATCAAGACATACATTTTGAGCAAGATTCATGATGATTGCTTAAAAAATGTGACCGCTAGAGTGTTAATAAAGTTTTCTGCTGATTTGGCCCGGTGACCTAGTTTTTGACCCCAAGTGACCCAGTTTCGAAAATCATCAAGACAAAAATTTTGAGCAAGATTCATGATGATTGCTTCAAAAATGTGACCACTAGAGTGATAAGATTTTCTGCTTATTTGGCAAGGTGACCTAGTTTTTGACCCCAGGTGACCCAGTTTCGAACTTGACCTAGAAATCATCAAGACAAACATTTTGAGCAAATTCATGATGACTGCTTCAAAAATGTGACCACTAGAGTGTTAACAAGGTTTTTTGCTGATTTGGCCTGGTAACCTAGTTTTTTACCCCAAGTGACCCAGTTTCGAACTTGACCTAAAAATCATCAAGACAAACATTTTGAGCAAGATTCATGATGATTGCTAGAAAAATGTGATCGCTAGCGTGATAAGATTTTCCGCTGATTTGGCCAGGTGACCTAGTTTTTGACCCCAGATGACCCAGTTTCGAACTTGACCTAGAAATCATCAAGTCAAACATTTTGAGCAAGATTCATGATGACTGCTTCAAAAATGTGACCGCTAGAGTGTTAACAAGGTTTTCTGCTGATTTGGCCCGGTGTCGTAGTTTTTGACCCCAAGTGACCTAGTTTCGAACTTGACCTAGAAATCATCAAGACAAACATACTGAGCAAGATTCATGATGATTCCTTCAAAAATGTGACCGCTAGAGTGTTAACAAGGTTTTCTGCTGATCTGGCCCAGTGACCTAGTTTTTGACCCCAAGTAACCCAGTTTCAACCTTGACTTAGATTTCATAGAGGCAACCATTTTGAGCAAGCTTCATCAAGATTGGGTCAAAACTATGACCTCTAGAGTGTTAACAAGTTTTTTCTTTGACCTGGTGACCTAGTTTTTGACCCAAAGTAACCCAGTATCGAACTTGACCTATATTTCATAGAGGCAACCATTCTGAGCAAGTTTCATCAAGATTGGGCCAAAACTGTGACCTCTAGAGTGTTAAACTAACTGTTGATGACGAATTACGGACGACGGACATAGGGTGATGACAATAGCTCACCCTGAGCTTTTGCTCAGGTGAGCTAAAAAATATTGTGTGGATACCTGCTTTTATCTGGAGCTATGAATAGTTTCAAAGGCATGTGCCAACTAAATCCAAACCCCAAAACATGATCAATAGTACATTTGGTCATGATAACCTATGTTTGTGGCTTGTAACCAGGAGTGGAATAAAAAAAAAATGTGAATTTCACACAATTTTTCTTCTAGTCTAGAATGGGAGTACAGCTAGAATGTATACAGCAACCTACCTTTGATCCAAAATTTACTTCAAATGATGTATTCTTTGTAAGAACATGAGGAAACAAAGCTTTCCCTCCAAGTGCTGACTTATCAACATCAAAGCATTTGCCTAAATCTTCTCCATTCTTAGAAAATGACATGCTTCCTTCCTCACTATCTAAATCCTGCAAACAGAACAACATTCATAGATCTTGATAAGGCGCTTTTTTCAACCAAAACGTATCTATATTTTTCTTATTTCTCTGTGAAAACTTATGTTATGGGTACTCATTAGAAGCGCCTCACCGAGGCGCTTCTAATGAATACCCACAACATGTTTTCATCAAGAAATAAGAAAAATATTTACCTGATACCCCCTCTTATGAAGACCTATGAACAGGTAGGCAAGAATAAACCTAAGTGGGAGTTAACAGAATGTAATAGCTTTTCTTTCTTTCTTTTTTTTTTTTTCAAGAATCAGTCCTTTTCTAATTTCTTTATCTGCATTACAGCTGGCGTTTGTGCCCTGTGGACAGGGCTTGAGAACATGCCGGTTCTTCAGTCTAAAACAGATTTTTGGAGAGCTGGACAGAATATCATGTCTTCAGAAGGACATAAAAAATTCGGTCCATAATAATTCATGTTTTCTAATATTCCACTTATTTACACCTTATCTGGAGCTATATAAACAAAAAAACCTTCTATCAATACATAGTCCTACCATGTACCAGAAATCACCTTGAGCAATCTGCACATTGTCGCAACGCCACATGATCCACATGTAAAAAAAAAATACGTAACTGCACATTTGACTGATGTGTGAAAAATCAATACCAGCTGTTTCGTCAGATGTTAAGTATTAAAGGGACATTGCTTCATGCTTGCTTGGTCATACATTACAACAATAAAAGATTTTTCTTGCTGTTGTTAATTTGTTAATTTACTTTTTAAGTATCTGAACTGCAGCATTTTGATAACAGGGTGTTGGGGTTTAAAGTGTGACCATAATTACCCACATTACATTTTTTTTTTACTGGTCTATGGAAAGAAGAAAATGTAGTAGCTAGCTGAAGCATAATGGGAACACGAAAATGTGATCTGCATCAACAAGAAGTTACTCTGGTTGTTTCCCTTTTGCACTCTTCATTGACTGAGAATAATTGTGATACTTATGTGCATGTAAGTTCAGCAAAAATAAGCAATGTTGTTATGTCATTCATTATGTTAATAATTATAAACCCAGTATCTGCCTTTGGAAATTGCTATACAGAAATTTTTTAACAATGGTTACAGAAAATACGGAAATCTCCGCTCTGCAAACTCTGTAAATATGGCTGAAAATGACTCGGCAATCTCCATTATTACAGCCAAAAATGACTGGATCGACTGTATTTTTCAGTTTCTCGAGCCCTGCCTCTGGGGGTCAAAAACGTCTCCCTGTACATGTACGATAAGAGCTGTTTATCTTTTCTGGTGCTTTGTGATCATTAAGCCCATTCAGGAATTTTTTTAAAAAATTTGTATGTGGGTCATTGACCATAGAAAACATTTCATGATCAATCGCCACAAAAGAATGTTGCCGACCAAGCGGGGTCAAACCCGCAAACGCCTGATCACCTGTCGGGATGCGCATCCAACAAAGCCTACAAGGCCGGGGTTCTGTGCTTGTGTTGAGGTTTTACGGTCCAGTCAACCCAATGGGGTCATGTCAAGCACCGTCAGTTCACCTAAGAACACTTTTACTGGGCAGGCTTAATCCTCTAGTCGTTTAACCAGTATAGTGCACATTCTTTTGCAGAAACTGACAATTGCCCAGCTTGAATCACGGGAAGGGAGAGAATGATTGCAGAAAATATTTCATAATCTCCGCAAAAGAATGCTGCCAGACTTGGGAGTCTAACCTACAACCTCCTGTACACCAGTCAGACATGCATCCAACTGAGCCACTGAGGCCAGAACCAGTACCAGGTGTATCCAGTCCCCTTAAACAAGAAAAGGACCCAACAAGGATCTTTTTTTTGTTTTGCATACACAGTTCATTTTTATAACATACCAGATAAGCTGTGATTACATCTCCAGCTGCAAACTTCTGACCATAATTTGTAAACTTGCAGTTTGTAGAAGCTTTGGCAGTACCACCATAGCCATATGACAATTCTTCTTCTCCTGTAACAGATGCATTTGAACAGTCATGCAGATTACATACCATAAAATCTGCTGCATAAAAAAAAAACAAGAGGGCCATGATGGCCCTGTAACGCTCACCTGAGCAACATAGCACTTTGAGAGCCTGATCTAGAACTGATCAAGGCAAACATTCTGATCAAAGTTCAAAATGATTATAACAAAGTTTTCTGCTGATTTGGCCCGGTGACCTAGTTTTTGATACCAAGCGACCCAGTTTCGAACTTGACCTAGAACTCATCAAGACAAACATTTTGTGCAAGATTCATGATGATTGCTTGAAAAATGTGACCGCTAGAGTGATAACAAGATTTTACGCTTATTTGGCCAGGTGACCTAGTTTTTGACCCCAGGTGTTCCAGTTTCGAACTTGACCTAGAAACCATCAAGACAAACATTTTGAGCCAGATTCATGATGATTGTTTCAAAAATGTGACCGCTAGAGTGTTAACAAGGTTTTCTGCTGATTTGGCCCGGTGACCTAGTTTTTGACCCCAAGTGACCCAGTTTCGAACCTGACCTAGAAATCATCAAGACAAACATTTTGAGCAAGATTCATGATTATTGCTTTAAAAATGTGACCGCTAGAGTGTTAACCAGGTTTTCTGCTGATTTGGCCCGGTGACCTAGTTTTTGACTCCAAGTGACCCAGTTTAGACCTTGACCTATAAATCATCAAGACAAACATTTTGAGCAAGATTCATGATGATTGCTTCAAAAATGTGACTGCTAGAGTGTTAAAAAGGTTTTCTGCTGATCTGGCCAGGTGACCTAGTTTTTGACCCCAAGTGACCCAGTTTCGAACTTGACCTAGAACTCATCAAGACAAACATTTTGTGCAAGATTCATGATGATTGCTTGAAAAATGTGACCGCTAGAGTGATAACAAGATTTTACGCTTATTTGGCCAGGTGACCTAGTTTTTGACCCCAGGTGTTCCAGTTTCGAACTTGACCTAGAAACCATCAAGACAAACATTTTGAGCCAGATTCATGATGATTGTTTCAAAAATGTGACCGCTAGAGTGTTAACAAGGTTTTCTGCTGATTTGGCCCGGTGACCTAGTTTTTGACCCCAAGTGACCCAGTTTCGAACCTGACCTAGAAATCATCAAGACAAACATTTTGAGCAAGATTCATGATTATTGCTTTAAAAATGTGACCGCTAGAGTGTTAACCAGGTTTTCTGCTGATTTGGCCCGGTGACCTAGTTTTTGACTCCAAGTGACCCAGTTTAGACCTTGACCTATAAATCATCAAGACAAACATTTTGAGCAAGATTCATGATGATTGCTTCAAAAATGTGACTGCTAGAGTGTTAAAAAGGTTTTCTGCTGATCTGGCCAGGTGACCTAGTTTTTGACCCCAAGTGACCCAGTTTCGAACTTGACCTAGAAATCATCAAGACAAACATATTGAGCAAGATTCATGATGACTGCTTAAAAAATGTGACCGCTAGAGTGTTAACAAGGTTTTCTACTGATCTGGCCCAGTGACCTAGTTTTTGACCTCAAGTGACCCAGTTTCGAACTTGACCTAGAAATCATCAAGACAAACATATTGAGCAAGATTCATGATGATTGCTTCAAAAATGTGACTGCTAGAGTGTTTACAAGGTTTTCTGCTGATCTGGCTAGGTGACCTAGTTTTTGACCCCAGGTGACCCAGTTTCAGATTTGACCTAGAAATCATCAAGACAAATATATTGAGCAAGATTCATGATGATTGCTTCAAAAATGTGACCGCTAGAGTGTTAACAAGGTTTTCTGCTGGTCTGGCCCGGTGACCTAGTTTTTGACCCCAAGTGACCCAGTTTCGAACTTGAACTAGAAATCATCAGGACAAACATATTGAGCAAGATTCATGATGATTGCTTCAAAAATGTGACTGCTAGAGTGTTAACAAGGTTTTCTGCTGATCTGGCCAGGTGACCTAGTTTTTGACCCCAGGTGACCTAGTTTCGAACTTGACCTAGAAATCATCAAGACAAATATATTGAGCAAGATTCATGATGATTGCTTCAAAAATGTGACCGCTAGAGTGTTAACAAGGTTTTCTGCTGATCTGGGCCTGTGACCTAGTTTTTGACCCCAAGTGACCCAGTTTCGAACTTGACCTAGATTTAATAGAGGCAAACATTTTGAGCAAGTTTCATCAAGATTTGGTCAAAATTATGACCTGTAGAGTGTTAACAAGTTTTTCCTTTGATTTGACCTGGTGACCTAGTTTTTGACCCCAAGTAACCCAGTATCGAACTTGACCTAGATTTCATAGAGGCAAACATTCTGACCAAGTTTCATCAAGATTGGGTCAAAACTGTGAACTCTAGAGTGTTAACAAACTAATTGTTGACGACGAACCACGGACGACGGACATAGGGTGATGACAATAGCTCATCATGAGCTTATGCTCAGGTGAGCTAAAAAAAAAAAAAAAATCCACAGGATATCTTAAATATTTGGACAGACCAGGCTCAGCCAACAGTGTTGACCCAGATCAGATGACACAGAATCCAGCAGTTTTTAAAAGATGCAGCCACAAAAGTAAAATGGACTTATTCAACCCACAAGTAAGATTAAGGTGTCTGAATATTAATGGTAAATACAGTAGTAATGTTTATGCATCACAATTTTGTTTGATTTGGGCTTAACGTTGCTTTCAACAATCTTTCAGTCATATCGCGACGGTGTCTGGATGTGACAGGGAGCTCAATGCTCACTTTTAGAGTGCTGCCTCACTGAAATATCATGCCCCAGACACTTTGACATGATATTCCACCCAGTCACATTATACTGACACTGAGCTGACCAGTTCCGATTCCTAGCTCTACTTTCTTAATGCTGAGCGCCAAGCGAATGAGCAGCTAGTACCATGTTTAAAGTCTTTGGTATGACCCGGCTGGGGATCGAACCCACAACCTCCCGGTCACAAAGCGGATGCTCTACCACTGAGCCACTGTGCCGGTATATGCATCACAATACTTACTACAACTGCAGATTGTTTAATGAACAATTTAGAAAAAAAAATCTAGCAATGATAAAAACATCAGTGGCAATAAAGATAGTCCTCCAAATTACTTTTTTTTTTCTTCATTTTTCCTATTAACTAACTAGTCACAATGACTTTACTATCCTGCAGGTTGATCGGCGCGCAAGTAAAAAACACTTTTTGGCAAAGATACTTTTGGAAAAAACAATATGTGAAACAAACAATCAAAACAGTGTGTTGCTTCTATCATACCCCTCTTATCTGGAGCTACGGGATGATGTTTTTTTAAACCCATTTATGCCAAGCATCCTACAAAAGGGACATTTGCAAACAGTGTAGACCTAGATCAGATGACACAGAATGCGACATCTGATCAGGGTCTACAGTGTTTGCAGTCACATTGGAAATTTCAGTAATAAAAGCATCTATGATAAATTGATAATTTCTATATAACACCCCTTTAACTATATAATGGACCCATCCAATCAATGAAAATATTCACGCATAAATGGATTAAGGAGCTATGTAGAGACAGAAAAAATGATTCTTCTCCAGTGGCACATAACAGGATGTGAACAAAACATCTTTACCCATTGTAGTCAGGAGACCCGTAAAAGGGTAACTGGCAAATAGTGCAGACCAGATCAGATGCCGCAGAATGTGGCGTCTGATCAGGATCTCCACTGTTTGCAAACAGTTTAACCATTTTTCTCTAGGAATATGTAAATATCATAGCCAGACGTACATAAAATTGAAATTTGACTCTTCCAATATACAGTGTGGGAGAGTCTATTCAGTCTACAATGGGGACGATGAATTTATTAGTTGCAATGTCTGGAGAAAAGTGAACTTGTGAATACTATACCTAGCTGCATAGTGTTATCATCTGTTGACCAGCCTACCCTACAAACATGGGGGTTGGTTTCCTCAACCGGTAAATGACTAACATCTTGGTGCTCCAGTAACTGAAACATAACAACATTTAGGTGTATAAGCATTACCTTTCTTCTAGCCATACTTAGCAAATGACATGTTAAGGTGAACAGATTTTGCAGTCGATCTGCATTTAGCAAGACAACTTTTGCAGACAGAAAGTTGCCTCCATTGTAGCTGAAATGTTACAATGAAGGACAGCTATTCTTAAAGGAAAGGAGCAAATTCTTTCAAGTTCTCCTGGACAGAAAGGAAAAAGAAAAAAGCTTGGTATTTCACTTAAAAGGACCCACATGAAATTTCAATCCTAACCTTTTCCTTTTTTCAAATAAAAATTTGTATATTACTGAACAAGTAATCTAAAATTCCTCTTACACAGTTAGTTTTCTAAACTGAAGATGATTAAATATTTTATGTCTCTTTAAGACATATTGAGATGATGAAAGCCTCTATGCAGTCATGAGCTGCATTCAGCCTCTAGCAGGATTGGGACCGATGACCTGATGCTCCAAAGTCGGGAGCGCTAACTGCTTCGTCACATGGAAGCTTCTCTAAACTGTGAAGCAAGCTAAGCTTTCAAGTGAAGACAATTCAGATTAATTTTTCTTCATGCAAAGCATAGCACAGCAAAAACATCGAAAATAATCTACCAGACTCACAGCAGACTCAATTACCAACTCATCTCCCACGGGATCACATCAGACTCGCATAACATAGAAAATACTTTTATCTGCAAAATACTCTATTTTAATAAACTTATTTGCAGCTTTGATTGCTTGTTACCGTATTTACCCTATGTATTTGAACAAAGGCCTGAGCAAACACTGTAGATTCAGATGAGAGAATGCGGCATCTCATCAGGGTCTACACTGTTTGCCACTCCTCCAGTAATTTTTAGACACAACATCGGGTAGTAAATTGCACTTGTTAAAATTTCAGATCAAGTATGGTAAGGAGTTAAGGTGTCCTAATACTTAGGGTAAATAAGCTAATTCTGGAGAATTTGTATACAAATTGCAGACATTAAGGGGACTGGATACACTTGGTTGATTTTCTGCCATTTTCACCAAGGGAGATAACTTTTGATCCTTCCTGTTTGTTTTTCTGAGAGTGGTCTAATAAAAATAGAAAGAACTTTGTTGAAGTTTATGTTGCACCTGCATACTAAATTGTGAAATCAAGCACCAGAAGACTGGGAGTTGTCATCCTTGTTTAGCTCAGTAAGCTTAAGCACCAGAAGAGTGGAACTGTCATCCTTGTTAAGATGAATGAGATTAAACAATGACTGAAGCGAAATTAGCTGTCAAGTTTTACAGACTGCAGATTCCATTAAAGGTGGTGGCTAGGGTGGACGCTAGGGTGGACGTAAGAACACTGACAAATGGATGGATGGAAACTTGCATGCCTAAGTCTCCCATGATGCAGGTACTACAAAAAGGAAAGAATTTGCTATCAAGGAGAGCATTATTTCCTCTTTTAGGTAGGCAGCAAGAATTATTCAGAGTTGCCTCCCATGGAAGTGTATCAATTCCCCTTAAATTTAAACATACAGACATGGGTACTTAGTCTTGATATCATACCTTAACTTCAAAGGCTACTTTTCCTTTTGTAACACCGTAAGTTCCTCTGGCTCCTGCCCAAACCATACCAAACCCCTCATAGGACAATGGTTCAGCTTTTAACCCTGTCGCCATATCAATCTTTAAGTTCAAATCACTGTTATCTGCAAGAATATAACGCATAAGAGAAAGGAGTTCTGAGGGAGGGGTGCATACGTCAACTGTAAAGCACAGCTCTAGGTAAGAGGAGCATTCTAGAGTAGAAATACTTTTTCATATTTCTCTACAAAAACATGTTGGCAAGTGCTTCTAACGAGTACCAATAGCTTGCTTTCTTGAAGAAATAAGAAAGAAAAAAAAAAAATACAAGATGATCCCTAAAGGGGATAAATGTCCCCGCTACTGCCAGTTTGGCTTTAGAGATTTATCATTCAGAACAAAAAGCAAAACAAGAATGATTTTATTACCTTACTGAAACCACAAAACCAACTATGCAATGAGTTTAAAATTTCTAAGTTTTACGGCCCAGTCAACCCAATGGGATCATGTCGAGTGCGGTCAGTTTACCTAACCACACGTTTACTGGGCAGGCTTAGTCCTCAAAGCGGTTAACCAATATTATGCACATTCTTTCGCAAGAAACTGACAACTGCCCTTCTTGAATCAGCGGAAGGGAGAGAATGACCATAGAAAATATTTCATGATCAATCTCCACGAAAGAATGTTGCCGACCTTGGCGGGGTTCAAACCTGCGACCTCCTGATCTCCAGTTGAGCTGAGTCCAACTGAACCACCGAGGCCGGCTTAAAATTAAAATTTCTAAGTAAATCCAGGGCATGTAGCTCTAGCAATAAAAAATTTGATCAGAGTTCTGTGACCTTTATGCACATGCTCTGCCTATATTCTTACTCTGCTGCAAGTTTCAAATTATTATCTTGAAAAACTGTACAAGTCGCAGAGACACGAACCCTACTAGGCAATGTGTGTATAAGGCAATGTGTGTATAAGGCCATATTTTTAAGTTTGTTTGTTTGTTTGATTTGGGCTTAACGTTGCTTTCAACAATCTTTAAGTCATATCGCGACGGTGTCTGGATGTGACAGGGAGCTCAATGCTCACTTTTAGAGTGCTGCCTCACTGAAATATCATGCCCCAGACACTTTGACATGATATTCCACCCAGTCACATTATACTGACACTGAGCTGACCAGTTCCGATTCCTAGCTCTACTTTCTTAATGCTGAGCGCCAAGCGAAAGAGCAGCTAGTACCATTTTTAAAGTCTTTGGTATGACCCGGCCGGGGATCAAACCTGCAACCTCCCGGACACAAAGCGGACACTCTACCACTGAGCCACTGTGCCGGTATATTTTTAAGTAAATCAAGGGTATGTAACTCTAGAAATAAAAATCTGAGCACAGTTCTGTAACCTTCATGCACATGCCCAGCCTATACTCTTACTTTACTGAAGTTTCAAATCGTTATCTTGAAAACCATAGAAGTTGCAGAGACATGAATCCTACTTTGCCATGTGTATAAGACAAATTTTCTAAGTAAATCAAGGGTACGTAATTCTACCAATAACTTCTGTGACTTTTATGTACATGCCCAGCTTATATTCTTACTTTGCTGCAAGTTTCAAATGATTACCTTGAAAAATATAGGAATTGTGGAGACACAAATCCAACTATTCCATGTTTATGACCTAAGTAAATTAAGGGTATGTAACTGAACCAATGATAATTCGATCAGAGTTCTGTGACCTTTAAGCACATGTCCAGCCTAAATTTTCACTATGCAAGTTCCAAACCATTACCTGTTCCCTGAGTTAGAGCAGTCCCCTATGTTACATATGAATTTTGTCCAAACTGCAGATTTTGATTGGTAGCCATGTACATAGCTCTTTTCCATGCACGAGAAAATCAAAATAGCAGCCATTTTGGATAGTATTTTTATCTACAAATCACACATTTCGAGTCATTTATCCTTCAGTTCAAGAGAAAAAATTACTTGCATAGAAGCAAATTCTTTCCTAATGACTTTATTTCCTTTGTTACTAGAAAAAAAAAATACACTTACATTTGTCTAGGGAGACATGTTTCCACTCCCACCAACCATCATCCTCTCCTTCTATTGGTGATTTCCTGTAAATCAAATGCAGAATGAATGCAAATGGAACCAGACAGAACATTATTTTTGTTTATACATTTAAAAAATAACAAGAGCTGTCGTAGGACAGCGTAGCTCGCCTGCTGGGTACATTTTATATTGTAACATTTTTATCATTAAGAAATTCAAAATGTATAATAATAATAAAACACAAACCCATCATGAGTTCTTGCTCTGTTTAAAGTAATTATCCTTGGAGCAGTTAATGTTTTGCAATGTTCTCATTCAGTTTTGATTTTGTTTGTTTTTTCACTTGAGGTTTAACTTCCCTGTCAACACTGTGTAGGTTATTTTGGGAGACGTTGCTTCCAATTTTGTGGGACTTTTACCCGACATTGAGATGACATGACATCTCAAGCCCTGCTGCCCAATTAAACCAATAGGATTTATATGCATGGACGGTCCAACTCACACCACCTTTCCTGGGCAAGCTTAGAACCTCTATTCCTATTTTGAGAGAGGACATAAATAGGACTTAAATAAGTTTTGAGTCTCTCCCTCTATAAATGTTAAAGGAAATCTCTGTGTTAGATGTACCACTGACATATTTTTAAGTCAACCCTTGGGATCACATGGAAATAGATTGACAAATGGAATTGCTGATCAAATAATTTCAAGATATAAGGCAAAAATCCCTGAATCATGAAATGTAGGTCACACTGACCTAGATACATTTTGATGTCAATCATAGGATCATATGGAACTAATATTTGATTTATGGTATTGCTCAATGAAATAGTATTCAAGGTAAGGACAAAAATCAGTGAACCATGAAATATAGGTCAAACTGAACTATATTGAGGACAATCTTCGGGTCAGATGGAAATTATAATCCAGGTATGATATTTCTGCATCACACTGTCTTCCTTTATAAAGGAAAATCAGTGAACCATGAAATATAGGTCACAGTGTCCTAGAATGATTAAGTCAAATGGGTATGACATATTTCTATGAAATAATTTTCAAGTTATATGGCGAAATCATTCAACCATATAATATAGGTCACACTGACCTAGATGTATTTGTATGTAAATCATTTTGTCAAATAGATATAATAATCCAGGTATGACAATTCTCCATGAAATAGTAATAAAAATAAAAGGCAAAATCACTGAACCATGAAATATAGGTCACAATGACCTAGATATAGTAAGAGGTCATTCATTGGGTCACATGGAACTAATATCCCAGGTGTGACATTTATCCAACAAATAGTATTCAAGATATAAGGCAAAATCACTGAACCATGAAATATAGGTCACACCAACAGAGATATATTTTGACGTCAATAATCGGGTCACAAGGAACTAATATCCCAGGTGTGACATTTATCCAACAAATAGTATTCAAGATATAAGGCAAAATCACTGAACCATGAAATATAGGTCACAATGACCTAGATATAGTAAGTGGTCATTCATTGAGTCACATGGAAGTAATATCCCAGGTGTGACATTTATCCAACAAATAGTATTCAAGATATAAGGCAAAATCACTGGACCGTGAAATCTAGGTGACCTGGACCGTAGAATGTAGGTCACCATGACCTTCACTCTCTTACACTTAAACCGATGTCACATAGTTAGCTGATGTATAACCAGTTGTGTCTATAACCTGTAGGCATATAAGATTTTACAAATGTGTCCTAGATTTTGACCCCTAGCCCCACTCCAAGGCCCACCCTGAGGTATGAACCCAGGGGTATGTTCTTTTGGAATCTCAGAAGACTCCTCCATGTACCCAAATTCTAAATATGAATGCTCTATGAGGAGTGAAAGTCAAGATATAAGAATTTGAAAAACTTTAACACAGTATTACAAAGGTGTCCTAGATTCTGACCCCTAGCCCCACCCAGGGGCATGAACCCAGGGGTTTATTCTCTTGGAATCTCAGAAGACCCTCAAAGGTACCTAAGTTCCAAATTTGATGCCTCTGTGAGGAGTGACTGTTGAAATATAAGCATTTGAAAAACTTAAACGCAGTGTGACGGGAACGGTAACGCAAACGCAAACGAAAACGCAAACGCAAACGCGGACAACCGGGGTGACTACAATAGCTCTCCTTGTACTTCGTACAGGCGAGCTAAAAACGATAATACCCCTATATTATTGTGTCCTGGGGAGATAACGCTATTCAAGATTGACCAAATGTACCCAATAGCAATCCCAAACAAGATCTCAACAATATCAATGCACATATAACGTTTGGTGAAAATTCATTGAGATTTACTGGTTATCGTCCTGAAACAAAATTATGAATGTGTCGCTGGCAGATAACTCTGTCAAAAACTGATAATTCTTTCAAAACTTGACGAAATTTGCCCAATAGCAATCCCAAACCAGATTTCCACAAGATCAATGCACATACCAAGTTTGGTGAAAATCCATTGATATTCACTCATCATCTGGAAATAAAAATACTGACAGACATACGACAGACGGTGGGATGGACGGACAGACAGATGGACGTGCACACGGACAAACCACTATCATATGGTGGGGTATAAAAATGCATACAGGAAAAAAACAAGACCATGCATGATGACCTCAGCCTTCTGGTCCCCAGCTGTATTAAATCGAACAGAATATTGAAAATAGAAGTAACCAGTCAAAGGACAATATTACATTTATACCTATTAATGAGCCTTGACATATGTGCCCAGTGAAGATTCAGACCAGCCTGCACATTCATGCAGTATGATCAGTATCTTCAAAGCACATTTTGGATACACAAAGGATGCAACTCTTTTCTTGCGGACAACAATAACATCAGACTGCACACATGCGCTGGCTGATTTGAGTTTATTGGAAGGTACATCTTCTCATGTTGTGTCATCAAGAAGATAGTGGCACTTCTGTAGTCACTTTACTCCTGCAAGGTTTATGACCTTCCGTGAAGAGCAAGCTTCAAACAACTAGTAAATATTGATAAACCACGCAGATTATTTATACTTAAAACTTAGAATCTGCATTACATGTATTATGAAGCCAAATGACAAACAACAATGGTTGATTAAACCGGTAACTGGCAACTGGCAGCAATAATCAAATTATGGTAAGTGTCCCAATTAGTGTTGTCCCAATAACTGATCTTTGTAAATTTTGTCTCTTGTGACTGATGGCTGAAAAAAAATTCCTCAGTCCAGTAATCAGAAGATCCTATTTTTAGAAACAGTTTTTCTCACTTCTTTTAATAGGCAAGTTGTAAAACATGAAGGCAAACTGTCTATTTGTATCATTTTAGATCTATGGTGAATAAATGTGAAAAAAAAATAATTGACTTTTGAGTTGAGGTTTTAGGGCCCAGTAAACCCATTAGGGTCACGTCCAGGGCAGTCAGACAAGGTCTCCATTATTTGCAAATAGTTTAGCAATTTTTCTCTAGGATTATCTACATCACATAGCCCAACATTCCTAAAACTAAAATTCGACTCTTCCAGTATATGGTTGGTATAGGGGAGTTTATTCAGTTTAAAATGGGTTAACACATGGATACCAAAACTGAAGCGCTAACCATGCTTGCTGTAAAATCTGAGCAAATCAATTTTACTGCCTGGAGATGTGTCTAATAACTGCTGGACGAGACAACCAGTGAAGATCCTGATCAGATGACACATTCTATGACATCTGATCTGGATCCACACTGTTTGCACAGGCATGTCTGTCCCAATACTTGGGGTTTTGAATCCAAGTTTTTTGGCCCAGACACGTTGAGCTGGTCAGTTAATCTATTCACACTTTTCGTTGGCAGGCTGTCATCTAAATACTTAACCAGGACATATGCACAGAATTACGCCAGTAACTGACAACTGCAAAGCTCTTACTAAGATGCTTTTTTCAATCCAAATGTATCGATATTTTACTTATTTCTCCACGAAAACATATGCTGTGGGTACTCATTAGAAGCGCTTCACACAGGCACTTCTAATAAGTACCCACAACATATGTTTTCGTGGTGAAATAAGAAAAATATTTACCCGATACCTATTCTTAGACCTATGAACTGCCCTTCTTGGGTCAGTTGAAGGGGGAACAAGGTTGTAGAAATGATTTCATGATCCATCTCCAAGTTATGTGGCCGAGCTGGGACTCTAACCTGCAACTAGACGCGCTACAAACTGCTCTAGAGAGCAAGGGCAATACTTTGGGTTATATAAAAGCTGTTGCAGGACAGCCTTGCCTGTCTGAATAAAGCTTTACCTCTGAAACTGATATCAGATGATAGCAGAAAGAATAGAAGCTATAAATTTCTAAAATTTAACCAAAAAATTTTAACATAATTTTGATTTCAAGGTCACTCGTGGTGGGGATGGTACAACATAAAAATTTCAGACCAGTATCTAAGATCAGGGACTTTTTTTTTTTTTGATTGAGTTGGGGTTTAACGACACGTCAACCCTTGTGGGTCATTTTGTGTCGTCTCCCAGAGAAAGGGAGAAAAAAGATAGAAGAGATAGTAGAGGAGATGAAAGAGAGGGGCAGGGAAGAAAGAGGAACAGGAATGAGTGAAGAAACAGAAGAAATAAAAACATCCCCCTCTACCCTTACCTGCTACAAGGATAGCAGGCCTTGCCCAGCTGTAAGCCAATATCAGTTGGGTGCCCCGGTGACGTAAGATAAAGGACACCTTCGCACCACCTAAAGATTCAGCAGATATATTACAGCGGTTTAACCAAAAGCTTTCACAAACTGTGTCTAAGTCAGTGATCTTCAAGGTCACTCGTGGTGGGGAAGGTACAGCATAAAACTTCAGGGCCCAGTTGTTCAAAGCATCCTTAGCTTAACGAGCTCGTTAGTGGTCAAAATGTTAACTGTTCTAGTAAGTGCAATATCTAACTCCCAGGTATTTTTGCTGAAAAATGTGAGTAGCTTTTGCACTTATTTGCAAATGCAAAAGCTACTCACACCTTTTCAGCAAAAATACAAGCGTATTTACCATATTTAATGATCAAAGTTTTAACAACACGTAAAATAACAACATCGTTAGTTTTGAACAACTGGGCCCAGACCAGTATCTAACATCAAGGCAAGTATAGTGTTTCCCCCAGAAACAGAAAAGGGCATGGTAATTTTTCTACAAAAAAGGCACTTTCAGCGCGCAGCGTTCCATGAAGAAGGCAAAGTGATTTTGAAGCGCGCGACATTCCACAAAGAAGGCAAAGGCATTTTGAAGCACTTACAATATACAGTAAAATTCCCCTATTAAGACCACCTAAGATTAAGACTAAATCTACTTTAAAGGCTGATTGAGAAGGTTTCAGTTATTTTCTTTGTGTTTACTATACCTATTGTGTCATGTTAAGAGACAAACTTTAGGACTGTTCTAAAAGTGGTCTACCACTTAAAGACCTCTTTTGAACAGTCCCAAAGGTGGTCTCAATATACAGTGCTTGCATTAAGGGAAGTCTGGGAGTCAGAGGCTCCCAAACATTGCCCTGGAACTTCCAAAAATCAATGCCAGGAAGTCTGGGACTCCCAACTTTTAAAGATATTTAGTCATTTATAACAAAAATTTAGAATAAATTTATATGTTATTTAAAACTGCACTGAATATAGAAACACTAAGTTCATCTTGGACTTCTGTCAGACTGAAATATAACCATGATTTTATAATATTACAAATCCCATCTGGGGTTTATAGCAATATTCATTGTTTATTTCTGCTGTAAGACACAGGTTGTCAGTACTCTATAGAACTGCATCAATCTTTTTTAGTATCTTTCATCAGAAAAAGGGACGTGTTGTCGTGATGCTAAGGTCTCTCCCCAAATACATGTATTAAGAATTGTGTTCAGCTCCAATGGTCCAGCTAGGATTTGAAAATAGAAGGGCGCAGGGTAGGGCACATTTACTTACAAGGGCAAATTTTCTTGCTGTTTAGCATAACATTAAACCACATTTTTTGTCTATTTGTTATATATATATGTACAAAAAAATGTTTATAACTATATATGTAACATTGATGGAGTTTGTTGCCAGTTCTAGTGCCTGTTCTGTCTTGACGTAGTGTTGAACTGTAAACAAATAATAGAGACGAAAATAAAAAGCAATGTTGACGACGAGACATTTACTGCCCTCCTTCCTTCTTGATAAAAGGAACAATCTCTCTCTCTCTCTCTCTCTCTCTCTCTCTCTCTCTCTCTCTCTCACACACACACACACACACACACACACACACACACACACACACACACAAACAGAACGCATGCTCCCTCGGACCCGCATGCTACGCTATAAGGTCTAGTCAGCAGCGAAATTATATACATCAGCATGTTTTTTGCTTGAAAATTTGGGCATGCAATGTACGTATTCAAATTAAAAACTGTTTTATATATATATATATAGTTGATGTTTACTGTTTTTGGCATTCTCTTTTCCAGTATAGAAGACAAAAATATGTGTGAAAATACCTAGAAAATGCAACAATCACATTCCCTGCCCCGCATGAAGAAACCGCACGCTCGTAACGGTAACGTCACGAGAAACGTCACGAGAAATCGTGACGGAAACTGCTTAGAGAGAGAGTGAGAGAGAGAGAGAGAAAACAACACTGATGTTCATTAAAATATAGAGCATTTTTTTTTTTTTTCGTCATAAATGCACATGAAACTGGCATGTATTAAAAATACAACCTAAGTTGATAGGCCTTTGCAAATTGTAGACTCAGATCAGACGCTGCAGAGAAAGACGGAATGAAACTTGTTAGGGGGAACAGGGAAATTGAAATTTGGAAAACACTTTTAGGAAAATAAACCGTGCGACCAGTAAAGATAAGATCATCTTCCGATGCAAGGGCGGTCAGATACTGCCGTTTGTGGTCACAAACAGGCATGTAAACTCCAGTTCTTAAGAGAGATGGCAAACATCACTGTTTCAGTGACGGGTTAAATGCGTTCTGTGGCGTCTGATCTGGGTCTACATTGTTTGCTCATGCCTGTCTGTCCGAATACGTTGAGTTAGTACGGAAATTCGATCAAACTGAACCCCTTCACCCGATTCATAAAAAATGCTGCGTTCGACTCGTAAAATTCCTTATCAAGGCATATGCAATTAGCTCCCTTTAACAGTAAAACAAAAAGCTTTGCCCCGCATTTACCAGAGTATAAATAAAGAATAGTACTGTATATTCTTTTTACATTTTCTATATATTGAGAAAATTATTATTATCAAAATACCCAGAAAATTGATTGATTGTGTAGGGGGTTTAACGACACGTCAACCCTTGAGGGTCATTTTGTGTCATCTCCCAGAGAAAGGGAGAAAAGAGATAGAAGAGAGAGTAGAGGAGATGAAAGAGGAACAGGAATGAAAGTGAAGAAACAGAAGAAATAAAAACATTCCCCCTCTACCCTTACCCACTACAAGGATGCAGGCCTTGCCCAACTGTAAGCCAATATCAGTTGGACGCCCCGGTGATGTAAGATACACAGCACCTTCGCACCACCCGACCACCCCCAAATACCCAGAAAAAAAATGCAACAGTCACACTTTAGCAAGATTTTACTTGCCCCCGCATGAAGAAACCACGTGCTCGTAGAGGTGACGTCACGTGAAATCGTGGCGGGAAACCGCTTCGGGAGAAAAACAAATTTAATTTAAAGAGCCTTTTCTCGTCAGTAACCGACACGTATTTAAAATTTAAAGAAGCTGAATTTTGGGCCAGATAGGCCTATGCAAACAGTGTTGACCCAGATCAGACTCCCCATAGATCAAGGGAATGAAACTAATTTGGTAGAATAGAAAAAAAAAAAAGCCAGTATTTGTTTCGGTAGTTTTCCGGTACTTCTGAAAGTCGTGTGACCGCGCATGCCCTGCCTAAGTTAAGTACATGCGCGCGACCGTCTCCCTCGTTGCTGTGCAGATACCTGAACATGGCAGTGGCTAATAAGTAACAATTATTCAAAATAATCATAGGTTTTTTTTTTTTTTTTTTTTTTTTTTTTTGTTTTTACCTCGCCGTTGAATCGCCGCCGAAAAACGAAGAAATCGTATGGTTAGTTTTTCTAATCTTAACTCTTATCTCTTTCATTCTCTTTTAACTTTCTCTTTTTGGTCGGCATTTTATACCGTAATAAGTGACCAGTCAATTGAGAATAATTCTGATTTACCGAACATGGCCGTGTAAATAAAAGATACTAGGCAAATTATCTGCATTAATTTATTGCTCAGTTTTTATTTTTGCAATGAAATTTAAAGACACCGAATAGAAGTAAACGAATGCAGGCTCATTCCAGTGACACTCGCAGTGTCTGTAATTTTCTAGCATCAAAGATACCGACAAGACCGCTCATCGAGTGATACTGTGCCCCATGGTGTTTATCCACCGCTAATCCGTTCACAGTTTGACGAATTACTTCGGCGCGTGTCGCATGTTTCATCAATAATAACATCTACCTATGATGTCTTCTTAACGGTCTTAAATTACACATAAGAGGATGCTAATTGGCAATAATTATGAATGGACAGCGGGGCGAATTTTAAATCGCGAACATTACGAGAAAAGGGCATTTTCGCTGGCAAAAAAACGGCAATTTTGTTCGCAAAAAAGGCATTTTTGCAGGCTAAAAAAGGGCATGGCGGCTCAGAAAAAGGGCATGGCGGGTCAAAAAAAAGGCATGGCGCCGCAAAAAAAGGGCATGGCGAAGCGCCATGCTAAATATCCCTGAGGGAATCGCTAAAGTATGAATAACTTCCATCCAGAGGTTCAGGAGATAAGCCTTTTAAAAACTTTTAATCAAAAACTTTAATACTTGTGCCATTGTGACTGCTATATCTCTACCTGTACTTTTGTACAGGTGAGCTAATAAAGCGTCTCAAATCCTGTTCAGTTAACCCTTTTATTTGCAAGTTTTTAAGAAAAAACTGTACCATGTCATCACAAGAAATTTAAGGTCATTTAGGAGTAAAACCAACCAGATATGCTACCTACCCCCTTTTTTTAGGTTTAGGTGGCTCTGGCCTCTGCTTCTCTCTTGGAGGTCTCTTTTGCTCTTTCACCACTTTTGGTCTGTCTTCCGACTCAGATCGTTTCCTTTTCTCTCCATCTAATAATTAAAAAATACCCATGTGAATGGAAATGGTTAAGAATAATTAAAGCGCAACAGGTGAGAAAGACCTTTATGTCATGTACAGACAATAAAGTCTAGTTAAAATTTCTAAATTCAAAGCTTATATAACCTTGGAACCAACCATTTACAAGAAAAAATCCCGAACTCCACCCCCTTCCACCCCATCCAGTTATATATTACATACAAAAACTTAAAGATGGAAAATATGTCACAAATTCTGAAAGCAGAGAAACTAAAAGCAATGGCTTGCAGTGGTAAAGCTGTCACACACTCTAAAAGCAGAGGAGCACAGTGGTGCAATGGGGTCATGTCAAGCGTGGTCAGTTTACCTAACCACACGTTTACTGGGCAGGCTTAGTCATGTACAGCGCTGTGGAGCGCTGTGGTGCAGTGGTAAAGCATCGGACTCGAGATCGAGAGGTACCGGGTTCGATCCCCACTAACAGCAAGTGTTGTTTCCTTGAGCAAGAGACTTTATCCACATTGCTTAGTACTGGTTTCTACCCAGGAAAAAAGAGGGCCACATGGAAGATTAGTACTAGATTACTAAATGTGTTACCCTCTATAAATAAAGTCGATTATTATTATTATTATTATTATTATTATTATTATTATCTATGCGGTTAACCAGTATTGTGCACATTCTTTCGTCAGAAACTGACAAGTGCCCTTCTTGAATCAGAAAATGAGGCTGTTGCAGTGTTAACAAAAGAAGAAGAAACTTCTTTCATAAAAAGAAATTACAAACAGACAATCTGTCACAAACTTTTTGTCCCATTTTTGAGCCTAAATAGACGCCCTTTTGATATTTCCATATTTCCCTCGAGTAAAGGTACTGCAACTTACGTTTGTCCTCTTGTTTAATTTCCACCGATATTTCCATATTTCCATTAACTCTTTGTTTACCCTCTACTGCAGCTTCTGAGGCATTCTGTTTATCTGTAGGTGTCTGTACTTCTGTAAGATTCTGTACTTCGTCAGTTGTCTGCATTGGTTCTTCATGTGCCTCTTCATCCTTTTTGTTTGCCTCACTCTTTTCTTGTCCGGCATTGTCTTTTTCTTGTTCTCCATCAGCTTTTTCTTGTTCCCCATTTTCTGTTTCCATTGCTTCTGTTTCTGCACATGAAACAATAAACTGGCTTCAGTCATTTCTGCACTTTTTTTTTTTCATTCTTTACTTCCTGTAGCTACAACTACAGTATTTGTCTGTATAATCCTGTTTCACTACGACTGGTAAACTCTGATTAAGCCTATGTAATATGATACATAGCTCTAGCATTTCTAAGTGAGGTGAAAGCAATTACAGTCCAACCTGTATTAAGCAAGCCGCTATGAAATAAGGCAAAACTGCTAGCTTAAGACAGGTGCTTGCTTAAAAGAGGTTTGACTGAGAACAGAGAAAAACTGTTTGGTGCCGACAAAGGGTACTCATCAGGTGGCTTGTACGGCCTGTAACATTACTGGACCATTCCAGAAACTAAAGAAATCTGATAATAAAGATTCATAAATGTGGTTATCAAAACAAACAAACACCTTTGATGATTTACCCAGTCAATAATTTTTCGCACCTTTACTCAAATTACTTACTTAATTAAAGGCTCCATATCCCTCAAAAGTTGACATTTTTTATCTCTGAAAGGTTTAACAAGAGGGCCATGATGGCCCTGTAACGCTCACCTGAGCAACATAGCACTTTGAGAACCTGATCTAGAACTGATCAAGGTAAACATTCTGATCATAGTTCAAAAAGATTATATTAACAAGTAAGACAATGTAGCATGTCTAATGGACTGTGAAACCTGAGCAACATAGCACTTTGAGAACCTGATCTAGAACTGATCAAGGTAAACATTCTGATCATAGTTCAAAAAGATTATATTAACAAGTAAGACAATGTAGCATGTCTAATGGACTGTGAAATAAAGGTCAAGGTCAAATATGGATGACTGCACTCAAGAGGCCAAGCTAAGATGTATGCATGTACTAAGTATCACTGGCTGTAGGAGCAATAGTTACTGAGAAACTGACCTAAACACAAACACTTCACAAGTACCAAATATCACTCTGTAGGACCAACAATTACTGAGAAACTGACCTAAATGGAAAAACTTAAGAGAGTCACTGGACAGAAAACTATACATCACCTTGAAATCATCAAGACAAACACTGAGCAAGATTCATGATGATCACTTCAAAAATGTGACCTCTAGAGCATCAACAAGGTTTTCCTTCGATTTGGCCAGGTGAACTAGTTTTTGATATCAAGTGACCCAGTTTTAAACTAGACCTAGAAATCATCAAGACAAACATTTTGAGCAATATTTATGATGATTATTCCAAAAATGTGACCTCTGGAGTGTTAACAGTTTTCTGCTGATTTGGCCAGGTCACCTAGTTTTTGACCCGCTGATGTGACCCAGTTTCAAACTTGACCTAGAAATCATCAAGACAAACATTTTGAGCAAGATTCATGATGATTGCTTCAAAAATGTGACCGCTAGAATGTTAACAAGGTTTTCTGCAGATTTGGCCAAGTGACCTAGTTTTTGACCCCAAGTGACCCAGTTTCAAACCTGACCTAGAAATCATCAAGACAAACATGTTGAGCAAGATTCATGATTGCTTGAAAAATGTGACCACTAGAGTGTTAACAAGGTTTTCTGCTGATCTGGCCAGGTGACCTAGTTTTTGACCCCAGGTGACCCAGTTTCGAACCTGACCTAAAAATCATCGACAAACATTTTGAGCAAGATTCATGATGATTGCTTAAAAAATGTGACCACCAGAGTGTTAACAAAGTTTTCTGCTGATTTGGCCAGGTGATCTAGTTTTTGACTCCAAGTGACCCAGTTTCGAACTTGACCTAGAACTCATCAAGACAAACATTTTGAGCAAGATTCATGATTATTGCTTCAAAAATGTGACCGCTAGAGTGTTAACAAGGTTTTCTGCTGGTTTGGCCTGGTGACCTAGTTTTTGATACCACATCACCCAGTTTCAAACTTGACCTAGAAATCATCAAGACAAACATTTTGAGCAAGATTCATGATGATTGCTTGAAAAATGTGACCGCTAGAGTGTTAACAAGGTTTTCTGCTGATTTGGCCTGGTGACCTAGTTTTTGACTCCAAGTGACCAAGTTTCGAACTTGACCTAGAAATCATCAAGACAAACATTTTGAGCAAGATTCATGATGATTGCTTGAAAAATGTGACCGCTAGAGTGTTAACAAGGTTTTGTGCTGATTTGGCCCGGTGACCTGGTTTTTGACCCCAAGTGACCCAGTTTCGAACTTGACCTAGAAATCATCAAGACAAACATATTGAGCAAGATTCATGATGATTGCTTCAGAAATGTGACCACTAGAGTGTTAACGTTTTCTGCTTATCTGGCCAGGTGACCTAGTTTTTGACCCCAAGTGACCCAGTTTCGAACTTGACCTAGATTTAATAGAGGCAAAAATTTTGAGCAAGTTTCATCAAGATTGGGTCAAAACTATGACCTCTAGAGTGTTAGTAAGTTTTTCCTTTGATTTGACCTTGTGACCTAGTTATTGACCCCAAGTAACCCAGTATCAAACTTGACCTAGATTTCATAGAGGCAAACATTCTGACCAAGTTTCATCAAGATTGGGTCAAAACTGTGACCCCTAGAGTGTTAACAAACTAATTGTTGACGACGAACGGACGACGACGGACATAGGGTGATGACAATAGCTCACCCTGAGCTTTTGCTCAGGTGAGCTAATAAATTGATATATAGTATTTACACTATCATAAAATGTGGCATCTGACAGCCTGTAAAAATATCAGTTAGTCTCATGATTTTGAACTAGATCAATTAATGTTGGCAACATTAATTCAGAGATACGATAAAAAATCATTTCATTTCAAGAACAAGACTAACTGAAATTTTACAGGCTGTCAGGTGCCACATTTTATAATTGTATTGATACCATATATTAATTTATTAAACTTTCTTGGATAATAAAATGTGTACCGTAATATACGTAAGTATTGGGAAAAAATAATTAAATTTCTGGCTGTCCCAATACTTAGAAACACGAAAATTAATTATTTTATTAGGTGTCCCAATACTTACGTCTCGTAGTTGAAAATGGCACCGATTAATGATGAAAATGTGTCATATTTGTGTTCACTGTTTTGTGTATTTTCGGACCGCTGTCTCGTTAACCTAATCTATTGTTAATACTGAATAAACAGATTGGCACTTATTGTTTTGATTTATAATCCCCTCGTTTATCTATCATGTGTTGAAAGCGTTCCAGTGAAAAAAATAATCATATACTGCTTCCCCGCTTTATTGGTTAATTGCGCATAACCGATACCGCAAATGCGGGGAACAATCTACCTGTTCTAAAAATACTGCCATTACATCGCGTGATGACGTTATTATTGGGGTTCATCAACGATGTTTTGGGGTTCATCTCAACAGTGTTTTAGGGTCCCCCAATGCTGTTTTGCAATAAAGCGTTATCGATAAACAATTCTGTCGAATTTCTTTTTATTATTTATTATTATTATTTATTCATATTTTTTTTTTGTTGTGTTTGTTTTTTTTTGTAGAACTTTACTGATGCACTCGAGTTGCAAACTAAGATGGGACGTATCACGTGACAACCACAAAATGGCGGCGCATCCAGACTGATGCAAACGCATGTGCGTTTTCATTCTTGCAGATTTCTTGAATAAATGTCATATTCTCAAAGAAAGGTTTTATTTATTTTCTACTTTCTAACCAGCCTGCCTTAGGTAACCCCCTGTTGTATGCTTAGACGTAAAATATTGTGTGACATCGCTTGTAAACAAAACAAAACACAAACCGAGAAAACAGTTTTACCCTGTAAACTAGATCATTTTTTTCACCCAAATGCACTGTCCCAATTCATATGGTACAAAAAATTACTGAAAATTTTAGCGATTTTTGATATGTCTCAATTCTTAGGGTGACGAAAAATAATTATTTTTACGAATTGTGAGGGTGTCCCAATACTTTAGGTGTCCCAATACTTAGGTATATTACGGTATTTTTGAGGAATATGGAGCCTTTAACATTTGACACGTTGTTTCAAGATAAAGCAGATGTTTGCAGCCATGTTTCTAGCCAATGAGTCTTTCATAATACTCTTAATTTGTATGTCTCATTATGTCACCTTTGGTCGACATTTTTAAAAATAGAATTTCAAACAATAGAAAGCGAGAAAAAGTCAATCAATAGCTGCCAATAGCAGGGCTTCCATTAACTTCCAGACTCAGGAAGTCCCAGGCTTCCTACCCCTCAAATTTGGAAGTCCCACAGGAAAATCTAGGAAGTCCCACTTTTTTTCCGTGCTGCGGCGGTCTGCCCTTTCTTTAGTAGAACATAGGTTCTTATTTCAGTGTCACACAGAATCATCATGATATGCTTCTCTTAGATGTGTTTTAAAAATGTCCTTATTGCTTATTAAAATTCGATCACATCTTTTTGGAAAGCCTGTACTTGTATGTCGGACCTTAGAGAAAGCATCAACATTGGTACAACTTCACATTCGTTTCAAAGCCCAGAGAAAGAAAAAAGAAAAGAAAATACATGAGAGAAAACACCCAAAACTTAAAAATAAACTATGCTGAAATTATTTTGCAGAAATGTATTTAATGAAATATTTGTTCAGATTGAAGCCGATCAACACGAGCGAACGACTTGCTTACTTCACAAAAATTGTGGGAAAACGGCGCCGACTCGTGCAACAACAAACAAATTAAAGGCAGCTCTCGATGAAATACCAACAGCAAAATGTTCGTTCGCGGAGAAAAGCAAGCAAAACCATCGCAAATTGCCTATATTTAGACTTACTTTGCGTCTTTTCCGCGCTAGTAAACAGCGCAACAGGAACAAGGCTACGCATTTAGAGACAAGTTTTCCGAAAATTTTGATGAAAAGTATGTTTTTTTTTGTTTTTTTTTGAATCTGAATTTTTATTTTGTAATTTCCCGTTACAAAACACCTTCTGAGATCCGGGTAATCTCAAAAGGGTCTCCAGTCCTTTCATACAACATCATTCTTCCCATATATTCATATGTGCACCACACTCATATTCATATTCACTCTCTGACAGTCTGGAGCCTGTCTTACAGAAAAAAGGAAAAAATTATATGTTGAAAGACCTTTACAATTTTTTGTGGTGCACCTCTCTCACTATCAATCGCACTACAGTTTTATGGCAAGTTACAGAACGAAATGTTAGGTTTCAATAAGGATTTTCTAAGCATTGTTATTATACATATTTACACCAGTATCTCTCCATAAGATGATCGGCCTCAGAGATACAAAGTTTGGCTTAATTTTTTTTTTTTTTTTATATCTCTGTGCATTATATTGAGATTTTTTGTCATTGTTTGTATGCTTTCTGTGGCCATATTCCAAAATATTGAGAAATTCTGATGTAATCACAGTGGTATCCTTATACAATACATATTAGATTCCCATTTTTGGTCTGGCAACCATTCCAACCAGGGTGGGGGATTGGGGTGAGGTGGGTGTTCAAACGGAAGGGGAACATGGCAAGTGTAGTGGGTGGGATTCGGTGAGGTTAGGAAATTGCTTGCACAGTAACTGTTAGAGTTGTTATATTTGTTCACTTAATCTAATGTATTCATTTTTTTTTGTTCTAATTTATATAATATCATTTATTAACTCATACTGACTCCATTCTTTCTGAAATGTATCAAACACATTATTTTTGGTCGCAACATATTGGTGCACTTTATGCATGAATTTCAATTGTTTTTTAAAAGGATTTAGAAACAAATCTGACCTTGCTGTAAAAAGGTCAAACGTCAACAAAGGACCATCATTTTAGCAATTTGGTAGATCTCCTGTCCCCCATAATTTGTGCAAAGATTAGGGCTCAGGGCTTATTTGGTTCTGGAGAAGAAGATTTTTAAAGGTGTTTACCATATATGGGCATGGCAGCCATTTTGATCAATGGACCACGCCCATTTTAGCAATCTTTCGTTCTCCTGCTCCAAGGAGGTTCCACATGAAAATTGAGCAACACTGGCCCAGAGACTTCAGAGGAGAAGTCATATGAAATTATCAACATTTTTTACATACATATGGGACCCATACAAATGCATAGGGAAGCAAACTTGACCCCACCATAAAAAGGTCAAATGTCAATATACAACCATCATTTCAGCAACTATAATAGACCTCCCGTCCCTGATGATTTGTGCAAAGATTCAGCCATAAGGCATCCTTGGTCCTGGAGAAGTAGATTTTTAAAGACTTTTATCATATATGGGCATGGCAAACATCTTAGTCAATGGACTGCAACTATTTTAGCAATCTTTCATTCCCCTATTCTAGAAGGGTCCAAATAAAATTTGAGTAACACTGACCCAGAGGCTCCAGAGAAGTTGTTTGAAATTCTCAACATTTTTCACATACACATGCATAGGGAAGCAAACTTGACCTTGCTATAAAAAGGTCAAATGTCAATGTATGACCCAGGGTTCTCGGGGACACAGATTTCTGCGTCCCTGCGTCCCGGGACGCATAAATCAGGGTCCGGACTCCTAAAAATTCCCACGGCTGAGTCCACCGGATACATGTTTTTTTTTCCGTTGGACTACTACTTATTATGATCGGATTATTTGACTGAAGTCTAAAGTCCGCCTCATGTTATTCGTACCATCTGTAGCATCTTAAAAGAACAGCAGTAATCCGCCACGTGCTTTTCACACCTGCGACAATACCATTATTTGCTAAGCAAGCGGTAGTTAAACAGGTCTTGGCAGTTCACACTTCAGCGATTGAGCAATTAAAGTATGCGACTGACACCAGTATGCGACCCCTTCCTCATTATGTATTGCCTGCATCGACTGACAGATTCATCGAAAATGCAAACGCAGGTGTCAGGCTTTCAGCCCTTGAGGCTGGCGTTTTTTTTTGTTGTTGTTTTTTTATCCACTGATCTTTTTTTTTTTTCCATTTTAAAATTTCATCGGGCGCTGAATTTTCATCACTAACATCAAAAATGCCTGCTTACGGTTTTCTGTTAAAAGACAACACTCGGCCACAAGAAAAATAGTACCTTATCCTTTTGCGAGATATCAGTCTGCACATCAAAATGGTTATTCCTTCGTGTCACTAAAAAAAAAAATAGTTTCCAAGTCCCATCGAATCTGTTCCGTAAATCCTGTGAAGAGTCTAATAGGGCTGCTCAGAAGCACCCCGAACGACCGTATACAATTCCGGACTGTTCTAGTATAAGTTACATTTTCCATTGTTTCTGCTTGAAAAAAGTGCATGCTCATAACGGTAGCGCGTGCTCGTAAGGATGACGTCATTTGACAGCGTGGTGGGAAACCGCTTTGGGAGAAAAACGAACTATTACCATGTTGCATGGTAGAGCATTTTCTTGTCAGAAATGCATATGAAAGACACATATTAAAAATAGAACTTAATTATCAAGACTTTTTCGGCAAATCAATTGAAATTTCAACTAGTGAAGAAGCCCGGATATTTTTTCGTAGCGTGTATTGATTGCAGCACGGTGCACATGTAAACACTGAAATGACTTTTTGCGGGGAGCTCAATGTCCATGATTAGAATGTGCGGATATATTGCATATATAAGTTTGCGATGGCATAAAACGGAGCTTTAATTGGTTTTGATTAAAATATGTTTCACTTAATATCCATAACGCTCAAAATCACTTTATACAGACCGCAACAAACCGAACTTTTTTGGGTTGGGATGGGGTATTGAATTTAACTGAAAAGCAATGAAAGAGGAGTGCCATTGGGAGGATTAGCTCATATTTCTTGAGAAATGTCCTTGAATCTTTTGCTACATAGAGCATAAAATAATAATATCTGCTTTACTTGCAACACATGACGGAAGAGTTCAAGAATTGCTACATGTACCTGAAATAAAAATCTAAAAACACTGACTGCATTACTTTGTTACTATAAGCTAAAAACACTCACTGCATTACTTTATTAAATATTAAAAGTGCAACGATCTTTACCTGCAATTAAAATAGGTTAGGACTGTCATGTCATGTCATGCAAAAAATTCTCTATTTTCCTATGAGAGAGACATGATGTCATCCTAATTTCTGGGCCAGCTCCATTGAATTAATTAACAACATCAGAATGTGTGATAATGATTACCAGTTGGTTACACTCATTGCTCGGAATAATACATAAAGCAGACCAAAATCAGTTGGAAAAAAAAAAAAAAAAAAAAAAAAAAAGTATGTGAAATTAAAGAAACTGATTCTCCATCAGGTATTTATAGAATGAAGTTACCGGGGATATGCTCACTATTAAAAGAGTCATGAAAAAAAAAAAAAACAAAAAAACAAGAGGGCCATGATGGCCCTGTAACACTCACCTGAGCAACATAGCACTTTGAGAACCTGATCTAGAACTGATCAAGGTAAACATTCTGATCAAAGTTCAAAATGATTATATTAACAAGACAATGTAGCATGTCTAATGGACTGTGAAATAAAAGTCAAGGTCAAATATGGATGACTGCACTCAAGAGGCCATGCTAAGATGTATGCATGTACTAAGTATCACTGGCTGTAGGAGCAATAGTTACTGAGAAACTGACCTAAACACAAACACTTCACAAGTACCAAATATCACTCTGTAGGACCAACAATTACTGAGAAACTGACCTAAATGGAAAAACTTAAGAGAGTCACTGGACAGAAAACTATACATCACCTTGAAATCATCAAGACAAACATTTTCAGCAAGATTCATGATGATCACTTCAAAAATGCGACCTCTAGAGCATCAACAAAGGTTTTCCTTTGATTTGGCCAGGTGAACTAGTTTTTGATATCAAGTGACCCAGTTTTAAACTAGACCTAGAAATCATCAAGACAAACATTTTGAGCAATATTTATGATGATTATTTCAAAAATGTGACCTCTGGAGTGTTAACAGTTTTCTGCTGATTTGGTCAGGTCACCTAGGTTTTGACCCGCTGATGTGACCCAGTTTCAAACTTGACCTATAAATCATCAAGACAAACATTTTGAGCATTTTGATTGATTGTGTTGGGGTTTAACGACACGTCAACCCTTGAGGGTCATTTTGTGTCGTCTCCCAGAGAAAGGGAGAAAAGAGATAGAAGAGAGAGTACAGGAGATGAAAGAGAGGGACAGGGAAGAAAGAGGAACAGGAATGAAAGTGAAGAAACAGAAGAAATAAAAACGTTCCCCCTCTACCATTACCCACTACAAGGATAGCAGGCCTTGCCCAACTGTAAGCCAATATCAGTTGGACGCCCCAGTGATGTAAGATATACAGCACCTTCGCACCACCCGACCACCCCCAACATTTTGAGCAAGATTCATGATAACTGCTTCAAAAATGTGACCGCTAGAGTGTTAACAAGGTTTTCTGCTGATTTGGCCCGGTGACCTAGTTTTTTACCCTAAGTGACCCAGTTTCAAACCTGACCTAGAAATCATCAAGACAAACATGTTGAGCAAGATTCATGATGATTGCTTGAAAAATGTGACCACTAGAGTGTTAACAAGGTTTTCTGCTGATCTGGCCAGGTGACCTAGTTTTCGACCCCAGGTGACCCAGTTTAGAACTTGACCTAAAAATCATCAAGACACATTTTGAGCAAGATTCATGATGATTGCTTAAAAAATGTGACCACTAGAGTAAAGTTTTCTGCTGATTTGGCCCGGTGACCTAGTTTTTGACTCCAAGTGACCCAGTTTCGAACTTGTTCTAGAACTCATCAAGACAAACATTTTGAGCAAGATTCATGATTATTGCTTCAAAAATGTGACCACTAGAGAGATAAGATTTTATGCTGATTTGGCCTGGTGACCTAGTTTTTGACCCCAGGTGTTCCAGTTTCGAACTTGACCTAGAAATCATCAAGACAAACATTTTGAGCCAGATTCATGATGATTACTTCAAAAATGTGACCGCTAGAGTGTTAACAAGGTTTTCTGCTGATATGGCCCGGTGATATAGTTTTTGACCCCACGTGACCCAGTTACAAATATGTCCTAGAACTCATCAAGACAAACATTTTGAGCAAGATTCATGATTATTACTTCAAAAATGTGACCACTAGAGTGTTAACAAAGTTTTCTGCTGGTTTGGACTGGTGACCTAGGTTTTGATACCATGTGACCCAGTTTCAAACCTGAACTAGAAATCATCAAGACAAACATTTTGAGCAAGATTCATGATGATTGCTTCAAAAATGTAACCGCTAGAGTGTTAACAAGGTTTCTGCTGATTTGGCCCGGTGACCTAGTTTTTGACTCCAAGTGACCCAGTTTTGAACTTGACCTAGAAATCATCAAGACAAACATTTTGAGCAAGATTCATGATGATTGCTTGAAAAATGTGACCGCTAGAGTGTTAACAAGGTTTTCTGCTGATTTGGCCCGGTGACCTAGTTTTTGACTCCAAGTGACCCAGTTTTGAACTGGACCTAGAAATCATCAAGACAAACATTTTGAGCAAGATTCATGATGATTGCTTGAAAAATGTGACCGCTAGAGTGTTAACAAGGTTTTCTGCTGATTTGGCCCAGTGACCTAGTTTTTGACCCCAAGTGACCCAGTTTCAAACTTGACCTAGATTTAATAGAGGCTAACATTTTGAGCAAGATTCATGATGATTGCTTGAAAAATGTGACCGCTAGAGTGTTAACAAGGTTTTGTGCTGATTTGGCCCAGTGACCTAGTTTTTGACCCCAAGTAACCCAGTATCGAACTTGACCTAGATTTCATAGAGGCAAACATTCTGACCAAGTTTCATCAAGATTGGGTCAAAACTGTGACCTCTAGAGTGTTAACAAACTAATTGTTGGCGACGGACATAGGGTGATGACAATAGCTCACCCTGAGCTTTTTCTCAGGTGAGCTAAAAAAAAATGGGACTCCTATTTTTGGAGAGTGGGACTCCTACTTTTTAGCTGGGACTCCTACTTTCTATAAAAGGGGAGTCCTGGACTCCTACTTTTAAAATCCTAGTGAGAAACCTGTGACCATTATTTTAAAAACTTTGGCAGACCTCCAGTCCCCAATGATTTATGCAAAGATTCAGCCACAAGGCATCCCCAGTTCTGGAAAAGAAGATTTTCAAAGGTTTTTACCATAATTATATGGGTATAGTGGCCATCTTGGTCAATGGACTGCAACCTTTTTAGCAATCTTTCATCGCCTGCCCCAGGGAGGCTCCAAATGAAATTTGAGCAACATTGGCCGCGAGGCTCCAGGGGAGGAGTCATTTGAAATTCTCAACATTTTTTCCCATACAAATCCATAGGGAAGCAAACTTGACCTTCCTGTAAAAAGGTCAAATGTCAATGTACGACCATTATTTTAGCTATTTCGGTAGACCTCCCGACCCTGATAAATTATGCAAAGGTTCAGCCACAAGGCATCCTCTGTTCTGGAGAAGAAGATTTTTAAAGGTTTTTACCATATAAGGGCATGGCAGCCATCTTGGTCAATGGAAAGCAACCATTTTAGCGATCTTTCATTCACCTGCCCCAGGGAGGCTCCAAATGAAATTTGAGCAACATTGGCCTAGAGGCTCCAGAGGAGAAGTCATTTGAAATTCTGAACATTTTTTCCCAAACGAATGCATAGGGAAGCAAACTTGACCTTGCCATAAAAAGGTCAAATGTCAATGTACGACTATTATTTAAGCAACTTTGTTAGACCTCCCGTCCCCGATGATATATGCAAAGATTCAGCCACAAGGCATCCTCGGTTTTGGAGAAGAAGATTTTTAAAGGTTTTTACCATATATGGGCATGGCTGCCATCTTGTTCAATGGATAGCAACCACTTTAGCAAGCTTTCATTTCCCTGCCCCAGGGAGGCTTCAAATGAAATTTGAGCAATATTAAACTAGACGCTCCAGGGGAGAAGTCATTTGAAATTCTCAACATTTCTCCCATACAAATGCATAATGTCAACGTATGACAATTATTTTAGCAATTTTGGTAGACCTCTAATCCCCGATGATTTATGCGAAGATTCAGCCATAAGGTATCCTCGGTTCTGGAGAAGAAGATTTTTAAAGGTTTTTACCACAGATGGGCATGGCAACCATCTTGGTCAACGGACCACAACCATTTTAGCAATTTTTCGTCCCCCCAACCTAAGGAGGATCCATATGAAATGTGAGCAAAATTGGCTTAGGAGCTTCAGAGGAGAATTTATGGACCGGTTTTCTGCCCCCCCCCCCCCCCCCCCCCCTAGTCTGTTTCTTCAACCCCCCTTGAGATTTTTTCAGCAGCAGGCTCAACTGATTATATATGTGTCAAATATGGTGGTAAATCAAATAAAATAACCTTCTGAAGTAGCAAGAGGTGTAATAAGTACTACATTGTTTACTCCTTCCCTCCACCTCCACCCGCACAACTTCCCATCATGGATCTGTTTCTTCTTTTTTTGTCAGTATGACATTCTCTCCTAGATAGACACAGGTATGTTGAAGCAGAGAAAGGTCGGGGGTAAACTTTGGCTGTGAAATCAACAATCACTCAAAAACTAGAGGACGGAAAGTGGGGAGTAAGGGGGGCGGGGAAGAAACTGACTAGTTGGTTTCTTTCCACCCCCCACCCTGCCCCCACACCTCTCTTGGACTCTTTCTTTTGTCTGTATAGGTATGTTGAATTTTACTAGTCAGAAGAAGGTGGTATTTAACTAGTTTAGCCTTATGTTGGAAAATTCCCAGTGGTGATGGGGGGGAGGGGAGGGGGGGTGGGGGTAAGAAACCAACCAGTCAGTTTCTTCCCCCACCCCACCCCTCTCCCCACAGTCAAGGTGCTTTGTGGTACTGATAAATTGTTCTAGCTATTTAAATCATCATATGTAACAATTTACCACCATTTATTTGACATATATAACTAGTTCACCCTTATGCTGAAAAAAAAGTCCAAGAGGGTGGGTGGGGTGTGGGGGGAAGAAACCAACTATCAGTTTCTTCCCCTACCCTAGTCCGTTTCATTGCAGTAATGATAAAACCTTCTAGCTTATTAACATTAACTTATGACTTATCACCATTTAATTCCATGTATTTAACTAGTTCAGCCTTATGTTGAAAAAATTTCCAGAGGTAGTGGGGGTGGGGGGGAGGGGGGGGAGAAACCAACTAATCAGTTTCTTCCCACACCCTAGTCTGTTTCTTTGCAGCAATGATAAAACCTTCTAGCTTATCAACATTAACTTATTTTATGATTAACCCCCATTTATTTCATGTATTAAACTAGTTCAACCTTATGTTGAAAAAATTCCCCTAGGTGGTGGTGGTGTGGGTGGGGTGCGGGGGTGAGAGGCGGGGTTAGCGGGGAAGCAACTAACTAGTCAGTTTCTTTCCCCCACCCTCCAGTCAAGGTGCTTTGCGGTAATGACAAATTGTTCCAGCTATTTAAATTATCATATGTAACAATTTACTGCCATTCACATTGCACATATATAACTAGTTCACCCTAATGCTGAAACAAGAGGACCATGATGGTCCTATATCGCTCACCTGAGTAAACAGATTTGCATACTTACTATTGAAGTTTCAGCCAAGTTCACTGCTCTAAGATTTTTGTATAAATTTTATAGCACCAACCCCGCCCCCCACACCCCAGGCCATGTTTTTTTTTTTAATACACCTTGACGACTTGAACTGAATCTTAAAAGAGGGTCACCAAAGGAACATTTCTGCCAAGTTATATTGAAATTGGTCCAGTAGTTTAAAGTGTTTTATATGGCTATAAAGCCCTACCCCCTAACGGCCATGTTTTTTTAAGAATCATGACAGCTTGAACTAGAGCTGGTGTTTGTAACACACTATGCCCCCAACTGCCTGACTCTCACACTGCTTGACTCCAACACTGCTTGCCCATGACGGTAACAACAATACAAATATATGAGATTTCAATGTTATTTTATCAAAGGGAAATAACTCTAAAATAGGAGATAATTGGGATAAGATAAAAATACGGGTCACCTATTTTTTCATGAGGAATCAAAACATGAAATTTCAAAACATTAGCATACATGGTTCTAAACTTAAGCTATACACAATAAAGCAACGATGTTAAATGGCCAGAAATTGCGAAGGGCCATAACTCCAACATTTCATTTAATTGGTTCAAAATTTAATCAGGTGATCTCCTCCTCAATCCCAATCAGTATACCAAATATCATGGCTCTGGCTTAAATACTTTTTGAGATATCTTGCTGACAAGGTCAAAATGCCTAGAAGGGCCATAACGTCAATTTTTCATGGAATTCCCTAAAAAACAAATCAGGTAATCTCCACATCATCCCCAATCAAGACCCTAGCTTTTGTACTTTTCGAGACATCTTGCTGACAAGGTCAAATACGCAGAACCGCAAAGTGTCATAACTTTATCAATATTTTCTCAAAATATAATCAGGTAATTTACACATCATTCCCACTCACTATATCTAATTTCAAGAACCCAGCTTCAATACTTTTCCAGATATCTTGCTCACAAGATTAATTTCTGATTTTTTTTCAAAAGGGCATAACTCTAAACAAACCATGCTGGACAAGAAAAAAAATACGGGTCAGCTATTTTTTCATTGGGAACCCAAATATAAAATTTCAAAACCCTAGCAAGCAGGGTTCTTAAGCTATGGCATGCACAAAAAAGCTTGACGAACAGACAAACGGACAAACAAAGGCAATATAATATGCCCCATCAATTTCATTCGAAACTGGGGGCATAATCAGGTCATCTACTCATCGCTACCAATCTATTCATCAAGTTTCAAGGCTCCAGCTTCAATAGTTTTTTAGATATTTTGCTTACAAGGGAAACAAGCTCAAATTTACAAAAGGCCATTACTTACGAAATATTTTTCAGAATTTACACAAAAGTTAATCAGGTCATCTACTTATCATTACCAATCAATTCACCAAGTTTCAAGTCTCTAACTCTAACAGTTTTTTGAGATATTTTGCTATCAAGATAAAAATGCCCAAAATTACAAAGGGCCATAACTCAATAAGTATTTTTCAAGATTTATTCAAAAGTTAACCAGGTTGTCTACTCATCATTACAAATCCATTCACCAAATTTCATGGCTCTAGCTCTAACAGTTTTTGAGATATTTTGCTGACAAGGTAAAAATGCCCAAAATCACAAAGGGCCATAACTCAAGAAGTATTTTTCAAAAAATTCTTCAAAAGTTAATCAGGTTTTTTACTCATCTTAACCAGGTTGTCTACTCATCATTACAAATCCATTCACCAAATTTCATGGCTCTAGCTCTAACAGTTTTTGAGATATTTTGCTGACAAGGTAAAAATGCCCAAAATCACAAAGGGCCAAAACTCAAGAAGTATTTTTCAAAAATTTCTTCAAAAGTTAATCAGGTTTTTTACTCATCACTACCAGTCTATTCATCAAGTTTCAAGGCTCTAGCTCCAACTGTTTTTGAGATATTTTGCTGACAAGGTAAAAATGCCATAACTCATGAAGTACTTTTCAGAATTTCTTTAAAAAATTAATCAGGTCATCTATTCATCACTATAAATCAATTTATTAAGTTTCAAGGCTCTAGCTCTAACAGTTTTTGAGATATTTTGCTGACAAGGTAAAAATGCCCAAAATTACAAAGGGGCATAACTCAAGAAGTATATTTCAAAATTTCTTCAAACGTTAATCAGATTGTCTACTCATCACTACCAGTCTATTCATCATGTTTCAAGGCTCCAGCTTCAATAATTTTTTAGATATTTTGCTGACAAGGTAAAAATGCCCAAAATTACAAAGGGCCATAACTCATGAAGTATTTTTCAAAATTTCTTCAAAAGTTAATCAGGTCATCTACTCATCACTACAAATCCGTTTACTAAGTTTTAAGGCTCTAGTTCTAACAGTTTTTGAGATATTTTGCTGACAAGGTAAAATGCCCAAAATTACAAAGGGCCACAACTCATGAAGTATTTTTCAAAATCAGGTTGTCTACTCATCACTACTAGTCTATTCATTAAGTTTCAAGGCTCTAGCTTGAATAGTTTTTGAGATATTTTGCAGACAAGATTACATCCATATTTTTTCAAAGGGCTTTAACTCAGAAAAGGGGCATAATCCTGTCAAGAAAAAAAACATGTGTCAGCTATTTTTTCATGAGGAATCCATATAAGAAATTTCAAAACAGTAGCATTCACGGTTCTAAAGTTATGCTAGGGACTCACATAGATAAAATTCATAGTCCCATGATGAAATAACGAGTCCTTTAAACATATTTTAGAGCAACTTTCTACCATATTTTCTGAGTCCAGGAACTCACATATATAAAATTTGTGAGTCCCAAAGAGAAATTATGAGTATATGAAGCAAGACTCGCAGGTAAAAAAATCACTGTCAGTGGTTTCTGATAAGAAGCTTTTTAGTTTTCTATTTAGATATATAGGGAAAATAAGCCCCACCCCATGGCAGCCATGTTTTTTGACGAATCATGATTGCTTGAACAATCTTGGTAGAGGGTCACCAAAGCAACATTCCAGCCATGTAATATTGAAATCGGTCAGGGGGTATTTGACAAGAAGAATTTTAAAGTTTTCTATGCAGATATATATGAACAACAAGCCCCGCCCCCTGGGGGCCATGGTTTTTGACGTATCATGAAGGCTTGAACAATCTTGGTAGAAGGTCACCAAAGCAACATTCCTGCCAAGTTACATTTAACTTGGTCAAACTGTTTCTTACAAGAAGATTTTTAAAGTTTTCTATATATATATGTAGGGAAAATAAGCCCTGCCCCCTAGTGGCCATGTTTTTTGACGAATCATGACGGCTGGTAGAGGGTCACAAGAAACATTCCTGCCAAGTTGTATTGAAATCGGTCCATTTGTTTCTGCAAAGAAGATTTTTTAAAGTTTTATATATAGATGTATAGGGAAAATAAGCCCCGCGTCCCCCAGCAGCCATGTTTTTTTGATGAATCATGATAACTTGAACAATCTTGGTAGAGGGTCACCAAGGAAACATATCTACCAAGTTATAATGAAATCTGTCCTGTGGTTTCTGACAGGAAGAATTTTAAAGTTTTCTATATAGATATATAAGGACAAGAGGACCATGATGGTCCTATATCGCTCACCTGAGCAAACAGATTTGTATACTTATATTAGTGTTGAAGTTTCAGCCAAGTTCACTGCTATAAATTTTATAGCCCTGCACCCCCCACCCCCACCAACCCCCCAAAGCAGCCATGTTTTTTTTCTTTTAAACGCATCATGACAACTAAATCTTGAAAGAGGGTCACCAAAGGAACATTTCTGCCAAGTTATATTGAAATTGGTCCAGTGGTTTCTGACAAAAAGATTTTTGAAGTGTTTTATATTGCTATAAAGCCCTACCCCCTAACAGCCATTTTTTTCTTTTTGATGAATCATGACATCTTGAAAAAACTTGGTTGAGGGTCACCAAAGGAACAATCTGTTTACCAAGTTAAACCAAGTTAAACTGAAATCGGTTCAGTGGTTTCTGACAAGAAGATTTTCAAAGTTTTCTATCTAGATATATAGAGAAAACAAGAGGCCCACGGGCCACGGGTCACTCACCTGAGTGGCATAGCCACTGCAGATATGCAGATGTTATGCAACAGTTTTCCAATCCTGTCATCGCAACTAATGAAAAGATCATCATTTAAGCAGTTCTTTATTTTGAAGAAGAAGATATATGGCATGCCAGTCAATTGAGCGTGATCATTTGAACAAACTCTAAATGGCAGCCAACCTGGATTTACGATCGGCACGATTTTAGCTATTTTTGATCTACGTCACCCCAATGCTTCCTACCAAGTTTCGAGTCAACTGGCCTTTCAGTTCAGGAAAAGAGGCCAAAAATAGATTTTTCAAGATGGCTGCCATGGCGGCCATCTTGGATATCCGATTGCACGATTTTAGCTATTTTTGATCTACAAGTCACCCCAATGTCTCCTACGAAGTTTGGAGTCAATTGGCCTTTCGGTGCAGGAGAAATAGCTAAATAGATTTTCAAGATGGCGGCCATGATAGCCATCTGGGATTTCTGATCAGAACGATTTTAGCTATATTTGATCTACAAGTCACCCTGATGCTTCCTACTAAGTTTCGAGTCAAGTGACTTTTGGGTTTAGGAGAAGAAGCGAAAAATAGATTTTCAAGATAGCCGCCATGGCGGACATCTTGGATTTACGATCGGCATGATTTTAGCTATTTTTGATCTACAAGTCACCCAAATGCTTCCTACCAAGTTTCGAGTCAACTGGCCTTTCGGTTCAGGAGAAGAAGCGAAAAATAGATTTTCAAGATGGCGGCCATCTTGGATTTCCGATCGGCACGATTTTAGCTATTTTTGATCTACAAGTCACCCCGAAGCTTCCTATCAAGTGTGGAGTCAACTGGCCTTTCGGTTCAGGAGAAGAAGCGAAAAATAGATTTTCAAGATGGCTGCCATGGCGGCCATCTTGGATTTCCGATAGGCACGATTTTAGCTATTTTTGATCTATAAGTCACCCAAATGCCTCCTACCAAGTTTAGAGTCAATTGGCTTTTCGGTTTAGGAGTAGAAGCGAAAAATACATCTTCAAGATGGCGGCCATGGCCTTGGATTTCGGATCATCACGATTTTAGCTATTTTTGATCTACAAGTCACCCTGATAATACCTAGCAAGTTTGGAGTCAATTGGCCTTTCGGTTCAGGAGAAGAAGCGAAAAATAGATTTTCAAGATGGCGGCCATGGCGGCCATCTTGGATTTCCGATTGGAACTATTTAGCTATTTTTGATCTACAAGTCATCCCGATGCTTCCTACCAAGTATCAAGTCAATTTGCCCAGGGGTGTAGGAGGAGTAGGCTTTTAAAGCAATTGTTGACGCCGCACGACGCATGACGGACGACGGACATTGACTGACCACAATAGCTCACCATGAGCACTTCATGCTCAGGCGAGCTAATAAGCCCCACCCCTAACAGCCATGTTTTTTTGACAAATCAGGATTGCTTGAACATTCTTGGTAGAGGGTCACCAAAGCAACATTGAAATCGGTCAGAGGTATTTGACAAGAATTTAAAAGTTTTCTATACAGATATATACGGAAAATAAGCCCCGCCCCCTCTGGGGGCCATGTTTTTTGACGTATCATGAAAGCCATAACAATCTTGGTAGAAGGTCACCATTCCTGTCAAGTTACATTGAATTCGGTGTAACGGTTTCTTACAAAAAGATTTTTAAAGTTTTTATATAGATATATAGGGAAAATAAGCCCCGCCCACATAGCGGCCATGTTTTTTGATGAATCAAGACAGCTTGAACAACCTTGGTAGAGGGTCACCAAAGAAATATTCCTGCTAGGTTATATTGAAATCCGTCCAGTGGTTTCTGACAAGAAGATTATTAAACTTTTCTATATAGATAAATAAGGAAAATAAGCCCCACCCGCTAGCGGCCATGTTTTTTGACAAATCACGATTACTTGAACAATCTTGGTAAAGGGTCACCAAGGAAGGGTCACCAAGGTAACATGTCTGCCAAGTTATATTGAAATCAGTCCAGTGGTTTCTGACAAGAAGATTTTTTCAAGTTTTCTATATAGATATACAGGGAAAATAAGCCTCACCCCCTAGCAGCCATGTTTTTTGACAAATCATGACGGCCTGAACAATCTTGGTACAGGGTCACCAAGGAAACATTTCTGCCAAGTTATACTGAAATCGGTCCAGTGGTTTCTGACAAGAAGATTTTTTTTCTATATAGATATATAGGGAAAATAAGCCCCACCCCCTTGCAGCCATATTTTTTGACGAATCATGATGGCTTGAACAAACTTGGAAGAGGGTGACCAAAGACACATTCCTTACAAGTTATATTGAAATCTGTCCATTGGTTTCTGACAAGAAGATTTTTTAAGTTTTCTATATAGATACATATATAGGGAAAATAAGCCCTGCCCCCTGGCAGCCATGTTTTTTGACGAATCCAAACGGCTTGAACAATCTTGGTAGAGGATCATCAAAAGAACATTTCTGCAAAATTATATGGAAATAGGTCCAGTGGTTTGGGGCAAGATGATTTTTACATTTTTCTATATATAGGGAAAATAAGCCCTGCCCCCCTGGCGGCCATGTTTTTTGACAAATCCAAATGGCTTGAACAATCTTGGTAGAGGATCACCAAAGGAACATTTCTGCAAAATGAAATTTTTAAAGTAAAATTAATTTCAATTAAAGCATACTCACCTCAAGATATTATAAGCCTTATTTGAGCGGTTCACCGCGAGATCGACCTTCAAAAGAAAGACAACTAGGAAAAAAAATTGTTTGAAACAGACTATAGCTCGTCCTAGTTGTCCCCCCTACCAAGCGTCCTGTTTCTAGGTGACCAAGATCGGGTACCAGTCACGCACTGGTTCCCTTCCGTCCACGCCACCGTAAGCAACCAATCAGGACGCGCCAGGTATATTCCCGCCAAAGCACGCACCAAGCGTGTGGCACGCCTAACGCATGCGGTAGACATTGTTACTATAAAGGGTAGACGCAAGGTAGAAAACATCCCTATTTTTTGGGAGCAATAAAATTTAACAATGAAAGCGGGGTGGGAGGAGGGACATTTGATAATATCTTGAGGTGAGTATGCTTTAATTGAAATTAATTTTACTTTAAAAATTTCATTTCAATGTCAGCATACATCACCTCAAGATATTATAAGCCTGAATAATAAGCATAGGTGGGAAGGTAATAATAAAAACAATATAAATCTCTACTCACCCATGCTGGAATCCGGTGAAGTTCAGCAGTCCCCTGGTAATTCATAGTATTTTTAGGGGAATATTTTTGCATTGTAGGTATGCTTGCGGGTCGAATGCCAATATCCGTTGATGGAGAAGAATAAGACAGACCCTTTGAAGAAAAGTTTCACACCGGATTCAAGCAGGCTTAAAATATTGTGAAGAGACTTAAGGTACAGAACGATGGCAGCCAGTAATAGACTGCGCCGCCATGAGAGGTCCCAATGACGATGTATCCTGCCTAATTGGGGCCAAATATCTAAAGTAAAATGAAGAAAAGTTACTATTTGTACGCCAATATGCAGCCCTTACCACATCCTCAAGGGCGACAGAATTCCAATAAGCCCAAGACGAAGACAAAGCTCTAAATTCATGAGCCGAGATTTTCATGAATGACAGATCCGAAGATGATAAATCTGCATAAGCTAGTTTGATAACGTCACCGATCCAACAAGAAATAGTGGAAGGTGAAATATCTTTAGAGCCCTTCAGTGGTAAAAAACAGTCTCTTCCTTCCCGATCTCTTAGCTTTCACTCTGGACAAATAAGCTCTAACAGCTCTGACCGGATACAAAAGTCTAACATCCATATCAGAACCACAAAACTGAGAAAGACCTGGAATAACAATAGGTTCTGGTAATGAATCTGGAAGCTGGTTTTTTGCTAAAAACCCCAGGTTGTGTGAGGAGGATAATGGAATCAGAGTTGCGGTCATACCTAAAACAGCCTTCCTCAATTGACAGAGCATGAATCTCACTTCTTCTAGCAGCCGCAAATGTAAGAAGAAACACTGCTTTAAGCGTGATGTATTTGATGTCAGCAGTCTTTAGTGGTTCATAAGGAGCTTTATTAAGAGACCAAAGAACACAAGTCAAATTCCATTTGGGCGTAAGAGATCTGGAAACCGCCAAGCTAGTGAAAGGTCGGACAGTAGGGACTCCTGCGAAAGACGATGGACAAGCCAATCCTCGAAATATTGGTGAATGTTTGGTCCTAGAGATCGAATATGTCCCGCCACAATCTCCATCAAGTTTGTAAAAACGAAAGCGCTGTTGAGATTTCGAATGGAAGCGCCCGAAATTGGTATACAGTGCCTTCTAGGGAAAATCTCAGGTACTTGCGAGACGCTGGATGAATAGGAATATGGAGGTATGCGTCCATAAAGTCTATAGAAACCGCCCAAGCCCCTGGAGGAATAGCTCTCCGAATGGAGGCCGCAGTTTCCATTTGAAAGTAATCTACCTTCATCATTTTGTTGAGCGATGATAGGTCTATAATGAGACGAAAAAACGGCCGGTTTTCTTCTTCACTAAGAAAATCCGGCTGTAGAGAGGTGGTATCTCTCACAATCTCTACAGCCTTCTTTTCCAGTAGAATCTGCACCTCCTCCCTCAAGTGATTTAAATGTTGTTGAGCTACAGGGAACAGAATTGGAGACAACGATAATGGAGGTTCCCTTGCAAAAGGAATCCTGTAGCCCTTCCGGAGAATAGAAAGGGCCCAGGAATCCGGAGTTATGGCTGACCAAGCCTCCACAAAAATTTAACGAGCTCCCACCGGAAGAGAAGGATGAGGCGCAGATAGAAGGGCCCTGATGATGTCATTTACTCCTCCTAGCGGGCCCCCCCTGAAAGAAGATGATCCACCACGGCCCCCCTTGGTGGATCGAAACCGTTTGAAAGAGACTGCAGACGAAGAAGAAGTGGAAGTGGGAACCCGGCTAGCTTTTGGTTCCCACCTAGACTTCTTCGCTGGATTTGAATTAAAAGTAGAGGAGGAAGGTCTCTTTGTGTTGGCCGATACTCCTGAATAATTTGCTCTCAGGAGGGAATGATGTCTATCGTCTAAATTTGCTCTGAAAACTTCCTCTATTTTACACCCAAAAAGAGAGGAAGAATTCAGAGGAGCTGCTCTAAGATTGTCCTTGTTATGAGATAAAAGTAAATTAGAGGTATTTAGAGCAGCGTTACAGCGCTGATGCAACAGCACAGCAGACACAGATAGGCCTAGGGCCATGATGTGCTTAGCAGAGCGGTTCACTGCTAGAAGTAGACTACGCAGAACATCCGGGTCAACATGCTCTGCGCAGAGGGCCTGAAATGCAGCCGAACCAAAAAAAATCACAATGTGAACTGATGGCCACCGCTCTCCTTGCTAACCGCTCCAAGTACTCTAAATGAGCCACTGGTAAAGAGGCGAATCTGCCCACTAAGATGCCTAGCCTGCCAGCGTCAGCATCAAGGGTGGGTATCTTACTCGGCCAAAATTCCGTATGACAAGCGTAAGAATGTGGTCGAGCAAGGTAATCAATTGTTTTCTTAGGTACATACCAATTTGGATTATTTCTAGCCTCTGCGGTGTTGTCAAACAGCTTCCCCATCAACTGATTCACTGTTGAGGATTCTGGAAGTGTTGACCTGGAGGAAGTAGGCTGGTCCAAAATAGACTCAAGCAGGGAATGGACTCGCGCGCTGTCTTGAGTTTGGTCAGCCTTGGGGCAAAGGTCTCCCAAAAAGGAGTAAACTTCCTCCAGTGTCTCATGGTAGTTTGTGGCAGGCTCATGAGACTGGCTCTTTTGAGAAGAACTTAATGAACTCTCTGACAGAGCCTGGTCCGGGACATAATCACATTCATGATATGGAGCCCGGGGGTCTTGGCTAATGGTCCGAACATGGTCGCGACCATTGCCAGTGGATCCAGACTGACCCGTGAAAGTTTGCCCCTCCCCTTCTTCAGCAACAGAAGGGAGATCCACTGACGAAGCCAAGTTGCCCAACCCTGATAGAGTCCTCAATACTGCCTGGGATATGGCTGAGGCAATGTCAGGGGTGCTACGTGAGGGGTTGGTTACCCTCAATGGCGTAGCTGTAAGACCTAAAGAACTATCCCTGCTCAAAGCAGGAATAGCCACAGAAGGTCTGCTGCAGAAACACTAGGACCTATAGGGACATCGTCCTCTACAGATCCCAATGCGCTTACAGATGAATAGTCAGCCAATGGGACCCTGCTGCTATTCTGTACCTCCGTATACAAATGCCCGAAGGCTTCATTAACATTCTGACTTACCCTGACTGAAGGAAGAGCAGATGATGTGGAAGAGGTACCCAGTCTATTCTTACTATTTCTACTTCTACCCAAGTTGGTAGTACCAATAACTGGTTCCGCTATCAAAGAATCTGAAAATGAAACTTCCTGAAACATAATACCCGAGCAAGTCGGAATGGCTATAGTATTATTATGTTGAGAAGCCTTACTAATAGTAGGCACAGTGGAAAGAGATACTTTGGCCTTACCACTTTGAATAGGTTTTGGATTCCTAAATGAATTCACCGCAGGAGAAGTATGAGAAACAGATCCTGTTACCTGGATATTTGGTGTGGTACGAATGCCAGCAACTAAAGGGAGAGAACCATTCTCCTGGGAAACAGTCCTTAGTAATTGAACTGGACGAGCTAGGAATGGCTTCGGGACAGGGCAAATATAAGTTGCGGTAATAACCATACCCACTAAAGCCATCCCATGAACCCCAGGGATAAAAATAAGGCCAATTAAAGGCCCCCTGATCTGCGCCTTCCTGCCAAGAAAATTGAGAGGAAGGCACAGTTACATTACTTGGGAATCAGCCCGCCGTATTAAAGGCCGCCGAGCTAACATACCTATAAGGTGTACGATAACCCGGCAGGTACCTAGGTTCGGAATTTCCGCCGGAACAGGGGTTCGCCAGCTCCCCCTGCGTTGCCTACCGTCGGGAAGCATCGCTGGGGGCGGGGCGAGGTCCCCTAGTCAAGCATTCATTACTAGTGACAGTAACGGCGACCTGGGGTCCCCTACGTCTGTTTTCCAAATCTGGAGCAGGCTCAGAGTTCAATTGAAAATTATTCACCAGAGTACTAGAAGGGAATCCCTGAGCCTGCCCCCGACCAGAAGATACATAAGAGGGGAAGTGGGATAATTCTTCCCAGATCACTGAAGCCCAATTGGCAGACCTGGCACAAGGAGATAGTTGCGAAAACCCGCAACATCTAAAACATAAAACATGGCTGTCTGCTGGAAGTTTAGTTTGCTTGCAATTAATGCACAACATCTTACTACTGATATGGGCTACAAAGAAAAGCTTTAGTGAAAATAAAGATACAGACTTATCTGTTCTAGTGAAAAATACTTCTTTCCAAATCCAAACGTTGTAATCTATACAGAAGGTGCTGACCTCGCAAGCGACCAAAAAATAGTGATGTTTTCTACCTTGTGTCTACCCTTTATAGTAACAATGTCTACCGCATGCGTTAGGCGTGCCACACGCTTGGTGCGTGCTTTGGCGGGAATATACCTGGCGCGTCCTGATTGGTTGCTTACGGTGGCATGGACAGAAGGGAACCAGTGCGTGACTGGTACCCGATCTTGGTCACCTAGAAACAGGACGCTTGGTAGGGGGGACAACTAGGACGAGCTATAGTCTGTTTCAAACAATTTTTTTTCCTAGTTGTCTTTCTTTTGAAGGTCGATCTCGCGGTGAACCGCTCAAATAAGGCTTATAATATCTTGAGGTGATGTATGCTGACATTGAAATTATATTACAAGAGGCCCACGGGCCAAAGGTCGCTCACCTGAGTGACATAGCCACTGCAGATATGCAGATGTTATGCAACAGTTTTCCAATCCTGTCATCGCAACTAATGAAAAGATCATCATTTAAGCAGTTCTTTATTTTGAAGAAGAAGATATATGGCATGCCAGTCAATTGAGCGTGATCATTTGAACAAACTCTAAATGGCAGCCAGCTTGGATTTACAATCGGCACGATTTAAGCTATATTTGATCTACGAGTCACCCCAATGCTTCCTACCAAGTTTCGAGTCAACTGGCCTTTCAGTTCAGGAGAAGAGGCGAAAAAAAGATTTTCAAGATGGCTGCCATGGCGGCCATCTTGGATATCCGATTGGCACGATTTTAGCTATTTTTGATCTTTGTTTGTTTGTGTTGTGGTTTTACGGCCCAGTCAACCCGATGGGGTCATGTCGAGCGTGGTCAGTTTACCTAACCACACATTTACTGGGCAGGCTTAGTCCTCTAAGCGGTTAACCAGTATTGTGCACATTCTTTCGCCAGAAACTGACAACTGCCCTTCTTGAATCAGCGGAAGGGAGAGAATGACCGTAGAAAATATTTCATGATCAATCTCCACGAAAGAATGTTGCCGACCTCGACAGGGATTGAACCCGCGACCTCCTGGTCTCCCGTCGGACAGCGCATCCAACTGAGCCACCGAGGCCGGCCTATTTTTGATCTACAAGTCACCCCAATGTCTCCTACGAAGTTTGGAGTCAATTGGCCTTTCGGTGCAGGAGAAGAAGCTAAATATAGATTTTCAAGATGGCGGCCATGGTGGCCATCTGGGATTTCTGATCAGAACGATTTTAGCTATATTTGATCTACAAGTTACCCTGATGCTTCCTACTAAGTTTTGAGTCAAGTGACTTTTGGGTTTAGGAGAAGAAGCGAAAAATAGATTTTCACGATAGCTGCCATGGCGGCGATCTTGGATTTACGATCGGCATGATTTTGGCTATTTTTGAACTACAAGTCACCAAAATGCTTCCTACCAAGTTTCGAGTCAACTGGCCTTTCGGTTCAGGAGAAGAAGCAAAAAATAGATTTTCAAGATGGCGGCCATGGCGGCCATCCTGGTTTTACGATCGGCATGATTTTACCTATTTTTGATCTGCAAGTCACCCCGATGCTTCCTACCAAGTTTGGAGTCAACTGGCCTTTCGGTTAAGGAGAAGAAGCGAAAAATAGATTTTCAAGATGGCTGCCATGGCCGGCATCTTGGATTTCCGATAGGCACGATTTTAGCTATTTTTTATCTATAAGTCACCCCAATGCCTCCTACCAAGTTTGGAGTCAATTGGCTTTTGGGTTTAGGAGTAGAAGCGAAAAATTGATTTTCAAGATGGCGGCCATCTTGGATTTCCGATAGGCAAAATTTTAGCTACTTTTGATCTACTAGTCCCCCTTATGCTTCCTAGCAAATTTGGAATCAATTGGCCTTTCGGTTCAGGAGAAGAAGGAAAAATAGATTTTCAAGATGGCGGCCATGGCGGCCATCTTGGATTTCTGATCAGCACGATTTTAGCTATTTTTGATCTACAAGTCACCCTGATGCTTCCTAGCAAGTTTGGAGTCAACTGGCCTTTCGGTTCAGGAGAAGAAGCGAAAAATAGATTTTCAAGATGGCGGCCATGGCGGCCATCTTGGATTTCCGATTGGCACGATTTTAGCTATTTTTGATCTACAAGTCACCCCGAAGCTTCCTAGCAAGTTTGGAGTCAAAAGGCCTTTTGGTTCAGGAGAAGAAGCGAAAAATAGATTTTCAAGATGGCGGCCATCTTGGATTTCCGATCGGCACGATTTTAGCTATTTTTGATCTACAAGTCACCCTGATGCTTCCTAGCAAGTTTGGAGTCAAAAGGCCTTTCGGTTCAGGAGAAGAAGCGAAAAATAGATTTTCAAGATGGCGGCCATGGCGGCCATCTTGGATTTCCGATCGGCACGATTTTAGCTATTTTTGATCTACAAGTCACCCTGATGCTTCCTAGCAAGTTTGGAGTCAATTGGCCTTTCAGTTCAGGAGAAGAAGCGAAAAATAATTTTCAAGATGGCGGCCGTGGCGGCCATCTTGGATTTCGGATCGGAACGATTTTAGCTATTTTTGATCTACAAGTCACCCTGATGCTTCCTACCAAGTATCAAGTCAATTGGCCCAGGGGTGTAGGAGGAGTAGGCTTTTAAAGCAATTGTTGACTCCGCACGACGGACGACGCACGACGGACATTGACTGACCACAATAGCTCACCCTGAGCACTTTGTGCTCAGGTGAGCTAAAAATCTGTCAAGTGGTATCTGACAAGAAGATTTTTAAAGATTTTTATATAGATATATAGGGAAAATAAGCCCCGCCCCCTGGCAGCCATGTTTTTTGATGAATCCAAATGGCTTGAACAATCTTGGTAGAGGATCACCAAAGGAACATTTCTGTAAAATTATATTGAAATTGGTCCAGTGGTTTCTGACAAGAAGATTTTTAAAGTTTTCTATATAGATATATAGGGAAAAAAAGCCCCGCCCACTGGCCGACATTTCTTTTTGACCAATCCAAATGTCTAGAACAATCTTGGTAGAGGATCACCAAAGAAACATTTCTGCAAAATTATATTGAAATCGGTCTAGTGGTTTCTGACAAGAAGATTTTTAAAGTTTTCTATACAGATATATAGGGAAAATAAGCCCCGCCCCCTGGCAGCCATGTTTTTTGACGAATCCAAATGGCTCGAACAATCTTGGTAGAGGATCACTAAAGGAACATTTTTGCAAAATTATATTGAAATCGGTCAAGTGGTTTCAGACAAGAAGATTTTTAAAGTTTTCTATACAGATATATATGGAAATTAAGCCCCGCCCCCTGGCGGCCATGATTTTTGACGAATCCAAATGGCCTGAACAATCTTGGCAGAGGATCACCAAAGGAACATTTCTGCAAAATTATATGGAAATCAGTCTAGCAGTTTCTGACAAGAAGATTTTTAAAGTTTTCTATATAGATATATAGGGAAAATAAGCCCAGCCCCCTAGCGGCCATGTTTTTTGACAAATCCAAATGGCCTGAAAATCTTGGTAGAGGATCACCAAAGGAACATTTCTGCAAAATTACATTGAAACCGGTCCAGTGGTTTCTGACGACGATTTTTAAAGTTTTCTATATAGATACATAGGGAAAATAAGCCCCGCCCCCTGGCGGCCATGTTTTTTGACAAATCCAAATGGCTTGAACAATCTTGGTAGAGGATCACCAAAGGAACATTTCTGCAAAATTATATTATAATCTGTCAAGTGGTATCTGACAAGAAGATTTTTAAAGATTTCTATATTAGATATATAGGGAAAATAAGCCCCGCCCCCTGGCGGCCATGTTTTTTGATGAATCCAAATGGCCTGAACAATCTTGGTAGAGGATCACCAAAGGAACATTTCTGTAAAATTATATTGAAATTGGTCCAGTGGTTTCTGACAAGAAGATTTTTAAAGTTTTCTATATAGATATATAGGGAAAATAATCCCCGCCCACTGGCCCACGTGTTTTTCTGACCAATCCAAATGTCTAGAACAATCTTGGTAGAGGATCACCAAAGAAACATTTCTGCAAAATTATATTGAAATCGGTCTAGTGGTTTCTGACAAGAAGATTTTTAAAGTTTTCTATACAGATATATAGGGAAAATAAGCCCCGCCCCCTGGCAGCCATGTTTTTTGACGAATCCAAAAGGCTTGAACAATCTTGGTAGAGGATCACCAAAGGAACATTTCTGCAGAATTATATTGAAACTGATCCAGTGGTTTCTGACGAAAAGATTTTTAAAGTTTTCTATACAGATATATAGGGAAATTAAGCCCCGCCCCCTGGCGGCCATGTTTTTTGACGAATCCAAATGGCTTGAACAATCTTGGTAGAGGATCACCAAAGGAACATTTCTGCAAAATTTTATTGAAATTGGTCCAGTGGTTTCTGACGAGAAGATTTTTTGAGTTTTTAGTTAAAAAATCTATTTTTAGCTCCTGTGACCTAGATATGCAATGGACCGGAACCATTTGAACAACTTTGAAAGAGGATCAACCAAGGATCATTCCTGTGAAATTTGGTCAAAATCCAATCAGTGGTTTAGGAGGAGATGTATTTTAAAGATTGTGAACGGACGGACAGACGGACGACGACGACGGACGGTGAGTGATCACATTACCTCACCTTGAGCCTTCTGCTCAGGTGAGCTAAAAAGATAGAAGAGATAGTAGAGGAGATGAAAGAGAGGGACAGGGAAGAAAGAGGACCAGGAATGAAAGTGAAGAAACAGAAGAAATAAAAGCATCCCCCTCTACCCTTACCTGCTACAAGGATAGCAGGCCTTGCCCAGCTGTAAGCCAATATCAGTTGGGCGCCCCGGTGACGTAAGATAAAGGACACCTTCGCACCACCCAACCACCCCTGGATCACCAAAGGAACATTTCTGCAAAATTATATTGAAATTGGTCCAGTGGTTTCAGACAAGAAGATTTTTAAATTTTTCTATATAGATATATAACAAAAATAAGCCAACCCCCCTGGCGGCCATGTTTTTTTTTGACGAATCCAAATGGTTTGAACAATCTTGGTAGAGGATCACCAAAGGAACATTTCTGCAGAATGATATTGAAATCGCTCCAGTGGTTTCTGACAAGACGATTTTTAAAGTTTTCTATATAGATATATAGGGAAAATAAGCCCCGCCCCGTTTTTTTTTGACAAATCCAAACGGCTTGAACAATCTTGGCAGAGGATCACCAAAGGAACATTTCTGCAAAATTACATTGAATTTGGTCCAGTGGTTTCTGACAAGAAGATTTTTGAAATTTTTAGTTAAAAAATCTATTTTTAGCTCCTGTGACCTAGATATGCAATGGACTGGAACCATTTGAACAACTTTGAAAGAGGACCAACCAAGGATCATTCCTGTGAAGCTTGGTCAAATTCCAATCAGTGGTTTAGGAGATGTTGTTTAAAGATTGTGGACGGACGGACGACGGACAGCGAGTGATCACAATACCTCACCTTCAGCCTTCGGCTCAGGGAGCTAAAAAGTTGACAGACGGACGACGCATGAAGACCGGTCACAAAAACTCACCTTGAGCCTTTGGCTCAGGTGACCTAAAAATAACACTTTGTCATTGTTTTATTTTATTGCTAGGAGTTTAACCCCGAAATTTTCAGTGTATACCTACAGATTTCAAATACAGGGAGTATAAAAAAAGTACACAAAAAAAAAAAAAAACTAAAAACTGAGCGGGAACACTGTCTACAGAGCTACAGCTAAGAAGCTTTTACTAACCCTTTTCTTGTTCTGACTCAGACTGCTGAACTGGTTCAGATTCCTTAACTGGTTCAGAATCTTCCACTGGTTCAGGAGCTTTTACTGGTTCCGGTGCTTTAACTGGTTCCTTTGCTTCTGGCATTTTGACCTGTTCCTTTTCTTCTTCTTTTCTGACTGGTTGCTTTGCTTCTGGTGTTTTAATCAGTTCCTTTGCTTCAGGTGTTTTGACTGGTTCCTTCACTGGACTTTGTTTAGGTGTTGTCACCTTGACAGGTTCTGGCTCAGGTTCTGTGACTGACTCAGTAACAGGTTTTGGCTCAGCCTGATTAAAAAGTAAATGAGAAGCACCAAGGTTATCAGCATGAAGTGTGTCACACCACTAAATCCCAAGATATCTAAAGAATATATTTATTCTAAAATGGAACACTGTGACCGGAACCTGTCGTCTTCAAAGTTTGGTACATGTTGATGGCTGGTTTAATGATGTGTCATTTGTGAATACTGGCACATGCGTGTACATAAATATAAAAAAAAAAACCTGATTGTCTAAAAAAAACTAGCGCTGGTGTTTGTAACACACTATGCCCCCAACTGTCTGACTCTAACACTGCTTGATTCCAACACTGCTTGCCAATGATGGTAACAACAGTACATTGGGGTCACACGAATCACCGAAATACCGGAATACTACCGAAATACCGGAATACCCGTGAAAAATATAGGTATACCTGTGAAAGACATCTATTAAAGACACCAATATTGGCTTTAATTAATCAATTTAGTAATATTATGTCAACCTAACGGAAAAGGGATAATACTTTAACCTAAAATAATTTGCAAATTGTCTTTGAAGTGTTTTTTTTTTATTTGAAAACATTGTCGATAGTTGATAGTCCGCTAAATCAGAGCCGGAATACGACCGGAATACCCGTGAAAAACGTGAATTACCTACACTTCAAACGAAAAGTACATGCAGTACAGCTCAGGTAAAAGAACAAAAAAACAAAAAACAAAAAACAAAAAAAAAACTTTACCCCGAATATCGGCGTTTTGCGGACTTCCCCCAAACACTCGGAATCAAACCGAGTAAACGTAATATTCGGCGGACAACACTCGCAAGTCCGCGCAAAGTATGTGTTATGCAAAGTTGTGCGAAGTTACTCGGAATCGTAATGTTGTACCCGGAGACATTTTTCCACCATATAGAACAGTCTGTGTGAAGGTTATATCGTCCACGCTCATGCGGATGCGCAGGTTGATCTGAGTCTGCGCTGGTCGCAAAGGTCTTTTTATCCCAAAAGTGTTTTCCAAATTTCCGCATTCCGATCCACCAAAATTAGGTCAATTCCCTTGTTTTCTTAAAATATTTACCAATGCTGCCTTGTTCCCTGAATATATTTGGGTGCTCCCTAGGTCCAAAGAAAACCCCGGTAGCCCCATTCACTGTTCGAGCACGTAACATGGGCCTCAACAACGTTCCATATGAAAAAGTGCCGGATTCTTCGGCTCAGTCTACTCCGGCCACATAAGTGGGTCCGGCATGGTCATTTTTACTTAATATGCTGTAGAAAACAAAACAAACACATGAAAATCACAAAAATCACAAAGAGAATCAAACATCTGCCCCCAATCGACGAATAACATATTTATATTTGGTATTCCTGTAACTGCCTTTTCCCATGCAACAACCGCACGCGCTCAATATAAATGACGTACTATGGTAAAAGACCGGGAAATTCTCACTCGCGTGCAGCAACCGCACGTGTCAATATTAATCAACTTAAAGGGGCGCTTCTGCTATTAAAGAGGCATTGAATCAATAAGACAGCCCATGTGAAAAGGTGTCTGTCACACAAAAACATACACTTTACGCACACAAGGGGCAAGAGAGGCTAATGACAATTCAAATGAGAGTGAGATTTTTTACGTCCCAGTAACAGCTAGGTCATATAGTATCTCATATATATATCTCAAATAGTTTTCAAGTTATAGGGTGGACAAAAATATATTACAGAAATCACTAAAATATTTTCGGTGTTCAAAGGGCCATAACTCCAAAAGTAGGCTCTATCGTCAAAGTATATGAACTGTTGAAATGATTAATAGCTTATGAATAAGCCGACCCCGGAAAAGTGTGCGGCCTCGACAAGACCTACATAGTGTTGACTGGGCCGTTTTTAACTCCAGTTTAAACCAAAATTACGTCGGTACAAAAGTATGATTTACAATGTTCTAACAATGAACCAGACGACAAAGCGTACTATAGTACAATGTACGTGCGACCAGCAAAGACTCTGGTCAGTTTGTGCATCGACCCACTATATAAAGCAAGTTTCTTGGATAGCCCGCAGTCCGAAGAAGGTGCATACTGTACGATCAGCCAAGGATCTGATCAGAATGTGGTGTTACAGTCACACTGTTTATCCCGCTTTGGACAGCCCGGCTATCGAAGGTAAATACGATCAGCGAATGCTGTGATCAGAATGTGCAGTTGCGCAGATTGACCAGAGTCTTCGCTCGTCGCACAAGACGTTTTGTTAAACCCACAGATTGTAGGCGGTACATACGATTAGCGAAGGCTCTGATCAGACTACTGATGTGCATGCTCAGAGTGTGCAGGCTAATTCGTCTCTTCGTACAAGTTATTATAGGTTTTACCATGCACAGACTCATGCGCGATTTGTTTCTGCAAACCATAACGCTTAACATTCTGGGTAAAGTTTTCAACAGACATTTTGAAATATTTTTATCATTCTTCCAAGAAAACAGGATTTGCATTTCATGCAAATTGTCTCCATTGCATGAAATGTCAAATCCTGTTTTCTTGGTAATAAAACAAATAACGATTTTTTTTTCTTTTTTTTTTTTTTTTTTTTTTTTTTGTCGTCTGCTGCATTAGCCCAGACAGTGGTAATTCGATACCCACGAGCACCAAGTGTTGTGTCTTTGAGCAAGACACTTTATCCTCGTATCTTGGTATTGGTTTCTACCCAGGAAGACGCTGCCTTGAATGTCCGCGAAGACATGACAATATTATGCCCGCCGATGCTAGGTCTATACTTGCGTCTCTTTTACTCGTTCAATAAATTACGGTCTTGGTTTTGCATATCGAATGTTGAAGACAAAAACAGAACACTTTACTTGGAAACGAAAGTTCTGAAGATTGCTCTATAAGCCATTAAAGACAATGTTATAAATGTATATACCGTAAGAGGATAACATAACAATATCCATTTGTACCCTGGTAAATGCGGGGTAACGTCCTCACACTGCAGGGTTTTACTCTTTTAAGGGAGCTAACTGCAACTGACTATTAAAAGGGAGTTAACTGCAATTGCTTTACGAGTCTGGCCCATGCGAAACGGGATGGGGAACAGCGCTTGTTTTTACGAATCGCGCCAATTAAGCTTATAAAATAAGCGTTTAACCAGTACACTGAACCCTTTTCCTCCAGAAACTTGTAACTGCCAATCTTGAAGCAATGGAAGAAGCGAATGACCGCAGCAAATACATGTGTTTCATGTTAAGTGGGGATCGAATCGCGTTCGATTCCCGCCGGTGCGATATCATTTTTCCAATGAGGTCAGTGCAAACAACTTATAGCTCGAAAGCAGACGTGTCATATTTATATGAGGGTATAATGAAAGGGCTTTCCAGAGAGAGAGAGAGAAAGTATTTTTTATTTTTTTTTTTTGCGGGGACAGCGCTATATATAAACTTTCGCGATGTATTCGGGGTAATATTTACACAGATTAATGCAACGATTCTCATATTTATAAAGGCGTGCTGCTGGAACACATTATTTATATTAATATATTTATATATATTTATATTATATTTAAAATAATATCCATACAAGCTCCATGGATGTAAGGATGACGTTACTCATCATGATTGCATTGGTTGTTTAATCTGCGTAACTTTCAAACATGCGTAAATGATTAACTTCCGGTGTGTCGTGTTTGAGACTTACTTCTGGCCATATATTTTTTTATATAAAATTATTCACTCAACTGATAAATATTTTATACAAAAAGACGTATGTACTTTTCGTTTGAAGTGTTGGTAATTAACGTTTTTCACGGGTATTCCGTTTTTCACGGGTATTCCGGTCGTATTCCGGCTCTGATTTAGCGGACTGTCAACAATGTTTTCAAATGAAAAAAAAAAAAACGCTTCAAAGACAATTTGCAAATTATTTGAGGTTAAAATATTATCCCTTTTCCATTAGGTTGACATAATATTACTTAATTGATTAATTAAAGCCAATATTGGCGTCTTTAATAGGTGTCTTTCACAGGTATACCTATATTTTTCACGGGTATTCCGGTATTTCGGTAGTATTCCGGTATTTCGGTGATTCGTGTGACCGGTACATTGCACGCAAATTGGGCACCCATCCTTGACTTTACATAAACAATCCATTCAGGTGCCATTGTTTGATCCCACAGGCGCCATTAGAGGCAATTTTATCACTCAGGAACTGTTATGGCAACCCATCCTGAAACCAGAGATCTACACAGTTTTACTCCCTCTTTCTGATTTTTATTAACCCTGACAAAGCATTTTTTTCACGTTTTTTGACAGTGTAGTTGTGCTTCCATTAGATATGAGCAACAAATCTTCCTGCTGTTGTTGATACTGGTCATATGGTTTTGCAGCATCTTTAGTGTCTTCATCAACGAGAGCAGCCATAAAGTTCAAGGAAAATGGTGCTGTTCCCAGGGCATGCGAGTTCTTGTCAAGCAAATAATATCTGCAGGCTACTCTTACCCGCTCATACAGGTAAATTCATACGTCAAATCAATTAGAAGAAACCAGTCACAATAATGTTATACCCCTCAAAACAATTTAAGGGATGGCACACTGTAAAGTCAGGACAGCATCAAAGCTTGCGTTTTTGCACCAGACTTTCAAAAAAAAAAAAAAAAAAAAAAAAAATGGCCAGACCCATTCAGAATAAGCTGCTAATAGTGCAACACTGTAGCCAAGATTGAACTCTGTATATGTTTTCATGAAAAAATTAAAATGAAATAAAGAAAAATAAAATCAAAGGGCTGAAAGCCCTCAAAGTCGGTGAATTAAACAATTCTAACGCAAACTGGCATTACGAATAGGATTCTGATTCTTGGTATCAAATGCATATAAACTTCAGATAGCTATAGAAGCTTTTAGTTTCCGAATTTTATCTACTCATCACTACAAATCAATTTACTAAGTTTCAAGGCTCTAGCTCAAACAGTTTTTGAGATATTTTGCTGACAAAGTATAAATGCCCTAAATTACAAAGGGCCATAACTCAAAAAGTATTTTTCAAAATTTTCTTCCAGTGTTAATCAGGTTGTCTACTCATCACTACCAGTCTATTCATCAAGTTTCAAGGCTCTAGCTTCAATAGTTTTTGAGATATTTTGCTGACAAGATTGCATCCGTATTTTTTCAAAGGGCCATAACTCAGAAAAGGGGCATAATCCTGTCAAGAAAAAAAACACGTATCAGCTTTTTTTTCATGAGGAATCCATATAAGAAATTTCAAAACAGTAGCATTCACGGTTCTAAAGTTATGCTATGCAACAAAAAGCGTGACGGACGGACGGACGAACAACCCAGAAGCAATATTCCCCTCCAACTTCTTTGAAGTTGGGGGCATAATAATTGTATGTAAGCACAGACCATGCTTTTTGTAAAAGCTAATACTTGTCACTGACACACAGTCTGACATGGTTACATTAACCTTTTTATTAGATATCCTGAACTACGAGCATTAAACTGTGCAATTGGATCAGTATTCTCTAATCTAGAGCAATTAGACCAATAATTTGATTACACGAGATCTGGACAAAATCTAGACTGCTCAACATGACCTCGTAGAACGAGGACTGTAGAAAACCAATTTTACCAGGACAAATACTCCCTGGTAATCTAGATCACATTGAGCGCTTGCTAATTCAAGCGTTTACTTTTGTTGTATAAATAGACGGGCTTCCCCAATTTGATCCACTGTGCAGCTACATTGAAAACCGTAGCATGCAATTTGTTATTTTAACCCTTAAAGCGCCAAGCAAAATTTGTAGCAGACGACATTTTTTTTTCCAATTATTTTCAAAGAAAACAAGTACAGGCCTCCTAGTGGCCCACTTTGAAAATATAGGTTTTTATGTAGGTTCTTCTTACTCAAAATATAGGTTATTTACAGGTTTTTCAATAAAAAATATAGGTTAAAAAAAGGTTCTTCCAAACTCACATAGAGATTTAAAACTGAAGAAAAAATATTTGATGAATTTTTGCACCACAGTTATTCAGATAAAGTTGATCTGAATTTTACATAGTCCGAGCGAGCGAAGCAAGCAAGGAAAAAAACACAATTTCTTGACAGTTTTCATCACTTTTTTGGGACTAAAAAGTAAAAATAGTAGGGCATTTTGAAGAAAAGTTAGGGTTGAGTCGCGAGAATGTTCAAAAAGTGAAAAATATAGGTTTTTTCATGAAAATACAGGCTTTTTATAGGTTTTATGAACAAAATAAAGGTTTTAAAGGTTTGACACAAAATTATAGGTTTTATAGGTTTCGCTAGGAGGCCTGCAAGTATTGGTGTTTCATGTGAATTCTTTGCAGCAGAAATATCAAGACTGTGGTCATCCGCTGCAGTTGTGATAATTGGTGCTTTAAGCTTAGACGGTATTTCTATATATAGTCACCAGTGTAAACATTATGACTGCAATGAATACTACTTGCACCAAGCCAGTTTTTTTAGAAGATGACATTTCACACACACACACACACACACACACACACACACACACACACACACACACACACACACACACACACACACACACACACACACACACGTCAAAGAAACAAGATGAATTGTCTGCTAAAATAATATAAATGTCATCTGCTGCAGTGGTGATTGGCACTTTAAGGGCAAAATGTCTTAAAAAGCATATTAGGCTCTAGATTGGTTATAGTAACATTTCACGTCTAATGTCCTCTAAACGGACATAAGTTAGTTACTAAAGACCCAGATGATCCCAGATCAGACGCTGCAAAATTCAGAACCTGATCAGGGTTTAAAATTGCTTGCTACACCAGGCACCTATAAAAATGCTGGCCCATGTACGTAATCAGAAATAAACAATAAAACACTGATAGAGCTGCTGTTCTATAAATAAAACAGGAGAATCCGACACCCTTTTGTTTACAGGATGACGTGTTGTCATCAGCCAATGCCAGCGGCGGAATTGAACACGTGTCTAGGGTTTACTACAGAGTCGTCAATCTTTACGATAGTAAATTTGTCAAACTGTGAAGCAGTCTAGACAAAATCAAAACAAAATAAAAGGTGTTAACAGCTGGCGGCTGTTCCGGTTATAAAACTCACAAACACAGAACAGTGTCATCGCTCTTGAATGTTTTTTTTTGTTTGTTTTTTTTCTGGACATCCTTTTTTTTTGGATGCTGTCCACCAGAAAAGCTAATTTTGACAGCGCACTCTGATCCTGACTATAAATGATTGGACCAAGTTTCCGCATGCAAAGAAAATGTTAAATAAAATACTATTACCTGACAAAGCGAATATATGGCAATATCCGTTGACCTCTGTGTATTCACCCGCGTTAGAACGGTTTTTAGTCGCTGATCGGCACACAATGTAGTACCCAACCGCTTTCTTAGCAATTTTTATATTTCAATTATACTGCATTTGATTACCATAAAAATAAATTATCCTAAACATCGACTAACCTTATAATCAAAATTGTATCAAAATATTTCCATACTGTAAAATAATGATTTGAGTAATGAGGCGGAAGCACCAGAATGATAGCTATAAGTGTTGAAAACTATTCAATAGACGGAAGATTAAGAGTGCCATCGTACGATAACTAGAGTCTCCGAATTCACTTTGTGAATTCACCGACTAAAAAATCATATATTCATTGAAAAAAAAAAGGCAACTTTTATATAGAGCTATGAACTGTTTCCACCACAATCTACTTCCGACGTTCTGTTCTTGATTACTTACATTTGGCACAGAATCCTGTTCTTCTGAGGAATTTTGAGAAGCATCTTGGGAGCTCTCATCCAGATTTTCTTGAGAGGTGTCAAGGTCTCCTACTGACGTATCTGCATCAGCTGCAAAGAACAAATGAGCTGCAATATGAGAAAACATTTATTCTAACACCCCACTCAAATCAGCCTGTGCATCACCTCAGTCTGATCAGCATTCACCTGTGTATAGAAAGTGCATCCTTTGCTATCTAAAATGTGCACAGGGAAGATTCTGATGGTTGCATGAATGCGCAGGTATTGACTGGAATGCTCGACAAACCTTTGCAGGGGTTGAAATAAGGATTCAAAGTGTACTTGCCCGACGGGCAAGTTGGACTGAGTTTCTGCTTGCCCTGTAGATTATCAAATTGCCCAAATAGCACTGCTTCATATAATCATAATGTTTCTTATACAGAATATTTAGTACTATTTGAATGGTCTTGTGTTTTGATTGCTTTTAGTGTAGCAGTTATCCTGTTAACATTTCCTAGGGACAAATTAAAATTTGGAATGGAATTCAACTGGAATTGAATGGAACACCTTTGGAATCTGTCGTACCTTAATCTTACTACAACCTGCCCGCAAATATTCTGGATATGGGATGCTTATTATGATCAATTTAATAACCTAACCCTAACCATCAATAACAAAGCTCTAAGTTAGACCTAGGTTTTAGTGTAGTTGAATGACAGGTGTGCACACTCACATACTGTCTTATCTATCTATCTGTCCACTATCTAATTTTTTATAAAGTACAAGTTAACCAAAATAGGTACAAGTTGATTAGGGAGGATAAGAGTTGACCAGGCAATGGGTACCTGACCAAAATTAACCAAAGATAGGTACCAGATGACTAGGGCGTGCGTTGACTAATGTAGGAGTTGACCGGTTTGTAGAAATACCGGAACACACTGGTAATTACCAGAACACACTCAAAAAAGTTTGTTTTTTTTTCTTTGCTTAATAAATACTTTTTGTGGGGATTATGTGGTCTGTTTATATTTTGACCATTTGTAACACGTGAACATATTTTATAAACCTTAGCTCAGTTAAACATCAAATAATTTTATTGTATGGCAGTATGATCCGGTAATTTTTTGTCATGATGAGTTTGGTATTAGAAAGTTATAAATCATATATTTACTTCAATCGCAAAAAATGTTATTTAAATCCTTAATAAATATTATGATGGTGATTAATTTTCCAATATTGGGTGTAAGCTTGCATTAAACCTCCTAAGGGAATATTAATAATGAGAGTAAACAATGTATTGACAGACATTATAAAGACATTATCATAAAAGGACCGGTGTACCGGTCTATCTTGCACCCTGGGCAGCTTGCCTCCCGGGGGTGAAGCATCTAAGCAGCTTGCCTCCCGGGGGTGAAGATACCCCAGGGTATCTTGCCTCCCCCCCCATCCTGGGCAGCTTGCCCCCCCCGGGGTGAAGATACCCTGGCCTGGGCAGCTTGCCCCCCACCCCAAGAAAACCCGACAGAACTTAATGCAGAAAGATTTTATTTTTTTAAAATAAAAATCCTTATAATAAAAACATGGGAAAACTGATTTTTATGTGCATATGCATCTTTTTCCTGATAGAAGGGAATTGAGGGTCAGAATATAGTGGCCTTAGAAGTTTGCACCTATGCCAGAAAAGCTGGCAGACTCCATTCTAAAAGACAATTTATCACTTAATAGACTTCCCTATTAAACAGTCATTTGAATATATATAATATTGACCATCAACTATTTTTCTATGGCTGGAGGTGAGGTGGGGGGTAAGATACCGTGGCCTGGGCAGCTTGACCCCCACCCCTAGAAAACCTGACAGAACTTTATTCAGAAAGATTTTATTCCTTTTAAATAAAAATCTTTATGATAGGTACATGGAAAAACTATTTTTTTATGTGCATATACATCTTTCACCTGATAGGAGGAAATTGAGGTCCCGAATATAGTGGCCTTAGAAGCTAGCAACTATGCCAGAAAACCTGGCAGACCATTCCAAAAGATAGTTTATCACTGAATAGACTTTCCTTTTGAACAGTCATAAAATGGACCATTAACCATTCTTCTCTAAACAGAAAGGGGTGGGGGGTAAGATACCATGGCCTGGTCAACTTGCTCCTTGGGGGTGAAGATACCCTGGTCTGGGCAGTTTGCCCCCCACCCCCATCCCCCTTCCTCCATTCAGAAAGATAGTTTATCACTTAATAGACTTTCCTATTGAACAGTCATTTGAAAATTCATAATATTGACCATTAACCATTTTTCTCTAAACAGGAAGGTTGGGGGGGTAAAATTCCATGGCCTGGGTAGCTTGCCCCCCCTGGGGATGAAGATACCACACAAGTGTGTTACCTGTGTGTTCTGGTATTTCTACGAACCTGGAGTTGACCAGCTATTTTGGTGAAAACCCTCAATTTAGACAGGACAGATACCCTATTTTCATAACAGCAGTGATTTTTTTACCTGCGCATCCCGAGTCCCGTACTCACATTTTTGCTTTGGGACTCACATTTTAAATCTCAGCAAGTCCCAGGACTCACAGAGTTATAGTGGAAAATTCTGTAATGGACGCAATGATTTTCTAGTAGGACTCACTTTATATAGCCCAAGCGAGTCCTGGGACACATAGGTATAAAATTGTAAATAAATCACTGAACAGGAGTTACTCTGATGTTAGTTGGCAAATATCAATGCAAAGAAAAGCCACTAAAACATCACAAAAGACGGATTAACCTGACCCTTGATACTTGGTAGTGATCCACGGTCGGGTATGAAAGCCACGGCCGAGCTGCCGAGCCGAGCCGAAAAAGCCGAGCCGAGCCGAAAAAGCCGAGCCTGCTATAATATTTTCTTTTATTTGTTCAAACGAGTTTAAGATACATATTTCTTTTAATCTTATATTACCATATATGTAAAATGCTGTATTCACAATCAAAATTTGTACAATCATTTGCTTATTTATGACTTTATATCCAATTTTCCATTCAACAGGGGTATGAAAGCCACGGCCGCAAAAGGGATAGGTTTTGCCCAGTTTGTGAACAAATTGTGATATTTTATAATCTGAGCATTTGACAGAGATTGCAGAAAGATATTTTTAAATTATTTTGAATCATTAATCGTGATATTTTATAATCTGAGCATTTGACAGAGATTGCAGAAAGATATTTTTAAATTATTTTGAATCATTATAATATGCAGAAACTGTTTATATTCTCACTATTTTTCTTTTTCATCCAAATAACGAGGATCGGCAGATTCTAAAAATAGAATAGATATTAACTAAACGAAAATAACCGAAACGGCTGAAAGGGCCTAAAGGCTCAGGTGAGCTAACAAAACAGTCATTTAAGACTCTACATCCAAACCAGTTTTATAGCTTTTCCCATTAATGCCGGTCATCATACTGCTTTTAGATGTTATTGTTAAGTTTGGGCCCTTTCAATGCTTTTGTTTTCCCTTTCGGTTATTTTCATTTAGTTTTCTCTGTTCTATATTTAGATCCTGCCGATCCTCGTTATTTGGATGAAAAAGAAGAATAATGGGAAATATAAACAGATTCTGCATATTATAATGATACAAAATAATTTTAAATACCTTTTTGCAACCTCTGTCAACTGCTCTGATCATAACATATCGCCATTTATTCACAAAATGGACAAAATATATCCCTTTCGCGGCCGTGGCTTTCATACCCCTGTTGAATGGAAAATTGGATATAAAGTCATAAATAAGCAAACGATTGTACAAATTTTAATTGTGAATACAGCATTTTACATATATGGTAATATGAGAGTAAAAGAAATAAGTATCTTGAACTCTTTTGAACAAATACAAGAAAACACTATAACAGGCTCGGATTTTTCGGCTCGGCTCGGCAGCTCGGCCGTGGCTTTCATACCCGACCGTGATCCACTAATGGCGACAACACCTAACCGTCATTCTGATTATTACTGAGGCTTTTCCATCAAAATACAGGCAAATTTTCCAATTCTAAAAGCCCCAAAAAGAAGTGGGAGATTCCTGAAGAAGTATTGGTACTTACAACCCAGAGCTTCCTTCAATCGCTTCACGAGGACCGCTTTTTTGCCTTTTGTATCCAGTCCACGTTTTTTCAATTCTTCCTGCAACTCGGAAACCTTAAGTTTGTCAAGCTTGCTGATATCTAGATCACTCATTGTGATATAAAGATGGATCAGTCATCAAATTTAATTGTTTTTAGATTTAAATGATAAATGAAGATTCCAATTTCTACTTTTCTAGAAAGTACGCCTCACTTTGAACAAGATGGCCGAGCATACGCACATGCCAGGTTAAGAGAAAATTATAATGCTTTAAATGGACGAAATGCAATAGTGGGTGAATGGCAAAAAGGCACGTTGTGGAAAAAAAAAATTGACATCCCGAAATTAAGGTTTCTTTACAACAGCTAGCAGATTAAATGTGTTCCGAATAATAAAACATCCACATGTAAACACCTGAAGGCCCTGATCAGACTATGCGAACGTGCAGGCTGACTGACCTTCGATTATTGCATATATGAGGTCCTCCCTTGGGTTTTAGGGAACAGGGGAAAATGCCATTTATTTCAGGGGAACAAGGGTACAACAGTCTAAAATTGTAGGGAATAGGGAAACAAAGACAATTTCTGAGAGGCAATTTTGGGGAACAGGGAACAGAAAATCAAGATTTTGATTTTGGGGAATAAGGGAAAATGTCATTTTTATACCCCGCCACACAACAGTGGCGGGGTATTATGGTTTCACGTTGGTCGTCCGTGAATCCGTCTGTCCGCCGTACGTCCGTCCGTCCGTTTTTCGTTTCCGGATGATAACTTGAGTAAACATAAATGGATTTTCACCAAACTTGGTATGTGCATTGATATTGTGGAGATCTGGTTTGGGATTGCTAATGGGCAAATTTCGTCAATTTTTTTTACAGTTATCTGCCCGAGACACGCCCATATTTTCGTGTCCGGGTGATAACTTGAGTAAACATCAATGGATTTTCACCAAACTTGGTATGTGCATTGATATTATGGAGATCTGGTTTGGGATTGCTAATGGGCAAATTTCGTCAGTTTTTCACGGAGTTATCTGCCCGAGACATGCCCATATTTTCGTGTCCGGATGATAACTTGAGTAAACATCAATGGATTTTCACCAGACTTGGTATGTGCATTGATATTGTGGAGATCTGGTTTAGGATTGCTAATGGGCAAATTTCATCAATTTTGACGGAGTTATCTGCCCGAGACACGCCCATATTTTCGTTTCCGGACTATAACTTGAGTAAATAACAAGGGATTTTCATCAAAATTGCAATATGCATTGACATTAAGGAGATCTGGTTTGGGATTGCTAATGGGCAAATTTCGTCAAATTTTTACGGAGTTATCTGCCCGAGACACGCCCATATTTTCGTTTCCGGATGATAACTTGAGTAAATAATAAGGGATTTTCGTCAAACTTGCTATATGCATTGACATTAAGGAGATCTGGTTTGGGATTGCTAATGGGCAAATTTCGTAAAATGTTTACGGAGTTATCTGCCCGACACGCCCATATTTTCGTTTCCGGATGATAACTTTAGTAAATAACAAGGGATTTTAACCAAATTTGCTATATGTATTGACAGTAAGGTGACCAGGTTTGGAATTGCTAATGGGCAAATTTTGTCAAATTTTTACGGAGTTATCTGCCCGAGACGTATATCCATATTTTTATTTCTGGATGATAACTTGAGTAAATAACAAGGCCTTTCAACCAAACTTGCTATATGCATTGATATTATCAAGATCTGCTTTAGGATTGTTATCTGTCCATTGATATTATCAAGATCTAGTTTAGGATTGTTATCTGTCCCTCCGTCATTTTCTTTCCCGACATTTTCGCAACGATAACTTTAATACATAAACAAATAATTGCTATGGCGGGGTATTATGCTTGCGTTGCTTTTATTATTTCAGGAGAACAAGGGAACAGGTCTCTTAGGAACAGGTATATACCCCCTTGGGAGGGCACGGGAGTCTGTTCCATTAATAGATATGGTACAGACGTGCCGCTGGAATACTCATCGTTTTTGCAGAGATATATTGCTGGTTCAGCTAAGTGCTCAACCAAGCCTCTTTCTCAGATTCTAACACGAATACTAACCGCAGTTAAAGAAGGCCTTCAGAAGTATTGTGACACTGCATATGCCAGAAGTGGTGTTAATCAGATGTGGATCCTGAAAAACTCCAAAGAGCTCTTAGAAAACCTAAAGGCACAATCTCTTCATTCCGTCAACAGTATAAAATCTTTCGATTTCTCTACTCTTTACACTACTATTCCTCATGATAAATTGAAATCTAAATTAAAGGCAATTATCAACCAGTGTTTCTTCCACAAGAATGGTAACCGTCGATTTCAGTATGTTGTCATTGGCTACAAAGACACATACTTCATTCGGGATCACTCTGATGCACCACAAAAATACTCAGATGCAGATGTCATTAAGATGCTGGAATATCTAATCGACAATATTTTTGTGGAGTTCGGCGGTCGGATATTTCAACAAACAATCGGCATACCGATGGGTACTAATTGTGCACCGTTACTTGCCGACTTGTTTTTATACTCGTATGAGGCGGAGTTTGTACAAAGTCTCCTCCAAGCAGGCAAGAAACACCTCGCACAACAATTCAATTTCACCTACAGATATATAGATGATGTATTGTCTCTGAAAAACACAAAATTTGCAGAGTATTTAGAATTCATCTATCCACGTGAACTTGAAATAAAGGAAACAACGGAGACTTCAGCCTCCTCCTCATACTTGGATTGTTATCTCTACATCGACAATGGAAAGCTTACTACTAGGCTTTACGACAAACGGGATGACTTCAATTTTCCCATCGTTAACTTTCCTTTCCTGAGCAGTAATATCCCTTCTGCACCAGCATACGGCGTTTACGTTTCACAGTTAATCCGTTATGCCAGAACTTGTTCAAATTATCAGGACTTCATGGAGCGTGGGAAAGTGCTCACTCAAAAGTTGTTGAGCCAGGGGTATCAAAAAACCAAACTGGTAGCAACACTTAAGAAGTTCTATGGGAGACATCATGATCTAGTCAATCCCTACAATGTGGCAGTTTCCAGAATTGTTTCTGATGTTTTTGCCAGTGACGCGCCATAAGTAAACTTCCCAAATCCCGGACATACGCTTCTACCGATATTTCCTTCGTTCAGGCCCATGGGCATGGTGGGCGAAGCTTGCTTACCAAGTAATGCTTACTATCCGCGGACGCCTGATTACACCCTTTGTTCTGGGGTCCATGTCTGTTGGTCTGAACATTCTGATTCGTCATTCGTTTATGGATTTATGATTTTGAATTACGGCTTTGGTACCATGACCGCAACTACTTTTGATCTAGATATATCAATAGGGAAGATTTTCATGTTCTTTGTATATGATTAGGTCTATTTTCTCCCAGCTCTGTTTATGAATAACCCAGACGGCATGGTAACGTTGAGCCAACGTTGAATAATGGTTGTCGATTTCGTTGGCCCAACGTAGACATTCAACGTTGGCCCAACGTAAGTCTGCTCCTTAGGCCAACGTGTAGGTATTACGTTGGGCCAGCGTATGTCAATGTTAATTACAACGTTTGGCCAACGTTAGCCCTGTAAAATTTTAACGTTGGGCAAACGTAGAAATTATGTATGATGCCAACCGATTTTTTTGCCAGTGAAAAGGGACTGTTCCGACAGCAAATCAACGTGTGAGTATAATTGTATTATATATTCGTTTCTAATTTAGGCAGTAATAATGAACTGCATGAGGCGGGTATGAAGGCTAATCACTGTACAGTTATGCTAATCTGAGTCTTTGCTGGGTGCACATGTGACATTGTAGGTTTTGCTGTGATCTGGCTCACTTGTGAGTTTGACAATCGTACAGCCCAGTACAATATTTTTATGAATGTACAACTAAAAAACAGTAAAAAGCAGTGGGTTTACAATAAAATATTTTTTTTAATAAACTGACATGTTTTTTTTCTCCTGAGTCCTCTAGGAGGAGTCTGATCAGGGTCTACACTGTTTTCCGTTAACATGTTTTGGGCCTATTACTCGATCTAGTAAAACAATGCTTGTGCTAGTAAAACAATGTTTGTGTTGTAAGAATGTGAGCCAGAGCACAGCAAAACCTACAATGTCACATGAGCATTCAACAAAGACTCAGATCAGCCTGCACAACAGACTAATAAGAGGCCTTCATATCCGTCGCATGCAGTTCATTATTTTTGCCTAAATCAGAAACGAATATATAATATAATTATACTCATATGTTTAAAAATCTTAATCCATCTTCTTTAAATCAAACCTTGAGACCTTTATTGGCGAATTCAACCAAAGAGTCAGAACTCAAATGGTATAAAGGCTAGCTTTATGTTATAAAACCTTTGGTAGATGGTAACACATAATGAAGAAGATAACTCCAAGGTATTGAATTACTAACTAATATAGCAAGTTGTATTAGTCACCTTGGCGCTGGACCAGGAAGCCAGTAATAAAGATTACTTAATGCTGTGTTTGTGCTTTATGTGACAGCATATGGTACATTAATATGCCACACAAATTGGTATATTTTATTAACTGACCTGCAATTTGTTTGATAAAATGATAAAAAAAAATAATAATAATTATATATATATATATATATATATATATATATATATATATATATATATATATATATATATATATATATATATATATATATATATATATATATATATATATTTGTTTTGTTTTTTTTAAGATACAAATATTCAAATATTCATCCTATTCTCCAACGGATTTGATAAATTTAATAATACATGAGTTCTCCTAGAAGATCTTTTATGTATGCTTATTATTTGGGGTATGTTGGACAAACGTTGACACAACGTTGATCCAACGTTTAACTCTTTGGATTTACATTCTTAATTGATCCACACTACCAACTTAATTTGGATTTAAAACATGAAAATCAAAATTATGCATACCGGTTGATATATGAAATCACATTTTGGCAACATTTTTGTCACTAGCAGAATCAGCAATAAACAAATTGCTGACGTTGGCCCAACGTTGGTCCAACATTATACAAAGGAGTGCATGATTTGCATATTTTTGGTAACATTGGGCCAAAGTCGGACCAACCTTACACCACATATCAAATAAAAATGTTTATTTCCAGTATTTTGCATAACATTGGCACATTATTGTGCCAATTATTACATTATTTTACTGACTTTAAAATGACTCATTAGACTGGTATCAAGGTTGGCCCAACGTTGGGCCAGCATTGGACAGCCAACGGATAGCCATCAGCCAACGATACAACTCAATGCCAACGTTGGACCAACGTTGTCATGCTATCTGGGAACCCTCTTATATATTTTTCATCTAACAACAAAATCAATTACCAAGGCAGCACTGACTCTTGAGATTACTGTTAATTTGTTGTTTACCACACCATGTGGAACACACACACACACACACAGATAGAGAGAGAGAGAGAGGGGGGGGGGGGTGGGATCTAAAGCGAGATCTAAAATAAAAGAACATAAAATATATGAATAGTCATGAAATCCGCACAGCAGTATATGAATATGGCGCTTTTTTGGCAAACAAATATATGACTAGGTATATATTTTGATTTTTGCGGAATATATGAATAGGTAGGGTCATAAAAATTCTAGCCCAACATCTGTACCATATCGAAGGTTTTTTCTTGTGTTCTGTCTTCAGATCGCAAGAGACCCTTTGCTTTGTTTTACCATAGTGTTTGTGTTACACTGTGATGTTTCAGCGATGAAGTAGTGGAAGCATATGCGGACAAAGCATATGTTTTGTTATTTGGAGCTGCAGCAGAATTAAGGCCGAGTAAAACAGCTTTAAGCTCCAAGTAGATTTTCTACTGACCGTTCCAAGGCGGTTGCTTCTGTTGCAGTTCCTCTTTGTTCGTGCATCGGTTGTTTCGCATGTGGCATTTGTTTTGTCACTGTTTCTTCTTCATCTCTTCTTCTTTCGGTGCCTCGAGAAGGCTGTGCTTCCCCGGTAAGCATTCTTTATAAATCTATAGCGGGTCGTTATCGGCCCGTCAGGGTAGCTGACGGGCCGATAACGGCCCGCTATAGATTTATAAAGAATGCTAGCTGGGTCGTGATTGTGACATTTTCTGGGATTCTTTCGTGCCTTCTGACCTCAGACTCACTTATACTTTTGCGGTAAAAATATTAGTGAAAATACATAGGAAATGCCACAATCACGAAGAAAATCCTTCAAGAGCACCAAAAGGAGGAGAGATGAGGAACAAATAACGGAGTGGTCAGTAGAAAAACTAGACTGGCTCCAGTCACCAGTGACTATTTTCCATATAGCCCAGTTTGATAAATCACTGAATTAAAATCAAAATAATATCATGACGATATAAAGGTTTTATTTTAGTGGACTATCAAACAGGATTATAAGAAAAAAAATTTAGTCACTTGAAACCGGAGCCAGTCTATAGTAAAACTACTGGAGGGAGTTTTACTCAAGCGAAAGTCTGATTTTCAGAAAATTAAAAAAAAAAAAAAAAAAAAAAAAAGAAAAAATGATGATGACTAAATACTGTAAAGAAGATGTTGAGCAGAATATATATTAATATATATTGGATACGGCAATGGATCATTTTTTTTCTCTTTTAGATTTAATGAGGACCTATAATCAAATATTTATAACAATTTCGTATTTTTACCGATCAATTGTTTTAACCCCTTTGTGTACATGCTAGGTAAAACAAAGATATACATGGAAGAACTTAACACCTTAAATCCCATTACTTAACCCTTTCACCCCTGAGATTGTGACGAAGACTCTTCCATCTCCATTATTGCAAATGATGTCATTTAAAAATCAAAAACCGAAAGGCAAATACTGTAGATGTATGATTGTTCTGATCTACAGGATTGAAAGAGTTAATGCTTGTGATGTTCTTTTCATTTGCACTACACCTAAAACCGAGTATTCCTGTACATCCGAGTGGGATGTAACTCATCTATAGATTTAGCATGCTTAATGAAAAAAAAAGGTAAGAGAAAAATCCGCAGCCCAACCCAGACACCAAGAGGAAGAGGAAACACAAAACCAAACAAGCGCAAATCAAACAAACGTACGAAATGCACTATGATTAGCTCTCTCTTCCCCAAGCGAGGTAATCGCAATGCTCAAAGAACTGAAAAATGCAAGAACAAAATAACACAATGCAAAACTTAAAACAAATCGCCTCGTAGAATAAATCACAAAGCAACAAAGAATAAGACTTACACCGGGACCACCGCCTTAGAACAGTCAGTAGAATAAACCACCGGGGGATTTAAAGCACTTTCACAGTTAGCCAACTTCACCCTGGGTCCCGATGCCACTCTTAATAAATAAATAAATAAATAAATAAATAAATAAATAAATAAATAAATAAATAAATAATAAAACGGTTCCCATAAAGACTCCCAACTCAGACAACGCATCAAAGGGAAAACATAAAAATCAGTTTAATCACTGATAAACAGAGACGAGTACTCATGGCTAATTCTACTGTGTGCCAGAGTAAATGAAGCCCCAGACCCACTGGTTAAAGTTTTACGAAGAGGCCATCATTGAGCCTGAGGCCCGAACCGCCGTCGTGCAATTAAAGAATGAAGCATAGCCATCAACAATGATTGGGTTGATAAACAGGCATGCAGTCTGCCACATAATATCCAGGCTATAGCCAATTCTTTTATGAAGTTCAAATGTTGCACGAACGAACAAAGATCCTGAAAAGCCCTTTACAGATACACATATTAGTCTTTGCATTCGTCATTAACTAATACAGCCGTAACGGTCCCTCGTTTCCTAGTTAAGTAATACTAATCATCACAGTATTTGTTTTTATTGTTGAATATGTGAACTACATTTTATCTGGCTCACCAACTATGTGGCAGGAAGACTCAATCAGCATGCAAAATCAGTCTTATCGGTGTTTTACTGTTTGTTGTTTTATACATACGCTATAGATATAGAACCCGAGGAATACGAGTATAAACATTGAGAAACGTTTTCGATGATACCTCAATAAAATGCTGACGTTTTCTTTCTACTTGAGGAATGCTGACCCGACCAGATGCTGACCAGATACACTAAAATGTTGCCAAGGTAACTGTAGGACAAGACAATGTGGTAACAATACACTTTTATGTGGATAATATAAACTGGAAAATATGTTAAAATTAATAACAACGTACAGTATTTTTTTGAAAATAGTTTCCTTTTCCTTTTCGGAAGATAAAAATAAACCTGAAAATGAAATCCAACAAAAATAACTTTTGATTGAAATTATATACAAAGAACTCATTTAATGTGTGCGTGTGTACGAAGTCATGTTATTTTTATACATCATAGGTCATATCATTTATGAATATAAGTGATATATGAATGACCAGTATGACCAAAAGTTCATCGAACTTTTGATCATATTAACTAACAAAAATATCACCAATAAAGTTTAAAAAGTTTGCAGTTCTAGATATTCTTGAGATATAGTTTCATTCGCGTTTTGAGTTCATCATTCATACATATTTATTGCTGTTGTTTAAATACTTTAATGCAAATAGTGCCTATAAAATCTGATTTACTGGTCTATTAATTGTTGTTGTTTTTTGTTATTATTATTATTATTACCAAGAGTATTGTTTATATGCCTATTCATGCTGGAAAAGGAATTATCCTCGAGAGCAGTGATCCTCAGAATGATCACATCCACAAGAAATGAAAATAGCTTAAGTGTCGAAGTTTTCTGGGCAATAAAATTATATAAATTATAAATTCGTTTCGTTCATCACTTATGATTTTGTATGCAACCGTTAAAATTGGTTTTCACCTGTGCTGTACGACTACGCGTATCGTATTGTGTAAGCAGAAAACCAGCATACATGTGCAGCGATACTTTGCGCAGATAGCAACCACCTGTAAACAACATGGCGGGTACGGACGAACAGAAAGACAATACAGGTGCTTTTTGCATTTTCAAACATATATTCTATTTTTTAAGCTGATATATTTTAATGCAACAGACGCAAGTGTTTTTGCTCGAATACCTGAATAAAAATGTATTGTCGGCTTACTGAACTGAATGTGCAAGGACAAAGGTGCAGTAACACAGAGGATGCCATACCTCACACTGTGAGACAAAAATCTCACAGAATTTTGGTCCTTCTGAACCCTGTTTCCCATCAGATTTTCAAATGTCACAGAATTTTCATACCATTTAATAAGCTATGGCTATCCCAAGCTTTTCATTAAAATACCATCCTATCATGTATTTTGATCGATGCACACCTAATTTGACACGCTTACATGTTTCTTCCTATTCTTGGACTTGCTGAAATTTTTTTTGTAATGCCTCATCGTTATTGGGGTAGAGCAACATCTTCTTGGAAAATTACAACCATGTAACATTGAATGGCCATGGTCAACATTTTGAAAGAAATATTTAAAGCACTTTTTTCCTTTGAATTGAAGCTCAAACTTTAAAGATGCATCAGCTACATCTGAATCAAACATGCATGTCTGTTACAGTGTCACCTGATGCATTTATTCACAAGTATTGACAGACATGCTGTCAGTACTTTTGCTAAATTAAGGATCAGTAATAGTAAATTATTTATTGAAGCGGGTAGACATTACAAAATACCTTTAGAACAAAGAATGTGTAGATTATATGTATGTCAAGTTGAACTTGAAGATGAAAATCATTTTGTGTTGAAGTGCAGTAAACTTGCTCCTGCAAGAGCCAGTATGATAAATCGCTTAAATGAGACTGTAGCTGTGTTCAGTTCAATGGATGAAAGTTAAAAGTTAAAGTTTATTTTAAGCAGTAACGATAACGATATAACCAATATTTGTATCTCTGGATTAAGCAACATGTATATACTCCGACAATCATTACTTGAATCAGGTCCGTAGTAAATTTCAGAATTATGTCGTTTAATGTATAGTCTGTAGGATATTTGGCGGTTAAAGACTTTGTACTGTAATTTTATAGTCTAACGATAGGGTTAGATCTTTAATTGAAAGTCCTCAAATTTTGGACTGCTGTGATAGATGTTGTAATCAGATGCTTATCTTGGTGTTATGTGTCGGGGAGTGGCCTGGAATAGCAACAGTGCAGTCCCTGATTAGACACTTTCTCCATGGTCCACCTTTGCTGCATCACTGCTGTTTTCGTCTTTTCCTTTAACAAGTAATTCCAGAGCTCTCTGGCACATGCTGCCAATGGTAAAGCATTATATATGTACATGCTCTCCATATAGAACATTTTTGATTGTTGTCCCCAGCTGTGAGTTCTTATATATTTTGTGATTTTTGTACTACTTTGAAAGAGGAGGTCCATTATTCGATGTACCAACTCTGAGTAGCAAAGAGAGCTTGTTCAGTCTCACAAGAAAATTCTGAAACAGTGGCCCTTTTCTTGCGAGGTGGACAACAGTTTGTCTATAATTGTTCTTCATGTCTTCATTGGTGACAGTCCTGTTCTTGTTTGGATTTTATACCAATAAAATTGATTTGATTTGATTTTGATTCAAGTATGGTATATGGTTAAAATGCTATTGCATATATAATATTACTTTTCAGAAAAAATGTAAGGTCTTATATGAAAATATTTTGCAACTGGAAAAAGAGAAATTCATAAAGTAATTTTCTATGTGTTTGTTTGATGCCAAGCATGAATAATTTGGAGAATTTGAAGAAAAAATATTTTTGCTGACAATAAATAATCTATTTGCATGTAGAACATATTTTATTAAGACATGTGGCAAATTTGTACAGCAAGCAGGAGAAACAAGCTTTTCAGCTGCCCTACCCCTTAAAACTGAGACATAAAAATGGTGGCAATTCACAAAATGAGGTCAGATTTTTAAAATATATACAGTTGTCATTCAACAGTGATTCTCATCATTTTATTTGTTCTAACAGACAAATGATGCTGCCTGAACATAGTCCTGGTATTATTGTAAATTTTAAATTATTATCCTGCAAGAAAAAGAGCAGCTTATTAGATGTGTCATTTGATATGAGTGTAAAGGGTAATTTAAAAAAAAAAATGAAGTCAAATCGTGACATTAAGGGTCAAAAATAAAGTTTGGTACATGACAATATTGCCTTTCAAAACGATGCCTCAAGGTGACTAATTTTTTGAAAATCTACATGGGAAATGAAAGAATAAACACAATTTTGAGAAAATTTTGGTTTTATTTCAAATATCAAACACTTTTGAAACAAATCCATGGTTTTTCAAAGGCTGCTTAATAGTTGTTAGAAGTAGTCAGTTCATAGTTTATTCAATTCGATATGGTAAGTGAATGTTAAACCAAGATCTGGGGTAAAAAATAGCTAATTTCACTGATTTCGCAGATTTTTTGACCATTTTTTGCAAAATTTGATAAAACTTTTTTAATACTGACCTCAAAAAGTTTACATAAAAACATTCATATTTGAAAAACAAAGCTTAAATTTGGTTTGGTACATCTAAAGGGTGTTAGCTGTTAGTACGCTGAAATTTTCTTTGACCCGATCAGTTGTTATGTGATAAGGGCATTTCAAACAAGTATGCATTTTTTTGAAAAATTGTTACACTTGGGACAAAATCAGTGACATCAGTAAACCATGAAAAAAGCTGTTTACTACTAACAACATGCTGTTTCTTTTTGTTGTTCATATAAGAAAATATGCCAGTGAAGTTATTAAAGTATTTTATGAGCACTGAAGGTTGCCAATTTCAGAATCAACATGTAAACAGTCATACAAATTTTTTTTACGTAACAAACAATATGTTTTATAAAGAGAATATTGATTCATTTTAACATTTAATCTCTTTTATAACAAGAACTTGATTTGTCAAAACATATGAAGTGAAAAGTTAGTAAGCACAGTGGAGTTTTAAACATCAGTAAGGTTACAAGAGAGATTTGTGAAAACGTTACACTTGGGACAAAAATTTAAAAAAGTCTTAGGAATACACAGATCTGTTATTAAATGGATTTCAACTGCAAATCATGACAAAACATTTAAATGACATTTTTTTTTTTTTTTTTTTTTTTTTTTCAATATCTAAAATTACTTTAATACAGATACTTGATAGTGTCAAACTCAAACTTTCATAAAATCAGTCTTTAGAACTCGCTTACTTATCAAATATGTGGTTTTGTAACTTGAGAGATCATTAATATTTTTCAAAGTAAGTCACTGATATTAGAAGATTGATTGTCAAAACCACCTGTTAAATGTTAACGTGCTTTAACTGTGAAATTTTAAACAGTAACACTATTGCAATAAGGATATGTGAAACCATTACACTTGGGACAGAAAGTATCAATAAGTCTTTGGAACAGATCGAACTGTACAGAAATGGATTTATACTGCAAGTATTGGCTTGAAGTATTTAAATGTCTTTTTTCCAACAAACAAAATCACATAAGTACAGATACTTGTTGAAACTTTTGAAACGGGAGGGGGTTTGGGGGGTTTATACTTTTAGAAGACACAACACAAGATATGTTTTGTGTCTTCTATAAGTAAAGCTCTCATTTCAAAAGTTTTGACAAGTGCCTGTACTAGAGTGAAAAAAAAAAGTAAAAAGAAAAATAAGTCAGTAATTTGTAAAACACAACTTATTGCAAGGCCTCATAAAGTATAAGGTCAAAGGTGAAAACATGCAAAATACTTGACACTGAAGAATCAGATTCTGTGGTTGTAACAAGTATATGAAATTGGATACATAACAAATTATCAAGCATTGCCGATACATGTTTTGTCATAATATCACAAAACATGATGTTTGATAATTTGTAAGTTTACCTAATTTTCACAAAATTACATATATGACCATAACATTTAATTTTAAACTTGTTTTAAAATGGACTATTGAACTTTATAGGACCTTTCTAAACTTTCAACTTGTTCAACTGGTTAACGTCACTGTGATATATGCAGATCAAATCTGCATAACATTTTCTGCAGCACATATTTCATTCAGATTAAATTTCAGTTCGTCCTCTGCCAAGTAGTAACACAGGGGCTGTCATTAGGTTGAGATCATAAATACAGTAGTATGACCTTGAAAGACCTACGTGCAAGGACGCTCTGAGACATAATGTACATTGGCATGTCTTGGCTGGTTTCCCACCCGGGTACAGAATTGTGTACGTTTGTCGTCGATGGAGTGATAAGTAGGTTACCATTTATAAAAAAGTAAAAAATAAAAAATATATAATATAATAATAATAATAATAGTAAATATAACAACAAACTAACCAATTGAGAAGAAATGCCTAATTTGTTAGTGTTAAAAACTAATACCACGGAACCCCATCTCCGGCATTCTACCATCGCCACAGATGAACAATTCTCGTATGTAGCATGGCATCTATAATGCAAGTTATGGAAACAATACCAGCAACAGTCCATATAATACCAGAAAATTTAAAAAAAAAATTTAATTAGGCAGCTCTCCGGTGTAAGGAAAAGGTACAAATGATAGAAAGACTTATCAGCTTTCAAACTAATTTAAGCAGACTTTATAGTCTTATATGTAAATAGGGTCAATGTTATATGTGAATCTGATATATCAGCGATGCAAGATTTTTAAATTGCTGATATGTCGTTAGATAGCTAGACAAAAGACCAGGACTTGGGACCTGTTTTTCTACATCTGTAAAATCACAGGAGTGTAGAAAACGAGATTCTTAAAGATCTTTGTTCAGCTGAAACCCTCGAATCCCCTTTGTAAAGCTATACTAACCTTGCATTACAATGTTGCATATGCATAATACATATGCACCGTGCAATTATTATTGAATGGGAACTTTTGTATATTAGTTGAAAGCTGACATGTTTGACACAGTAACATGTTAATACACAATATAAATTCTTGAAGATACTAATACATGATATAATTTCTTGAGTATGTCTTCTATATAACCATATACACCTTATCTTACTCAGGCGTAGCTTTAGCGGAGCCTGAGGTCTGGTTAATTTTGAGACTAAGTCTGGCTAATTTACTGACTACAGTAATATGTCAATACATGATATAATTTTTAAGGATGTTATTACACGAAAAGCGGAGCCGGAGGTCTGGCTAATTTACTGACTAGGTCTGGCTAAATTTCTGACTATGTCTGGCTAATTTACTGACTAGGTCTGAGTTGTGTTTATAGCCAGTACATGCTGTAAGACTTTATCATTAGGGAAATGTTCAAAATAAGTGATTATACCTTATATTACTTAGGTGCAGCTTAAGTGGTGTCTGAGGTCTGGTGAATTTTCTGACTAGGTCTGAATTGCGTTTATGACCAGTTTCTGATATAAGACTTTATCATTAGGGAAATGTTCAAAATAAGCGAATTATACTTTATTTTACTCAGGCGTAGCTTTAGCCGAGCCTGAGGTTTGGCAAAATTACTGACTAGGTATGAATTATGTACATAGTCATTTTATTGAAGGAAAATATCTGATTTCATTTTTATAAATTTAGGGGCTATTTTTCTGTACTGAATATACCTTATATTACTCAGGCGTAGCTTTAGCGGAGCCTGAGGTCTGCAAAATTTTCTGACTAGTTCTTAATAGCGTGTATAACCTATATCGCAGTAGGGCAATATAAATATGGCATTTTAATGTAGTTGAAAGTTCCTATATTGTCACTAGAAATCAGCATAATTGATATCTGTCATGTAAAAATATTCATGTAAAAATATTCATGTGTCAGTTTCTGGCGAAAGAATGTGCACAATACTGGTTAACCACTTAGAGGACTAAGCCTGCCCAGTAAACGTGTGGTTAGGTAAACTGACCGTGCTCGACATGACCCCATTGGGTTGACTGGGCCGTAAAACCTCAACACAAACAAACAAAATATTCATGTAACTTTTAAATACTAAGGCTTTAAGGTGGTTGTATATAAATCTGTTTATTAATCTGCAGTTGTCACATTCACTTAATAGCAGTGTTTTACTTTCCGTTTCATAAATAGCTATATTTATGTATGTGGTATAATTATAATTATTGTTTTGTGTGTATCTTTTACCAGTATATGGGTAATAGGCGTAGGTTTTCATGCTATACTCATACATATTGACTTAGATTCTTCCCTCAAAAGGGAAGCTTACCCGGTAACAACCAATTTTCCCATGATATTAACTAGACTAGAGCATCAGCTGTGAAAAAATGTAAACTACATAACACAATTCACAAAAACCAGTTTGATGTCCCAAGTGTAATGCTTTTTCATATCCTTTACCACTCTTTCAAAATAAACCATGGTAAATTAAATAACTACTATAACATTATTTCATATGCTGTAAGGCGTAATGATCTGAATAATGCGTATGTTAAGAATAGCTATAGTTATTAACACCTTATGATAAACGAAAATAAATCAATGAGTTTCAAAAAGATTTTCCAATATTCAAGTTTTTTCCCAAAATCACACCCAATGTACATTTATTTCATGCAAAGAAGCCTTTTAAATGAAATTTTAGTCATATTTCCTTATATTTCACATCATTTTAATTAGTTTGTATGTTATACTCAAGAATTTTCACATTTACAGGTTATCACTGTCTTTTGCTAAATTGGCGTTACACTTGGGACATTAGGTGTTTGGCTAATTTAAACCACATAAGCAATTCATTTGAATTTTTTAAGTACTGCAGGTCATCTTTGGGGCACATGCTCTCTTGAAAAATAGCAATAAAAACATGCTTAAATAAATTGTGAAAAAATCACAAGCCTTTAAACACAAAATGTTACACTTGGGACATTTTTGGGTGCATTTACACATGGCTTCTGTGAATGGGCCATACTGACATTCAGTAAACAAAGTCATGCTAATATTGCACATATGATACTAATCTTACTATCTCTGGTAACTAAGGGTCTGAGAGGTCACTGGAGGCAAAGTCAGAACACTTTGTTTCCAAAATATTGTATTTTCAGGCTTTTTTTGTTTCGAAGGGTTCACTACTTTACTAGCAAGGTACAAGGGCAAACAAGTGGATGTTCACTCCTTAAATATCAGAAAACTATTGGCTTGTTAATTTAGTTTGTATATATGTACATTGTTTTGTCACATAAAAGCTACAATTTTTCAGGTAAGTATTTTACAGTTGACATGAAATGAAAATGTCACGCAAAAAGCGTTACACGTGGGACATTTTTTGATACATAATCGGCTATAACTTTTTTATTAATAAAGCTACTGACTTGAAATTTTGTAGCAAAACAGACAACTCAACAACTGACAATATAGGATAAAATTCTAGTCAGTAGGAGTGATAAGTTTTGTTTTAGATAATTTAAAAAAAAAAACTTCATTTTTTTTTAAATTACCCTAAACCAAAATGACAATCACCATGGTGGTCCTATTTCACTTGGAATTTTTATGAAGGCAGTTGATGCAAACTTATTTTAATGATATTAAATAATGTTCTAGAAGTCCATGATTGTCTTACACAAAACAAATATACTGGGAGTTGTATGTGAAATTAATGACATGTCAAATAATGCTTAAGTGCGTCAAAACCCATGTGTCTAGGCTTTTAATTTACATATGTAAGCTTGAAAGTGATTTTCATAAATTTCATCAAATCTCCCCTAAAAATTTGCAAAATCTCACAGATTTCTATCAATAGCTAATGGCATGTACATGTATGTGGTGTGGCTACTGTCCTTTTGACATCTCTCCGAAAGAGGTTTTTTGCTTGGTGTTTTATTTAAAATGGAAATATTTTGTTCTGATTTACTATTTCTTATCAGAAACCCTTTGTCCTTTCTGTTTCTGTGTTTTTTTTGTTCTCAAATATTTATAGTAAAATTAAATTTACAGACAAAAATTGGTCTGAACCTATGCATTTTCTATAGTAGTGATTTTTTGGATTTTTTGTCTAAGAAAATAGTTTTTACTTTTTGTGCTGAATTTGAATTGTTGATGCTTCACAACAATATTGTGAAAGTCAGAAAATTGAAGAAGCGTAACTTGTTGAAAATCTGCCTGTAAGTTACCTACCCTACAGAGTTTTGCATAATTTGCATTCATTTTTACTATGGGAAAAGTGAAAATATTTGCTTTTTTAAAACTCAATGACTAGAATGAAACTTTTTGTGCACAGGTAGTTACGACAAATGGTTTTGCATTAAATCATGGAAAAAGTTTGCAAAGTTACTTCTTCTTTGTAAAGTGCCAAGCAAAAAGCGACTTTCTAAGAGATGTTGAAAGCGCAGTAGGATCTGGGTCAACTCAGCACATAGCAAACTTGGCACATAACCAACGACCCATACCAACTTGGCACATAGCAAAGTCAGCACATATATAGCTATACCTTTATGCGTCTATTTCTAGAAGTATTTTATACTTTTTATGGATAATAGAATAACAAAATTATTAATAAATCTTTTTATTGCTCATTGTTTAATTACACAGTGAACATCAGATGAACAAGGTGAATTCAGGGTCGGAATTGATTTCGAAACTGTAAATATGAATATGGTGCAAAAATGAAACGAGCCTTTCCTGTAATTGCCTTACTTCTATCAGCCGTCCTTTTGAGTTCCATTTCTGAACAAAATAAAGATCTACAATAGGTATAACCTAGTGATAAAGGGGGTATACTTATAATTTTCTTATCTCTGCTCTGAAAAGCCTGAAAGGTAGACTATTGATTCCATTACCCTTTATTGCATATGTGAACAGCGAAGGTTCAGGCAACCCTGCACATTCACGCAGTCTTGCCAGAACCAGCGCTGTTTGCTGACTGAAGCTGTAGGTCACGGGGAACAGTCAGCCAAAGAACCACAGTTCTGGACCTACTAAGGGCTAAGCATGCATACTGAAACATTGACAGTATGGCTTGTCCGCATGGCTCTTTTTTCTATGTTGTGGTTCATACTATATTTTCTTATTTCCACGCTGTAAGGTAGTGGTAACTTAGTACCCTGCTTTAATATTTGAGCCTCATCATGAGACAACCTGCAAGCTGTATGTGCGAACAACAAATCCGCACAGTCTGATCAACACTTTTGTTGTTCACTGCTTGGAAAGTATAATTACTTAGGCTGCTGTATGCCAAAATTCAGGGTAAGTGTTTTGAGACTGAGCAGGCAAGATTTTGTCTAACTGGATCGGAACCAAGAAGACAGGTTTTCCCGTAATGAAGCCCATATAGTAATAAGATGGTTTCCAGGAGTATATATTTTAGTTCTGCTCAAAATCATAGATAGTAGAAGCTCTGTAGAATCACTGTAAACAATCTATGTTTTGAGCAGAAATGGACAGAAATAATAATATAACATATTTTTGTCCAAAAATTTACATTTTTGGTTGGGTCAATTGTTTATAAATAGGTTGATTGTTTAGCAATCAACCCAAAGTTACTAACTGCTTTTGTCCACGTGATTATAGCTGACCATGTACAAAATCCAGGTAACGGTTATTTATTGTAGCGCTTTTCCTCCTGTGACGTTGGATCTTTGTGTGAAAATGGTTGATTAACTGTTAAATCTGGACTGGGATCGTGTACTGGGACACTGGTAAAGAGTGTAGATCCAGATCAGTTCAGATGCCTCAGAAGGCGGCGTCTGATCAGAGTTTACACTGTTTGCTTAAAGTACAGATATTTAAGGGTTTAAAGAAGAAAGTCCCCATTCAGGACCATTTTTTCCAGCATACACTCAGAGACAATCAACCCACAGTGCTTTTAACAGGTTTATCAATAGTCATTTCTCAATTTTGGCATATTAATTATCTATTGGTCTGCTTGCCGTGATGCTAAATTAAAGATGGCAAACAAGATAAAACAAAGTTAGCTAGGAGATTCCACATGAGATTTTGGTGTCTATTGTATGTTTATCAGCCTCTCTATGGTAATGCAAACACTTTGTATGTTTGTGATAACAAATATCCATCCACAAATTGTCACACTGTGTTCTGGTGAGATAACCAAGTACTGATAGCTGAGATTGAATGGATTATTTAATAAAACAAAATGTATATGAGACAAAACCTTTCAAGATCAGATTTTTTCCAGTATTGTGCCCCTTGTAATATAATGATAATGAAATCTTGGTAGCAAGATATCTTGATTACTATGTGAGCTAGGGCATTGAAACGTGCTATGTTGAGATTTTTGGAGATGATGAGTAGATCACCTGATTTACGTTTTGAAAACAAATCGGTTTACTTTTATCAGTTATGCTCCTTTTCAATTACAAGTGTATATATCAAATATTTAGGGTATAGTGTTTTTCAAACCAGCCTCAGTGGCTCAGTTGGATGCCCATCTGACTGGTGATCAGAAGGTTGCTGGTTTGACCCCTTCTGGGTCAGCAATATTCTTTCGTGGAGATTAGATCATGAAATATTTTCTATGGTCATTCTACCCCTTCTGCTGATTCAAGAAGGGAAGTTGTCAGTTTCTGACGAAAGAATGTGCACAATACTAGTTAACCGCTTAGAGGACTTAGCCTGCCCAGTAAAAGTGTGGTTAGGTAAACTGACCATGCTTGACAGGATCCAATTGGGTCGACTGGTCCGTAAAACCTCAACACAAACAAATAGTGTTTTACAAACACATTTCTAGTTTAATCACACTATCAGGAGCAAATACTCAAAGTCTCTGAAACTTGTCGCTATTAAGTGATACAATAATTCAAGGATACTGGTTCTTTTTCACTATTTTCAAATTTTTCTTCTCAACTTAAATTTAATCAAAACTTTTGAAGGTTTCCCTTTTTTTGACTATATATGTAAGCATATTTTGTAAATTATGTCATTGACATACTGTTTCAGATTCACTGATAGCAGACATTCAAAAGAAAATCACAGATGCATTTGATATATTTGATCATGAATCAAATAAAACAGTTGATGTGAGGTGAGTGTAAATAATAATGTCAGGAATGTTTTAGTTTTCTTTATCAACATGCCTATCACCTGTTTCATTACTGTTCTTATCCCAAGTATTGGGACAGACAGGCCTGATCAAACAGTAAAGACCAAGATTAGACACCAAATTTAGATCAGGGTCCACAAGATAGATGAATAGGTTGTAAAATAGACGTATTCAAAATATAGGACAAGTATGGTAATGTGTTTAGCAGTCCAGGGCCCAGTTGTTCGAAACTAACGATGTCGTTAGTTAACATATCGTTAAATCTTTGATCATCAAATATGGCATATATGCTAATATTTTTGCTGAAAAAATGTGATTTGCAAAAGCTACTCACATGTTTTCAGCAAAAATACCTGTGAATTAATATTGTACTTACTAGAACAGTTAACATTTTGACCACTAATGAGCTCGTTAAGCTAACAATGCTTTGAAGAACTGGACCCTGATATTTAGGGTAAATATGGTAGTTGGTTTATGGGGTTGGGTTGAGGGGGGATGTGAATTTTAAGTAAAGTGTTTGGGAAGAAGAGAAATGTTATCTTTGCCCTTTCTGGTGAGATATACAGTCAAACCTGTCTTAAAAAGCCACTGTATTAAACAGTGACATATATCAAGCAGCCATATTCTCAGATCAGTTAATGTCAAATAGGTGTAAACATCCTATTTAGCAAGCACCTGTCAAGCAACCAGCTTTTGGTATTCTATTAGTTGCTTTCTTGTCACAGGTTTGACTGTACCGGTACATAAATGATAAAATACAAATGTACTGGTGAAAACAAAAAATATTTCAAATAGATTACTACGTACAAGATCATATCAAGCTCATGCCTGAAATCATACATTTGTGGTCAGTTAGCATGATCCATTAATGATCCTTTTAACAAGTTACTAAGAGATAATCAGAGTCCAAATGCCAGTGATCTGAAGATGATCCATTGGAGTGATCAAGAGGTGATCTATTGATATTGGCAATAGAAAATGATTAGGTTGTAATTTGTTAAGTCTTAGAATTCGGAAAAATGATCTAGACATTATCTTTTAGTACTTATAATTCTTGAAAACTTTACATAGTCAACACCATTATCATGGGGATTGATCCCAAAGCTATCTATGAGCTCTCACAGAATTCAAGACCAAATGTCTATGAAACAAGGAGCAATGATCCAGGAATGATCTGTTAGATCATTCATGTGAAAAGACACGTATGCTTAAACTTTGGAAGGGTCATTACTGTAGAAACCCCGCCATAACACACTGGTATTTGATACCCAAAGTGGGGGCATCCTTGCACTGTGGACACATTCCTTTTTTTTTTTTTTTTTTTTTTTTTTTTTTATTGTATATTTTACAGGCCTTCAAATGGATCTGTAGTCATTTGTCATTGGGCCATCTGATGCCCAGGCCACCAGTGCCTACAGCACTTTGATTGCAATAATGAGCTTGTCCATAGCATGTCTCTTAAAGTATTTTACTGTTTCACTAACATAACCCTCCCACTACTGCGCATCTTCAGGGAGCATTCTTTGGTTTCACCGTTGCTCTTGTTTGTTTTAGTCCAATGCAAGTATTTACCCAGAAATAATCAAACACAAATTAAAAAGAAAAAAGATAAATGCCTTACTATCTCAAAATATGGTCTGAATAAATACAGAGTACCAGTATGATGAAAATTGGCCCTAAAACAATGCACAATAGCCTTAATTCAAATAGGCCATAAAACGATGCAAAAAAGCCTAAATTCATGCACCAAAGAAATACCAAACTAATGGCATATCCCTGTATATGTTTATATACACCCCTCCCTCCCCACCCCCCACCCCCAGCAGATTGCGGCAAGTGCCCGTAGGTGCTAAGGTAGTAGGTTACTTTCACCGGAGAATAGACTTGCAAAAAGCCCATTTTCTGGGAAAAATATGAATTCTGAAGTCTTCTGCTGAATTTTCTCAGAGTGTGGATTAAAAGGTTAAAGAATTGTTGATACTTAATATTAAATTTTGATATTGTAGCAGCTGTTCCTAATGCTTAAAGTGCTTATCCCAACTGCGAAGACACCATTTTTTTTTTTTTTTTTTTGTATTTTTCAGGGAAAATAAGGCTTGACAGTTCATGTGAATCATCTGCCAAGCAGAAGATTCACATGAAATGCCAAGTCTTATTTTCTCTGAAAAATATAATATAATATAATATATATATATATATATATATATATATATATATATATATATATATATATATATATATATATATATATATATGTATATATATATATATATATATATATATATATATATATATATATATATATATATATATATATATATATATATATATATATATATATATATATATATATATATATATATATATATATATATATATATATATTCTTTTTTTAATTTAGAATGTCATCTAATACAGTTTTGCACAGCACTTTAACCCGTATCATAGTGAATAAATTAAAATGCTACACCTTTTTCTAATTGTCAGCCAATCAGATTACTTGATCCAGGTTGTTCATAAAAATTCTCATACTGAATGACAAACAGTGCAGAAACAGATTAGTTGGTTTCTGAAGAAGAGCTACTCAGTTTGCAATGGCAGGTTATATCCAGGCTCAGAAGGACCGGGGTTAAGGGTAAACTAGGGAAGTTATTTGATAAGTATGTTCCTACTGGTTAGTCTAGCCACTAGGCATTAAAATGAATAATATGGAAACAAAACCAATTATTTGCGTTTAAACAAATACATGTAGTATAATATTTTAGCTAGTCTAATCTCCTTTCTCAATTTTAACTTGATAATACATAGCCGAGATGTGTATTGGAAACTCTACCAAAATAGACTTGCCATCATTAACAAGTTGATTACCTTTTAATTAAAGCATGATCAGACTTATTATCAGACTATATAGTAGCTAGTCTAGTAACTGGAGTGCCTGCTGTAATATATATATTTTTTTTTTATTTCCAGGGAGGTTGGTACTATAATAAGGTCTCTAGGATGTTGTCCAAGTGAAGCAGAAATTCTCGACATGCTAGCAGAAGTGAGTATCTTAACCCATGTTCTGCTGAACCCGGATATATACTGCCTTTGCAAACAGTGTAGATCCAGATCAGTTGGCTTCTGAAGAAGAAGCCTACTGATCTGGATCTGCACTGTTTGTCATTAAGTATGTGAATTTGTATCAACAATCTGGATCAAGTAGTCTGACAGGCTGAAAATTAGAAGTGGGTGTGGCATGTTAATTTATTCAACAAGACAAGGGTTAATTATGTTTGATCTTGGACCCAGTAGAATAGTCTAGACTAAACATATCAAGCAGTCTGCAGTTGCACACAGTTCACTCACTTTTGAGGTAATGCAAAGCACTAATACATGTATACTCATAGCTCATGCATGTCATACCTGAGAGATAAAATCTCACAGAATTTGGCCCATCTGGAAGGCAATTCCCATAAAAAATTAAATCTCACAGAATTTTCAGACCATTTTACAACAGATTTTATGAAGAAATAAACATAAATCACACACTGTTGTGGTTTTCACAAGCATCTTACATGAAAAAAAAAACAAACAAAACAAAACTTTAGACTGTACTGGGGGAGCCCCAGTGATGTTTAAAAAAATCTCACAGGATTTTGTCAAATCTCCCTTAACCCTTGTAGCACCAAACAAAATTTGTAGCAGACAACATTCAATTTTTTTTATATTTTTCATCTGCAAGCAGATGATTCGCATGAAATGTCAAGACTTGTTTTCTCTGAAAAATAAAAAAAATAAAATAAAAAAATGTCAACTGCTGCAGTTGTGATTGGCGCTTTAAGGGTTAAAATTTTGTCTTATCTCACACATTTTAGTCCACAGCTTATGGCATGTATGATAGCTCCAGATAAGAGTAGTGTCAGGAAAATATTTTTCTTATTTCTCCAATGAAAACATAGTTTGTGGGTAGTCATTAGAAGTGCCTCAGAGAGGGGCTTCTAATGAATACCCATAGCTTAATGATTATTATTTTGAGGAAAAAAAAAAAAAATAACAATTTTTTGTTGAAAAAGTACCTTATCTGGAGCTATGAATTATATTGCATTTGTGAACAATTGAAACCCTGGCCAATGGCCCACACTGTACATGGCACAGATATATGCATTATATAGGGCCCTATTCAATGAATAGTCCTTTGCAAGGTCTTACTATGTGGGTATTTCTTTACCCATATTATATTGTATGGGTGGTCCTTAGAGCCTGTATTTTATGGACAGTCTTTAGGGCCCTCATTATATGGGTAATCCTTGGGACACATATTGTATGGACAGTCCTTAGTAGCTTTTTTTGGATGGGCAGTACTTTGGGCTGGTTTTGGATGGGTAGTCCTTAAGGCCCATATTGTATGGGTAGTCTTTTGACTCAAATAATCATATTTGCCCTAAATATTATATTGGAAAAGAGTTATGCCTGAATAAATGGTGTAGACCAAGTTCAGATGTGTGGCCATAACAAATGTTGTAGACCCAAATGAGATAGATATGTCCTAAAAATACTACTCTTTTCCCAGCAGTCTGTGTTGGTTACCTAAAGTAACACCAGGTAACAGGGTAACGCCTCTTAAAAGGCCAGGATTCATCCTCTATAGATCTATACCGTCATTCCAAATATATATATATACATACATTAACCTATAGAATCTGTTGATATTGTGTGGGTAACAGGGTAACACGGGTAACCGCAGGTAACACAGGGGCACTGATACCCCAACTTAGATTGTTAATTTACTCGACTGGGTTTGGGTAACAGGGTATCAAGGGTAACCACAGGTAACATAGGGAAACAGGTACTTCAACTTAAATTGCAAATTTACTGAACTATGTTTGGGTAACAGGGTAACACGGGTAACCGCAGGTAACACAGGGACACAAATACATCCAATTTAAATGCAAATTTACTGGACTATGTTTGGGTAACAAGGTAACACGGGTAACCGCAGGTAACACAGGGAAACAAATACTTCAACTTAAATTGCACATTTATTGAACTATGTTTGGGTAACAGGGTAACAAGGGTAACCGCAGGTAACACAGGGACACAAATACATCCAATTTAAATGCAAATTTACTGGACTGTGTTTGGGTAACAGGGTAACACGGGTAACGGCAGGTAACATAAGGAAACAATTTCTTCAACTGAAATTGCAAATATACTGATCTATGTTTGGGTAACAGGGTAACAAGGGTAACCGCAGGTAACACAGGGACACAAATACGTCCAATTTAAATGCAAATTTACTGGACTGTGTTTGGGTAACAGGGTAACACGGGTAACCGCAGGTAACACAAGGACACAAGTTCCTCAACTTAAATTGCAAGTATACTGGACTGTGTTTGGGTAACAGGGTAACACGGGTAACCGCAGGTAACACAGGGACACAAATGCATCCACTTGAAATGCAAATATACTGGACTGTGTTTGGGTAACAGGGTAACACGGGTAACCGCAGGTAACATAGGGAAACAAGTACTTCAACTTAAATTGCAAATTTACTAAACTATGTTTGGGTAATAGGGTAACAAGGGTAACCGCAGGTAACACAGGGACACAAATACATCCAATTTAAATGCAAATTTACTGGACTGTGTTTGGGTAACAGGGTAACACGGGTAACGGCAGGTAACACAGGGACACAAATACATCCAATTTAAATGCAAATATACTGGACTGTGTTTGGGTAACAGGGTAACAGGGGTAACCGCAGGTAACATAGGGAAACAAGTACTTCAACTTAAATTGCAAATTTATTGAACTATGTTTGGGTAACAGGGTAACAAGGGTAACCGCAGGTAACACAGGGACACAAATACATCCAATTTAAATGCAGATTTACTGCACTGTGTTTGGGTAACAGGGTAACACGGGTAACCGCAGGTAACACAGGAACACAAATTCCTCAACTTAAATTGCAAATATACTGGACTATGCTTGGGTAACAGGGTAACACGGGTAACCGCAGGTAACACAGGGACACAAATGCATCCACTTGAAATGCAAATATACTGGACTGTGTTTGGGTAACAGGGTAACACGGGTAACCGCAGGTAACATAGGGAAACAAGTACTTCAACTTAAATTGCAAATTTACTAAACTATGTTTGGGTAACAGGGTAACAAGGGTAACCGCAGGTAACACAGGGACACAAATACATCCAATTTAAATGCAAATTTACTGGACTGTGTTTTGGTAACAGGGTAACACGGGTAACCGCAGGTAACATAGGGAAACAAGTACTTCAACTTAAACTGCAAATTTACTGAACTATGTTTGGGTAACAGGGTAACAAGGGTAACCGCAGGTAACACAGGGACATAAATACATCCAATTTAAATGCAGATTTACTGGACTGTGTTTGGGTAACAGGGTAACACGGGTAACCGCAGGTAACATAGGGAAACAAGTACTTCAACTTAAACTGCAAATTTACTGAACTATGTTTGGGTAACAGGGTAACAAGGGTAACCGCAGGTAACACAGGGACATAAATACATCCAATTTAAATGCAGATTTACTGGACTATGTTTGGGTAACAGGGTAACACGGGTAACCGCAGGTAACACAGGGACACAAATTCCTCAACTTAAATTGCAAATATACTAGACTACGCTTGGGTAACAGGGTAACACGGGTAACCGCAGGTAACACAGGGACACAAATGCATCCACTTAAATTGCAAATTTACTGGACTATGTTTGGGTAACAGGGTAACCGCAGGTAACACGGGGCACAAATTCCTCAACTTAAATTGCAAATATACTAGACTACGCTTGGGTAACAGGGTAACACGGGTAACCGCAGGTAACACAGGGACACAAATGCATCCACTTAAATTGCAAATTTACTGGACTATGTTTGGGTAACAGGGTAACCGCAGGTAACACGGGGCACAAATGCATCCACTTAAATTGCAGGGTTTTTTTCCCCGATTGTTGTAGAGCCCATGACTGTGCTCAGTTAACCTGATGTTCGCGGTCATTCGCAAAGAAGCTGTCTTTTGGCACAACCAAGATGGCGGCCCGTGTGAATAAAATTTATGCATGCTTGTTGGTAACACACAAAAAAAAAATGAAAATGTTTACTGCGGTGATATTTGATTTTTTTTATTAAATGCATAATTACTGATATAATTTATTCGATCTAATATCAGATCCCGTATACGAGAATAATGGCTACTCTCTACTTGGAGCTCACGTCATGACTCCTCTTCACGACAATCGTTCTGAAGACTAAAAATAGTTTTTGAAAAAAAAACAAAAAAAAACTTTCCAGTGTTTCGCTTTACTGAATAGGGCTGCGTTCAGAAACGCGAAACACAAGCGAGTGTTTTCAAAAACTACATCGTTTGTTTGCATCGTCAGAATGATTATTGTTTATCGGTCACAGGTGACCTCTGCTAATTAGGCATTACCTGTTATTCTCGTAAACGAGACTTTATAATGACATCACCCTACCTGTGTACTTTATTAGGTAATAAGACGTATCGGAACCCAAACGTTTCCAGCCTAGTTGCTCCGCCTCTATTTTCACTCTTCGTCGTTTCGTTCAACAACCACCCCCCCTCCCCCCCCCCCCCCCCCCCCCCCCTGCGTCCCTAGTCGTTTCGCCACCATCTCCCCAAATCATTTCCCCAATATTTGTTTCCCTTAAACAACTCTTTTTAGTCATTAGTGTCTTGTAGTGTGTAGGCCTACATTTATTTAACTAGTTCCGGGTAAGGTTATGCTCTGTGAGGTTATGCTTCATAATGATTTTCAAGTAACTGGCTGAACAAAACTTGATTTCATTTTGCTGTTACAGAGTACAATCCTTTCTTGAAATACAACAAGAATTTGACGTTCGTTTTTTGTTATCTGCCCTTGCAATGACTAAAGTTCACCACTGAAGTGGCTAGTTCCGAATAGTTTAGCTAGTTCGGAATAATAACCGAGGAAACTAAAAAAAATCCCTCGCATGATGCATCAGCCTCTAAATATGAGTTTATAAATTGTATTATGTGTGACAGAGAAAAACAAGCAAATTCCATAGGGAATTTATGTCCCCCGCCTTATTTTTATTTGAGCTGTTAAAAATGGGTAAGTTAACCAGAGGACCATTGGTCCTGTATCATTTACCTAAGTATTGAAGCAGGAAACCAGTGATAAAGTATTTCAGGATTCTGAAAAAAAAAACACATGCATATCTTCAGACCATCCTTAAAGCATCTGTAGTTTCAAAAGGGTCGGCTTAAAACTGTGGTAGGAGTTACGGGGACAAGGTACCTACTCCCTATACGCTTCTGTAGTATTAGAACTCAAAAAATGTCTAAGTTAAAAATGCGGAAAAAGTAATAAAAAATTATTTCAGGATTCTAAAAAAAAACACATGCATATCTTCATGCCATCCTAAAAGCCCATGTAAAGTTTCAAAAGGATCGGCCGAAAACTGTGGAAGGAGTTAAGGGAACACTGTACCTATTCCCTATACACTTCTATAATATTAGAACTCAAAAAATGTCTGTTAAAAATGCGGAAAAGTGATAAAAAAAATATTTCAGGAATCTGAAAAAAAAAAACACATGCATATCATCAGGCCATCCTAAAAGCCCATGTAAAGTTTCAAAAGGATCGGCCAAAAACTGTGGGAGGAGTTAAGGGGACAAGATACCTACTCCCTACAGACTCTGTAATATTAGAACTCAAAAAATGTCTAAGTTCCAAATGTGTAAAAAGTGATAAAAAATAATTTCAGGATTCTGAAAAAAACACATACATATCTTCAGACCATCTTAAAAGCCCTTGTTAAGATTCAAAAGGATCGGACAAAAACTTTGGGAGGAGTTAAGGGGACAAGGTACCTACTAAAAATTCGGAACCACGCACCACGGAAAGCCGAAAACAGTGTCCCTCCGCTTTTCTTCGAAAAGACGGGGGACAAAACCCAAAACTGGCTTGATTTGAAAAAAAGGGTACAAGTTGACTAAGATACGAGTTGACCAAAAGTAGGTACGAGTTGACTAAGGTACGAGTTGACCAGAAACCATAAACACGCCACTTTTGCATGGCGGTGCGCGTTTTATGGGTATTTGAAGTTTACCTCAGTAGCGCACCGCAATATCAGTATATTGGTAGCATATTTCACACGACAAACAGTAAACGGATGTTGAATAATATTACGTAATAGCCTTTCTTGTTTGACGTAATATATACTTTATATTGGGATTTGATAAGTTGATAATTTTTGATAAAATAGATTTTACCAATGTTTCTGATATATACTAATCCAGCATGTAGTGGAAAACTAGAACTAAAAAGACTCTATTAATATTTTTTTAATCATATACAGAATATGTTTCTAGTTTTATATGGATTTACCTTCAATAATAACGTAAACACCGTCTCCTCCTATATAGCACGCACACACACACACAAAACAAAAAAAAAAACAAAAAAAAAAACAAAAAACAAGTTATTGCATTCGTTAATATAGTCAGGCTTTCCTAGATAGACAAGATATGAAAATTTCAATGGTACATATTAACCCATTTATGCCCAGCCGTCCCTAAAAGAGACACTGGCAAACAGTGTTTGCATTAAATAAAGGATTTTCTATAAAATATGGTAACAAAAAAAACTTAAGCTCCGCATAAATTGGTTAACCTGCTCGTTCGCACAGCCCTCACTGGGTATTTGCTTGGTCCCGATTTTAAACGATTTTTTTCTGACTAAGTTTTTTTTTTCTACAATTATTGTTTAGCAATTCCTATTTAACCATGGTCCAAAAGGTATTACTTTTATAAAAAAAAAAATGTTTCTTCCTAAATAACTGACAAAACACTTTATTCACACAAATACAATGCAACGAAAGGAAATGATTGTAAATAAATAAGTAAATAAATAAATAAATAAATATATAAATAAATAAATAAATAAATAAAAATGTCCAAAGTCCTGAAAAATTATAGGAAAAATCCTATACCCGAGTAGGAAAAAGTCATTTCCGGGACCTTTAGTAATGATAATAATAATAAAGAGGAGAGCCATTGCCCTTTGACGTCTCCAAAAACATTTGTATTTTAACTTGAAATTTCTGCTGAAAACTAAATCAGCGTGCGAAAATGTAATGTCCCATATTGGGCCACTAAGTGTCTTGATGAGGCTGCATCCGAGCTATTTATTTATTCATTTATCTATAAACACACAAGTATTTTGCGTATTTGGGTGATTCTGAAACTCAGTCGCTTCAGATTGCAACTTGTCAAAAGAGCACCACACATATGAAGTGTGTCGTGGACACGGCAAATTTCAACTAAACTAGCGCGCTTCTACAGGTTTTAGCGATGATGTATTATATTATCTTTCATTATGCATTGTCGATTTTTATGGGAGAATATTCAAATCATTTAGCGAACTACATAGATTTTTGTTGCTTTCTCCTATTAACGAGTTATATTTTTGTAACCCACTGCGTTGTTTTCGGTCAGTTCTTGGTGGACTTACGTCCCCTGCATTTTTCGGCCCTTTTCAGTAACAAAATAGGGAAAGTATTAAATTCGGTTAGAAAGTCACGTTTTAGCATAAAAAAATAATTATAATGACTCAAAAATGTATCAAACTATACAATTCCTTAAAACTAACAACTTTTAACCGAGATTGTGAATTAGATGATGCTGGGGCTCTACGTGATCACATATCTCCAGAAAATATAGGCTACTCTAAGATGAAGTACGATGAGACATTTTTCGGCTACCATAAGGCACTAACAAGACTTGGAACTAATTATATGTACCTAGCATGAGAGGAAACGGTAGATGACACATTGTCGCCAAGCACGCGCTTTTATCCTGTATGAAATACATGCTCATCTAAACCCGTTTGACGCGAGTGAAAAACGGAAAAAAGTTATACGCCGACGGATGCAGCGCTGTGCAGTCTGATTTACTGACCTAAGACTGTTCTGTTCATTAATATACTCAACAGTATACGTGTTTTTTTGTTGTTGTTTTTTTTTTTTTAATTAGAAAATCTGAATTGTGTCTTTTGTAGTGTCCCAAACGACTCAGTCCGAATATGTTAAATGTGAGACTCGAGAAAACTGTGCTTTGTGACTGTTGTATTTCCAGTGGGTAACGTCAGAGCCGATTAAGGATAGTGCCGATAAGTACCATAAAACTAGAGGTATTACAACCTAGAAATTTGGCAAGATCATTGCAGGTGAGGCCAAGGGTTGGTTGATAAAAAATACTTGCTTTTTTATCCATATCGGTATTCTGAACGAAACAACCCACAAGACTGAAAATGGATGTGGCTCTGTTTATGTAGTGTGGCTCCTTTTATGAAGTGCGGCTCTGAAGTTATGGGCGCACTTGTGGCAAATACTACCATCACATTTTGAATATTAAGCTTCGCGTAATGACTTGCCCACTGTCTAAAAAGCGAAAATGACAGTCTTCAGTTATCAACTGTACTATATCAAGAGGGAAGATTTGTCTTTCATAGTATCAGAAGACTCTTATTACACTTTATATCAAAAGAGGTTCCTATGCTTTAAAGACACATATTTCATTGCGTAACATCCTAATGACCTATTAGTGAAATATGCAGATAACAGATCATACATCCTTGGTGACCTATGGCTCTAAAACAGGTAGGGACCAGATATGGGGAATCAGTTTTGAGGAGAAGATAAATGGCTAGAATAGGAGAAAGCAAGGAAGATCTATGTAGTTCGCTAAATGACTTGATTATTCTCGCGTATTCTCGCGTATTAATCGACGAGTTTTTGCCAAATGCCGGAGCCAAACGTTAGAGGAGATATACAGTTTGAGCCGGATGGCGAATGACAGCGAAAGTACCGATACTTCATCCTCTGACGAGGTCGTGTTTGTTTGCAAAAATATGTGTGGTGCTCTTTTGGTAAGTTGCAATCAGAAGCGACTGAATTTCAGAATCACACAAATTCGCAAAATACTTGTGTGTTTATAAATAAATAAAAAGCTCACAGATGCAGGCTCAGCAAGACACCTAGTGGCCCGGTATCGGACATTACATTTTCGCACGCTGATTTAGTTTTCGGCAGAAATTTCAAGTTAAAATCTAAATATTTTTGGAGACGTAAACTGCAAAGGCTCTCCTCTTTATTATTATTATTATTATTATTATTGACACCTTTCCTGTGCAGCTGCTCTTTTGATCAGAGTCGGATTGCGTTTTAAAGTAGAATAGTGACGAAACGATCTTCATTATATACCAGGGTCAGTTGATATTTGCTTGTTTCCGAGTTTGAAAGTTTTTCTTTTCTGACTTTAGACTATAGGTCTCGGAAATGATTTTTGTTTCCTTCTCGGGTACAGGATTTTTTCCTATAATTTTTCAGGAATTTGGACAATGTTCTTTCTTTTTTTTTTTTAGACTACAATCAATTCCTTTCGTTACATTGTGGATTATTTGCATTTGTATGCATAAAATGTTGTGTCAGTTATTTAAGAAGAAACATTTTATAGAGGTAATACCTTTTGGACCCTGGTTAAATCTGAATTGCTAAAAACATATTTGTAGGAATCGTTTAAATCGGGTCCAAGCAAATACCCAGTGAGGGCTGTGCGAACACGCAGGTTAACCAATTTATTCCGAGCAGACACTTCCATTTAATTCTTTGGACCGATCCATTTCCAAGAGCAGGGGTGTCTGCTAAGGGTTTTTTTTATTGTTACCATATTTTATAGAAATTCCTTTATTTAATGCAAACACTGTTTACTAAGTAGTGTCTCTTTCAGGGAAGACTAGGCATAACTGGTTAATATGTACCATTGAAATGTTCATATCTTGTAAAGATTGGAAAGCCTAACTGCAATAACTCTGTGTGTGTGTGTGCTGTATAGGAGGAGACCGTGTTTAAGTTATTACTGAAGGTAAATCCAGATAAAACTAGAAACATATTCAGTATGTGATTAAAAAATATTAACTGAGTCTTTTTGTTTCTAGTTTTCCTCTTTATGCTGGATTAGTATATATCAGAAACATTGGTAAAATCTATTTTATCAAAATTATCAACTTATTAATCTCAATATAAAGTACATATTACGTCAAACAAGAAAGGCTATTACGTAATATTATTCAATATCCGTTTACTGTTTGTCGTGTGAAATATGCTACCAATATACCGATATTGCGGTGCGCTACTGAGATAAACTTCAAATACCCATAAGACACGCGCATCGCCATGCAACAGCGGCATGTTTATTCGAAATGTGTGTAGGTCGCGCCAAGTGAAAATGTACCATCTTGGCATATACAGAGAAACAGACTAAACCGCGCATCTGCACAGTTTGATCAAGACATTCGGTGTACGCTTACAGATATTGCAGAATATATCGACGAAGAACAAGACCCTTATCGGGTTGTACGACTTCGCTGGCTGAGATGGATCTTTATCGTACGCCCAGAAGACATCTTTTTTCATGGCATGTCTCAGAGAGAGAGAGAGAGAGAGAGAGAGAGTATCGAAGTAGTAAAAATAGGTATAATTAGTGTGTATATAGAAAATGCTCGGACTAATTGTCCTGAGACTGCACAACAGTTACATCTCTTTGATAAGCGCAATTAGAAGTTTTGCATTTATATACACGATTATTTACGGACCTGTGCTGGAATTTCATTATTATCCTATGAGCTGATGCATACGATGAGAAGAAAAAGATGCGGACAAACCTCTGTACATCCACGCTGACTGATAAGGATTGTTACTGTGTAAGGCATATCCGTTTTGTTCCAGCGCAAACTGGCTTATTTATTACGCGTATCAGTTTTGTTTATTTATTTATTTATTTGTTCATTTACTTATTTTAAATGGGATGGCTATATCACATTGTCTCGCATGAGGGCTGATATGTCCATATTTATTTATCCTAACGAGAATTCAGTTCCACTAGAAAACGAAATTATGACATAAGCGACCAGCGTAGACTCAGACCAGATTGCACACCGTTTAATCTGATCAGTTTACAGGGTTCCACAGTCTAATCGAGGCCAACACTGGTAGTGAACAGCAAATCTGTTCGTACTCAAAATGTTCTATACGCGATCATTGTAGAGCTGATCAGACTGCTTGGATGTGCAGGCTGCCTTGGGTCTCGTATGACATAAGGTCAATTCTATTTTTGCACTTGACATCATGTTTGCTCTCTCTCTCTCTCTCTCTCTCTCTCTCTCTCTCTGATATAAGCGATCTGCTTAGACAGATCCGATTGTGCATCCATACAATCTGATATCATTCTACTCGGGTCATGCGCATCTGCGCAATCTGATCGATATAGTTGTAATCTGAAGGTTCTATACGCGAACATCTAAACCTGATCAGACTGCTTAGATTTGCAAGCTTCTATGACCTCGAATGTCCTAAAGTCTCTCTCTCTCTCTCTCTCTGATATAAGCGACCAGCGTAGACGCGTAGACGGACCAGATTTTGCATCCAGTCTGATCAGTCTACTCTAGTCATGCGCATCCGCGCAGTTTGATCAGAGTCTACATGGGTTCCTAACAATAATATTTTTGTTATCTATTGGCGTACAACGGACCTCAGTCATCGGACTGCTCGGATCCGAAGCATGTTTTGCATCTCGTAAATAAAAGTGTCGATCTCTCTATCAGTCTAAAAAAAAAAGTACTGCTGTTCCGTTTACATATGTGCTATTGCACCCGACAACAGCACACTGCACCATTTTTGTCTATCGGCCAGAATCTAGGTGTAAATCACTCCATTTGGACAACTAGAATTTGACTCAAGTGATCATTTGTCACAGAATAACCTTATGAATACAATCAGTTGTATTTAGATTATCACATAACAAGTAGGTCTACAAACATTTTCCTTTTGTAATTTCATCTAGAATCAGATACAGACTGTGACATTCCCCATTCACGAACTTCTCAGCCGTTTATTCGGCACGCCCAAGGTAATTAACACAAATAAAGCTTTGTGAACTGATCCCTTGTTTGATTTCTTTAATTTTATTCCACAAAAGAATTAGAATATGCAGCAAATATGATTAAACAACAACCCTTTGTCATCAGCGATCACACATTGCTACTGATGGAGATAGTAACCTATTACACCTTAGCCAGACCAGTATTCACGTGACAATCTGGTTTACTGAAAAAGACGTAATTTACCGAAGAAGATGGGTCGTGATATATAAATTTAAATGCACGATAAATCACTGTACAAATGAAAAGAAAATAACTATTTTTTTTTTCGAAGATTAGTTCCAAATTAATTACACTTTGATTTGATCACAAAAAAAAAGAAAAGAAACAGGATGCGGGGGCTTTAATCCAATATTAGAAAAAAATTATAGGACAGTAAATAGTGAGGGTTGACATGTTCACAGAATAACATGACATATATAAACATATTTGTTTCTTTCATAATATTATAACGAGCATATTCAAATTGAAAACGATCTGATCACATGTGCGATCAGCGTAGATGCCGTTCAGAATATCCACGCTGTCTGCACAGAGTCTATACTGATTGCTAAAACATTTGAATCTTTAAGATTCTATAAGCGAACATAGCAGACCTGGTCCGCTGTGTGGATGCGCAGGCTGCGTCAGGTCTGCGCTGGTTGCATTATGTCATAATGTCTATTTTTATTAGATGGGCACCATACGTTTGGTCTCTTGCATCACATGAACTGCTTTATTTCTACCACAGTATTTCCCACCGCCGCCCCGATGTTTCCTTTTTTTTCTGTATGAAGTGAAGTGAATTAGAGGTTTGTCTTTCATGTGTGCATTTTGCGACCTGGGCTCTTTATACCTGACCCTTGATAGGTTGTCCTTCTAATCATCTGCAATCAATATTAACTTTACTTAATAGAATCAGTGTAAACACTGATATAACGTTGCGTTCTGTGGTGTCTGATCTGGGTGTACACTGTTTGAAAAGGTTTCATTTATGGACGCTATATTGGCATAAATGGGTTAATGTGACATGATATATGGCTAACGAGCTGTCTATTCCATGTGATCGGGAGGAGCCCTTCTGCAGGTATGAAGTTGACAGAATATCCATAGTGAAGATTTTTCATAAACACAAAGCTTCTCATACGTTACGTCACATAAAAGAACAACAATAACAAACAAACAAACGAATAAAAAAAACCCCGTAAATTTGCCATTCCGATATGAGCTATGAGCGATGAGACAATTTTAATTGCATAACACCCTAATGACTCTAAGTAGATCAGAGATAAGAATTCCTTATATAGTGACTTATGCCTCTCTTACAGGTAGGGGCCTGATAAGAGATAATTAGATTTGATATTAGCAAAGTTTATGATGAAGACAGAGAAACAGATAAGGTGGGTAAGTTGGTGATAATTTCATGTGTTTTTTTTTTTCCATTTATACCATGAAATATATCTGACTGTTAATTATTAGAATTGCCTCACTAAGGCAGTTCTAATGAATATCCACGACAAATTTTATGGAGAAATACAGATATGCCTATATGCTAATTTATCATCAAAGGCCCTCTTTATCTGCTTCTTTGGATCGAATACAGAAAATTAGTGAGATAGATAGTATTTATTTATTTATTTATTGAAAAAGAGAAGATTTTTGGCATAAATTACACGTTGTAAATTGTCTAAGAACTTTCTGACATATTCCATAATGCCTTGTTTTACTGAAGTGAAAATTAGTGAGGATTAGTTTCTTTGTGTTAAAATGTGTGTCTTCTGAAGTTCGTAAACGGAATATTTATATTTCAGATGGGAAATACTGAAACGTATTTTATTTTGTAATGCTAGTCTAGAAGAAAACTTTCTTATAATTCCATTATGTTTTAGTTTGATCAATGAATATTATTTAATATCCATTTGTTGCACTTTCCTATTGAACTCTAAGTCTCAAGACAAAATATTTGCAGATTCAATTTGACTGAAGCTATTTTTTTAGTTTTGAGACAGCTATGAAATAATTGTGAAGTGTCCTTATTTAGAAAACAATCAATCAATCAATTAATCAGTCAGTCAGTCAGTCAGTCAGTCAATCAATCAATCGATCAATCAGCAGCCAGCCAGCCAATCAATCAATCAATCAATCAATCAATCAATCAATCATTCATTCATTCATTAAATCAATAAATGAAAACTTTCAATTTTATATTTCAATTTCTGTTTCTATTTTTTGCACAATGCAAGAAAAACTATCCGAAAAAAATTAAAAAAAAGAGTTGCACTACAAATTAACAAATCAAACGCAAAATTTGTAGTCAAATGAACACTTCTCAGTTATATTTCCATTTTCCCCTTATAGGACCCCACCTAGGGAGACGTATCCTTATAATCACTCAGATAAGCTGTATCAGGACCGTATATTGGGACTGATCATGACAGGGTAGTCTAGCCAAATAAGGAAAACAAATGTGTCTATGCGGGACAAACTAAAACGCTGACTTTTCTACTGAATTTAGTGACATATTGATTAGCAGAAACAACGCTGAATTGCTGAAATACTGAATACAGAATAGTGATATTTTATGGTACATCACTTGATTTTTATATTTTAGAATGACTATGTATAAATTACATACATGCTGTAAGTTTGAAAAGGGTTTCAGGGATATTCAGGGAGATTTCTGTCCCTGAAGATCAGGGAAGTGTTATAGAAGCCTATCCATCAATCGGTCTTTATTGGAGTGAACGAAGGTGACAAACAAATTCATCGATTTAAAGACAACTGAGCAGTTACGTTTCTCTTGTATTGTAACATTTGTTGGAACCGTTCGTTGAAATATACATTGATTTATGTAATATATTTTATTGGACCTGTTGCGTTTCTTAAATGAGCCTTTTCATAATGACAAAACCAAACATTTGACATGTGCACCCAGCGAAGTTTAAAGTCGTCGTGGTCCGAATGAAGATAGGTTCATAGCTATAACCACTGTCCACAGAGCGAAGACTATTGCTTGATTGGGTGGATGCCCATGTTGATCTGAATCTTCACTGGGAGCACAGATCAAATATTGCTGGTTTTGTCATGCGCCAGCTCAAATGATTTAATAAACTTAATTCTATCATTGTTTGACGTAATTCACAGTGTTGCTTTAAAATCTCACCATAAACCGTGTATTGTAATCCAATCATTATTAATGGGCGTTTATTCAGAATAATCGAGAGCAATATAGTGCGAAACTTTTTCCACATTCAGCGGATTTCAAGCCTCATTATAAACACTTATATTGTAACAATTAAATAATTATAATATAAATCCAAAACATATTTGTACAAAGCAAATCATTAAAAAAAATAATAATAATAAACGGCGATTCAGCAGCTCATCGTTTTAGGACTTCAGCTGATTAGCAGGTAGCTGAATTCAGCAGAAAATGCAACGTTTTAATCTGACCTGCGCCATGCCGAGTCAGATACGTAATGACCAGCCTACAGAGTCACATGAAGAAACATTGTCAGAACACAAACTTCTGGCAAAATCCTAATCAGACTGCGAAAATGGACAGGCTGATCTGGGTATCCTCTCATATATATGATACAAGAGAAACCCCTGGCGAAAACCATAATCGGACTGCGAAAATGCAAAGACTGATCTGGGTTTTCATATGATTATAAGCTAAGGTCCCTTTCTGCGATACATGACCACCATTGATATTGTGCCACTCCGTCTGAACGTCCGGCTTAAAGTACAACTGTTACCCTTGTTACCTGTGTTACCTTAGGGTAACGAAAATACACTGCTGGGAAAAGAGTAGTACTTTCTGGACATATATGAAATGAGATGCTAAAATATGCAGCATCTAAGCAGGGTCTTTGCTGTTTTACACTAATCCAGCAATTTTTGACACAGCAACAAACAGTACAATGGATTTTAGGGCATCTTAAGGTGTCCCAAAATTTATGATAAATATGATATATGGCAGTCCTTATGTCTCTTAACTCTCTACATGCTGGAAATGAATGTAGCTGATGAAAAGTGAGTGATAATTTGATTTTTTTTTTTTTTTTGCCCAGGAAAAAGGACTAAATGTTTTGTGTGAATTTTCTCTGAGGAGCCAGATGAAATGTTGAATCTTATTTTCTGGGAAAAATATTTCAAAATATTGATATTTTTTATTGAGCATGCAGACTTTAATAATTATTGTTTGTATTTCATATTTAAGTCTCTTGATATCACAAAAAGGGATCATAGCACGCTGGATCCAAAAAAAAGAACATACATTTTGAAATATTTTTTCTTACTTTCCCAGAAAATACAGGTTGACATTTCCTTGCAATTTATCTCCTTAATCCCTTGAACCCATTTTCTTGGAAAAAAAATAGAGAAAATATCACTAATTTATTGTCTGGTGAATTTGTCCAGAGTGCACTTATGTTTAAAGAACATATACCTGTTATCATAAATTTTATTGTTATGAAAGAAATCAGAGTTTGTTTCTTAAATATTTTGAAAAAATAGGTATTAACTTCAAAGAAAGAAATCTTTATTTAACTTAACAAATAATTAGGTACATGACTGCTGTACAGTCCATAATCCTCTCCTAGGTAAAACATATATCTAAGTTTCAGCAAACTTCTATAGATCAGACATTTTTTTTTTACATAAAGTAGGTCAGAGATCAACAAATAGGTCATAGTGACCCTACAGTTCCATAGCTATTTATAAGAGGAGAAAACATATTTTCTTATTTTCCCACAAAAAAAAAAAAAAAAAAATAAATAAAAAAAAAAAAATTGTGTTGTGAGTACTCATTAGAACTGCCTTTGTGAGGCATTTCTAATGAGTACCCACAACATATATCAATATTTTTGGGTTAAAAAAACCCCATGTTATCTAGAGGTCCACTTTCTTCTCATGGTTCATTTTCTGTTATAGATTGAGGAGGAAGAACCAACTGGTTATATTAGATACGAGAAGTTTTTACCAATGATGACAAAAGTTATGATGGAAAGAAGGTAACTCTGTGACATTAGGCTAGAAGATTCAGCATAGCTCCAGCTAAGCATACTGGGCCCAGTTGTTCAAAACTAACGATGTCAATTAGTTAAAACTTTGATCATTAAATATGGCATATACCCCAATATTTTTGCTGAAAAAATGTGAGTAGCTTTTGCATTTGCAAAAGCTACTCACATTTTTCAGCAAAAATATGTGAATTCAATATTGTACTTACTAGAACAGTTAACATTTTGACCACTAACAAACTTGTTAAGCTAACAATGCTTTGAACAACTGGGCCTTGATTTTTCTCACAAAACAAATGAGTACAAATGGATTCAACATTATGTGATGATGCCCCATGCAGAAAATTACAAGTCTGCTTTGATTGATTTCAGAGTACCGCAATAACATAAACCCATTGTATTCTGGATACAGCTAAAAGGTAACTGGCAAACAGTGCAGACCCAGATCAGATGCCATTGAACACGGCGTATGATCAGGGTCTCCTCTGTTTGCAAATAATTTGGCCTTTTTCTCTAGAAATACATGTATATACATTATATAGCCTGACATACCTAAAATCTAAATTGGACTCTTCCAATGTATAGTGTGGGAGTGTCTATTCAGAATAAAAGGCAAAGGCAGGGTTCATCCGGGTTCAGCAGGACACGGGTTAAAACAATTCTTATGGAAATTAAGGTAGGTTTTAGTATGTTGAGCCACACCACATAGTAAGGGGCCTTAACTCATACTAAGCAGTGATAAAACTGATCTTGCTGTTTATTGTTTTCATATATGCCATGATATAGATTTTACAATATATTCTATAGCTCCAGATAAGAGGGGATATCCACATTTTTTTTTCATTTCTCCACAAAAACATACGTTGTGGGTACTCGTTAGAAGCAACTCGTCAAGGTATTTAGGAGTATGCATAACATACAGTGTATGTTTTCATGGAGAATTAAGAAAAATACATGAACCAACACGTTTGGTTGAAAAAAGTGCCTTATCTGGAGCTATAATATTCCGTTTTTTTCTAGATACAAACCAGCACCTGAAGACCAACTCTTGAAAGCATTCCAAGTGTTAGATGGGGAGGCAAAAGGCTATCTCTCAAAGGAAGAGCTTACAAAATACATGACAGAAGAAGGTGAGTGTCAGTTAATCTTTGAAACTCTTGTCATGAAATTTGCAGACAGCAAAATTGTGATGTTTTACTTGTTTGATAGGGGACGTTTTACATGAAATGTCAAGTCCTGTTCTTCGCCCCACCCGCACACCCCTCCTATCCCAGCCCTCTCCCCCCCCCCACCACCCCCCCCCCCCCCCCCCCCCCCCAAAAAAAAAAAAAAAAAAAATAAAAAATAAAAGAAAAAAAAAAAAAAGGAAACAGTATCCCTTCTTATATTTTAGAGAAATCAGAATTGCAATTTTCATGATTTCATGTGAATTGCTTCCCTAGGCTTTTAGTTAACCAGTACCTTCAAACCAGATTAAGAGCGCCAAGCAGTAATTATTTCAGATACAAAATGTTATTCTTTTTAATTTTCTCAAAAACATGCATCTGATGACAGCATAGATATATATTTAAATAGGTTAGATGAGCAGGCTTGTGTGATACTTCACTGTTCAAGTACTAAGGCCCTTTGCATTCCCCCAGTCTGATCAGGGCCTTTGCTGTCCACAAACAGAATCAATGAATACTAAAAATGTTTCAGTGAAGAGCAAATGCCCAGACCAGATTTTGTGTATGTGCAGGATGATGTGAATCTGCACATTTGCACATGATCAAAAGAACTTTTTCACTTCATGCATCCTATATGATGCAGTACATATTACACTAGGGCCCAGCTGTTCAAAACTAACTATATCATTAGCTAACATATCGTTAAAACTTTGATCATTAAATATGGCATATACTCTAATATTTTTGCTGAAAAAATGTGAGAAGCTTTTGCATTTGCAAAAGCTTCTCACATTTTTTCAGCAAAAATACCAGTGAATTAGATATATTGTACTTACTAGAACAGTTAACATTTTGACCACTAACTAGCTCGTTAAGCTAACAATGCTTTGAACAACTGGGCCCAGGGCTGCATTCAGAAATCGGAAATGCTTGTGAATGTTTTGTCCTGGCTGCCTGCTCCTGTTGACAATAAAGTTCTTCAGTCCATGACAAAGCATTACTGATAATAACATTTATCTTCTGAATGCAGCCCAGTTTCATGCAGAGCTCGACTTTGCTCAGCACTCTGGGTAAAATTTTCAGCAGACAACGTATTGAAATATTTTTCTTAACTTTTCCCAGAAAACAGGTTTTGGCATTTCAGGCAAATTGTCTTCATTGGAATGAAATGCCAAATCCTGTTTTCTGGGAAAATTAAGAAAAAATATCTCCAATTTGTCTGCTGAATTAGCCAAGAGGTTGGTAAAAGTTAACTTTGAAATACATGTACATTGTACTTGTAATCAAAGCAAAATAATAGTGACACAAGCTTACGAGGGTCGTGCAAAAAGTTCTGTCACTGATAGGCTTCCTTTGTTTTATCCCAGGTATATTTTAAAATGCTTCACTGCACTTGAATGGTGTGTTGAATAGCTAACGATACCCGTTTATTTCATGCAAATTGCTTTCCAACTGACTGAATTATTTCAAATTGAAATAGATGCAGTCATATACACTGACCAATTTACTTGTTACATTGGAACATGGACCAGAAGACTGAAATTCGTAGCTATATTAAATGCCGCATTAGGCTTAATATAGTTTCAAAGCAGATATTTAATGAATTGTGTGGTATATATGGACCTCAGACCATTTCAATGCGCACAGTTTTTAGGTGGGTTACAGCTTTTAAAGCTGGGAAATTTTCTGTTGAAGATGATACCCTCCTGGAAGGCCTAAAACCTCTGTTACCAAGACTAACATCACTGCTGTAAAGATTGTGGTCGAACAGGATGCGTGATTGTCTGTCAAAGATATAGCTAGTTGTACTGGCATATCAGAAGGCAGTGTTCAAACAATTCTGAAAAAGTGTTTGGACCTGAGAAAGGTTTGCGCTAGGTGGGTACCTCATTTGCTCACTGAGGAGCAAGACACAACGCCTTAAATGTGCCCGTGAACTTTTGAAAACATACAAAGGCTGTAATAGTTGGGTTATTTCTAACTTGCTAACAGGTGATGAAACCTTGGTGCACATGTTTGAGCCACAAAGAAGGGCTGATAAAAAGCAATGGAAGCGAAAAAGATTAAAAAGGCCCATGTACTGCCAAGAAAACCATAAGTTCGAAAAAGATGTTGTACACAATTGTCTTTAATTCAAGTGCCTTGTCCGTCTGGTCATACAGTCACTGGCCGATTCTACAAGAATTCTGTACTGAAGAAAGTGAAAGAGTTTTATAATAAGAAACGATCAAGCAAAGGATGGTCAGGAGTCCACCTTTTACATGACAATGCTTCCTCTCATAAGTGTGAGGTTGTTAAGTCTTTTTTGGCTTCTGAAAAGGTGAAAGTTTTAAACCATCCACCTTATTCACCTGACCTGAGTCCCTGTGACTTCTTTTTATTTCCAAGGCTTAAGAAAATGCTTTCTGGAAATAAGTATACATCTAGAAGTTCTCTTGGCAGCACTGTTAATCAGTGTCTCCAACAGATACCAAAAGAAGACTATTTAGCTGCTTTTTGCGACTGGGTAAAAAGGTTACAGAAATGTGTTTCAGTAAAGGGGGAATACTTTGAAGCTTTGTAATAAAAATATATTTGATAAAATGTAGCACTGAAGTAATCCAAACCTGGTGACAAAACTTTTTGTAGGACCCTTGTAGAAATAGTCTGCTATTGCAGGCACTGAAGGTGTAGATCAGCCTATGCATTAACATAGACTATGCAGTATGCAAGGTCATTGTTACCTGCTTTGAGAATCGATAACATTTTGGCAGAGGAGGCCTGATCACTCTGCACTCTTATCTTTAACATATGGTATAAAAGCCCTTTTCTTATGCTGTGCAACAGTTATCATGTACAGGAAAGCAACATTTGTTTTTTAGGTGAACCATTTTCTCAAGAAGAGTTAGAAGAAATGTTATCAGCTGCTGTAGATCCCGACAAAAATTCCATTCTTTATAAAGACTATGTATCATTAATGAGTGTTGAGGAGACCTAGACAATCTGGAAGACATTTATTACCTCGTTACAAAACTGTTTGGGCCATGTCATGGATACACTGCCTCATCTCCTATACAAAGAATAATGGTTTTCTGTGCAGCCTGACCAGTGTAGATACATTGATGTTCAAATATTGTGTGCAAACAGCAAAGAACCTGAACAAATTGTACACAGTCTGTGACTTTCCCCATCAATATAGTTCAAGCAGGTTCCAATTTGAGTATTTTTTAGCATTTTGCAAGCTGGGTAAAAATTTCAGATGAAATTTTCAGTGGTTTCTTATTTTTGCCAGACAGTAAAATTTGACATTTGGTTTGTTACTCTTTGAAATGTCAGATCCTAATTTCTTGGGAAAGATCTCGAATTTCTAATCTCCTGACTTTGCCTGGAGAATGCCACAGAGTATAACTCTTTGTTCACTGATAACAAAATAAGCACTAATAAACTGTTTTATTACTTTCTCACACCAGGAAAATAAGGCTTGACATTTCAAATGTTTAAGGGGAAGGGATACACATTTAAAGTAAAGTAGCTTTTGCATGGAAATATTTGCCTACCTTTCCTCAGGGGAGGGGATAATCCTTCTGGGAGAAAAATGGCAACAGAATTTTCAGGTTTATCCATCCTGCTTAAATCAGGGTAAAAGGCCTTCAAGCATAGCTCCGGATAAGAGAGGTATCAGCAAAATATTTTTCTCATTTCTGCATCAAAACATGGTTACTAATAAAAAGCGCCTCATTTCTGATGAGTACCTGTAGCATGTTTTTGTGGAGAAATAAAAAATATCAGGGCCCAGTTGTTCAAAGTGTCGTTAGCTTAACGAGCTTGTTAAGGGTCATTTTGTTAACTATTTTAGCAGATTCAATATACAAGCTTGTTAAGGGTCATTTTGTTAACTATTTTAGCAGATTCAATATACAATATTCTGATATATTTTGCTGAAAAAATGTGAGTAGCTTTTCACATTTTTTCAGCAAAAAATTTCAGCATATTTGCATATCACTTGATGTAAATTTTAACGAATCGTTAACTAACGACATTGTTAGCTTTGAACAACTGGGCCCAGTATTTTGGGGTTTAAAAATGTGCCTGCTGTGCTCAAGGCATATGTGGAGGCTCCAGGTCAGTCTAGCATCTTAGTTGTCTGCTTACAAAATCATTGGATACTGTAAAATGTATTGATAACAGCATACCGTATTTACCATATGTATTCGGACAGACAGGCCTTAGCAAACAGTATAGACCCAGATGAGACGCCGCGTTCTGCGCTGTTTGCCACTCATCCAGCAATTTTTAGACACAACATCGGGTAGTGAATTGTACTGGTTCAAATTTTAGAACATATATGGTAAGGAGTTGAGGTGTCCAAATACTTAGGGTAAATACGGTAGGCTCTGATGAAACTGTTAGGCAGATACATTGGATGACTTAAATCTGAGCATTTTACATATGCTTAACCCATTTATACTGAGTGGACTCTTCTACCTTAACTCTTTGGACCAGTCTGTTTCCAATAGAAGGGGTGTCTGATAATTTTATTTTGTACCATGTTTTATAGAAATTCCTGTATCTAATGCAAAAAATGTAGGCTTTGAACATATGTAGCATTCTGCAGAATGCATCATCTGATCAGGGTCTCCATGGTTTGCAAATGGTTCAGCCATTTTTCTATGAGTATCTAAATCGCATAGCCTAAAATTTAATTTAGAATCTTCCAATAAACAGTGCAAGAGAGTTTATTCAGTCTTCAATGGGTTAAGTAGAGAATACAAAAAATATCAACTTTTTGTAGAAAAAAAGTGTCGCTGGAAATAAGGGCGCCATTGGTATTGTTTTTATTCTGACTTGGTTACAGTATTTATACTACAGTGGGACATAAAATTCTTTGCCATATCGGTCTTGAAATTTGAATGTAATTTAATCACCTGTTGATACTTCTAAAATGTACTAGTTGTGTACAAACCTTGATCAAACTGTTCCTTAAGCAATTTGAATGGGGTCTGTGTAATTTGCTTGGGAACATTTGTCCGACTATATAGGATAAATCCAGAATATGCTCTGCAAATGTTACTTTGACAATTGTTATATAAACTACCAAAGATAAAGATGGTTCTTTTCTGGTTCTTTGTCTCCCAAATACATGTAGAGTTCAATATCCCTGTAAAAGGCATAAAATTGGCTGCTGTGGTGAGGTGGCTGTTGAGAGATTTAAATTGCGCTTTGGGGATTCAGAAAAATGGCTGTTAAATCGAGATAGCCTCCTGTATTGTCGTGTTTCATTTGATTTTTTCTCCACAAGGAAATGCTGATTTTTGAACAAGCAGGGAAAAAAAAAATGAAACAAGGCTTGACATTATGCCTTCATTGGATCCTAACTTCACGTTTGTGTGTGTGTGTATTTGTGTGCATGTGTGTATATGTATATATTACACCCAACTACTGAATTTTGTCTCCCCATAAAATATCAGTGAGAACTTTTGTATAGCTATGTTAGAAGCCTAAGTTGAAGTGGGCTTGCATCACCTGATCATCAACATGTAAATATGCAAACACACAGATGTAAAATTATGACATGTATACGTCATGTACAGGCTAAAATTTTATTGCTAAATGCAAGTCCTTAATCTTCCGTGTAAAATATTTTAATGCAATCTTCCATGTAAAATATTTTAATTCAATCACTTCAGGAGTTTCAGAGAAGAAACTTGTTGGTATTTTAAAGTTGGTATTTTAAAGCAAACAGTTGCCAAGACAAGAAGTGGATGGAAAAAAAAGAAACAACAGTAGAGAACCATCCAAGGAACATTACTATCATGTTGAGTTTAAATTGTTTGTAAAAGTACTGTTGCAAACAACAGTTAAGTGAAAATTGAATGGCCGTATTATATTTAAACCATGGTATATCAGTAAACTGTTACACAACCAGTGAGTGAGCAGGGAATTTCGCTCTGAACAAGTCTTTGGAGCAGTATCTCACATATTTCCACTACATACATCCAGCAAGTAAGGATTTATACATCTTTAAATCTTTTAACACAAAAAGATCAATATAAACATGTAAAAAGATCAATATAAACATGAAAGTTCAAAGTCTGTGATCTTGACCTCAAATATATACATGGATATATATTTAAAAATATCTGCTAAAATGCAAGCATAGGAAGTGTATGGGACCTTTCTAGTTGCCATGACAACCTATAACAAGAGGCCCACGGGCCACGGTTCGCTCACCTGAGTGACATAGCCACTGCAGACATGCAGATGTTCCCAATAATATATGCAAAGATTCAGCCATAAGGCATCCTCAGTTTTGGAGAATAAGATTTTTAAATGTTTTTTCCCATACAAATGCATAGGGAAGCAAACTTGTACGACCATTATTTTAGCAACTTTGGTAGACCCCTGTCCCCGATGATTTAAGCAAAGATTCAGCCCCAAGGCGTCCTCGGTTCTGGAGGAGAAGATTTTTAAAGGGTTTTACCATATATGGGCATGGCGGCCATCTTGGTCATTGAACCGCGACAATTTTAGCAATCTTTCATTCCCCCAACCTAAGGAGGCTCCATATGAAATTTGTGCAAAATTGGCCCAGAGGCTCCAGAGGAGGTTGTTTGAAGTTCTGAATATTTTTCCCATACAAATGCATAAGGAAGCAAAATTGACCTCATGGTAAAAAGGTCAAATGTCAATGTACGACCATTATTTTAGCAACTTTGGTAGACCTCCAGTTTCCGATGATATATGTAAAGATTCAGCCACAAGGCATCCTCGGTTTTGGAGAACAAAATTTTTAAAGGTTTTTCCCATACAAATGCCTAGGGAAGCAAACTTGACCTTGCTGTAAAAAGGTCAAATGTCAATATACAACATTTATTTTAGCAATTTTGGTAGACCTCCCGTCCCCAATGACTTATGCAAAGATTCAGCCCCAAGGCATCCTCGGCTCTGGAGAAGAAGATTTTTAAAGGTTTTTACCATATATGGGCATGGCAGCCATCTTGGTCAACTAAGCGTGACCATTTTAGCAATCTTTCATTCTCCCAACCTAAGGAGGCTCCATATGAAATATGAGCAAAATTGGCCCGGAGGCTCCAGAGAATAAGTAGCTTGAAATTCTGAACATTTTCCCCATACAAATGCATAAGGAAGCAAAACTGACCTTACCATAAAAAGGTCATGTCAATGTACGACCATTATTTTAGCAACTTTGGTAGACCTCCAGTTTCCAATGATATATGTAAAGGTTCAGCCATAAGGCATCCTTGGTTTTGGAGAACAAGATGTTTAAAGGTTTTTCCCATACAAATGCTTAGAGAAGCAAACTTGACCTTGCCGTAAAAAGGTCAAATGTCAATATACGACAATTATTTTAGCACTTTTGGTAGACCTCCCGTCCCCAATGACTTATGCAAAGATTCAGCCCCAAGGCATCCATGGTTCTGGAGAAGAAGATTTTTAAAGGTTTTTACCATATATGGGCATGGCGGCCATCTTGATCAATGGACTGCGACCATTTTAGCAATTTTTCGTTCCCCCCAACCTAAGGAGGCTCCATATGAAATTTGAGCAAAATTGGCTCAGGGGGCTTCAGAGGAGAAGTCGTTTGAAAAATGTTAACGGACAGACGCACGGATGGACGGACAGACGACGGGCGAAAAGTGATCACAATAGCTCATCCTGAGCATAGCTCAGGTGAGCTAAATAAACAAAAGGTGGGCAATCCATGTAAATGCAACACATATGCACATCTTCAGTCCAATTTAACTGAAATATTGATGTAAAGGCGGTAAACAAAATTAATAGACTACCAACGCATCCATTACTACTGCTATTTACTCTAATTATACTCGAATGCAGACCCAGATCAGATGATGTTGATTTGGTGTTTTACGTCCCTTTAAACATTATTTATGCAATATCGAGATGACTGAAGGGGGATAATGAAAAACTCTGTGCAATGAAGCACCGTCATAAGCTAAATTCTGCCTCCAGCCGGACTCAAACTCGGGGACCTTGTGACACAGAAGCACTAACCACTTGGCCACTCGGATGCTTCTGTGGCATCTGACTTGAGTCTACAATGTCTACCACTAACCACCATATTTTTACATATGGTAAATGTCCTAAAATTTTGAACACTTCATTTTATACTTTTTTGGCCTAAATTTCGCTTTTTATGTAGTTCTTTCTTAAAATACCTAGTGAAATGACAGTGTAGACTCTGATCAGACTACTCCTTCAGGAGCAGTCTGATCTGGGTCTGCACTGTTTGCATATGCTATTCTGTCAGACATTTGGTGTTTGAAATTTGAAACATTTACCGTACATTACCAGCTAGTAAAAATTTTGGAAGTGTTGTTAGGGGTAGCGGTGTCCAAATATTTAGGGTAAATATGACAATGGAAAGGATAGGGCTATAGTAACAACAAACGCAGATATTACAATACAGTTTATTTCTATCAGATCTAAATGAGCCATGCCATGATAAAAAGTGTCTTCTGGGTATAAACAGACAGTGAAGGCCTTTATCAATCTGGGCCCTGTTGTTCAAAGCATTGTTAGTTTAACAAGCTTGTTAGTGGTCAAAATATTAACGGTTCTAGTAAGTACAATATCTAATTTTCAGGTATTTTTGCAGAAAAAATGTGAGTAGCTTTTGCAAATGCAAATGCAAAAGCTACTCACATTTTTTTCAGCAGAAATATTAGTGTTTATGCCATATTTGATGATCAAAGATTTAATGATACATTAACTAACACCACAGTTAGTTTTAAACAACTGGACCCTGCACAATATTTTGTGCAGTCTGATCAGGGCTCTTAACTGTCCATTTACACAATTCTTGGATAATGTAGAATGTATCAATGAAAAGGTGTTGAATTCTGATGGAAACATGGATACAAAGAATAATCTGAACCTGCAAATTCAGTATATGCTTGCCTTGACTGTCCCAAATGAGTTATATAACTTTGTGAAGATGCAGGACAATATGTGAAAAATATCATGGTTTTGAAAATAAACTGCTCCAAATAATGCATTTGTCTGAACTTCTACTGTCCTTGGGACATCTTTTAGATGACACTTTCTTCAGAAGACATCTACAAAGGTCTATTAAGTATCAAATGTATGACTTTTTTTGTTTATGGAGCATTATATTTTTTTACAAGTTTAATGTTATGATTCAGATTTTCTGAAGTGTCACCTTGACCACCCAAATAAAGCAATTTGTGTCTTCAGCTATAAGGGATATCTGAAATCTATTTTTTTTTTTTTTTTAAATTTCTCCAGAGTAACTATGTCTCAGACAAGAGGCTATCGAAAACTACCCACAAAACATATCACAGCTCCTGATAATGTGCTCCCCATCCTCCACCCCACCCCTCCATCCTCCTCTGAAACATATTAAAATTTTGTTTTATTTCTAAATAGATCAATATTCTATTGATGGCAATGGTGAGACACCATAATTTTCATGAAAAACAAAAAAAAAGATAAAAAAAATTATTTTGGGATACCCCTCTTAACGGCATAATTTTCATGGAAAAAAAAAAGATGAAAAAAATTATTTTGGGACACCCCTCCTAACTGAAGCAAGCTATGACAAGTGTTATAGAATCTCATGTGCAAACAGCAAAGATTCAGATCAGCCTGCAAGTCTCTATAATCTGGTCAGCTGCACCTTTTGCTCTAGGAATTTCTCATGGTCTGCAGACTGTTCCTGTGGACATGTGGTCCAGACTGATGCAGGTGTGCAAGCTGATATGAGTTTTAACCCTTTCAACCCTACAGACCCAAACAGATACCTGTGCAAATTGAAGATCCAGACCAGACAAGCTGTCTCATCAGGATCTACTGGAACTCCTATTTGCATTGATGGACATGTCCAAATTCATGGATGGAAGTGTCCACTTTAGAAACTCGGGGGTACTCCGGGGTGAAAGGGTTAATATATTTTAAAGTCTTGCTGTTGCCTGGCTCACATATGCTATTAGACTATTCAGAACTGTTTTAAACAGACAAAATGCTTATGTGGAAATGACTGCATGGACTAATGGTTATGACAAACCACTCACCTAACTCCAGACAAGACTGGGTATTGGTATCTACTTTCTTATTTTTTGCAGAAAGGGCATGTTGTGGGTACTCATTATAAGTACCAATGAGTACCCACAACATATTTTCCTTGAGAAATAAGAAAAATGTGAATACTTTTTTGGTCTGTTTGAGTTGAGGTTAAGTTTTACCATCCAGTCAACTCTGTTAAGTTCATGTTGAGCTGTTAACCTACTCTATTCACGCTTTTCTTGGACAGGCTTAGTCCTCTGAGCAGTTAACCAGTACTTGTACACAGTAACTGACGACTGCCTTTCTTGAATTTTTAATCAGTGGAAGTGGGAGAATAGACAGTTTTCACTAGCAATCTCCACAAAAGTTATGTGGCTGACCTGGGATGTGAATTTGGGACCCCTGGAACTGCCATCAGACACACTACCGACTGCACTATGGGAGTCTGGCACTATTTTTTGTTGTTGAAATGCAGCTATCTGGAGCTTGCCACTCAGATGACTTTCTTTTCTAAGAATTATATGTCATAGCTCCAGATAAGGTACTTTTTTTCAACCAAAAAGTAGCTTTTTTTTTTTTTTTTTTTTTTTTTTTTTTTAATTCTCCACCAAAACATGTTGAGGAAACTCATTAGAAGTGCCTCAGCGAGGCACTTCTAATGAGTACCTACAACATGTTTTTATGGAGAAAAAAAAAACAAAAAAACTATTTTGTGGATACGCCCTCTTATCTGGAGCTATGTGATATCCATTGTTCATGTATTTTATTTCCATGTTTAGGAACAGATAACAATAATGAATGGAACTTACATGATACATGATTCATCTATATATTTTTTTTCTGTGTTCAAAAGCAAATGAATAAACAATGTCTAAATTTCAACAACACATAAAATACATAAAAAAAATCAAGTGAAACAACATAGCTTCTTTGACCTAACAACACATATGTTGAAACTACACAGACAGGCATTCCAAATTACACCAGATAAAGAGACACACTGAAATCCACAATACATATTTGATTTTACTCCTGTGTATATTCACAAGTGCTTTTTTATGTTTTCAGATGCAGTCCTTTGCTTATCTTTATAACATGCAAGGCCATTCATGAGCCCCAGATGGTAAAATTCCTGTGTTATAAATGATTTTATATAGACATTTCTTTTTTTAAGCTAACAGAAATTGATCTGGGTCCAGTTGTTCAAAGCTAACGACATCGTTAGTTAACGATACGTTAAAATTTATATTGAGTAATACGCAAATATGCTGAAATTTTTTGCTGAAAAAATGTGAGTAGCTTTTGCAGTGCAAAAGCTACTCACATATTTTCAGCAAAAAATATCAGAATATTGTATATTGAATCTGCTAAAACACTTAATGAAATGACCCTTAACGAGCTCGTTAAGCTAACGACGCTTTGAACAACTGGGCCCTGGACCTTGATAACAATATTGTAGATGTTCTAGTGTATCCAGATTCTAGGCATTGATTGATTGTGTTGAGGTTTAACGGCACGTCAACCCTTGTGGGTCATTTTGTGTCGTCTCCCAGAAAAAGGGAGAAAAGAGATAGAAAAGATAGTAGAGGAGATGAAAGTGAGGGACAGGGAAGAGGGAAGAAAGAGGAACAGGAATGAAAGTGAAGAAACATAAGAAATAGAACCATTCCCCCTCTACCCTTACCTGCTACAAGGATAGCAGGCCTTGTCCAACTGTAAGTCAATATCAGATGGACGCGCCGGTGACGTAAGATAAATGACACCTTCGCCACACACAACCACCCCAAAGATTCTAGGCATTTATAGCCACAATACTTCCCATGAAACAGCATCTTTCTATGAAATCTAACAGACCTTAAGGTCATCAACTTGCCATGAGCCGGCCTCGGTGGCTCATTTGGATGCGCCGTCCTACTGGAGACCAGGAGGTCGCGGGTTCAACCCCTGCCGAGGTCGGCAACATTCTTTCGTGGAGATTGATCATGAAATATTTTCTACGGTCATTCTCTTCCTTCCGCTGATTCAAGAAGGGCAGTTGTCAGTTTCTGGTGAAAGAATGTGCACAATACTGGTTAACCGCTTAGAGGACTAAGCCTGCCCAGTAAACGTGTGGCTAGGTAAACTGACCGCGCTCGACATGACCCCATTGGGTTGACTGGGCCGTAAAACCTCAACACAAACAAACAAACAACTTATCATGATGAGTAAAAAGGAATCTCCTGGTGTATCCAGATAAATATTTTCCCTATTTCTCAAAGAAAACAGACTGTGTGGTTTTCCCATTCAAAGCACCTTGTATGAGTATCCACAACATTTGTTTGTGTTGAGGTTTTACAGCCCAGTTAACCCATTTGGATCATGTTGGATCGCAGTCAGTTTACCTAACCACACTTTTACTGGGCAGGCTTAGTCCTCTGAGCAGTCAAACAGTATTTTGCACATTCTTTTGCCAGAAACTGACAATTGGCGGAAGGGAGAGCATGACCGTAGAAAATATTTCATGATCAATCTCCACAGAAGAATGTTGCCGACCTGGCAGGGCTCGCTTTTTTTTTTTTTTTTTTTATTTGGGTTTTACGGCCCTTTCAAGAATATTTCACTTATATCGAGCCGATCGTTCATCGAAGGTGGGCGAAAACCGGAGTACCCGGAGAAAAACCACCTGACCATCCGTAAGCAGAACTTGGCTTTCCCACATATGACCCGAGCTTGGCTCGAACCACAGCGGTGAGAAACCTAATGGATTAAGAGTCAACTCTCTTATCCACTAGGCTACGGGGGCCCGTAGGCAGGGCTCGAACCCACAACCTCCTGATCACCAGTCAGACATGTATCCAACTGAGCCACCAAGGCTGGCAGTATCCACAACACGAGTTTTCACCAAGAAATAAGAAAAATGTTAACAATTTCAGAGTCTGGCCAGACTACACATTTCCTACATATAATCTCCATACTTTGCAGAATATACATTGCAAACAGCGCAGCCCTGCATGAATGAGAATCCATTTAAAGACTTCTTTTTGCCAAAAGTGGTCCAGAATATTATAATTAAAAGAAAAACTGATTCATTGAACAATACTCTTTCACAGAAATGACAATGCTAAATTAGTTAATAACAATATGAAGACTTCTTCCCCTCCTATTTCTTACTTCCTTAGCTGCCCTTCTTCCTCCACTATTTCTTATCTCCTTAGTTGACCTTATTTTCCTTTAATTTTTATCTCCTAAAGTGCCCTTCTCAAAAATCCCCTCCATCCAACCAGTTGATCTTCTCCCCATACCAAATCATTTTCTTATCTCAGTTTCTAGCAAATGTTAAAATTCCATTTACAACATAGTATTGTCTTCATAATTTCAAAGCTCTCTGTTGAACTACCATAATAACCCTAAGTATTGGGACAGATAAGCCTTTGCAAACAGTGTAGACCCAGATCAGATGCCACGGCATCTGATCAGGGTCTACACATATTGCCATATATATATATATATATATATATATATATATATATATATATATATATATATATATATATATATATACAACAATATCTTAAAAACATCAAGTAGTAGTAGAATGGACTATCTAAATTTTTAGGACAAGTATGGTAAGTAGATAAGGTGTCCAAATACTTAGGATGATTACGGTATTTGAGGTTCAACACAAGAAAAGGGCCCTTCAATGTGGGCGATGAACTGCTAGATCAGTCTGCCTATTAGTGTAATCTGATCAGTGCCTTTACTACTGGGGCACATAATCAATGGATGCTATAGAGTATACCGACAAACAGGGCCCAGTTGTTCAAAGGTTCGTTAGCTTAACGAGCTCGTTAAGGATCATTTTGTTAACTGTTTTAGCAGATTCAATATACAATATTCTGATATTTTTTGCTGAAAAAATGTGAGTAGCTTTTGCACTGCAAAAGCTACTCACATTTTTTCAGCAAAAAATTTCAGCATATTTGCGTATCACTCAATTTAAATTTTAACGAATCGTTAACTAACGACATCGTTAGCTTTGAACAACTGGGCCCGGACTGTTTAGACTGAGTCTAATGTAGGCTAATCTGGGCCTTTGCTATACATAAGAACTCTTTTCTTGTGTGATACATGAACTGTATACTGAGGTATCAAACCATATCCCATCTGTGAACAGTGAAGACTCAAACGCATCCTTTTGTTAATAAATATAACAGAGCTCCAAGTAAGAGCTTTTCCAACTAGTTTCAACCCAAAAAAATCATGTTCGAAATTTCCTATTTTTTTTTTTTTTATTAAAATGCTTTTATGGAAAAATAAGAAAAATATTTCTAGAGACCTAGCTGGTGCTATACGATCCCTGTTTTTTACATACACAAATACTTAAATAGCTCTAGATAAGAGGGATCCACATAATATTTTTCTTCTTTCTCCACAAAAGCTTAGTACTCATTAGAAATGCCTCATTAAGATTTTGTTTGTGTTGGGGTTTTACGGCTCAGTCAACCCAATGGGGTCATGTCGAGCACGGTCAGTTTACCTAACCACATGTTTACTGGGCAGGCTAAGTCCTCCAAGCGTTTAACCAGTATTGTGCACATTCTTTCGTCAGAAACTGACAGCTGCCCTTCTTGAATCAGTGGAAGGGGCCTCATTAAGATACTTCTAATGAATACCCATGTGTTTTTATATTTTGTGGTACTCATTAGCACTTCATCAAGGCACTTCCAATGAATACCCGTGTGTTTCCCTGGAGACGTATGAAAAAAGTTGATTTTGTTTGTGTTGAGGTTTTACAGCCCAGTCAACCCAATGGAGTCATGTCGAGCGTGGTCAGTTTACCTAACCACACGTTTACTGGGTAGGCTTAGTCCTCTAAGCAGTTAACCAGTATTGTGCACATTCTTTCGCCAGAAACTGACAACTGCCCTTCTTGAATCAGCGGAACGGGAAAAAAGTTGATATTTTTTGGATGAAAAAGGGCCCTAATCTGGAGCTATATTCTAGATGAACTGTTATTCTCACTGAGACGATTTGATGGTAAAAAAAATCTGTTTGCAGAGAAATAAAAAAAGCAATGCTTTTCAGAAAGATGATATGATATGTTATGTCTCTTTCAACATAATGAAAGGCTCTGAGCAATAAAGTGCCATCTATTCATGAACTGCTTTTCAGAAAGCTTTTGCTATCTATCTTGTGCTGAATCTTTACAGTTCACAGCAATACAGTTGGTTTCTAAAAAAATCTATAAAACTACCTGAACAACAACCCTACCTGAATGTACAACAGTATAACAACAGTTAACACCCACCCTCAGTTCATATATATATCTGTTATCATACTGTAAAAACCAAGCTGAATGAGCAATAAATCTCACCTAAGGTACAATTGGTGCAGAGAGCATAAAACATGTCCATAGCTACAGATTTTTTTTTTTTCTTCTCCATGAAAACATATTGTGGGTACTCATTAGCGCTTCTAATGAGTACAACAACATATGTTTTCGTGGAGATATAAGAAAAATATTAATGCTTTTTGATTAAAAAAAAAAAACTACCTTATCTGGAGCCATGCAGCATCTCAAGAGTCTGTTGAGACACAAATTATGCTGTTAGAGTAAAAAGATATACCTAGAAGATGTTGCTGCCATTTTGCAAAGAGAGACAACTTTTGCAGACAGGAGTTGCCTTCCTAGTACATGAAACCTTTAAAAAATGGGACCACTCTTAAAATGGTAGAATTTGCTCTCAGAAAGAGTAAATTCTTTCTTTTAAGAGCAACTCCCAGCTAGAAGGGAGGTAAATATTTCCATGACAGAGTTCTTTCCCTTGAAGGAATATCTATTCCCCTTTACAGTGCATACTGTGTCCCAACAATGATTTTTTGTTGAGACACAATTCAGGCTGCTAAAACCCATTGTGACCTTGGCGACATGTATTTCTCAGTTACATGGCTTTTACACGGTGGTTATCATTGCTCAGTTGCAAAGCTTCTAGTTGACATCTGAGACATGAAAAATCAACATAATGCTATACACAAACAGCAAAGACCCAGGCCTTTATGGATGTATAGATACTGGTGAAAAAGTTATGATATCACTTTGTAAAGGGAGACAAGTTGTTACTTAGTATTTAAAAACTTTCAACAATGGGGACTACCCTTAAAGGAAAGAAACTGCTCCCAAGGGAGCAAATTCTTTCCTTAAAAGAGTAGCTCTCAATGAAAAGGTTGGGAAATATTTCCATGGCAGTGTTATTTCCTTCAAGTTTACACATTCAATTTAATACAATTTGCGTTAATTCTGTAGTTCCAATATGCTTGTCAGATCAGTTTGCCAGGACCTACAGGCTGTTCTGGGACTTAAATGGTCAAACATATATGGCATTACACAAATTTTTCTTATCCCATAAAGACTATTACCATTGGAAAACAAATCATGAAAGCCACTTAACAGCTCCTTATTATATTTGCAACCGACAAAATACAAAGCATCTGTTTTAGGGTTGTCGCAGCTTACTGACATTGCCCTTGACAAGGCAAGTTGAAGTAGTATCCAGAAACATTCTTTATTTACTTTTCAGCTCAACAAAGTAAATAATCCAGAGCTTGAACTTAAAAGATGTATATGCAAAAAAACTAAAGTCCACCTCAGTGTCAAGTTGTCTGATCAGAGTTCTCACTGTTAGATGATTTGTTGGTTTCTCCGAGTTGTCATTTCGAGGGTTGAGCGCAAGACTAAAGTAACTCAAACATATTTTTGAAACCCTTGTTTAAAGGCAACTTGGACCCCTTTGTAAACAATGCAAATTTAGGTGCCATTGCTCATACGAGCAATGGCACCTAAATTTTCATTGTTTACAGAAAGAAATGTTGTAATCTTCACAACGCCTTCATGGTGAGGAGATTAGGTTTGGGGAAAAACAACCATCTGACTTACGCTAGTCTTGCGCTCAACCCTCGATTTAATGTCTTTCAATTATGTAGTGATGATATCTAAATGTGCCGGTGGGAACTCATGTCCTTCTATATTTCCTACTTTCCACTGAAAACAGCACTCAACATTTCATGCAGGCCATCTCTCTTTAGAAGAAAATACTTGCATGAAATGTCAGCCTTGTTTGATGGAAAAGAAATAGAAAGAAAAATATCCCCAATTTATAGTCTGCTAGTGTCCCTCTCAGCCAAGTAAAGTTTAACACCTGATAATGGTTTGGTGTTTTACATCCCTTTCAACATTATTTAAGTCATACTGAGACAATGCAAGGATGATAATGAAAGACCCTGTGCAATGAAGAGCCATACAGTCAGAGCTGAATTCCGCCTCTAGCAATATTTGAATCCGGCACTTATGATCTAAGTCTGGAGCAATACCCATTCAGCCACCTGGACACTTAACAGTTTAACACAGTTTTGTCAGACAGATCTACTGTAGATGGGAATCTACCTTGGGATTTTCTGCTTGCAAATAAAATAAGGTGCTTCTAGAATGCATAAAAGATTTAAACCAGAAAAAAAGTAAGAAAAGTTAATATTTAAAAAAAAAAAAAAAAAAAGATAAGATATAAAAGATATAATGTACCACTTCCCCTACTAACCAATTAGTTGTATCCTTTAGCTCCAGATAAGAATGGTATCTTGACAATTTTTTTTTTTTTTTTTTTTCATTTCTTATAAAAACATATGCTGTGGGTACTCATTGAAGTGTTTGTATTTTTCATATTTTGCCATGATTAGATATGGTCAAAGAAATCAGACAAAACACAGCTTTTTTTTACTTTCAAATTTCACGTCTTCTTTGGAACTAAACTCCATTCTGAAAAACATTTAACGTCAAGTCCTTTTGTGAAAACGTAACGCAATGTAACGCGGCAAATAAGATATACGCTACTGTACCATAACATGTAAACTTGAGTACATGAAAAGAGCCACATTAAGCAGCAAACAAGAAAGGCACCGATCAGACTGCAAGGATGCGATATGATTCGCTATGAAATATGTATCCATTAAAATCATCTATGAGGATTCTGATGAGTTCCTAAAATATCTTCATGGAGAAATAAAAAACCCCCAAAAACCTAGAATCTGTCTTCTGGAACTAGGCTATTAAATCAGAAATGGTTGATCAGATATATCCGAAGTCTGCATTTACATATAAGAATGGTATCCAGATATACATTTATTTCAGGAAAATGTGTAGTCAAGAGAGAAGTGCCTCAGTGAGGCACTCCTATTAACCATTGTCATGCTGGATAAATCAAGATGCCCATTTCTAATTGTCAGCCAATCAGATACTTAATCCAGACTGTTGATATAAATTCACATACTGAATGACAAACAGTGCAGATCCAGATCAGCTGGCTTCTGCAGAAGCCAACTGATCTGGATCTACACTGTTTGCAAAAGCAGGGCATATCCAGGTTCAGAAGGACAAGGGTTAATGAGTACCCACACTACATTGAAGAAATAAGAAAAATATCTACTTTTCAAATGAAAAAGAACAAACAAAAAAAAAACAACAAAACACCTTATTCTGGAGCTATGCAGTCTGTACTTAATGCATCAAACATTGAATAAGGTAACAAACAGAAGATACGTATTTGCAACATTATTCATGACTTCATACACAAAACATTATGATTTACAAAAATAAACTAAGAAAAATAAGAGTTCAGTTTATCCCATATGAAGATAAGAGAGCTTTGTCCACTGAGCTGAGGTGAATTAGTTTCTTTCTTGTATGTTGGATTGTGAGAAACACATCTTAATGATATATGGCCGGTTACTTCCACCTGCAATAAAAAGGAGTGAAACATGAGAAAAGAGCTCTTATCAAATACATGGGCAATGAAGACCTTGGTCAGACTGTGCATCTGCACAATCTGAACAAGGCCTTCCTTGCCTACTTCTACCATCAATGGATAATACAGAATATACGAACAGAGGGGGCCTGGGTATACTGTGGATGCACAGCCTTATTTTGGACTTGGATTCTCTCATATGGGAGTCATTACCTGTTGAAAATTGACAGATTTTACTGAAAAGTTAATTAGATAATCCTCACATCATATCAAGCATGTATTCAACTGATATTCAAATCCCTAGCTCAAACACTTTTTGATATATCACAATTGAACATTTGAAAAAAGGGGTGTAACTCTGCAAACATGTTAGCCAGTAAAACAATTGCTGATCAGCTAATTTTTCATCTATTAAAGCAACTTATATGTGAAATTTTAAAACCCTAGCATGCACACTTCATTAGTTATGAGGTATACCAAAAGGCATGACTAATGGATGGACGAACCAAGAAAAGGCTAAAACAAAAGCAATATGCACCAAACCTTTTCAAAACTGAAGGCATAAAAAGGATTTCCTCTTGTGACACGGTTTTAATAATATCTGTAGCATATATTTTTGTGCAAAAATAACAATTGGTATCTTTTGATTAACTTTGTATTGAAGCCAAAATTCTGAGAAGCACCCCTTGACACTTAAAGTGTCATTCAAAACTGTAGTCGACATTCTTAATTGTTTTTAAATTTCAATGAAAATAAGGCTAGATATTTCATGTGACTCATCTGTCTAGCAAATGTGGCTACTAGACAGACAATTCACAGAAATGTCAAGCCCTTTTATCACAAAATAATAAAAGTAAATATCTAAGAATGCTATCGGCTACAATCTGAAAGTGCTTTTAAGGTTAATAGGTTTATGTTTTATATAGAATAATTACCCTGAATTTTCTAACAATTAACTTGTTGTTGTGTTTATCCTAAATTTGAATGAGTGAATTTGACTCATTATAACCCTAAGTACTGGGACAGACAGGCCTAAACAAACAGAGTAGACCAAGATCAGATGCCGCACAATGCGGCATCTGATCATGGTCTACACAGTTTGCCACTCATCCAGAACGATTTTGGACACATCAACAGGTAGCAAAATGGACTTTTTCAAATTCTAGGACAAGTATGGTAAGGAGTTAAAGTGTCCCAATACTTAGAGTAAATACGGTACCCAGTGATGTGACTTAAAAAGTGCTGGTTGAACACTTTAGTAAATTATCTTATCTGTACCGACACTGTTTGCTTGGGCAAGTCTCTCTGAACTAGAGCTGGTGTTTGTAAAACACTATGCCCCCAACTGCATGACTCTAACACTGTTTGACTCCAACACTGCTTAGCCATGACGGTAACAACAGTACAAATATATGATTTCAATGTTATTTTATCAAAGGGAAATAACTCTAAAATAGGAGATGATTGGGATAAGAAAAAAATATGGATCATCTATTTTTTCATGAGGAATCAAAACATGAAATTTCAAAACTTTAGCATACATGGTTCTAAACTTATGCTATACACAATAAAGCAACGACATTAAATGGCCCGAAATTGCGAAGGGCCATAACTCCAACATTTCATTTAATTGGTTCAAAATTTATTCAGGTGATCTCCTCCTCAATCCCAATCAGTATACCAAATATCATGGCTCTAGCTTAAATACTTTTTGAGATATCTTGCTGAAAAAGTCAAAATGCCTAGAACCACAAAGGGCCATAACTACATCAATTTTTCATGGAATTCCCTAAAAAGCAAACCAGGTAATCTCCACATCATCCCCAATCAGCATATAATATTTCAAGACCCTAGCTTAAGTGCTTTTCGAGAAATCTTGCTGACAAGGTCAAAATGAGCAGAACTGCAAAGGGCCGTAACTTTATCAATATTTTCATGGAATTCTCTCAAAATATAATCGGGTAATGTACACATCATTCCCACTCACTGTATCGAATTTCAAGAACCCAGCTTAAATACTTTTCAAGATATCTTGCTCACAAGATTTAATTCTGATTTTTTTCAAAGGGGCATAACTTTAAATAAACATGCTAGGCAAGAAACAAAATACGGGTCGACTATTTTTTCATTGGGAACCCAAATATAAAATTTCAAAACCCTAGCGTGCAGGGTTCTTAAGATATGGCATGCACAAAAAAAGCTTGATGAACGGACAAACAGTCGGATGGACAAATGAAGGCAAAATAATATGCCCCATCAATTTCATTCGAAACTGGGGGCATAATCAGGTCATCTACTCATTGCTACCAATCTATTCATCAAGTTTCAAGGCTCCAGCTTCAATAGTTTTTGAGATATTTTGTTCACAAGGGAAACATGCCCAAATTTACAAAGGGCCATTACTTATGAAATATTTTTCAGAATTTACTAAAAAATTAATCAGGTCATCTACTCATCATTACCAATCAATTCACCAAGTTTCATGTCTCTAGCTCTAATAGTTTTTGAGATATTTTGCTGACAAGATAAAAATGCCCAAAATAACAAAGGGGCATAACTCAAGAAGTATATTTCAAAATTTCTTCAAAAGTTAATCAGGTTGTCTACTCATCACTACCAGTCTATTCATCAAGTGTCAAGGCTCTAGTTCCAACAGTTTTTGAGATATTTTGCTGACAAGGTAAAATTGCCCAAAATTACAAAGGGCCATAACTCATGAAGTATTTTTCAGAATTTCTTCAAAAATTAATCAGGTCATCTACTCATCACTACAAATCCATTTACTAAGTTTCAAGGCTCTAGCTCTAACAGTTTTTGAGATATTTTGCTGACAAGATAAAAATGCCTAAAATTACAAAGGGGCATAACTCAAGAAGTATATTTCAAAATTTCTTCAAAAGTTTATCAGGTTGTCTACTCATCACTACCAGTCTATTCATCAAGTTTCAAGGCTCTAGCTTCAATAGTTTTTGAGATATTTTGCTGACAAGTTAAAAATTCCCTAAATTACAAAGGGCCATAACTCATGAAGTGTTTTTCAGAATTTCTTCAAAAGTTAATCAGGTCATCTACACATCACTACAAATCCATTTACTAAGTTTCAAGGCTCAAGCTCTAACAGTTTTTGAGATATTTTGCTGACAAGGTAAAAATGCCCAAAATTACAAAGGGCCATAACTCAAAAGGCATTTTTCAAAATTTCTTCAAAAGTTAATCAGGTTGTCTACTCATCACTACCAGTCTATTCATTAAGTTTCAAGGCTCTAGCTCCAACGGTTTTTGACATATTTTGCTGACAAGATAAAAATGCCCAAAATTACAAAGGGCCATAACTCATGAAGTATTTTTCAGAATTTCTTCAAAAGTTAATCAGGTCATCTACTCATCACTAAAATCCATTTACTAAGTTTCAAGGCTCTAGCTCTAACAGTTTTTGAGATATTTTGCTGACAAGGTAAAATTGCCCAAAATTACAAAGGGCCATAACTCAGGAAGTATTTTTCAAAATTTCTTCAAAAGTTAATCAGGTTGTCTACTCATCACTACCAGTCTATTCATCAAGTTTCAAGGCTCTAGCTTTAATAGTTTTTGAGATATTTTGCTGACAAGATTGCATCCATATTTTTTCAAAGAGCCATAACTCAGAAAAGGGGCATAATCCTGTCAAGAAAAAAAATACGTGTCAGCTATTTTTTCATGAGGAATCCATATATGAAATTTCAAAACAGTAGCATTCACGGTTTTAAAGTTATGCTATGCATCAAAAAGCGTGACGAACGGACGGACGGACGAACAACCCAGAAGCAATATGCCCCTCCAACTTCTTTGAAGTTGGGGGCATAATAATGGGAGGTACAGTATGTTATTTTTCTATGTAATTACACACATTTTGCACTGCCAAGAGTAATAAATCCAGTGCATGTCCCAATCCCTGACCACTATGCCAATCCTTTTTCTTTTTCAAAGTATGGGTATCACATGATTTATTTAAATTAATTTTCAAGTAAAGGTGTAATTTTCAAACTGTGGTAAGAGACTGAGAGAAACAGTACCTGGATTTGAAACTGGATAGTGGTTAGTGAGGACAAGTGCAGCCAAAGCATCTGCCTTGTTGTGGTACTCTACAAGACCAGAGGAACTTTTTTCAGCTGAAACAAAGACAAAACCTTGCAAGATGTTAACCGTTGACACGAACTAGCCCGTTTAGGCCTGTAGACAAAAATGGATATCTTTGCAAACAGCATAGATCCAGATGAGATGGCTCACAATGAGCCATCTCATCGGGATCTATACTGTTTGTCATTCTGTTAATTTTTGACGACTGCCTCTGTTTGCAACATGTGCACGTCCAAATTCAATTATCGTCCAAATTGAATTATGGAAGAGTCCATTTCAGAAACTCAGGGGTGAAAGGGCTAGGCAAAATGAGAAGATAAATAAGTACAAGACAGTACCTTTTTGGAAAGGTTTTTCATGGGAAAATTCTGTCCTTTAAAAAGATTGATGTCCGGGTGAGCGGGAGTCTGGCAAGCATCGTCCACGGTTTACCTTTTGGTTAACCTTTTATCAAACTGATATGTTACCATTATTCTTCGGAGGAAAACCCATCCATAATGCCATAAGGCATTTTTCTTCTTAACACTATGATTGGTGTCCAGGTATGTGTCAGAACATAGCAGTATAGCTCCAGATAAGGCACTTTTTTAACTGAAAAGTACTGATATATTCCTAACTTCTCCACAAAAATATATGTTGTGGGTACACATCAGAAGTGCCTCAGTGAGATGCTTCTATTGAGTACCCATGTTTTCATGAATATAAAAAAATATTTATGTGGATACCCTACTTACGTGACATATGAATTAACCTAAGTCAAAGACTTAACATGGCTAAAATATACATAGGTTCAGATAAGGGAAATATTCAGGTCAGTTTTGTTACATTAGCATAAACATGTAGAAGCAATGCCAATGAGTATCAGTGATTCAGCTAGACCAAAATCAGTTCCGGACACACATTCTGTCCAAATGGCAGCTGGTTCTTCTGGACATTCTGAAATTTTCTTGGACAAATTATAAAAGCCAGAAAATCACTTTCTGTGGATTCAGCAGTGGGTGGGAGACTAGCGTCATTAACGCCATATCCTTGCAGGGATTCCATTTGGTCACTGCTGGATTTTGGCATGAAAAATGTGAACTTTTGTTGCTTTCAAAGGGGGCATTTTTTGTGAGAAGTTATGTCCACAAAATCACGAGTAATATATTTCACCTCACACGGTGTCACATGTAAACAAATTCGATGAGATCAAGGGAAGTAACTTAAACAGGATTCGGCCTTATCTACGTTTCGGCCAAACAATTTAGACTGGTTCACTTGGTTTACGCACTCGTAACTAACGGGCACTAGCATCGTTAACGCCATTTCCTTGCAGGGATTCCGTTTGGTCACTGCTGGATTTCGGCATGAAAAATGTGAACATTTGTTACTTTCAAAGGGGGCATTTTTGGGCGATGTTATGTCCACAAAATCACGAGTAATATATTTCACCTCACACGGTGTCACATGTACACAAATTCGATGAGATCAAGGGAAGGGAAGTAACTTAAACAGGATTTGGCCTTATCTACGTTTTGGCCAAACAAATTAGACTGGTTCACTTGGTTTACGCACTCATAACTAACAGACATTACCGAACATCACCATGACCACAAAAAAACAATGTTTGATAAGCAGTCCAGTACATCTTAGATTGACCAATCTTCAGTTGTTTTACAAGATAAAGGTCGGCATCGAAAATAAACTGTAAACAACAGTAGAAATCCTTATATTACAAGCCAAAAATGGCAATCGGACGATGTGTCCAACCAGGTCAAAAAAGTTTCGGACATCTGGAAATTTTGGCGGACTATGCCAGATGGCCGAATTCAAACTGAATCCCTGAGTATCCAAAATATGTCTTGATGCAAAAGTAACAAAAATTTACCTACATTACTACATTATTGCCTTGTCTATGAATATACATTACTCACAGGTGAGTAAGCTTTTATTGAGCCATTGTATGACAGAGTACATCCAAAATAGTGTTATAATATTTTAGGTGCTCTGTGATCAGTATCTACAGTATTTGCTCATACAAGCCGATTTCTAGTCCTCTATATTTTAAGGCTGGAAAAGCTGAAATGAGCTTGTAAACATGTTACAAAGGAACTTACATTTTGCTGGGAACAACATCACCTTGGCTGGGGTACTGGAACCGGCATCTTCGAATACCTGCAAGTTTAAAATATCAAACCCTAATGACAATTTTAATTTTAAGCTATCAGACATCGGAGATAATAACTGAAGTCCTAAGACACAGGTTATACTCTAAACAATATTTCAGTGAGAAATTGGATCTGATATTTATCCTAACAAAAGCAACTGAAATGACTGTCAACTGATCAAACAGAATGTTAACAAGTACTGGTGTTGTTAATTCCACTTTCTTCTTTTTGTCTGATTTTAACTGAAAAGCCATGAAAATGCCAACTAATCAACAATCTAACCTGTATAATTATGTTATAGATAAAATTTCACCTTTCAACAAAGTACAGTGGTATCTCCACTTATGTTCAACCTTGAATAACAGCCACCTCCAGGCACCAGACACTTGTTTGTCACCAGTGTTTGAACTGAGGTTTAATATCACTGTCAACAATCTTTCAGTCATGTTATGATGGTGTCTAGATGCCCTGTTATAATGCTGCCTCACTGCAGTTTCATGCCCCAAACACTAATCCATAGTAGACTGAATGTATAAGACTCTTTTCTATTTTATGTATGTCTGGCTATATGATTTATATATTCCTAGAGAAAAATGGTTGAACTATTTGCAAACAGTGGAGACCGTGATCAGATGCAACATTGCAGTGTGTGATCTGGGTCTGCACAGTTTGCCAATTACCCTTTATGGGGTCTCCAGACTACAATGGGCTAATGTAATACAACCGCTTTATAACACAGTTCGTTATAACACAGTTTTGGATATAACACGGTTCAAAGATGGATCCCAAAAATGTATAGATTATATTGAAAAATGACCATAAATGGTCATTTTTCAATATAATCTATCCATTTTTGTTTGGATATAACACGGTTGTTTAACTAACACGGTTTATGCTATGGACCCCAACAATAGTGTTATAAAGAGATAGTGGTGTATTGCCACTAGTCACATTATATTGACACAAAACCTAGCTCTTCTTCTACTGCTGCCTTCTAAGTGAAACAACAAAGTACCACTTTTAGGAAGTCTTAGGTATACCTGGTCACCCTACAACAGCCAATTCCCAGACATAATAAATTAATAGTCAGATTCTCATTAATTTTTTTTTCAAAATGGGGGCGGGAGGTGAAATTTTATTTTTTATTTTTCCGGACTACACAGAAATTGGGAGATGGGTGGCTGAAATTATATTGATTTCTGCAAACCACCTGTATTTGGTGAATAAAGAATACTTTTTCATAATTCCAAAGTATTATGAAAAAACAAATGGTGTGTGTAATAATCAGAATGGCCTTGCAAGAACAACTGTAGAGCTGAAGAAACCACTTTTTTCAGTCTCTCTGAGAACACTATTCGACAAAAAAAAAAGTCATCAATTTATTCTGTTCTGTGTGATTTTTCCTTTCCTGTCAAACGCTTTCTCTTTTGTATAAATGGTTTTTACCTGTCAGACACAGTTCACAAACAGCATATTTTTTTTTTTTTTCTCCCAGCAATTGCCTCGATTCTTGCTGACTGGGAAACGGCACCGCTTTATCAATCGCCCCTGAATTAAATACATTGTGGGGGGTTAAGAAGATTTTGGGTATCGCTGGCTTTAAATCAATACCAGTCGTTTATTACAGTTTAATTGGCCATGATTTTCACGATCACAAATGCTATTTTCAAGGTGTTTTTTTTTTTTTTTTATTATTACCTGGATTTGAAAATGGAAGTAGAAATCGACCGGTTGTCTGACCGGAAGCAAATTATAACGATGTGCATTTGCAACAGGGATCCAGTACACCTCGAACAATAGCTGATATTGATCGTAGTTAAACGAACAATTTTATGTAGGTAATTACACTTGAAGTATGTAATTTGTTGTCGTATATGCGCAATTTGAGTATTTAATGTAGATTTAAGTGGAACGGCACTTGCTGATCGGCAAACCGTAAGATTTTTGATATAAAACCGGAACATTGGAGCAGTACTCGTTCTTACGAAAAAGTGTCAACAAGCAAATTCCATGGGGAATTTATGTCCCCCGCCTTATTTTTATTTGAGGTGTTAAAAATGGTAAAGTTAACCAGAGGACCATTGGTCCTGTATCAATTACCTAAGTATTGAAGCAGGAAACCAGTGATAAAAAATAATTTCAATATTCTGAAAAAAAAACACATGCATATCTTCAGACCATCCTTAAAGCACCTGTAAAGTTTCAAAGGATCGGCTTAAAACTGTGGGAGGAGTTACTGGGTCAAGGTACTTACTCCCTATACGCTTCTGTAGTATTAGAACTCAAAAAATGTCTAAATTTAAAATGCAGAAAAAGTAGTAAAAAATTATTTCAGGATTCTGAAAAAAACACATGCATATGTTCAGGCCATCCTAAAAGCCCTTGTAAAGTTTCAAAAGGATCGGACAAAAACTGTGGGAGAAGTTAAGGGGACAAGGTACCTGCACCCTATACACTTCTGTAATATTAGAACTAAAAAAATGTCTAAGTTAAAAATGCGGAAAAAGTAATAAAAAAATATTTCAGGATTCTGAAAAATCCACCTGCATATTTTCAGGCCATCCTAAAAGCCCACATAAAGTTTCAAAAGGATCGGTCAAAAACTGTGGGAGGAGTTAAGGGGACAAGGTACCTACTCCCTATAGACTTCTGTAATATTAGAACTCAAAAAATGTCTAAGTTCAAAACGTGTAAAAAGTGATAAAAAATAATTTCAGGATTCTGAAAAAAAAACACATGCATATCTTCAGACCATCCTTAAAGCACCTGTAAAGTTTCAAAAGGATCGGCCAAACACTGTCGGAGGAGTTAAGGGGACAAGGTACCTGCTCCCTATATACTTCTGTAGTATTAGAACTCAAAAAATGTCTAAGTTAAAAATGCGGAAAAAGTGATAAAAAATTATTTCAGGATTCTGAAAAAACCACATGCATATCTTCAGGCCATCCTGAAAGCCCATGTAAAGTTTCAAAAGGATCGGCCAAAAACTGTGGGAGGATTTAAGGGGACAAGGTACCTACTCCCTATACGCTTCTGTAATATTAGAACTCAAAAAATATGTTCAAAACGTCTAAAAAGTAATAAAAATTAATTTTAGGATTCTGAAAAAACCACATGCACATTTTCAGACCATCCTTAAAACACCTGTAAAGTTTCAAAAGAATCGGCCAAAAACTGTGGGAGGAGTTAAGGGGACAAGGTACCTGCTCCCTATACACTTCTGTAGTATTAGAACTCAAAAAAATGTCTAAGTTAAAAATGCGGAAAAAGTAATAAAAAAATATTTCAGGATTCTGAAAAATCCACCTGCATATTTTCAGGCCATCCTAAAAGCCCATGTAAAGTTTCAAAAGGATCGGTCAAAAACTGTGGGAGGAGTTAAGGGGACAAGGTACCTACTCCCTATAGACTTCTGTAATATTAGAACTCAAAAAATGTCTATGTTCAAAATGTCTAAAAAGTAATAAAAATTAATTTTAGGATTCTGAAAAAACCACATGCACATCTTCAGACCATCCTTAAAACACCTGTAAAGTTTCAAAAGAATCGGCCAAAAACTGTGGGAGGAGTTAAGGGGACAAGGTACCTGCTCCCTATACACTTCTGTAGTATTAGAACTCAAACAAGAATATCGGTGAAACCGATGGATGCTCCCCGAACATGCAATAGTCGGAACAGGAAACATTATCCTAGATAAAGAGCGGTATACTGTGTATACTCACTGTACTTCAAAATGGAGTATCACAAAACCTGTTGGTGGACAGATAAGCTTGCCTGAAGGCACTGTCATACAAACATCAGCAACATAAAAGTTGGAATAAATGAAAGGAATAAATCTAGGCACTAGAGCAAAAACAAAGTTTTTCTAAAAATAGCCACAGTGACCTTGACCTTGAGCCCAGGACCCTGAATGTCAAACATGCTCAAGATATTATCATACCCAACATTTGTTTGAAGTTATATCAAAATCCATCAATAAATGTAGGCACTAGAGTGTTGACAAATTCTTTTCTAAAAATAGCCAGTGACCTTACACTGCAGCTTTAAACAAAGTAGCATGACTCTGTGACAAATCATCTAACCAGAAAGATTGAACAATATGCGCATCCCCTATTGCTGCTTAAGATTCCATTAAAATTTCGTTGAATTTCTGCCAGTATTTGCTAAGAATTTGCGTGGACACGAACAGTACCCTATATATTCATGCAGAACTCATCAAAGGGCAATAACTCTTGGAAAAATCATCGAACCAGAACACGCAGGTGATATGCACATCCACCTTCCATACTTAATATTCCCATGAAGTTTCAATGAAATCCGACTAGTAGTTTCCGAGAATTCGCGTGGACACGAACAGTACCCTATATATTCATGCAGAACTCATCAAAGGGCAATAACTCTTGGAAAAATCATCGAACCAGAACACGCAGGTGATATGCGCATCCACCTTTGATACTTAATATTCCCATGAAGTTTCATTGAAATCCGACAAGCAGTTTCCGAGAATTTGCGTGGACAAGAGCGGGACGGACGCACGGACGCACGGACACACGGACGTACGGACGCACGGACACACGGAAGCACGGACGAAGCGGCGACTATATGCTCCCCCGAAATTCTTCGGGGAGCATAAAAATGTCTAAGTTAAAAATGTGGAAAAAGTTATAAAAAATTATTTCAGGATTCTGAAAAAAACACATGCATATCTTCAGGCCATCCTAAAAGCCCATGTAAAGTTTCAAAAGGATCGGCCAAAAACTGTGGGAGGAGTTAAGGGGACAAGGTACCTACTCCCTATAGACTTCTGTAATATTAGAACTCAAAAAATGTCTAAGTTAAAAATGCGGAAAAAGTGATAAAAAATTATTTCAGGATTCTGAAAAAACCACATGCAAATCTTATGACCATCCTTAAAACACCTGTAAAGTTTCAAAAGGATCGGACAAAAACTGTGGGAGGAGTTAAGGGGACAAAGTACCTACTAAAAACTCGGAACCACGCACCACGCGCCACGGAAAACCAAAAACAGTGTCCCTCCACTTTTCTTCGAAAAGGCGGGGGACAATAAAAAAATCAAGGCGGGGGGTAAAAAATCAAGGCGGGCGGTAATGAGAATCTAACAATTAATTTATTATGGCCTTATGATAATACTGATATTTCACTAATGTAACCTACAACTGTTACTACATTGGATACGTCTGAATCACTTTATATTACATAAAATTGCTGAATCTTTACAAGAATACTATACCTTGACAACATCATCTCTGTCTATACTGGGTGGAGCATTAAAAAAATGCAGTGTCTCTGTTGGTCCAATGATGCTTACAGAACAGTTAAGAATCTTAACATTCAGTTTTGCCAAAAAATGCTCTCTCTCCCTCTCCACTTTCATATTCTACACAAATTTTGACAAGAAATGTATTTTTAACAGAAAAACAATCCCAAAATAACAAAAGAAAACAAACAAAAAATTACCAATAAGCAGTGCTTATTAGATACACCCAGCAAGGGCCAAAATGTAATGGACTTAACCTTTGTCCTGCTGAATAAATTAAGATGCCACGCCTTCTTCTAATTTTAAGCCAATCAGACAACTTGATCTGGATTGTTTCTATAAATTCACATACTTAATGGCAAACAAATGAAGATAAGGGAAGTAACGCATTTTGCAAAAGGAGCTAACTTGATTGCATGCCTTTTAAGAAAAAAAAATGTTACAGCTCAAAACGTACTGTTCATGCTTTTCTTGACTGAAATGAAAATTCAACTGTTCAAATTTTTTCAGTGTTTATCATAAATGTCATTATGTGTCTAAAAGGACCAGCTGAACGGCAAACTGTGCCAATCAAACTAATTTGATCTGGGTATACATTTTTGTATTTGGCATGTCTATTTACTCAGGCTCCCAACTTGATTCAAAATTGTCCAGTCAAAATTGTCTGAAATTATATCCACTACCTGACTTAAACTGTCATGAAGCCTAGATGTTATAGAATCTACAGGCAAAAAAGATTTACTCAAAACTATCTAGAAAAGTCTGAAAATGTCTGAAAGTTTGTCCCTGGCCGACTAAAAATTGCAGCATCTATTGACAGAGAATCAGTCAGACTGAGTAGACGGCATGCTGAATCAATACTTGTGTAAGTGCAATGTGGTACTGCATCAAGACCATCACGTAGGTGCCACTATGTTTCCACGGAGAATTAAGAAGCACAAGCTGTATTAAGACAACATGCAATATCAAGCAAAGACAGATCAGCCTGCATATTGTAAAGTCTGATCACTATTCCACAGCTCTTGATGCTTTTTTCAATCCAAAAGTATTTGATATTTTTCTTACTTTTCCACATAAATGTATTTTGTGGGTACTCATTAGAAGTGCATCGGCAAGGCACTTCTAATGAGTACCAACAACACATTTTTTATAAGAAAAATGTTTTCCTGATATGCACTCTTATCTAGACCTATGCTATCATTTTGTACCTAATGGATAGCAAAGAAGCCAAGGCATCTTCATGCAAGCAGCAGAGGCTAATGACATGGTGCAGGTATGCCAACTGACTGGTCTTCGCTGGGCCCATTTTTCATACGGTACTTTTTACCTCATGACGTAGCTCAATTAAATTGTTCTAGGTAAGAGCAGTGTCCCATATTTTTTCTTCTTATTTCTCAAGGAAAACATATTTATCTGGGCCCAGTTGTTCAAAGCTAACGACAGCGTTAGTTAATGATTCGTCAAAAATTACACTGACTGATACGCAAATATGCTGAAATTTTTGGCTGAAAAAATGTGAGTACCTTTTGCAGTGCAAAAGCTGCTCATATTTTTTCAGCAAAAAATATCAGAATATTGTGTATTGAATCCGATAAAACAGTTAACGAAATGACCCTTAACGAGCTCATTAAGCTAACGACGTTTTGAACAACTGGGCCCTGGAGGCTTGAAAAGACAAAGAAATTAGAAATAAGGATATGATTTTTTGCTGCCTGTTCTGCTGTCATGAATCTGTTGTTTCTGTTACCCTGTAGGTCTTTGAAGGAGGCTGATCCATCTGGTAGTTCATAAGGGCTAACAACATCTTGAAGAAATGGTTGCTTTGAAAGGCTGAAACAAAAACTTACAATTAACCCTTCCAGTGCTTATCACAACTACAGCAGATGATACTGAATGTTTTTCGATTTTTCAGCAAAAATAAGGCTTGACATTTCAAGCAATTCCTCGGCCTAGCAGATGATTCACATGAAAATACAAGTCTTATTTTTTTTAGAATAAGAGCTCCACCAAGCGGGGCATTATACACCCGTGGCAAGTAAAAAGATGTAGCACAAAAACTGGCTCCTGTATAATTCAGTGCTCCGGATATAAACTGTAAGTGGAATTACAAAAAAAAAAAAAAAATAAAAAAATAAAAAAAATTTCATTGGGGCATATCTCTGCTGATATTTGGTGAACTGTAACCTAAGCGGCCAAGCTGGCCCAGGAATTAAGGAAGAAGTGACTTCTCCCTCCTGGGAAAATAGGGAGATGGGAGAAGTGCTTTCTGACGGAGGACACACCACAGAAGCATGACTATATTATAAGCTCATATGAACCTTTGGCTGATTTGTTTTTCCTATATCGGTACTTCAATATTGGACCAAACAATAACAAAACAAAAATAAACAACCAGAAAATAAACAAGAGGCCCACGGGCCACGATTCGCTCACCTGAGTGACATAGCCACTGCAGACATGCAGTTGTTATGCAACATTTATCCAATCCTATCATCGCAACTAATGAAAATATCATCATTTGAGCAGTTCTTAGTTTTGAAGAAGAATATATGGGCCTGACAGTCAATGGAGCATGATCATGAATAAACTATCAATCACATTTCAACAGAAGGATCAATGTGAAATTTGGTGGAAAATGGCTAAGTGGTTTCTGAAGAATCGTGATTTTATACATGTAAACAGCACAGTGGCAGGGACATATTATAAATATAAACCAGATGATGGCCATCTTAGATTTCCAATCAGAACAATTTTAACTACTGTTGATCTACAAGTCACTTCGATACTTTCAATATAAATGTATATGGCCCACACAAACAGGGAAGCAAATTTGACCTTGGAGGTAAAAAGGTCAAATGTCAACATAGAACCATCATTTGAGCAATTTTGGTAGATCTCCTGTCCCCTATAATTTGTGCAAAGATTAGGACCCAGGGCTTATTTGGTTATGGAAAAGAAGATTTTTAAAGGTTTTTACCATATATTGGCATGGCAGCCATTTTGATCAATGGACCATACCCATTTTAGCAATCTTTCATTCTCCTGCCCACGGAGGCTCCGCATAAAATTTGAGCAACACTGGCCCGGAGGCTTCAGAGGAAAAGCCATTTGAAATTATCAACATTTTTTCCATACAAATGTATGGCGCCCATACAAATGCATACAGAAGCAAACTTGACCTCGCCGTAAAAAGGTTAAATGTCAATGTATGACAATTATTTTAGCAACTTTGGTAGACCGCCCGTTCCAGATGATATATGCAAAGATTCAGCCACAAGCCATCCTCGGTTTTGGAGAATAAGATTTTTAAATGTTTTTTCCCATGCAAATGCATAAGGAAGCAACTTGACCTTGCCATAAAAAGGTCAAATGTCAATGTATGACCATTATTTTAGCAACTTTGGTAGACCCCCTGTCCCCGATGATTTATGCAAATATTCAGCCCCAAAGCATCCTCTGTTCTAGAGAAGAAGATTTATAAAGGTTTTTACCATATATGGGCATGGCGCCCATCTTGGTCAATGAACCGTGACCATTTTAGCAATCTTTTGTTCCCCCTACCTAAGGAGGCTCCATATGAAATTTGAGCAAAATTGGCCCAGAGGCTCCAGAGAAGAAGTTGTTTGAAATTCTGAACATTTTTCCCATACAAATGCATAAGGAAGCAAAATTGACCTTAACGTAAAAAGGTCAAATGTCAATGTACGACCATTATTTTAGCAATTTTGGTAGCCCTCTTGTTCCCGAAGATATATGCAAAGATTCAGCCATAAGGCATGCTCAGTTTTGGAGAAGAAGACTTTTAAAGGTTTTTCCCATACAAATGCACAGGGAAGCAAACTTGACCTTACCGTAAAAAGGTCAAACGTCAACGTACGACAATTCTTTTAGCAATGTTGGTAGACCTCCCGTCCTCGATGATTCCTGCCAAGGTTCAGCCCAAAGGCATTCTCGGTTCTGAAGGAGAAGATTTTTAAAGGTTTTTACCATATATGGGCGTGGCGGCCATCTTGGTCAACAGATCGTGACCATTTTAGCAATTTTTCGTTCCCCCACCCTAAGGAGGCTCCATATGAAATTTGAGCAAAATTGGGCCAGAGGCTCCAGAGGAGAAGTTGTTTGAAATACTGGTCATTTTTCCCATACAAATGCATAAGGAAGCAAAATTGACCTTAACGTAAAAAGGTCAAATGTCAATGTACGACCATTATTTTAGCAATTTTGGTAGCTCTCCTGTTCCCAAAGATATATGCAAAGATTCAGCCATAAGGCATGCTCGGTTTTGGAGAAGAAGATTTTTAAAGGTTTTTCCCATACAAATGAATAGGGAAGCAAACTTGACCTTGCCGTAAAAAGGTCAAACGTCAACGTACGACAATTCTTTTAGCAATTTTGGTAGACCTCCCGTCCCCGATGATTCCTGCACAGGTTCAGCCCCAAGGCATTCTCGGTTCTGGAGAAGAAGATTTTTAAAGGTTTTTACCATATATGGGCGTGGCGGCCATCTTGGTCAACGGACCGCGACCATTTTAGCAATTTTTCGTTCCCCCACCCTAAGGAGGCTCCATATGAAATTTGAGCAAAATTGGCTCAGCAGTTTCAGAGGAGAAGTCGTTTGAAAATGTTAATGGACGGACGGACGGACGCACGGACGCGCGGACGGACGAAAAGTGATCACAATAGCTCATCCTGAGCAGAGCTCAGGTGAGCTAAAAATGCTGCAAGAAATTTTTTTGTAAACCTTTAACTTGTTTAATACTGATTTTATTTTTGTTCTTCAAGGGAGCCAAATCAGAAGAGTATTAAAAAAAAAAAAAAAAAAAAAAAAAAAAAAATCAAAAAAGAATTATGTATTCATAAAGATTTAATAATGGCAACCTTTCCTTGCAAATCTAATAAAAGAAGAAAAAAAAAAAAAAAAAAAAATCAATATCTTGCCCATATGACCAAAACTTTAGTTATTTGCAAAAAATATACCTATTATAAAATAAAATTGCAAACTATTACCTCTAAACAATATGCTGCGAAAAGTTTACAAAAACTTTCAAAGGGGCATAAATCTGCAAATATTTGGTGCACTGTAACCTCGAAATAATATGTGCTGCTCCACATCATCGTGTAACTATTTATGAAGTTTCAGCTTGATCGGATGTAAACTATAGAAGGATTTAGCCGGAAACAAACAATTAATAGAAATTAATTGAAATTTTCAACAGGGTTTAACTCTATTAATATTTGGTGGACTGTAACCTTGAAACAATATGCGCTACTCCACATCATGGTCTAACTACAAATAAAATTTCAGCTTGATAGGATGTAAACTGTAGGAGGATTTAGCCGGAAACGAAAAGTTTACTCAAATTTTCAAAGGGGCATAACTCTGCTAATATTTGGTGGACTGTAACCGCGAAACAATATGCGCTGCATCACATCATGGTCTAACTGTACATGAAGTTTCAGCTTGATTGGATGTAAACTGTAGGAGGATTTAGCCAGAAACGAAAAATTAATAGAAATCTTCAAAGGGGTATAACTCTGCTAATATTTCGTGGACTGTAACCTTGAAATAATATGCGCTGCTCCACCTCATGGTCTAACTACACATCAAGTTTCAGCTTGATCGGATGTAAACTGTAGGAGGAGTTAGCCGGAAACGAAAAGTCAACTGAAATTTTCAAAGGGGCATAACTCTGCTAATATTTGGTGGACTAACCTCGAAACAATATGCGCTGCTCCACATCATGGTCTAACTATATATGAAGTTTCAGCTTGATTGGATGTAAAATGTAGGAGGAGTTAACCGGAAATGAAAAGTTTACAGAAATTTTCTAAGGGGCATAACTCTGCATTTCTAAGGGGCATAACTCTGCAAACATTTGGTGGACTGTAATCCCAAAACAACATGCGCTGCGCCACATCATGGTCTAACTATATACCAAGTTTCAGCTTGATCGGATGTAAACTGTAGGAGGAGTTAGCCGGAAATGGAAACGTTTACGGACAGACGGACGCCATACCCCGTAACATAATACGTCCCGTTTTTCAAACGGGCGTATAAAAATAACAAAATCAATTTTAGAATATCATCTGCTACAAACCTGCTTTAATAGTATTTAAAGGTTTACACAATGTTTTCTCCTTGCTTGTGTAGACTTTCAAACTTCCTCAAAGGTTATCAAAACACAAGCAAATTTCGTTTGTATGACTAAACTCCAAAGTACTGAGACACAAAGTAAAAACTGAAATTTTCATCTAGGACTCAAGAGTATACTAAAACTACAAAGTCAGCCAGACAAATATTAAAATGGACAGACACTAGAACATTATAACATAATACTACACCACTATGAAGAAATATGTGCATTCTGAGGCTAAGATCCACTTACTGTAACAGTAGTTTATTTCCGAACAGTGTCTGTCCTCCGAGGTTAAATATAGCTCTCTCCACAGACCTGCCATCTCCCATCTGTACCATAGCTGCCCCTTCCTTACTCTTCAAGAATTTTACCTGCAAGAGAATGAGCCATAACATTAACAAAAGGTCTTGCTGGTATGATTTGGGAACAGTGAAGGCCCTGATCAACTTACATATTAGGTGGTCTTATCAGGATGTTCTCTATTCAATAATATTGTATTCGAACTATTTACCGCACTGTGCACTTAAGTTTTTCAAAATTACTGGAAATTTTTTGTTAATAAAATATCTTTCTAATAAGGGCACACTTTAAAGGAATATGAGCAGAGGACCTCCTAAGGGACATATTTAACCTTTAGCATGCTGAGAAATAAATGAAACAAGGGAGTAATGACCTCGAGTAGGGGTACCCCCTCTTACAGGCCTAAGGGAGTAATGACCTCGAGTAGGGGTACCCCCTCTTACAGGCCTATTTTTGCCTCGATTTACCTGGAATTTTCACATATAATTTGCCGATCGTAGGCGGCCATTTTACCGGCAAGAGGATGGTCACATGACTAGAAGGTCACGTGACAAGTCACGTGTAAACCGGGAACTGTTTAAGACACTTAAAAAAAAAAAAGTTACAAGAGACCAGCGCCTACTGTGTATTATTGCGAATGTAACAAGTGACATACATAGGTTCTACTGTTATTCCTACTTCTTCCTCATTGGAAATGATTTAGGTGTTATGGGCCTTTTCTCCAGGAAATCGTGATCAATCTGTTGAAGTGAGTGCTGAAATTAATGGCAGCTTCAAATTCGGTATTCTCGGTCTTTATTAGTGTGGGTAAAATCCAGCACCCGACTATCTAATAAAAAGTGGCGTGTTTGCATGAAAGTAGGTTCACTCCTGTATGAGAACACTTGCTCTGAATGGTTGCATGTGGTGTATAGTAAGTATGGTAGGCTTTAGAGTTGACAGACCCCTCCTGGGCGCATATAGTCGCCTACAGCAGTGTAAAGGTTAATAAGAAAAAAATAAAAAATGTGATTTTGCATTTTTTGTGTCAAATTCGGGCTAACTTTTTGGATTCTAATTTTTCATCCGCTTTCTGTTAACCTTTAGCGTGCTGAGAAATAAATGAAACAGGCCTGTAAGAGGGGGTACCCCTACTCGAGAAGTCATTACTCCCTTATTTTTGCCTCGATTTACCTGGAATTTTCACATGTAATTTGCCGATCGTAGGCGGCCATTCTACCGGAAAGAGGATGGTCACATAACTAGAAAGTCACGTGACAGTCACATGTAAACCGGGAACCGTTTAAGACACTTTAAAAAAAAAAAAAAAAAAAAAAAGTTACAAGAGACCAGCGCCTACTGTGTATTATTGCGAATGAAATGTGTGACATACATAGGTTCTACTGTTATTCCTACTTCTTCCTCACTGGAAATGATTTATGTGTTATGAGCCTTTTCTCCAGGAAATCGTGATCAATCTATTGAAGTGAGTGCTGAAATTAATGGCAGCTTCAAATTCGGTATTCTCGGTCTTTATTAGTGTGGGTAAAATCCAGCACCCGACTATCTAATAAAAAGTGGCGTGTTTGCATGGAAGTAGGTTCACTCCTGTATGAGAACACTTGCTCTGAATGGTTGCACGTGGTGTATAGTAAGAATGGCAGGCTTTAGAGTTGACAGACCCCTCCTGGGCGCATATAGTCGCCTACAGCAGTGTAAAGGTTAAAGATGCTTATGTGGTATGTATTCGGATTTTCTTTATAAAAGCATATATTGTGAGTAGTCATTTTAATTACCTCAACAAGTTTATAAAAGCATATGTTGTGGGTACTCATTTGAATTGACTTGATTTGTCGAAGCAATTCCGATGAGTACTCACAACATATGCTATTATAAAAAAGTAGATAATATCAAAGTACTGCAATCTGAATATTACGAAAAATTAAATGATTATTTATTGTATCTCTGAATCAATGTTGCCAACATTCATTCAGAGATGCAATAAAAAATCATTTCATTTCTGATCCAGTTCAAAAACTAGTGACTAAGTGAAATTTTACAGGCTGTCAGATGCCACATTTTATGATTGTATTAATACCATATATAAATTTATTAACTATCTTGGATAAAAAATGTCTATTTTTGAGGAATATGGTGCCTTTAAGGCACTTCTAATGAGTACCAACAGCATATGTTTTCGTGCAGAAATAAGAAAAATATTTATCTGTATACTCCCTTTTATTTTAGGTACAGTCGACTCGCATTATCTCGAAGTCCAAGGAAATACTTTGAGATATCCTTAATGTGAAAGATCAGATTTGCAGAAATGAGACAAAAGAAAAAAAAAAAAAAAAAAGAAAAATGTAATTTGAATCCTGAAGTTAGAGATATATTGAAAGTATTGTGGAAAAGAGGTGAAATTGCTCCTTAGGGGCAATTTTACCTCTTTTTCACAATATTTTGTTACCTGTTGTTAGATTTCCATGTTAAAACAGGGACCAGAATGTCACTTCGAGATAAGCAGTTATTTGAGATAAGCGAAGTCGAGATAACTAGAGTTGATTGTATATGTATGTATTTTGTGGCCTGTCATGAGAAAATGGGTCATCTGGGTATATGAGGACACCGAATCTAAAGGCCCATATCAAACTGTGCATCCACAGCTTCAGGTAAGATTTTTCCTACCAAAAAGTGTTGATATTTTACTTATTTTTTCACAAAAACATGAGCCACTTCATGACAAAACTAATAAAATAGCATGAGCGCCTAGCAAAGACTCCGATCAGCCTGGGCATCTGCCCAGTCTAATCTGAGTTTTCGCTATCTGCATGAAAGAAGCTTGGATCCTTAGTTACCCATTGACCACACAGCAAAGAATCTAATCAGACTAGGCAGATGCCCAGGCTGATTTGAGTCTTCGCTGGGCGCACATCCATTTTGTTGGTTTTGTCATGAGGTGGCTTATTATTATTATGTTGTTGGTACTCATTAGAAGTGCATTAACCCTTGTCCTGCTGAACCCAGTTATACCCTGCCTTTGCAAACAGTGTAGATCAAAGGAATGATGTTGAAGACTCCCACATCACTGGAAACATATACGTTTTCCATTAAAATTGGTGGTAAACATACAATCATAATATGTTCCAGGATCTAAGTGAAAGCTATAACCGTATTACTATGCACATATATCATTCCTTGTGTACTACATCTGTCTCCCTTATTTAAGACCAAGTGATTGCAGTTACCAAGTGACTGTCTCACTGGCAAGGAAAGACAATCAACTTACCCTGATTACATTTCCAAAGAGACAGAAGAGATTGAACATTCTGTCACAGTTCATCTGGTCCATGTTGAGACCATACACCAACAGTACCGCTCCAGCCTGCGGGGCCCCATCCCCACTGGCTAACTGTTCACCGTATCCACCTTGTGGTCCATAGCCACCATCACCAAGGAGATCCCTCCTTCCACCACCACCCTGGGACATTCTGCCACCATATCCTCCTGGAGACTGTAAAAATAAATGGAATCATGTCTAAAGTACCCTGATACACAGTTTTGCAGAGCTCCAGATAAAGTGCATTTTTCAAACAAAAATTTGTTGAGATTTTTTCTAATTTGTCCATAAAAACAAAGTGAGGTACTTCTGATGAGTACCCATAACATATATTTTCATGGAGAAATAAAATATTTTCCTGATACTCCCTCTTATCTGGAGCTTTGTTTGTTTGTTTGTGTTGAGGTTTTATGGCCAAGTCAACCCATTAGGGTCATGTCGAGCACAGTCAGTTTACCAAACACACTTTTTCCTGGACAGGCTTAGTCCTCTTTAGTGGTTAACCAGTATTTGTGCACATTTTTTTTGCTGAAACTGACAACTGTCCTTGAATCAGCAGAAGGGAGAGACTGACCATAGGAAATAGTTCATGAACAATCTCCACGAAAGAATATTGCCTGATCTGGTGGGGATCGAACCCACGACTCCCTGATCACCAGTCAGACATTTAGAGCTATGGTTTTGAGACTTAAGGGGATTGGGTACACTTAAGCAGAATTTCCTTTTTTTTTTTGATAAGGGAGACAATTTTGTGACATCCCGTTCGCTTTCCTGCACACCAAGCACCTTCTAAGAAGTGGTCTACTTCAAAAGGAAAGAATTTGCTCACATGGGGAGCAAATCCCATCTGAGCAATTCTTTCCTTTAAGGGTAGACCCTTTTCAAAGATGAGGCAAAAGCAATTTTAACAGTTGTCTCCCCTGAAAGTGTATCTATACTCCTTAACCCTTCTCTTGCTGAACACCAGGGATCAGGCTACAGGGCGACTGGGGCGAAATAGTCACCCTAGAGGGCTCTAAGTCACCCTGGGAAGCCCAGAGGGCGACAAAAACTTCGCCCTCCGTTTTTGCAACTTTTGAAAAAGCTAGTACTTGTGCAAAACAAACTTTTTGTTGGGAGAAATCAGTAAAAAATGAGCAAACATGCAAAGGTAAAATCCTGTTGAAAAATGTTGTTAGATATATCAGAAATGCTACTGAAAAAAAGTCTGATGTGGTGTTACAAGTTTTGGAGGAAAATTGTTTGCCTATTAAGTGACTAAAAGATCGTTTTCATCAATGTCATTGGTTTTTGTGGGTGTCCGTTTTTTCATAAATGAACCATTTACATGCAGAAAATTGGTCAGAAACAGCATTAAAGGTGCTAAAAACTAACTTAGAAGTTGACAGACACTTAGTTAACAAATTTCTTTTTTATCATTGTGTTTATAGCTTACTTATCAAGCCACAGATCTTGGTGTTTTGACTGGATCTACTGAAAAGAATTGTCAGTTTCCAAAAAAATATGAATAGCTTTGTGTCCAGATATAATGTATTTGCCCTACTCATATCTGTGTTACTTTGCATCATTTAATTGGTTTAGAAGTAAGAATGAACAGGTCTACAGTAAAATTTGTTTCCTTCTTTGTTAATTCCCCAAGACAATGCGGTAAAGTGAGTTGAGAATCCTTAATATCACGCTTTCAGTAGGTAAACCGAGTCTTGACTTCTCCCTCATCCTATAAAACTTCTCCCTGTTTTGTCTGGAGGGAGAAGTCACTTCTCCCTAAATTTCTGAGCCAGCTTGAACCCTGAACACGACATGCCCTGTCTTAGCAAACACTGTAGATCCAGATCAGTTGGCTTCTGAATCTGCACTGTTTGTCATTAAATATGTGAATTTCAAAAACTCAGATCAAGTAACCGGATTGGTTGAAAATTAGAAGTGGGCGTGGCATTTTAATTTATTCAGCATGAGAAGGGTTAATGTGGTGTTCCAAGTACATGTATTGTAAAGCAACCACATATCATATTTGGCTGAGCAAAAGAGTCTGTCATAAATTTACTCTTCTAATGAATATTAACAGTGTATGTTTTAGTGCAAAAAAAAAACAACAAAAAAACTTATCCTACCTAGAGAAGTTGCTAAGGAGTATTTGACAATAATTCTGTGATAACTTTCTCCAATTCTCCACAAAAAAATGGGTATTCATTAGAAGCCCTTTGGCAAGGCACTAATGTATTATGAGTACCCACAACATGTTTTTATGGAGAAATAAGTAAAATTATCCCAAAATTATCACCAAATACTCTCCCTAACTCCTCTGCTGCCGATCTTATTATCAAAGTTGTTTCTTTATCTGCATGATGGTTTGGTGTTTTACATCTCTTTCAACATTATTTGTTATATCAAGATGATGGGTGATAATGAACGGCTTTGTGCAATGAAGTGCCGTACAGTCATGAGCTGAATCCCATCTCCAGCTGGATTCAAACCTGGGACATCTTGATATGAAGTGGGAGAGCTTACCACTCGGCCATAGAGGTGAAATGATTCACCAAAATTATGATGCATCACGGTAAAGAGGTCAAAATTTGGTTCACAACTGTTTTTCTCCCAAGTTTCGATACAGTTCAGTTCACTCAAGTGTAAACAAAATTTGTCAGTTAGCTGCCAATTAGATTGGTAATTACTGCATGAAAAAGAAATATTTTTCTTTGTTCCAATCAATCTAGGAAGTTGTACTGCTGCATGAATATTTTAGGCGAGTTTTTAATGACTGTTATCAACAAAACATGTACTCGTTGCCAAAAATCTAATTGTCATTAGTTTTCAAGACTTTCCAATCCTCCCAAAAAAGTTTAATTATTCACTCAATAAATATTGTTATGAATATTAAAAGCACTCAAAACACTCAGGAAAAAGTTGTCCTTCATAGAATTTTCAATATTTCATGCCATTTTGCAGCAGCGACTTTCTATAAAATCAGTAAGTCTGGCTCCACTGAATGAAAGGAACAGTATTCTGCACAGAACCTGTTTTCAAACATTGTATACCTAGGAAGCTTTAGTACTTGAACTTGGATGCTTATATTAGGTTCTGGTCACTGAAGAAAAAATAATGGAATAAACTTTGCACAATATGAAACTTTTTACATAGCTACAGATAAGAAGGGGTATCCACATATTTTTCTTATTTCTCGACGAAAACATGTTGTGGGTACTCATCAGAAGTGCCTCGCCGAGGCGCTTCTAATGAGTATCCACAACATATGTTTTTGTTGAGAAATAAGAAAGATATCAGCATTTTTCGGATGAAAAAAGCGCCTTGTCTGTTGCTATGCTTTTACAAATATGAAATTAAGACTATGACGGTGAACCATTTCAAAGAAATTTTGAAGTATGGTGAGCACCATAGTTGATCACCATAGTGTAATCCTCATACAGTTACTGATTGATTGATTGTGTTGGGGTTTAACGACACGTCAACCCTTGAGGGTCATTTTGTGTCGTCTCCCAGAGAAAGGGAGAAAAGAGATAGAAGTGACAGTAGAAGAGAAAAAAGAGAGGGACAGGGAAGAAAGAGGAATAGGAATGAAAGTGAAGAAACAGAAGAAATAAAAACATTCCCCCTCTACCCTTACCCACTACAAGGATAGCAGGCCTTGCCCAACTGTAAGCCAATATCAGCTGGACACTCCGGTGATGTAAGATACACAGCACCTTCGCACCACCCGACCACCCCCTCATACAGTTACTGATTATCTTAAGTCTGAAAAGTGTATTGCGATACGTATTCTATCGTGAAGCAAGGATCTTGATATGTATCATATCGTGAGGTGTGTGTATCGTTGCAGCCCTACTCGGCCACCTGGATGCTTCTACTTTATACGGAGGTATGAATTAACAGTGGGTCAAAAATGCAGTCACAAGATGACTTCAGTGCAGTTTTTATTTTTATTTTCCTTCAGATAATTGAGCCCATACTTGTATCTTGGAAAACTGAGTTCCGCTTAAGCCAGTACTAGGGGGCATATGCTGTCATGTGAAAAGTCTCAATGAAACCTTGGCCTCTGATTTTCATTCTTTTATGTGTTCTTTGTTTCTAAAGGTAACCTTTATAGATTTTATTTCATCCTTACTTCAAATCATTTCTCATTCAGTATGGCATTACAGATAAGGCTGGCACAATTAATCGGGTAATTGATTAATTGATCAATAAATTCCACAAAAATGATTTTTACTACAGATTTGCTAATAATCGACCATTTGATTTCTGTGTGTTACTTTACCATTTTTACCCTCAGTATTCAGATACCTCAACTCCTTACCATACTTTATCTAAAATTTGAACAAGTACAATTTACTACCCACTGTTGTGTCTAAAAATAGCTGAATGAGTGGCAAACAGTGAAGACCCTGATGAGACACCGCATTTGCGGCATTTCATCTGTGTGTACACTGTTTGCTCAGGCCTGCCTGACCAAATACATACAATAAAATATAATATCTGGTAAGAGTCATGCTCAGACAGGTAAAATTATGACCAAATCTTCAGTGATTATTAAATGATTATCGATCATCGATCATAGTGGCAGGACTGATAATCGATTATCTTTTCAGATCTGATTAGCCAGCCTTAATTACAGATCCAGTTGATTTTGTATGTGAGCAACACAGATTCTGACCAGACTGCACAAATGAGCAGGCCACTCTGTGTCTTTACTGCCCATATTTAGATTAAGGACCTTTTTACCCAGTGCACATCATATATGCTGAGTAGCAAAAATATTGACTCGTCAATACAGATGTACAGGCTGGTCTAGGTTTTTGGTCTAAGGGTATCCAGATAAATATTTTTCTTATTTCTTCACAAAAAAAAGAAAATGTTTTGGGTACACAATAGAAGAGCGCCTAATGAGTATCCATATGCTTTTTTTGAGAAATAAAGTAATATCAATAATTTATTCATAAAAAAAAACAAAAAAAAACAAAAAAAAACAAGATGTGTTTGTGAAACAGGAACATGTTCCGGGGCCAAAGTCAATTTTTTCTTTAAAGTAGGTCATAGGTCAACATCAAGGTCACAGGTCAATTTTTTTTGTAAGAGTGGGAAGCCTTTGTCACAAGGAACCTACATGCCAAATATGAAGGCTCTATCTGAAACGGTTCAAAAGTTATGACCAATAACAATTTTTTCTTTAAAGTAGATCATAGGTCAAGGTCAGGTCAGAGGTCAAATTTTTTTGTATGAGTAGGAAGCCCTTGTCACAAGGAACCTACAGGCCAAATATAAAGGCTCTATCTCAAACGGTTCATAAGTTATTGGGCCAAGGTCATTTTTTCCTTTAAAGTAGGTCTCAGGTCCAGGTCAAGGTCAGAGATCAAACTTTTTGTATGAGTGGGAAGCCCTTGTCAAAAGGAACCTACATGCCAAATATAAAGGCTCTATCTGAAATGGTTCAAAAGTTATGACCAATGTTAATTTTTTCTTTAAAGTAGGTCACAGGTCAAGGTCAAGGTTAGAGGTCAATTTTTTTTTGTATTAGTGGAAAGCCCTTGTCATAAGAAAACTACATGCCAAATATGAAGACTCTATCTGAAATGGTTCAAAAGTTATGACCAATTTTTTTCTTTTTTCTTTAAGTAGGTCACAGATTAAGGTCAGAGGTAAAAATTTTTTATATGAATGGGAAGCCCTTGTCATGAGGAACCTAGATGTCAAATATAAAGGCTCCATCTCAAATGGTTCAAAAGTCATGACCAATGTTAAAGTTGTCCAACCAACAAACCAACAAACCCATAAACAAACAGACTGGGCAAAAACAGTATCTCCCCGCTTCGCTACCGGGGACATAAAAAACCAAACAAGTTTGCTCAATTTGCCTGAATTCCTCTTACATCAGGTCCATATCCACCTCGACCTTGTGCTCCCCTTGGTGAGTAGCCCTGATCATAACTTCTGTCTCCTTGTCCCCCGTAATCTCCACCATATCCTCCATTCATACCATAGCCACCTTGACCCATTCCTCGACTCATACCACGTCCTTCTTGGGGATAGTCATCTGTAAGAGAATATCAAAATATATCTTATTGCATACAGCAATCCTTGTCCTGCTGAACCCGGATATACCCTGCCTATGCAAACAGAGTAGATCCACATCAGTTGGCTTATTCAGAAGCCAACTGATCTGGATCTGCACGGTTTGTCATAAAGTAAGTGAATTTGTATCAACAACCAGGATCAAGTAATGTGATTGGCTGAAAATTAGAAGTGGGTGTGGCATCTAAAAATATTCAGCATGACAAGGGTTCATGCTCACCATGCTGGGTAATAATTTCAGCAGACAACATTTTTATATATTTTTCTTATTTTACCCACAAAATAGGCTTTAACATATGCAAATTGTCTTCAAAATTTCAAAGCCTATTTTCTGGAAAAAATAACAACAAAAGGGCCATGATGGCCTTGGATCGCTCACCTGAACCATATTGTACAAATGAAATGGTAGGTAATATAAGGTGGAGTGGAAGGTTTGAGCAATTTTGGTAGACGGTGGCTCAAGGAACATTGTGAAATTATTTCAAAATCAGCCTAGCTGTTTAGCAGAAGTTGTTTTAAGATTTGCCTATTTTTAGCTCTGGTGGCCATCATGTTTAGTGAAGCAAATTGATTTTAAGCAATTTTGTTAGAGGGTCACCTATGGAATATTCCTGTGAAATTATTTCGAAGTCTGTCTAGCCTTTTAAACCTTAAAGCGCCAGTCACAACTATTGTCGTCTGCTTTGTCGTCTGCTTGTGATTTTAAAAGTCATTTTTGCAAACAGCGTGGACACAGATCAGACTGCTCCTTTAGGAGCAGTCTGATCAGGGTCCACACTGTTTGCCTGTATGCAAAAATTGGTTTGAAAAGTCTGCAAGAATATTCAGCAGACGACATAAACAGACGACATTTTCAGATGCAGTTTTTCTTGGCGCTTTAAGGGTTAAAGGAAGAAGTCATTTAAACATTTTTCTGTTTTAAGCTCTTGTGGCAATCTTGTTCAGCAGAGTGGAACGATTTGAGCAATTTTGATAGATAAACACCCAAAGAACATTCCTGTTAAATCATTTCAAAATCAATCCACCCATTCAGGAGGAGAAATCCTTTAAAGGTTTTCTATTTTTAGCTCTGACTGCCATTTTAGCAACTATTTTAGCAATTTTGGTAAAGGGGCATAAGAGGAGCATTTCTGTGAACTAATTCTGAAATCAGGTTATTGGACTACGAGATGTCGTTTAAAGGTTTTTCTTTTTTTAGCTCTGGTGGCCACTTTGTTTAGCGGAGCGAAATCATTTAAGCAATTTTGGTAGAAGGTCACCCATGGAACATTCCTGTGAAATTATTTCAAAATCCATTCACCGGTTTAGATGTCATTTTAGTAAAATGTTGACAGGGGCACAATGCATGATGGACATCGAACAGTCACAAAAGCTCACCGTGAGCCTTTGGCTCAGGTGAGCTAAAAATATCATCAACAAATCATCTGTTGATTTAGCCCAGAGAGTGGTAAAGGTTTAGGGGAATGGTCACATTTGGTAGATTTTCCAGCATTTTTTTTTACAAGGGGTGCAACTTCTGTGACTTCCTGTTTCTCTTTCTGCACAGCAAATTCCTTCTGAAAAGGGGTCTATTCTAAAAAGAAAGAATTTGCTCCCATGGCTAGCAGGTTCTATTCTTTTAGAGTAGACACCTCTTCAGAAATTTGAGTTATCTCCCCTAAAAGGGTATCAATTCCCCATAAAATACCTAACTGGATATTGAATTCATAGCTCTAGATAAAGCACTTCTTTTCAACCAAACAAGTACTGATATTTTCGTATATTTCCTCACAATACCCACAATATGCTTTTTGGGGGAAAAATAATTAAAAAAGTATTTATCTGTGCCTAGTTGTTCAAAACTAATGTCATTAGTTAACGCATTGTTAAAACTTTGATCATTAAATATGGCATATATGCTCATATTTTGCTGAAAAAATTTGAGTAGCTTTTGCATTTGCAAAAGCTACTCACATTTTTTTCGGCAAAAATACCTGTGATTTAGATATTGTACTTACTAGACCAGTTAACATTTTGACCACTAACGAGCTCATTAAGCTAACGATGCTTTGAACAACTGGTTCCTGGTTACTCCTCTTATCTAGAGCTACAGGTATCCAGCAGCAGCAGCAGATGAACAAAGTATTTCTTACTGGCTTATTACTCTGTAAACATATATTCTGGATACTCAAAGACTTAAATGAGGCAATTTTCATGAGTACAGCAGGTTTTGATGGAGACAAAAAATACTCTAAATTTTATGGATTACCTACAACCAAAAGAAAAAAAAAAAACAAAAAAAAAAAAAAAAACATTCTTCGACTACATATCATGTTTGCCCTGCTTATTACTTTGCCTTAAAAAGGGTTCTCAGTACATTTGCACCATCAAGACAATTCTAGTGAGAATATTTTCTCACCATTATGTCATGCAGGAAATACTTAAATTTTAATGCTACATAATGGTTAGTAGACAAGGATGTGTTTGTACCCATGTGTTTTACTTCAAACTCGACAAAAAATATCTTTTGTATACGTTTATCTGGAGCTTTGCACGACATCCAAAAGAAAAGAAAAACTGCTTTATCAAAAGCAGCCATGGTCCACACTAGTCTGATATGATAGTAATTTAATATTTATAAAAACGAAAATACACTAACTGTCCTTACATTTTGTACACCAAAATGTCTGACAAAATAGCATATGCAAACAGTGCAGACCCAGATCAGACTGCTCCTGAAGAAGCAATCTGATCAGGATCTACAATGCTTGCCATTCCACTAAGTATTCTAAGAAACAACTTCATAAGAAGCAAAAGTTAGGCAAAAAAGTATGGAATAAAGTGTTTGAAATTTTAGGACATTTATCATATTACCATATTTACCCCAGTATAGAAAAAGCACTTCTTTTCAGTCTAACAAGTACCGATATTTTTGTATTTTTTCTCACAATACCCACAATATGCTTTTTTTGGGGAAAAATAATTAAAAAAGTATTTATCTGTACCTAGTTGTTCAAAACTAATGATGTTGTTAGTTAACGTATTGTTAAAATTTTGATCATTAAATATATTATATTAAATATATTATATGCTAATATTTTTGCTGAAAAAATGTGAGTAGCTTTTGCATTTTTTAAGCTACTCACATTTTTTCAGCAAAAACACCTGTGATTTAGATATTGTAATTGTACTTACTAGAACAGTTAACATTCTGACCACTAACGAGCTCGTTAAGCTGGTAGGTATAAGCAAATAGTGTAGGGTCTACACTGTTTGCCCCCCCTACAGCAGGTTTCAGATAACATTCAAATTTTAGCACCATTATGGTAAGGTGTTCTAATACCTAGGGTAAAGCTGGCAGTACCCGTATGAGCCACAAGGCCCTAACCTAATTATGTTGCTGTGCAGGCTAGATTTCTCATGAATTGTCTCCAATTCTGTTTAACATCAGCAAAAACATTTTATTTCAATAACTTGATTTGCATTTGAGATTAATGGCTCTATCAAAAACATTTCTATCATGTCGAGTCACATTTCAATAATGCTAACCACTCTGAGATATATTCAACCATCAACTGCTTTATTCGATAAATTCAGGTCAAATTCTTATTGTGAAAAGACAACTTAGCTGGAGGAAAACATCAAAACCGACAGACCAAGTGTGAACTGAGAAGGTCCAGGCCACTGCACCTCCAAGCAGGCTGGTTAGTATCTGTCATAATCCTTACAACTAAGGGTAAGACTTTTTTCAGCCAAAAAGTACTGATATTTTTTCTTGTTTCTCCATGAAAACATATGTTGTAGTTAAGGCGCTTCTACCGAGTGCTCACAACATACGTTTTCCTGGAGAAGTAAGAAAAAAGTTTAACTGATGCAATAATAGTCCAGGGCCCAGTTGTTCAAAGCATCATTAGCTTAACAAGCTCGTTAGTGGTCAAAATGTAAGCTGTTCTAGTAAGTAAATTATCTTATTCACAAGTATTTTTGCTGAACAAAATGTGAGTAGCTTTTGCAAATGTAAAAGCTACTCATATTTTTTCAGCAAAAATATTAGCATATATGCTATATTCAATGAGCAAAGTTTTAACGATGCGTTAACTAACAACATCGTTAGTTTTGAACAACTGGGCCCAGGTCAGATTGTGTGGATGTTACAGTGGATCCTGACTTTTGTCTTTTTGTTGGCTTTGCTGTGAAAAAAAAAACTCAAACCATCTTCTGTGAGGATTTAATATTGAAAGATATTCTTTTACGTCCATTAAAAAATAAACAAAACAACAAAACAAAAACAAAACTAAAAAGCTGAAGCAACAAAACACAACCACAAAACACAAAACTCACTGGGACTGATTGAAAGAATATGTACAGGAGTTGAAGGATTACATACTGAGTAGCATTAAGGTGAATGGATACAAATGAAAGATTTTGCTATCATTTTCCAAAGAGCGACAACTTTTGCAGACATGAAGCTGCCTACCTAGTACAGTCTACTCTTGTTATCTTGAAATCGCTGATCTCGAATAACTGCTTATCTCAAAGTGAAAATCAGGTTCCTGTTTTGACATGGAAATCTAACAACAGGTAAACAAAATATTGTGAAAAAAAGAGGAGAAATTGCTCCAAAGGAAGGAGCAATTTCTCTTCTTTTCCGCAATATTTTCAATATATCTCTAACTTTAGGAATCAAATTACACATTCATTTGTGCAATGTAGTTGTTCAATTTATTTTTTCCTCAATTCTGCAAATCTGATATGTCAAGCTTGTTTGTTTGTGTTGAGGTTTTACTTTTACGGCCCAGTCAACCCAGTGGGGTCATGTCGAGTGCGGTCAGTTTACCTAATCGCACTTTCACTGGACAGACTGAGTTCTCTAAGCGGTGAACCAATATTGTGCACATTCTTTCGCCAGAAACTGACAACTACTTGTCTTGATTCAGCTGAAGGGAGAGAATGACTATAGAAAATATTTCATGATCAAATCTTCATGAAAGAATGTTGCTGACCCAGCTGGGGTCAAACCTGCAACCTCCTGATCACCAGTCAACCAGTCGGCCATGCACCCAACTGAGCCACCAAGCTATGGATATCTCTATTTCAGAGAATCCCTTGGACTTCGAGAAAACGAAGTCGACAGTATTTCAAAATAATAAAAAAAATGGTGAGGGGGTAGGGGCTACTTTTAAAATAAAAAGGATTTACTCCCTCTAAATGAGTAGACCCTACCACCATGAGAAAAGCAGCAAATCTGAGAGCAAAATCTTTCTTTTGAAAGCAGCAGTCTGCTCATGAGAAAATATTTCTCATATTTCCATGCCAGTTATTTTCCTTTATATCCATCCATGCTAAGCTGGGAATTACATCTAAATCTGATAGAGATAAATTCTACTATTAACCCTTGTCCTGCTGAATTAAGAAGCCACACCCATTTCTAATTTCAGCCAATCAGATTACCTGATCAAGGTTGTTGATATAGATTCACATACTGAATGGCAAATGGTGCAGATCCAGATCAGTTGGCTTCTGAAGAAGCCAATTGATCTGGATCTACACTGTTTGCAAAGGCAGGCTATATCTGGGTTCAGCAGGATAAGGGTTAAGAGGAAGGTCAGGGATTGTGTAGAAGGATATGAGAATCACACTTATAAATTTGTTTTCAGGAGATAGTTGGATATATTATCAGCAGTGAAGGAGTCTATCAACAGTGAAGGAGTCAGCAGCAAATATTTAAGGTTGGGAAGTATCTTGCCATTCTAAGGGATTGAGTAGGCACTGTAGGTCCTATAGTAGGGTTATGAATATAAGGTCTCCACCAACAGGGCAACTGACAGTAATGTCTTCTTGGAACAACAAATCCCCCTATCTAGAGCTGAGAGAAATTTAGTATACCACATTTATCCTTGGTATTCAGATATCAGGATGTGAGCTAACAATGTTGATTTAACAGTTCTAGATAATGAGCATCCAGAAAATCAGGGCCCAGTTGTTCAAAGTGCCGTTAGCTTAACAAGCTCGTTAAGGGTCATTTCATTAACTGTTTTAGTGGATTCAATATACAATATTCTGATATTTTTTGCTGAAAAAATGTGAGTAGCTTTTGCACTGCAAAAGTTACTCACATTTTTTCAGCAAAAAATATCAGCATATTTGCATATCACTTAAAACTTTGATAATTTATATTGTATATATGCTGATATTTTTGCTGAAAAAAATGTGAGCAGCTTTTGCGAATGCAAAAGCTGCTCATATTTTTCAGCAAAAGAACCCGTGAATTAGATATTGTACTTACTAATGTTTGTGTTAAGGCTTTATGGCCCAGTCAATCCAATGGGATATAGTCAAGCGCAGTCAGTTTTACCTACACACACTTTTACTGAGCAGGTTTAGTCCTCTAAGCTGTTAACCAGTATTTAGCACATTCTTTCACCAGAAACTGAAAACTGCCCTTCTTGAATCAGCAACAGGGAGATAATGACCATAGAAAACATTTCATGATCAATCTCCATGTAAGAATGATGCCAACCCAACGGGGGTCGAACCCACAACCTCCTGATCACCAGTTGGACGTGCATCCAACTGAGCTACCAAAGCCAGCAACTTACTAGAACAGGTAACATTTTGACCACTAAAGAGCTTGTTAAGCTAATGCTTTGAACAATTGGCCCAGGAAAACATGTTGTGTTTACAAGAAGCACTGCAATGAGTACCAACATCTTTTCATTGAGGTATAAAGAAAACCAATGGGATAAAATATGGTAAACATTTCCTGTTTCCAAATACTTAGGGTAAATATGATAGGGAACTCCAAAAATTGGATTGATATCTCCCGTAAATACCCAAAATGGCATCAATCTTCTTAGTTTAAGTTCTCATCTCTGGGTCCTACCCATGAACCAGCCGTTCTAAGAGGTTGGTTATGGACAGTATTGACTGGGTTTGGGATTGCATTCTGGCAATGTACAGGGTAGGTTGAGAATTAACATACCAAGGATAAGGGAATACAAAATAATAATGTAAGAACTTGGCTAATAATTGTATCCTATAATGTTTGCCTTTGGTAGAGAATTACCAAATTACTGCATTCTGTTCTTACAGAAGGGATTTGAGTGGGCCTACAACATGGATGGGGTTATAACCTACCACTGTAAAGGGTTGGCTGGGCATTATATCTGGGGTCCTGTAGCAGCGGTGGTTGTCGCTGAGGTGCAGTCCTCTCTGCAATAGTAATGAATAAAAGCCATAACTCCAGATAAGATGATTTTTTTTCTTTTACCAAAAAAGTATGGATATTTTTCTTATTTATGCATAAAAATACAAGTTGTGGGTACTCATCAGAAAGGCGCTTCTTATGAGTACCCATAACATATGTTTTCATGCAGAAATAAGAAAAATATTTACCTGACACCCCATCTTATCTGGGGCTATGATTAAGCTACAGTTAAAGTAAAAAAAAAAAAATATTCATGGACGATTTGTAAAATGTTGGAAAGGATGACTTTTGATGTAATGGTAAGATGGCTTGTTTGGTCGTCTATCACAGTCATTACCACAGATCATCTTGTCATGCTAAAGGGAATGACTTATGCAAGGTGGATAATGGGAAAACCAATGTTTTACATAACTCAGATTAGGTCATAACTAAAAATAATTTATCCCATTGTAGACTGAATAGAGTCTCCCACACTATATACTGGAAGAGTCCAATTTCAACTTAAGGTATGTGCAACTATGAGATTTACATATTCCTAGAGAAAAATGGCTAAACTATTTGCAAACAGTGGAGACCCTGATCTGGGTCTGCACTGTTTGCCAATTACCCTTTTATGGGTCTCCAAACTAAAATTGGTTAAAGCTCCAGATTTTTCAGTCAACAAGTATTGATATTTGAGCCAGAGCATGACAAAACTAACAATAAGACCTGTGTAACCAGCAAAGACTGAGTTCAGCCCGTACATCCACACACCATGCTAAGGGGTCGTTTATCTGACTTTGGATAGCCTAGAGGCTGTAGAAGGCACATGCAATCAGCTAAGACTCTGATCAGACTGTGCAGTTGCATGTCTTATTGTAGGTTTTGTTGTCGTGTGCTGGCTCATTTTTTTTTTTATTTTTCTACACAAGCACCACAACATATGTTTTTGAGGAGAAATAAGAAAATATGTACCTTTTCCTCTAACTTATCTAGAGCTAAGCAGTATATAAGGTTTTTTTTATTTTTTAATTTTTTTTTTTTTTTTTTGCACCAAAACAGAGCTCCAGATAAGGTACTGTTTTCAACAATAAACTACTGATAGTTTCTTATTTTTCCAAGAAAACATACATGTATGTTGTGGGTACTCACAAGAAGCACCTCACTGAGGTGCTACTAATGAGAATCTACAATATATGTATTTCTGGAGAAATCAGAAAATTTAATATATAACCTAAAAATTAACTGTTTTACATTGGCTGAGAGCTGTTTTCAGCCCAGTGAATATTTCTAATGTTCACTGGCTCGGGGTTTTCCCCATTGAATATATCTATATAAAATTAGAATATCAAGTTAAAGAATGTATTTTGGGAAAACTATGAAACTCTTTTTCAGTCTGTTCACTGGTTATATAATAAAACAATTATTGACTATTAAGTCACTGAATATGATGTGATATTCACCGGTGAATACTAATATTGACCTCAGCTATCGCCTCAGTCAGTATTGGTATTCTCCAGTGGTTATCACATCATATTCAATGACTCAATAGTCAATAATTGTATAATATTTATCTGGATATTCCTCTTCTCTGGAGTTATGCCGAAACATATTTTGTGGGTACAAAATGGAGAAACCTCTCAATAATGAGAACCCACAAGCTATGTTTTGGATCAAAATTAAAAAGAAATACCTTCCAAATATTCCCTTATTTTGATATCGGAATAGCGAAGATAGAGATAACCTTGCACATCAACACTGTCTGGCTAGGGTCTTCACACTTCATTAACCTTTAGCACTATTTAACCCTAGTCCCGCTGGATATGTCCTGCCTTTGCAAACAGTGTAGATCCAGATCTGTTGGCTTCTGAAGAAGCCAACTTATCTGGATCTGCACTGTTTGCCATTAAGTAAGTGAATTTAAAACAACAATCTGGATCAAGTAATCTAATGGGCTGAAAATTAGAAATGGGCGCTACATCTTAATTTATTCAGCATGACAAGGGTTAAGCAAATTCAGATGACAATAAACTGATAATATTCTCTTATTTTTCCAAGAAATCAGGGTCTTACATTTCCTGAAAATGGTCTCCTAGGAAACATTTGCCTCAAATGTCAACCCTGTTTTCCAGGAAAAATTAAAAAAATATATTTCAAAATGCCATCTGCTTAATTTTTTACCCAGCAAGCAAAGCATTAACCTTCCAGAATTTATACAGCAACATAGCTCCAGATACTAGGGGGTATCCACATATTTTTCTTCTTTCACCATGAAAACATGTTTTGGATACTCATCAGTGAGGCACGTCTGAGTACCACAATATCGAGGGTTGAGCGCAAGACTATGGTAACTCAAACGTATTTTTGAAACCCTTGTTTAGGGGCAACTTGGACCCCTTTGTAAACAATGTAAATTTAGGTGCCATTGCTCATACGAGCAATGGCACCTAAATTTTCATTGTTTACAGAAAGAAATGTTGTAATCTTCATAACGCCTTCATGGTGAGGAGATTAGGTTTGGGGAAAAACAATCATCTGACTTACGATAGTCTTGCGCTCAACCCTCGATATGTGTTTTCATGGAGAAATAAGAAAAATACTGGTATTTTGTTGAAAAAAAAAAAAGCGCCTTATCTGGAGCTGTGAAGTGAGCAGCAAAAACCCTGGCCAGTGTATGCAGATCTATGTTAAGATGGGCCAGGTCTTCACTGTTCAAATCCTAGCTCTTGATAAGACGTTTTTTTTTTGTGTGTGTTTGTGTGTTTTTGTTGTTGTTTTTTTTAACTAAGAAGTGGATATTTCTTCTTACCTATCCATGAAAGTATATCATTAGGATTGCCTCACTCAGGCAGTTCTAATGAATACTCAGAATATATATTTTCACAGAGAATAAGAAAAATGAGCTGAGGCACAGCATTTCCTACAAGACTGCATGTGTGCCCAATGAAGACTCAGATCAGCCTGTACACCCATGCAGTCTGATCTGTCTTTGTTGTTCACCTGAAGATTCTTTGGATCCTCGGCTACCCACAAGATGCTGTGTGAAGACGGATCAGATTGTGCTTATGTGAAGGCTAATCCGTCTTAACCCTTGTCCTGCTGAATAAATGAAGAGGCAACGCTCAATTCTAATTTTCAGTCAATCAGATTACTTAATCCAGATTGCTGATATAAATTATTCTAATTTTCAGCCAATCAGATTACTTAATCCAGATTGTTGATATAAATTCATAATTATACTTAATGGCAAACAGTGCAGATCCAGATCAGTTGGCTTCTTCAGAAGCCAACTGATCTGGATCTACACTGTTTGTAAAGGCAAGGAATATCCGGGTTCCGTGGGACAAGGGTTAAAAAAGGCGCACATGGAATCTTGTAGGAAATGCTGTGCACTGGCTCAATATCGAATATTTTTTGGCTGAAAATACTCCTTGATCTAGAGATATGTATAATATGTAGTAATTCTAATAAAGTTTTAAACAATTGTCTCATTTCTGGAGACTCACCATTTCTAACCCTAGAAAACATTAATTTTCAAAAACTTAGAAGCAGGTTACTTCCGTATATAATTTTCCTGTATGTTAACTCTTTCAGCTCTAAGTTTCTGAAGTGGCCGCTTCCTGCTTTGAATTTGGACATGTTCACTGTTGCAGATAGGCGTGCCAGTCAAAAAACCAAAACAGAATGGAAAACAATGTAGATCCGAATGAGACATCTCATCTGGACCTACACTGTCTGCTAAGGTATCTGTTTTGGTTTGCACTGCTGAAAGGGTTAACTGACGACCTGGGCCCAGTTGTTCAAAGCTAACGGTGTCGTTAGTTAACGATTCATTAAAATTTACATCGAGTGATATGCAAATATGCTGAAATTTTTTGCTGAAAAAATGTGAGTAGCTTTTTCAGTGCAAAAGCTACTCACATTTTTTTCAGCAAAAAATATCAGTATATTGTATATTGAATCCACTAAAACAGTTAACGAAATGACCCTTAACGAGCTCGTTAAGCTAACGACGCTTTGAACAACCGGGCCCTGGTTAGTTTGTCTAGTGTCCTTGCTCTTTGCTCACAGTCTATCAAGAATGTATATATGGGCCACAACATATGAAAATGTACCTTACCACATGTGCCTCCAGTTAAGACTCAGATCAGACTGAGTATCTCCGCAGTCCAACCAGTCTTCACTGTCTCCATCAAGAAGCCTTGGATTTTGACTACCAACAGAGTGGCCAGCAAAACCGCTGATCAAACTATAGATATGCTGACTGACCGGACATTGGGCATAATTGTATCACGGTAAATTTTCTAACAATGTGGCTCATATGGCAAAAAGTATAGAATGCACAGGATAGTCTGAGATGGGGTGGGGTTTTTTGTTGCTAATTTGACAAAAAAGTACAGATATTTTTCTTATTTTTTAATTTTCTCCATGAAAACAAATGTTGTGCTACTCTGTAGAAAAGCCTCACCTGTGTGCTTCTATCATTCAAGTACCGTATTAATCCACCTATAAGACGGGGATTTTTCCCCCCCCAAAAAGCCCCCAAAACCCAGACCCGTCTTATAATCAAGGTCTTTGGCCATATCGGTATTTTCGGCAAAGTCCGGTGGTGCCACGTGGTCACGGAAAATGCCGATCTTCGAAACCGGTAGAAGGATATAATGTTTACCTTCGTCCCTTGACAGAAATAGCAGCATGGTAATTTTTTAGGTGAAGTACCGAATTTTTCTGTGTATTACTCGCACCCATGTATAACACGCACTGAATATTTGCTAAATAGTTTTGAAATAAAATAAAAGATGTTCCTATGTAAAACACGAAGAATTTATCTGTGCATTATTTACTAAGTTACCAGATACTAAGTGTGTCAAATTTCACGAGGATTGAGTTGAAAATGGCCGAACTCGGAAGGTTTAGAGTAGAAACAGGCCGAATTTACGATAATGCTGATTGAATTTTCATTGTGCAGCTCTGTTACCATAGGCCTCAGGCAACTTGATGTAGTGTAGGCAGTTCTTTGCTTCCCCACTGCAGACGCTATGATAATAAAAATGTAGTTATTTCTTTTGTGTTCTCATAATTAACACCTTCTTTGTGTCACTTTCTTAACTGAGACGTGAAATTATCAACTCAGTGCCTCAGGGCAATGCAAACAACAACTAAAGTCGACTAGTTGTCATTCTGACTGCCAATTAACCAATTAAGTGCACAGATGTATGCTGGTAGTTTTTTCTTTTCTTTATCATAAACATTGTTTATTTCAAACAATTTTTTTGGTAAGTTGGAAGAAAGGTTTTAAAAAAAAAAAAAAAAAAGATAAACATATGGTAAGAAAATAAAAGATAAAATGCAAATGACCGATCTACCTACCTCAAAAGCCCAGTTGGTTTTGTTTATTATTAATAATTTTAATAATTGCAAAAAATTAAATACTTTTTTATTTTTTCAATGTATGATCGTTCGTGCCAATATTTATGTTCTACCAAATTTATTTCCTATTGTGAACTACAATAAATCAGTTGTGCAGGCTGATTTATTCAAGTTACGGTGTGAGACTTGTCAAAGTCCGGTAATCAATACAGGTTCATATGCATATGCCTGTTTGAGTAGTTTCCCTTTGAAGAGATCACATGATCAGCAATATAAAAAAGCATAAACAAAAAGAGCATGGACATGAAAAGGATATCAAATTACTGCAAATCAGATCGAGTTGCTTGTTTTGAGCTGCCAGAACCCTGGTATGGGCGAGATAGGTATAAAAAATCATGAATATCTTATAGCAATCATTCTATTTCACATTTTTAACGGGCGATCGTGAATGTCATGAGTTATCTTGGCGATTTCTGTCCCGATTTTGGTGTTCCTATAAATAATACACATCGGATTTTTATAACTGTTTTCTGGGTAAATAAGGTGAGTGTTATACATAGTTAAATACGGTATGCATGCTTGTAAGTGGTGTTGGAAGTTTTTTTAATTGCTGCTCTATGATAAATTCACTTACAAATCTGACCATCGTCGATGTCTTAATGTACTTTAGGAATTTCTGAGTGGCAGGGAATATCTCCGACAGGCAACTTTTTTAACCCGTCTTATAATTAAGTAAAAGCAAAATTCTGCCTGGGAAGGGCCCAAAAACAGCCCCCGTCTTATAAACAAATCGTCTTATAGGCGGATTAATACGGTACCTACAACATGTTCTTGCGAAGAAATAAGAAAAATATCTGAGTCCCCTTCTTACAGCTCTACAGTGAGTGTCAGAAAATGAGAAACTGTGTATTATGTAATGTAATCTATCCCAAAGAAAAGACTGAAAAAAAAAATAAAAGGACTCTTTATAGCCAGAGGGAAGACTAACAACTTGCAGATCCATACAGTCTTACTAGACCATTCACATTCTTTTTACAGACTCACAGGATACGGTAAATGTCCTAAAATTTCGAACACCAAAGTGTCTGTTTGTTTGTCTGTGTTGAGGTTTTACGGCCCAGTCAACCCAGTGGGGTCATGTCGAGTGCGGTCAGTTTACCTAACCACAGGTTTACTGGGCAGGCTTAGTCCTCTAAGCGGTTAACCAGTATTGTGCACATTCTGAAACTGACAACTGCCCTTCTTGAATCAGCAGACGACCAAAGTGTCTGACAAAATGACATATGCTAACAGTGCAGACCCAGATCAGACTGCTCCTGAAGGAACAGTTTATCAGGGTCTACACAGTTTGCCATTCCACTAAGTATTTTAAGAAACAGCTGCATAAAAAGCACAATTTAGGCCAAAATAGTACGGAATATAGTTTTCGAAATTTTAGGACATTTTCAGTACTGGCAAATACACCATATTTACTCAAGTATTCAGGCACCTAATCTTCTTTCATTTGACTAGCTGCTTATGTGTCTAGCAAACAGTGTAGACCCTAATTAGATGTTTGTCTACATGCATCTGCACAAACTTACTTTGATAGACTTCCCATGTATATGCAGTTTGTCCATCTACCAGAAAGTTTTCTTATTTCTCCAGAAAAACATACATTGTGAGTATTCTTTGGAAGTGCCTCAGGGAGGCTCACTTATATCGAGCCGATCTTTCATCAAAGGTGGGCGAAAACCTGAGAACCTGGGGAAAAACCATCCGTAAGCAGAACTTGGCTTTCCCACATGTGACTCGAGTGAGGCTCAAACCCAGCAGAGAGAAACCTATCCACTAGGCTACAGGGGCCCCCTTCTAATGAGTGAATTTAGCGTATGTTTTCTTTGAAATAAGAAAAAATTATGTGGATACCGCACCCCCTGCCTCCCTCCAACCCCCCATCTTATCTGGAGCTATGGTACCACTCTGTATTATGGACTGTTGCAATGTGTTCTTTGTAATTTTAGAACAAGTTCATTGCATTATTACTGAGACCTGCTGATGATATTTTTGAGAAAGGAAACCATCAGCCAAAGAAAAATGGTTTGCTCCAAGAGGTACATGTACCAAACCAGGAATGGGGTTTCAGCTAAAAAAAAAAGAGCAGTAAAGCTATTTTTAAACTGAACTACCACCACCCTAAGCCATGAACACATTCAACCAACCCGAATTTGTCGTATCTCATTTAAATAAGACAATAAATCAATGTTTAAAAAAAAAATAAATTGTAAACATAAATCTTGTAAAATACAAAATGGCCATCATGACAAAAATAAATGGGCCATATCAGGACAAAAATAAATGGACCGTATCATGACAAAAATAAACTGGCCGTATCATGACAAAATGTCCCTTAACCCTTAAAGGACTAATCACAACTGCAGCAGATGATAGTTTAATTTTTTTTGTGTGTGTATTTCTCAGATAAAATAAGGCTTGACAGTTCATGTGAATCATCTGCCTAGCAGACAATTCACATGAAATGCCAAGTCTTACTTTCTCTGAAAAATAATAAGAAAAAATTTAGAATGTTGTCTTCTACTGTTTTTTTCTTGGTGCTTTGAGGGTTAAAAATAAAAAATTGCAAACATTTAAAGACCATGTAAGCCCAAGACATTATGCTGTCAGTGCCTTCACTGTTCACCTATAAATTTTACGGATTCTAATAGTTTTACAATAATGAAGATCTTGATAAGATTGCAGCACACCTATCCAGTGCCTAGTTCCAGATAAGGGGATAATCATGCTGATAATTTAGGGTAAATTTTGTTATTTTTGCAACAAACATATTCTGCAGAAACCCACTGGAACTACCTCACCCAGATAATTCCAATATCCTCAAAATGTTTCGGAACAAAAAATAACAAACTCCTTCATTTGGAGCTATGTCCACAGGTTCTTGTGGCCATTAGCTGTTTGTGTATGTTATAAGAGAACTTTCTCATGACCAATTCATGCTGCCCCAAGTAAAAGAATTCTTTACACAGTATGTGAACAGTGAAGGCTTTGATCAGTCTGTGTCCCATAGTTCTACATAAGATGTTTTTCAGCCAAAAGGAACTGACTTCTTATTTCTCCATAAAAATGTATGTTGTACTCATTAGAAACATCTCACTGAGGCACTTCTAAATGGATACCTACATATACATCTGGATGGAGAAATAAGAAAATATTTATCAGGATACCACTTTAACCTTGTCTTGCTGAATCTGGATAAACCCTACTTTTGCAAACAGTGTAGATCCAGATCAGTTGGCTTCTGAAGAAGCCAACTGATCTGGATCTGCACTGTTTGTCATTTAGTATTTGAATTTGTACGAACAATTTGGAACAAGTAATCCGATTGGTTGAAAATTAGAAGTAGGCATGGCATCTTAATTTATTCAGCATGACAAGGGTTAATCTCTGGTTTCAGTGCAGAATGATAAGGACCTTCATTGTCTGCTTAGAGGCTATACGAGGGGTGTTCCATTAGAATTGCTTATCGTGTTGAGCATATCTACGTGCACTTGAAACCAATCAATACATACCTCTATAGCGCTATTCAATAACTATACAATGATATGTACATGTGCCTTTGACATACAGGTTGATGGAAAGCGTGGGCCTGGGAGGCCCAAAATGACATGGAAGAAGCTGACAGAGAGGGATTGCAGAGAGTGGAAGCTCTTGGCTATCAACCCTCATGATAGACATACCTGGAGATCTGGTGTGAGATCTGCCATGCGTGCAGCAAGCCAGCTATCTGGAAGGGGGCCCACTGATGTGGATGTTGCCCCTGTACCTGCACGTTAATCAAAAATCTGATTATATATATATTATATATATATATATATGATGTGTACATGTGCCCATTAATCCAATTGAAAGACAGATAATTTGCCATTTGAATACATACAGTCACTGACTACTGTAGTAAAAATTGTTGACTGATGGTCAAAAGAAGCAGACAAATAAAATTGCCAAACAATTGCTCAAAATATTTCCAAAATAAAGAAATTTGCAAATGTAGCTACTAGTGATGAAGTTGGGTTCATAATTTTGAACCTTTTAGGAAAGTTAGCAATAAAATATGGGCCATCACAAACAGCAAAAGACCAGTAATTGCTAAATGCACATTAACCCTTAAAGTGCCAAGAAAACCTGCATCTGAAAATGTCGTCTGTTTATGTCGTCTGCTGAATATTCTTGCAAACTTTTCAAACCTATTTTTGCATACAGGCAAACAGTGTGGACCCTGATCAGACTGCTCCTAAAGGAGCAGTCTGATCTGGGTCCACACAGTTTGCAGAAATGACTTTTATAGTAACTGGCAGAAGACAAAGCAGACGACAATAGTTGTGACTGGCGCTTTAAGGGTTAAATGCAATGAAGTATTGTATGCAATCTTCTTCTCTGGTGAAGGCATTGCAATACAGTGCCCAGTCACGGGTTTCAAACATGACCGACTTCAACATGATAATGCTCCAGCCAGTATGTTTGCCAGTGTTACAAATTTCTTGCAAAAAAGAGAAGGTAACAGTTTCACCACATCCTCCTTATTCACCAGACCTAGCCCCTCATGACTTCTTCCTTTTTCTGAAATTGAAAATCTTCCTCGCTGGACTAAGATATCAGTCCAGACAGGCACTGGGATCTGCCTTATACCAGTACCTCAGCGTCCGTGACACATTCTGGAAGTGTATCATCGACTGAAATTATGCATTTCTAGTAATGGGGACTACTTTGAGGGGATGATGTAAAGAAATTTGTTATTACTTACATTCTAAACTTTCCCCGTCAAAATAAGAAATTCTTTTAGAACACTCCTCATATGGAACTGAATAAATTCCCAGCTGTCTGCAATGGTCAAAATCAGTCTGCACAGATACAGGCATTCCCTGTCATGCCTGGTGCATCCCATGTAAAACCTACAATCTGGCTACTAAACATACCTCTTCGTCTAAGATAGGAGCACAGACAGCAAACATAACTCCAGATAAGACACTTGTTTCAACCAAAACATACGGACATTTGTCTTATTTCTACATGAAAATGCATGTTGTGGGTACTCATTAGAAGCGCCTTCTAATGAGTACCCACAACATATGTTTTTGTGCAGAAATTAGAAAAACATTCACCTGATCCCCCCTATGACCTGGAGCTACATGAGCAAATAAATACATGTAGAGAGAAAAATACAGCAGGAGTCCTACTCTGAAGGATACTTCAGTATACTTTACCAATCCAACAGGACTCATCGTAGTGAAGACTGTCACTTTCTGTGTTGCAGCTACTTACGATGAAGAGACATCTTTCACTGACACATTTTCCAATAGTTCCCAAAGCAAGCACCACACTGCTGTCAAGGTATACAATGTTCATCCTTTAAATCAGTGTCTTGGAAATGCTTGTTGTCTGTGTCATGAAAATGTTTGCAAGCTGTGTCCTTCAAATGCTTGATCATGGTTGGGAAATGCTTGGCAATTTTTCTATCGCAGATATTATGATGCAGCCTGTTGTTTGAATGTCCCAAGGTGGTTTTTGTGTATTTTGTAGGTTCTGCATCAGAAGGCTGATGTACTTTCTAACATGTCTTCCAGATGAATGCAGCTGTAGAATTTATATAACTCCTCATTATATGGGCTTTGCGTGCAGGTTTGTAGCTTTTCACCCTGATGTTTTTATATCTAATTCCTCTCACAAATGCATGCGTATTTATTGGATTTTTTTTTTTTATTATTATTATTATCTTTCCCTTTCCATCTATGATTTGATGCTACAATCTTTAATGTATGTCCAATAGTTTGAAACAGAGTGCATGGTAATGTTCACAAACAGGGCCCAGTTGTTCAAAGCATTGTTAGCTTAACAAGCTCGTTAAGGGTCATTTTCGTTAACTGTTTTAGCAGATTCAATATACAATATTCTGATATTTTTTGCTGAAAAAATGTGAGTAGCTGCAAAAGCTACTCACATTTTTTCAGCAAAAAATTCCAGCATATTTGCGTATCACTCGATGTAAATTTTAACGAATCATTAACTAACGACGTCGTTAGCTTTGAACAACTGGGTCCAGAATGGTAAACATTGTATATCCTTAAGAGATAGCTTATTTCAAGACAACTCAATTGCATCTATTCTTTTGGCAAAGATTTATATTGAAACAGTTACTCAACTTAATTTACCTTTCTATACATACAGAAGCACTTCACAGAAATTATTATTTCTAGTCAATGAAATACTGTGTACAACTGTAACATTACTTACTTTCGTGACTAGTCATTTCTATGCATGTAAGTACTGAATGATGATTTTTATCAAATCGTATTATAATACACTGTATTTAATCTTCACATGTTAATACTGGCTTTGAATCTCTGTAGTGTGTATGTAAATCACCATCTTTCCAGGGTGGTATATGAACGGAGTCTTCCTTTCTTTTACTGTAAAGAGCATCTTCATAACTTGTTATGTACACAGCTGTATAGTTTATGCCAGTGCATGTTTTATTCTTCTATTATGCCTGTTTTTTTTTCCAATTCATAATTTGTTGTCAGAAAGGGAGTGTCTCAAGATGGATATATAGAACTGAAGTGACTGAACAAGTAACTGTAACATGATTCCCTTCAAAATTTAATGACTAACACTAAAATGATGGGAGAGAGAACTTGAGGAAAACACAGTGTTTGAGTTACATATAAAGTCTAAATGTACAAAGTCAGTAAAATCCACATAGAAAGAGACTATGGATATATTATAATCAATAGGCCATTACAGAAAGAAATGAGCCTCAGAGCATAAAGCAAAAACTGCAGATCAGTTTGCAGAGTGTGGTTAGATTCTCTGATGTTTGCCAATACACTGTACAGTATCCAAGGAGGAGGCAACTCTATAAGTCAATAGCAGAGACCTTGATCAATCTTCAGTTTTTTTGGTTGTTTTTTTTTTTTTTTTTCTACTGCATGTCCTCTAAATTGAAAACACCCTTTTGCAAAATTTAGCCTATATACGAGGGATGTTCGAAATGAATTGCTTATTTCTATCTGGAGACTTCAAATTTCAAGTTAGCCCAAAAGTACTCATTTCATGCCCTCGAAGTACTCCCCGTGGCTAGAAATGCAAAGTTTCAGCCGATGTATCCACTTCTTGAAGGCGGCACGGTACGCTGATTTGGGCACAGTAATGAGATACTGATGAATGGCAGATCCAAGTGCCTGTCGGGACTGGTATTTCCGCCCAGCAAGGAATGCTTTCAATTTCGGAAACAAAAAGAAATCACATGGGGCAAGGTCTGGGGAATACAGGGGGTGACGCAAAACAGTTACTTTTTCTTTCTTCAAAAACGCCGTAACTATTGCGGAGGTATGAGCTGGGGCATTGTCATGTAGAAGACGGACATGTTTAAAACCAGTGGCAGGGCGTCGTTTCTGATAAACTTTTTCAGTTTCTTCAGTACTACGTCTTTGTAGTACTTTCGGTGATGCTTTTGCCCTTTTTCACTGGCACTTTTATTGCAACTCCTTCACCAGAGAAGAAGACTGCATACAAAACCTTTGTACTCAAAGAACGTTTGGCAATTATTGGGCGTTTGCTGTGTTTAGTGGCCCAGATCTTATTGCTAACCTTTCTGACGGGCTCAAAATAATAGACCCAGGTTTCATCACCTGTGACGACACTGGCAAACTGCTTTTTGTCATATTTTGGAAACATTTGAAGCAGCTTTTTGGCCACTTTAACCCGTTGCCTCTTTTGCTCGTCAGTCAACAGATGTGGCACCCATCTAGCAGAAATCTTTCTGACTTTCAAATGCTTCTTCAAAATAAGGTGAACCGTTGATAGTGATATGCCTACCTTTCGTGCAATATCACGAACTGTAAATCTGGCATCTCCTTCAATGATTTCCTTTATTGTGGAAACGATTTCTTTACGAGATGCAGATTTTGGCCTACCTGATTTCGGTGCATTTTTGATGGACTCTACACCAGACTCAAATTTCTTTTTCCACCGCCGAACTGTGTCATAAAACACACAAGAATGTCCAAAAGCAATAGAAATTTCAGTCATCAGCTTCTTCAAAGAACAACCAAGTTTTGAGCGAGCTTTGATGTAAGCCCGTATTTCATCTTTTACCAACCATTTTTACTGCAGTGGTCAATGACTGCGTGTATTCAAATGGCAAATTTTATGTCTTACACTTAGTCTAACATGTACATTTATATACCATTGTGTAGATACTGAATAGCCCTATACAGGTATGTATTGGTTTTTATCGTGCCCCACGTGGATATCGAGCTAGAGGACAATAAGCAATTCATTTCGAACATCCCTCCTATTATAGATGATCATCAAATGTACTGAATAAACTCTATAAAGGTTGGAAACATACAATACATAAATAAAATACTTCTGGCAAGGTCTTGTTCATCATTATCTGGATTTTACTTTGGAAATGTTTGCATTTTGTATTGTTTTATATCAGGGCTCGGGAAATATTGAAAAATGAATCGGTCCAGGCGATGATGTCACCACCTATCTAATTTTCATAGGAAAAAAAATTGATACCTGTCACGAAAACTAATGACAATAAGCAAAGTCCTATGAATTGATCCCGATTTCCGTACAATAGTCGTACATTGTTGTGTTTGGTGGAGTTCTTGGTTTCAAACATTTTGAGACGTTTAGCTACGCATGTAAAAGCAAATACAAGACTAGAACGTGTTCGTAGGCAAAGCAGACATGATAGAAGACATCATACTTAATTGACAGGTAGACAGGGGAGACAACCTGATATGGCTGAGTATAATTACCGGGACCATATACAAGACAAGACTCCGGGACAAGAATTGTTGTTTGCGCTACCTATCATGTAAAATGGGAAAGAAAAAAAAATACGAAATGTGCCATGTTATTGTACTTTTTTGGTTTCCTGAGATTACTTTCTTTTCACTATGTGTTTCTAATGTGTTGTTTTCTTTTTAACTATCATAACATCAAACTTGTCAAAGAGTCTTTAAACTTCAGTAATAGGGCCCGAACCTAATTACTTTCACACGACCACTGTAATCTCGCGAGATTCGAGATAACGCAATGAACTACGAGATCTCAGGTAATTTGTTTACACAAGTTGACTCAAGGCAATTATTGGATTAGTCATGTGTAATTAACGGATTGACATCTGAGCTAGGCAAGTTTAGAATTTGAGAATATCCTAAATATTTGACAGAATCAGAGAAAATTTCCTAAGTATTGGGCCAGTATGGGACTGATTTTTTTGGGCTTTGGGCTGTTTCCAATCGGTCCCAATTTCTGAATTTTGGTCTGGGACCTAAAGAAATCCGGTTTTCCCGAGCCTTGATTTATATGTAACTTCTTACCTTACATACATTTAAAATGTGAAATGTAGACTTTATGCACATGTCCCTAAGGTCATGTACCTTTTGTATTTCCAACTCTTTTTGCATTGAAAGCCTTTTCATGAAATTCCGTGTAAAAATGTTTGCTCAAATTTTCACAGATCAGTCTTTATCAACACTGTCCTAGATAATCATTACAGAAAAATGAACCGTTTCTTTTCTGAAGGAACAGTCTGATTTGGGTCTAGACTGTTTGCTATTCCACTAAGTATTTTAAAAAAAAAACTGCATAAAAAATAAAATTTAGACCAACCAAAGGGGCAGGCCAAATGTCTCCCAACGTTTGAAATGTCAGTATGTGGTGAATATGTCTAAACAATGTTCTGATATTTTACAACCCTTTCAACAGACTAATTTTTTAATTTTCTTAAATGTTGTAAGAACAATTTACGAAAAAAAGTGATCTCCAAATTATTTAAGTTGAATGGGTACACTTTAAGGGAAACCAACTGTGTCATTTTTAGTTTTGTCTCCCTTCTTAATGATATGATCACCTTTAGGTCATGGGAACAATATCTGGATAGTTTCATCAAAATTCCCCTGAACACTGTATGAGGAGTTGCAGAGATAATAATTTCTGTTGGCAACATGACTAAAACTAACAAAGGGCCATAAATCTTGTAAAAAAAAAAATAGTCAAGTGCACCTTGGTATAATATGAGCCTCTTGAGGTCATGAGAACAATAACTGAAAGGTTTCATTCAAATTCATTGAAAACTGCAAGTAGTGTTGTAGGGCCAAGACTTCATATAGAAAAAAAATAAAAAGGGAAATAACTTTGGTAACAAGAGCTCCACCAAGCGGGGCATTATACGCCCGTGGCAAGTAAAAAGTTGTAGCACAAAAACTGGCTCCTGTATAATTCAGTGCTCCGGATATAAACTGTAAGTGGAATTACAAAAAAAAAAAAAAAAAAAAAAAATTAAAAAAATTTCATTGGGGCATATCTCTGCTGATATTTGGTGAACTGTAACCAAAGCGACCAAGCTGGCCCAGGAATTAAGGAAGAAGTGACTTCTCCCTCCTGGGAAAATAGGGAGAAGTTTGCTGCTTCTAGGGAGAAGATACTTTCTAACGGAGGACACACCACAGAAGCATGACTATATTATAAGCTCATATGAGCCTTTGGCTGATTTGTTTTTCCTATACTTCAATATCGGACCAAACAATAACAAAACAAAAATAATCAACCTGAAAAAAAAAATGCTGCAAGAAATTTTTTTTTAAACCTTTAACTTGTTTAATACTGATTTTATTTTTGTTCTTTAAGGAAGCCAAAGAGTATTAAAAAATCCAAGAAGAATTATGTATTCATAAAGATTTAATAATGGCAACCTTTCCTTGCAAATCTAATAAAAGAAGAAGAAAAAAAAAAAAAAATCAATATCTTGCCCATATGACCAAAACTTTAGTTATTTGCAAAAAATATACCTATTATAAAACAAAATTTGCACACTATTACCTCTAAACAATATGCTGCAAAAAGTTAACAAAAACTTTCAAAGGGGCATAAATCTGCAAATATTTGGTGCACTGTAACCTCCAAATAATATGTGCTGCTCCACATCATCGTGTAACCATTTATGAAGTTTCAGCTTGATCGGATGTAAAGGGAAGGATTTAGCCGGAAACAAAAAATTATAAGAAATTAATAGAACTTTTCAACGGGGTTTAACTCTGCTAATATTTGGTGGATTGTAACAAAATGCGCTACTCCACATCATGGTCTAACTACAAATAAAATTTCAGCTTGATAGGATGTAAACTGTAGGAGGATTTAGCCGGAAACGAAAAGTTTACTGAAATTTTCAAAGGGGCATAACACTGCTAATATTTGGTGGACTGTAACCGCGAAACAATATGCGCTGCACCACATCATGGTCTAACTGTACATGGTTTCAGCTTGATTGGATGTAAACTGTAGGAGGATTTAGCCAGAAACGAAAAATTAATAGAAATCTTCAAAGGGGTATAACTCTGCTAATATTTGGTGGACTGTAACCTTGAAATAATATGTGCTGCTCAACATCATGGTCTAACTACAAATCAAGTTTCTGCTTGATCGGATGTAAACTGTAGGAGGAGTTAGCCGGAAACGAAGTCAACTGAAATTTTCAAAGGGGCATAACTCTGCTAATATTTGGTGGACTGTAACCTCGAAACAATATGCGCTGCTCCACATCATGGTCTAACTATATATGAAGTTTCAGCTTGATTGGATGTAAAATGTAGGAGTTAACCGGAAATAAAAAGTTTACAGAAATTTTCTAAGGGGCATAACTCTGCAAACATTTGGTGGACTCTAACCCCGAAACAATACGCACAGCGCCACATCATGGTCTAACTATATACCAAGTTTCAGCTTGATCGGATGTAAACTGTTGGAGGAGTTAGCCGGAAACGAAAAAGTTTACGGACGGACGCCATACCCCGTAACATAATACGTCCCGTTTTTCAAACGGGCCTATAAAAATCAGTACAGCATGACCTCGATAAAATATGATCATTCTCAGGTCATGGGAACAATAATTGTAAAGTTTCATCAAAATCCCTTGAAAACTGTAAGAGAAGTTGCAGAGACAAGATTGTGTCTATGGACAGACAGAGACGGATTGATGGACGGACTGAAGGACAAACCCATCCCTATAATTCCTTTGAATAATGTCAGGGGACAACAATAACTAGAAAGTTTCATCAAAATCCCTTGAGAACTATACAGCGGCAAGATTGTGTCTAGGGACGGACGAACAGACGAACCCATTACTATAGTCCCTTCGACTGATGTTGAGGGACAATAATAACTGGAAAGTTTCATCAAAATCCCTTGAGAACGGTACAAGGAGTTGTGGAGACAAAGAACCAGTTGATAAAATGGCTAAAACTGACAAGGGGCCATAACTGGTAAAAAGCAGTCAAGCGTGATCTTGGTATAAAATGATCCTCTTCAGGTCATGGCAACAGTAACTGGAAGGTTTCACTAAAATCCACTGAAAACTGCAAGAGGAGTTGCAGAGAAAAGACTTACTGTTAAAAAATTGCCTAAGGGCCGTAACTCTGGTAAAAATCAGTTGAGCATGACCTCAATAAATTATGATCATCTTCAGGTCATGGAAACAATAACTGGAAAGTTTCATCAATATCCCTTGAGAAATGTAGGAGGAGTTGCGGAGACAAGAACTTCTGTTGATAAATGGCTAAAATTGACAAAGGGCCATAACTCTGGTAAAAAGCAGTCAAGCCTGACTTCCATGTAATATGATCCTCTTCAGGTCATGGCAACAATAACTGGAAGGTTTCACTAAAATCCACAGAAAACTGCAAGAGGAGTTGCAGAGACAAGACTTACTATTGAAAAATTGCCAAAGGGCTATAACTCTCGTAATAAAAATCAGTCGAGCATGACGTCGATAAAATATGATCATCTTCAGGTCATAAGAACAATAACTAAAAAGTTTCATCAAAATCCCTTGAAAACTGTAGGAGGAGTTGTGGAGACAAGATTGTGTCTACGGACGGACAGACGTACCCATTACTATAGTCCCCTTCAACTAACGTCGGGGGACAAAAAAGTATGGAATAAAGTATTCAAAATTTTAAGACATTTACTGTATTACTTACCCTAGACAGTTATGATGAAGACTGATGTTAAGGAAGTTACAGTGATTATTCTAGTCCAAAAAGATAAAGAGCAGCAGAGCTTAATCTCTAGTAAAAATTCGCAGAGTAAATGAATAGTGAAAGGACACAAAATCAGACAAGAAAAAGCAGGTTTTGGGCAAAGGGAATGAACAACACACACAGACAAGTATATACAATTGGTGTAGGGTTACATGTATCCCAGGTTGTAAAAAGCTGTGGTAGATTTATGCACATGTTGTCTTCATGTTTGTCCCTTTCCAGCACTGGTTTGATGTATTTGTCGAACTGCTGTGTTGATACACTGATGATCTATTCTGCTGTCTGCCGTATGTATATGAGCTGAAATTCACTGATGCTGCATGTTCGTCAAATTCTAAATGCAGTGTCTGAATTGATATGATACATACTGTCAAGAACAGATACGTAACATGCTTTAAGTTCAAATGTATATCAATATTTGTCCTTGAGATTGTCCTATCTGTCTACTAGAAACACTTGTGAATGCAAGAAACCATATATGCACATATACACATATATGCTTTGCTGTTCATGATAAATATACAAAAATCAGGTTCAACCCTTTTAATAGATAAAATTCTACAATAAAAATGTATCACTTTTTGCATTCTTATTTATGAGTAATCTTATTACTTGATCTGTTTTATATTCAACCTCTTTACAACAGCCAGCTCCCTCTAAACTGGCTCTAATAACCAATTTTCTATTGTCCAAAGGGAGTCTCCCTGACCTTTGCAAATGGTGTGTTGCAAAATGAACAATACAGTAGCGCTGTCCTCAACTAAATACTTAGTCCTCAATATTTTCTTTTAAAAAATGGAAAATTATCTTTTATAATATGTGCTGAGTTTAAAGACATACATTTTCACACTGACAGTGATTTTTTTTTTTCAAAATGGGGCTAACAGAAAAGCTGTTCAGTCTTTAAATACTCTTATCAGTAATCAATAATACTCGTATCAGTAATCATGCCATATACTGTGTAACAAAATGGTAATTATAATCTGTAAGTGCATATATGCTTTCTTAAAATATGTTAAGAAACATACTGTACATCAGAATGCATGCATTTGAAATTTAAGTGTAAAAATACATGTACTACTGAAATGCTTAACATGAATTTATATGACAGCGTACAACATAATTTTAAAAATGTACATGTGATATTTGTGTATATAAATCTACATACATGTATGAGTGACAATGAAATATACATAAAATGATGCATAATACATACACTGTTTGCTGTTTTACAACAGGTGTTAAAATAATCATGTAAATATTTTTATATTTAACAAACTATCTCCACAGAAATGGTTGTAATAAGAATAGAAATTTTATGTAACTAGTAGTTTTAACATGTATACTTCTGCAAATATGTGGTATTTTTATTTCTGCTATAAATTTCAAAGATCACACAGCACCTCAAACAAAAGAGATTTCCATGGGTCGTATTCACAAAACAACTTGAAAAGTTTAACTTTTAGGCTTTGGTTACTTCAGTTTTCATTAAATTTAGAAAGCTCCAAAGAATTTATATTACTTAGGTGCAGGTTGCAAAATATAGTTCTGTGAAATGGGGCTACGTGCATAGATTTGGTCCTTAGCAATGCCATATTAACGTCTTGTTGCTTTAAAAACATGACTCCTGATAAATATTTTTCTAAATTTCCACAAAAAAAATATATCCTAAATAATCTTGAGTAATTCCAGCGGATAATTCTAATGGGTAACCCACACTTCTATTGTGTGAAATACTATAACTCCTGACAATAGAAGATTCCTGGCACATATTTTTCTAACGTTTCTACAAATAACATACTTTATTCAACCATCAATTGCCAACCTTCTGAAAAGGACTTAGGAAGGAGCCATCATACAGTCTGAGTCCCAACTCACTGTTGTGCAGTTAAAGCATTTTGATAAACAAAAAAAAAAAAAGCACAAAAAAAACCCCACTTTATCTGAAGTTATGAGTATGAAAAACAAATATCTTGTTTGGTAGAAAAACCCTTTTATCTGTATTCTTGCAACCACATGTACAAAAGCAAAATGTAATTGTTTAAAATATATACACAAATGAAATAGACAATGTAAAGAAAGGTGACAGCAGTTCCATATTTTGCACGTAGATGCCCACAAGGACTGAAACGAGGTGTGTGTAACATGTATAGTATATCTCTGCTTTGGTGGCTGTTTAAGTAAGATTTGATTTGATAATCTGTAAATTGGCAAATAATGTTAATGGAATATTTTATGTATGATTTAAAGAAAGCACAACCAAATGCAGGGAAGTTATCTGTACATGTCGTGATCCACATCAGTTTGTACAAACTATCTGATCAGCATCTAAATTACTTGTTCTACAATCTTGATCCCAAATAGAAACTGATGAATGCCACGATGCTACCAGCATATTACAATTATCCTAAATATTCCCACACCTTAATTCCATCATAGCTCTACATACCAGGTCCCGGTTGTTCAAAGCGTCGTTAGCTTAACGAGCTCATTAAGGGTCATTTCGTTAACTGTTTTAGCAGATTCAATATACAATATTCTGATATTTTTTGCTGAAAAAATGTGAGTAGCTTTTGCATTGCAAAAGCTACTCACATTTTTTCAGCAAAAAATTTCAGCATATTCGTGTATCACTCGATTTAAATTTTAACGAATCGTTAACTAACGACGTCGTTAGCTTTGAACAACTGGGCCCAGGGGTTTAAAAAATAAATAGTTTTCTTCTTTCTCCTGAAAATGTGCATGTTGTGGATGCTTATCAGAAAAGTCTCTGGGAGACCTTTTCTAAACAGCACCCCATCCACTGTGTGTTTTCCTGGCAAAAAAAGAAATACCATATTCGATCTAATTACCGCACATACCCCTATAAGCGCACACTCATGAAATTCCGTAGTCTTCAGATTACAGCCAGTGTACTTTTTATTTACTTTTTTATAAAGGCATATGCTGTGGGTTCTCATTTGAATTGCATCGACTTGTCGATGCAATTCAAATGAGTACCCACAACATATGCCTTTATAAAGAAAATCAGAAAAAAAATCGCATAATCATCATCAAATGTCCTTTTCTGATCTTTTGATTGTGTATCCTTAATAGGTATAGGTACATATTTTATCACATCTGAGTGTTCCCAGTAATTTTGAAAAACCTAAGCGCACAGTGCGGTAATTAGGTCGAATACGGTATATCAAAGCTTTTTGGCTGAAAAGTGTGCCTTAGCAAGAACCATGCACCTTACCATACCTATCCCAAAATTTGACAAAGTCCATTTGACTATCTGGGTCCAGTTGTTCAAAGCTTCGTTAGCTTAACGAGCTCGTTAAGGGTCATTTCGTTAATTGTTTTAGCAGATTCAATATACAATATTCTGATATTTTTTGTTGAAAAAATGTGAGTAGCTTTTGCAATGCAAAAGCTACTCATATTTTTTCAGCAAAAAATATCAGCATATTTGCGTATCACTCAATGTAAATTTTAACGAATCGTTAACTAACAACATCGTTAGGTTTGAACAACTGGGCCCAGATGAAATAATAGTTAAAAAGTATACACTGATCACACTGTTTAGGAGCAATCCAATCTGGCTGGTTTTCATCAAGAAAAAAAACCCACCTAGTAATGCTTTTGTCTTTGAAGCTTAAGGATTAAGCAATTTCTAATCTGAAACACTCCTGCTCACCAAAGATTCAGTGTGAGGGAAATTGCTTCATATTAAAAGACGTAAAGTTCACAGAAAACCTTTACCCCCTAAATTTGATTTCAGTGCTGAAATCCAAAATTTCTTTGAGTATTTTTACCCCCTCAGCTTCAATTTCAATGCTGATTTTCAAAAATTCAATGCTGAAATACCCTTTACTCCCTTATCTGGAGCTCTGCTTATCGAGAGCTATGATGTATGCACAGCAAGTCAGCAGCACAGACTTATCAATCTTCACTAGTCACATACAGTCAATTTCAACTTGAACTTGATCATATTTTAGTGAACAAGAAACTTTAATCTACAGATGTACAAGCTGATCTGGGTGTATGCTTGTCATTAATGCAAAAAGCACCTTCTGATAGATACAATTCATATGTATGTCATAATAAATGCATATGTTTTCGCTCAGTTAACAAATGTTGTGTAAATGAATGAAATGCATTATACAAACAATACAAAGCATATACAATATAACAATACGTTTTAAATAATCAATTAACAGTTAAATATCTAGACTTAACAACTTAAATCTTTTTCTTCTATGAAAACATTTATTTAAACGGCAAAATATGATTCTTTGAAACATAGTGGAATTTGCTTTGTAACTACCAAAAACAGTAATTTATGAAGAAAAAATCTTCTAATTGAATAAATGTACAATGTATATCGTTTTATAAAAATTGTTATAATGATTGTTTGTTAGAACTTTCAGCAGCTAAGGCTTTGGAAAACTGTTTTTGGTAAAACCAGTATATTTACTGACTAAAACACAAAAGGTGCTTTACTTTTAAATATATTTTATGAATAATTGACAGCATACCTTGTTGTGGGACAGTGTAGTCCCAGCTCTCATTATCATTTTTAACCACATTCAGTCTTGTTGGCTGAAATAAAAAAAAAAAAGTGTTTACACTACAAGTCTTCTCCAGGTTTAACCTTTGCCAACCTCTGGGCAATTTCAGTAAACAACAAATTGATCATATTCTCCTTGTTTTTCCCAGAAAATAGGTTTTGTAGGCTTTCAAGTGCCCTCCATCAAAAAAGTAGGGATAAAGTAGGGCTCAAAATTTTGAAAAAGTAGGGCAAAAGACGGAATTTTAATCATGAAAAGTAGGGATAGTAGGGATGTTCTGAGAGTTTTAAGACTTAGAAAAAGATATACTAAGCAAGCAAAGTTTTCACTGAACAATAACACTGCATTACCAGGGAAAGGAAATATCAAAATAAATTTAAAAAAAAAAAGTTACAACTGAAGTAAAATTATTTTATAAACTTCTGCAGCGTGGCTGCTCAGATTAAGTTGATCTAATTTTTAAAAACTGCGAGCGAGCAAAGACAGCGTGGAAAAAATTACAATTTTTGGTCACTTCAAACATTTTTGGACTAAAAAGTAGGGATAGTAGGGCATTTTCAGAAAAAAGTAGGGAAAAGTAGGAGCACAAAAAAAAAGTAGGGAAAAGTAGAAATAGTAGGAAAAGTAGGGCCCAACTGAAAGCCTGGCTTTGACATTTCATGAAAATTGTCTCCTTGGGAGACAATTTTCATGAAATGTCAAATCCTGTTTTCCAGGGAAAAATAAGAAAAATATTTCATAATATTGTCTGCTGAAATATTAACCAGCATGCAGAGCATGCAGACTTTTGTGGTGACTCCGTAGAATATTCCAGTTTTGCTATGGCTGAATGCACATCACACCATCCTGAAAACAATGTGTTAAGGTTGGACAATGGACAACCCCAAAGTATATCCATGCCACTGTTACAATTATTACATGCTGGCAAGATTAACCTTATGTCTCACTTGAGAATTTTTTCTAAAGCTTGAATGTCATACAGTTTGAGACTGAAGAGCGTGGGTACATGTAGGCCAGTAAATTTACAGCTCACCTGCTGACACCACGGACAGGAGTTTAAGATAAATACCTTCCACTAATTCAAGAAGGGCAGTTCAGTTTCTGGTGAAAGAATGTGCAAAATACTGGTTAACAGCTCAGAGGACTAAGCCAGCCCAGTAAAAGTGTGGTTAGGTAAACTGATCACATTTGACATGACCCCATTGGGTTGACTGGGCCGTAAAACCTCAACAAACAAAATCAAGGTAATAACAAGGCAGTCCGAAGGACAGCTATATCCCCCGCCGCAGAATGACAATGGAGAGGCCTTAAAATTCAAGACTCAAACCTTGACCTTGAGTCTGCATTGTTGAGTTATGGGTTCTGCACATCATCTCACTAAGGTGAACATTTGACCCAAATTTAATAAATATCTTTCAAAGGGTTCAGGAAATATAGAGTGAACATGAAATTCAAGGCTCAAACTAATGACCTTTAAATGTGACCTTGACCTTGATTCGGCATCATTGAGTTATAGGTTCTACACATCTGCTCACTAAGGCAAACATTTGACCCAAATTTAACAAGGCAGTCTGAATGGCAATGGAGCGGCCTCAAAATATAAGGCTCAAACTGGTGGCCTTCAATTGTGACCTTGACCTTGAGGCAGCATTGCTGAGTTATGGGTTCTGCACATCATCTCACCGAGGCAAACATTTGAAATATGTTTAAAGAAAATCCTTCCAGGGTTAAAGGAGATAGGGAGCCAACACAAAATTCAAGGCTCAAACTTGTGACCTTCAATTGTGACCTTGACCTTAAGTCCGCTGGGCTGAGTTATGGGTTCTGCACATTGTCCCACTGAGGTGGACATTTGACTTTAGAGAAAATCCTCCCAGGGTTAAAGGAGATACAGAGCGGACACAAAATTCAAGGCTCAAACCCGTGACCTTGAACTATACCTTGTGAGTCTGAATGGTTGAGCTATGGGTTCTGCACATCATTTCACTGAGGCAAACATTTGACGAAAATTAAAAGAAAATCCTTCCAGGGGTAAAGGAGATATCGAGTGGACACAAAATTCAGGGCTCAAACTTGCGACCTTGACCTTGTCCTTGAGTCCTCAAGGCTGAGTTATGGGTTCTGCACATCGTCCCACAGGTGAACATTTGACCAAAGTTTAGAGAAAATCCTTCCAAGGGTAAAGGAGATATAGAGCGGACACGAAATTCAAGGCTCAAACCCATGACCTTGAACTGCTTTCAAGCTCACCAAAACCCATCAGAAAATAATTCTACTCTAAAAGTACTCGCAAAGGGAGCAAATTCTTTCCTTTTAGAGTAGACCTTTTTAGCTCTCCTGGACGAAGTCCAAGAAGAGCTATTGCACTACCCCGGTGTCGGCGTCCACATTTACATTAAAGATTTTTAAGAGCTTATATTTTCCAGACCATTTGATAGATTTGGTTCATATTTGGTATGATGATAGATATAGTTCCAAAGTTTTATTAGCAATACCCCAGCCCATTACCTCAAGGTCAAGATCATGGACTTAGAATTTTTAATGTTCAAGTTTTTTTTAAGAGCTCATATTTTCCAAACTATATGATGGAGTTTGTTCATATAAGGTATAATGATAGATACAGTTCCAAAGTTTTATTCAGCAGTACCCTGCCCATGCCTGTGACCTCAAGGTCAAGGTCACAGACTTAAAAAATTTATATTTAAGTTTTTCTAAGAGCTCATATTTGCCAAATCATATGATGGATTTTATTCATATATGGTATCATGATAGATACAGGTCCAAAGTATTATTCAGATTTTGTTCATATATGGTATCATGATAGATACAGGTCCAAAGTATTATTCAGCAATACACCCTGCCCATACCTATACCCATGGCCTCAGTCAAAGTTAAGCACTTAGAAATTTTATATTAAAGTGTTTTAAGAGCTCATATTTTCCAAACAGTACGATAGATTTGGTTCATATTTGGAATGATAATATATACAGGTCCAAAGTTTTATTCATCATCACTGTCATAGTCTTCTGACAACTCTAGCTGAACACTATTTGTTTTTGCTTCACAATATTTTTGTTCAGTGTTAGCTTTAGATAGCCATTATAAATTTTCTATTGTCACACAGTATAGTAATTGTTTTGAGCTGAAGGTCTAATAAAGAATTGAATGTATAAAAAACAAGAGGACCATGATGGTCCTATATCGCTCACCTGACCAAACAGATTTACATATTTACTGTTGAAGTTTCAGCCAAGTTCACTGCTCTAGGATTTTTGTATAAACTTTATAGCACTAACCACCCCCACCCCCTCCACCACACCCCCGGCCATGTTTTTTTACAAATCTTGATGACTTGAACTGAATCTTAAAAGAGGGTCACCAAAAGAACATTTCTGCCAAGTTATATTGAAATTGGTCCAGTGGTTTAAAAAGTTTTATATAGCTATAAAGCCCTACGCCCTAACGGCCATATTTTTTGACTAATCATGAAAGCTTGAACAAACTTGGTAGAGGGTCACCAAAGGAACATTCCTGCCAAGTTATATTGAAATCTGTTCAGTGGTTTCTGACAAGAAGATTTTTAAAGTTTTCTATTTAGATATATAGGGAAAATAAGCCCCACCCCATGGCAGCCATGTTTTTTGACGAATCATGACTGCTTGTACAATCTTGATAGAGGTTCACCAAAGCAACATTCCAGCCAAGTAATATTGAAATCGGTCATGGGGTATGTGACAATAAGAATTTTAAAATTTTCTATGCAGATATAGACGAAAAATAAGCCCCGCCCCCATGGGGGCCATGGTTTTTGACATATCATGAAGGCTTGAACAATCTTGGTAGAAGGTCACCAAAGCAACATTCCTGCCAAGTTACATTGAACTCGGTCCAACTGTTTCTTACGAGAAGATTTTTAAATTTTTCTATATAGATATATAAGGAAAATAAGCCCCGCCCCCTAGCGGCTATGTTTTTTGATGAATCATGACAGCTTGAACAATCTTTGTAGAGGGTCACCAAAGAAACATTCCTACCAAGTTGTATTGAAATCGGTCCATTGGTTTCTGAAAAGAAGATTTTTAAAGTTTTATATATAGATATATAGGGAAAATAAGCCCTGCCCCTGGCAGCCATGTTTTTTGACGAATCATGATTACTTGAACAATCTTAGTAGAGGGTCACCAAGGAAACATTTCTGCAAAGTTATAATGAAATCAGTTCAGTGGTTTCTGACAAGAAGAGTTTTAAAGTTTTCTATAGATATATAAGGAAAATAAGCCCCGACTCCTGGCGGCCATGTTTTTTGACGAATCATGACAGCTTGAACAATCTTGATAGAGGGTTACATAAGAAACATTCCTGCAATGTTACATTGAAATCGGTCAAGTGGTTTCTGAAAAGACTATTAAAATTTTCTATATAGATATGTATATAGGAAAATAAGCCCCGCCCCTAGCGGCCATGTTTTTTGACAAATCATAACGGTTTGAACAATCTTGGTAGGGTCACCAAGGAAACATTTCTGTGAAGTTATACTGAAATCAGTCCTGCGGTTTCTGACGACAAGATTTTTTCAAGTTTTCTATATAGATATATATAGAAAATAAGCCCTGCACCCTCTAGAGGCCATGTTTTTTGACAAATCATGACGGCTTGAACAATCTTGATAGAGGGTCACTAAGGAAACATTTCTGCCAAGTTATATTGAAATCAGTCCAGTTGTTTATGACATGAAGATTTTTAAAGCTTTCTATACAGATATATATGAAAAATTAACCCCGCCCCCTAGCGGACATGTTTTTTAACGAATCATGGCGGCTTGAACAATCTTGGTAGAGGATCATCGAAGAAACATTACTGTAAAATTATATTGAAATCCGTCCAGTGCTTTATGACAAGAAGATTTTTAAAGTTTTCTATATAGATATATAAGGAAAATAAGCTCCGCCCCCCCCCTGGCGGCCATGTTTTTTGACAAATCCAAATGGCTTGAACAATCTTGCAACAGGATAACCAAAGGAACATTTCTGCAAAATCATATGGAAATCGGTCCAGTGGTTTCGGACAAGAAGATTTTTAAAGTTTTCTATACAGATTTATAGTGAAAATAAGCCCCGCCCCCTGGCAGCCATGTTTTTCGACAAATCCAAATGGCTTGTACAATCTTGGTCGAGGATCACCAAAGCAACATTTCTGCAAAATTATATTGAAATCGGTCCAGTGGTTTCTGACAAGAAGATTTTTAAAGTTTTCTATACAGATATATAGGGAAAATAAGCCCCGCCCCCTGGCGGCCATGTTTTTTGACGAATCCAAAAGGCTTGAACAATCTTGGTAGAGGATCACCAAAGGAACATTTCTGCAAAATTATATTGAAACTGGTCCAGTGGTTTCTGACGAGAAGATTTTTAAAGTTTTCTAAAAGATATATAGGGAAAATAAGCCCCGCCCCCTGGCGGCCATGTTTTTTTACGAATCCAAATGTCTCGAACAATCTTGGTAGAGGATCACCAAAGAAACATTTCTGCAAAATATTATTGTAATCGGTCTAGTGGTTTCTGACAAGAAGACTTTTAAAGTTTTCTATACAGATATATAGGGAAAATAAGCCCCGCCCCCTGGCGGCCATGTTTTTTGACGAATCCAAAAGGCTTGAACAATCTTGGTAGAGGATCACCAAAGGAACATTTCTGCAAAATTATATTGAAATTGGTCCAGTGGTTTCTGACAAGAAGATTTTTAAAGTTTTCTATACAGATATATAGGGAAAATAAGCCCTGCCCCCTGGCGGCCATGTTTTTTGACGAATCCAAAAGGCTTGAACAATCTTGGTAGAGGATCACCAAAGGAACATTTCTGCAAAATTATATTGAAATTGGTCCAGTGGTTTCTGACGAGAAGATTTTTAAAGTTTTCTATACAGATATATAGGGAAAATAAGCCCCGTCCCCTGGCGGCCATGTTTTTTGACGAATCCAAATGGCTTGAACAATCTTGGTAGAGGATCACCAAAGGAACATTTCTGCAAAATTTTATCGAAATCGGTCCAGTGGTTTCTGACGAGAAGATTTTTTGAGTTTTTAGTTAAAAAATCTATTTTTAGCTCCTGTGACCTAGATATGCAATGGACTAGAACCATTTGAACAATTTTGAAAGAGGATCAACCAAGGATCATTCTTGTGAAATTTGGTCAAAATCCAATCAGTGGTTTAGGAGGAGATGTTGTTTAAAGATTGTGAACGGACGGACAGACGGACGGACGGATGACGACGACGACGACGGACGGTGAGTGATCACAATACCTCACCTTGAGCCTTCGGCTCAGGTGAGCTAAAAAAGAAGAAAGTGTTACAGAAGGACAGACGGATGGACAGACAGACAGACAGACAGACGAAGGCCATTTCTATAATCCCCATCCACTTCGCGGCGGGGGATTAAAAACATCTGAGTTATCTGGCAGACAAGTAAATGTCAAAACTGTTGAACAATCCCTTATTTAGTGAACAGTTCTGTTCCACATCAGTCGTTAAAAGTGTGAAAACACTAACGGCTAATATGAAGTGATGATTGCGGTGTTAATTAAGGATAATTTTTGTCATTTTTGCATCAGAACAGATTGGGACTCAATGGAATCACCTGTTAATCCAGTGAGAACCCACAAATTCCATTGGAGAAAAAATTACACTATGGTCTTACGTCTATGTGAGAACTTAAACAAATTATTTTAATAGTGGATAACTGTCTTATGTTTGAGCATCTGGGGATGTAAAGCTGGTTTTACTGCTGCAATTCTAGGGAGTGAATGGGGCCACTAAAGCTTAAGACACACATTCTAAAATGCTCAACAATTCAGCTATCCTCTCTCATGTACTTCATACATCTCTTGGAAAAACAAAAATATTTATGTGGATACCCCCTCTTATCTGGATTTATCAAATAATATATTACTGCATATGATGCAGTGTTGTCCTGATGTGAAATGATAAGATATAATAATCTTGCATACCTTGGCAAATTCTATCTTCAAGGTACAACAGCCAGAATAAATATCTGCTCCATTCAAAGACTGTTTGGCTCTCTTTGCCGACTCAACACCCTCAAATGTAAATACTAGTTAAGGAAGATCCTTTCAACATACACCAATGTTGTTTCAGATAAAATGAGTTTTCAGAAGATAATTTGTGTTACATTTCATAGCTCCAGATAAGGTGTTGTTTTTTTTTTTTCATCCAAAAAGTAGATATCTTTTTTATTTCTCCACTAAAAACATATGTTGTGGTACTCATTAGAAGCGCTTGTGAGGCGCTACTAATGAGTACCCACAACATGTTTTTGTGGAATAAGAAAAAAACAATTATGTGGATACCCCCTCTTATCTGGAGCTGTGTTTGTTTTCCAAGTCAATGGAAATGTTTGCCTTCAAAAGGGGACTACTCCAACAGAAAAAGATTTGCTTTACCTGATTATGGGAATTCCCTTTTAAAGGGTAGAACTTGCTTGTATATTTTCCTACCTGGAAACAATGATGAACATCTAAACAGGTAACAGTCTTTCCCATTCACTGAATCAATTCTAGGTCTGATATTTGTGTTGTCATTTTATGCTTACTACACTATGAATAAATTTAGCAGACAACAAATTAGTGATATTTTTCTTATTTTTCCTAGAAAATAAGATCTGACACTTCATGCAAATTGTCACCTAAGGAGACAATTTGCATAAAGTGTCAGATCCTGTTTTTTAGGAAATATAAGAAAAATAATTCAAAATGTTGTCTGCTGAAATTTTTACCCAGCGTGCAGTGTTAAAACTCTAGATCTGTAGGATAAATCGGCAGATGACAAAATACTCATATTTTCATCTATCCACAGGTCTAGATAATTCAGAAGACATTTTTGTTTGTGCATCAATCCACATCTTGTGTTACTCATTGGAAATGCTTTGCTAAGGTGACTTCAATGAATGCATACAAGACAGATCTTGGTGCAAAATAACCAATTGTATATAGCTACAGGTAAGAGCACATATCAATGTATAATTTTTTCTTATTTCTTCATAAAGTAATATGTTGTGGTATTCATTAAAAGCACCTTGTCATGGAGAAATAAGAAAACTAATAGTACTTTTGGTTGAAAAAAGCCCTTCTCAGATGCCATGATTATGCAAAATTATCCTGTTAACTGGTTAATCTTTTTTTCTTTTTTTTTTTTTCAAAAGGATATTCCACCATAGACTGTACTCCACTCTTTTTAAAGACGACAATTCTCTGAACCTGACCATATGGACTACAGATGGTGTGCATCACATCCTGAAACAAACAAAATAACAACTTTATACTTACAGACAATGGTACCATATATGCATAGCTTTATATTTCTGCATGAAAACAGACACTGTGTGTACTCATTAGAAGTGCCTCAGTGAGGCACTTCTAATGTGTACCCAAAATGTAGGTTTTCATGCAGAAATAAGAAAAGTATCAGTAATTTTTCACTGAAAAAGCCTTATCTGGGGTCCAGGGAGGTATTTTTTTTTTTTTTTTTTTTTTTGATTTGGGTTTTACGGCCCTTTCAAGAATAGTTCAATTATTGAAGCGACATGTTCATCAAAGGTGGGCACAAACCGGAGAACCCAGGGAAAAACCACCTGACCATCTGTGAGCTGATCTTGGTTTTTCCACATGTGACCGAAGCGAGGCTCGAACCACAGCGATGAGAAACCTAATTGATTAAGAGTCCTATCCACTAGGCACCTCTTGTGACAGCTAACATTAAGCTATACCATTCTCTGGGCATATTCAGCAGACAACAAATTGATATTTTTCTTCTTTCCCCAGAAAACAGGCTTCACCATTTCATGCAAATTGTCTCCTATTTTCTTCGAAAAATAAGAAAACTGTTTCAAAATGTCGTCTCCTGAAGTATTTCCCCAGAGGGCTAAGCATTAAAAATCTCCAAACTAGGTTTAAAGTAGTATTTACTACCTATGAAATGTACTCAACAGTATTTCTTGCTCTTATTTCTCCTCAAAAATATATGTTTTGGGTATTAATATAGAGATCAAACATGGTTTTTCATGCATTAACATTTGCCAGGTCCTGTGGGAGGTGTTGAAAACAGAGGCCGAAGGCCGCGGTTTTCAACACCTCCCAAGGGACCTGGCAAATGTTAATGCATTGAAAAACCATGTTCGATCGCTATTATTGCATAAAAATTGAAAACATTTGCTACATTTTGCATTATATCTTGCACTATTTTGTTTCGCCTTTTCAGCGATGTCGCGCGAACAGACTATGCTCGTTCTTGGGCACAGCAGTACACATCTCGTGAAGGCAGCAATTCTGTGGCCCCAGTATGAGCATACTGGAAGTTGCGCAGCTGTGCATTAACAGCGCGTGAATTGCCTTGTTAATACACAGCTTTTCATCGGTTAATGCACGGCTATTAATAACGTGCAACACTGCTTTTAATGCAATAATTAGTTTTATTGTTATTGACACACAGGTTAAAAACGTAAAAAAATAATTATTATTAGTTCAGAAGATGTTTTATAGTCTGAAAGTCTTACTTGTGTTGAAGCATTAAATTTCTGAATTTGTTGGACTTTATTAATCTTTCTAAGTAAGTATACAGAAAGATTTAACTTACCACTGTAATAGGATAGTGTGCATTCAAGATAGTAAACAGCAACACATTGTTCCCCACTTTGTAGTCATCTCCCCTAGAATAAACAAATAATACATGCATAGCTCTAGATTAGGCTTTTTTTTTATGACCAAAATGTACTGATATTTTTTCTTATTTCTCCATGAAAATGTATATTGTGGGTAATCATTAGAAGCACCTCCCCGGGGCCCTTCTAATGAGTACTCACAACATACACATTGTCATGGAGAAATAAGAAAAACAAGTAGCCAAAGAGGCAACCACTGCTCACCTAAGGGACAATTAGCTGAAGACATGAATATCATTCGAAATTCCAAGCAACCATCACATGTTTTTGACATAGGTTTAATCCTATACATACTTAGTTAACACTAACACATCCTTTGTTTTGAGTTGTTTTGTTTTTTTTCAAATGTCTCTAACTGATTGGAAATATATGTCTTCTAAGACACCTGAGGAGAGTAAGTCGGGCCATGGAAGCCTGAGGCCCAAAGTCAAACTGGCCTGAGCTTTTATGCCTGTCTTAATTACTAGCAACTTTGATGATGATTCAATCAAAAATTAATGCACTAGTATGGAGACACTGTCTTCCCATTAAAATGAAGATCCTGATGAGATGTTTTGTTACCAGCTGTCTCATCTGGATCTACACTGTTTGCACAGGTATCTGTTTTGGTCTGATAAGTTACAAATAGTCAGGTTTTAACTATACTGAAACTTTTATTCTGACTGAACATACTAGTCAACAATATTTCTGTCATACTCAGCAGTTGCCCTCAAATCTGTGGGACTTTTATGAGATCTGATGGAACAATGAACAAGTCCTGCATGCTGAATAAATTAAGATGTCACGCCCATTTCTAATTTTCAGCTAATCAGAACACTTGATCCAGGTTGTTGATATTAATTCAAATACTGAATGGCAAACAGTGCAGCTCCAGATCAGTTGGCTTCTGAGAAGTCAACTTATCTGGATCTACATTATTTGCAAAGACAGGGTATATCCCAGTTCAGCAGGACAAAAGTTAAGTTTCTAGAAGGTCTGCTGGAGGCACCAGGCAGCCCTTCCATTTTGCAGACCCTAATAGGAGGTGTGGGGGATGAAGGCATATTAAAACTTACTCCGGTCTCTGTATTTTCTGGCTGGTTGAGTAGTTGAAGAATGCTGGCTGACCTGCAATGTACAGCTGGTTCCCTTGGGAAAAGGTCACACAAGCTTTAGCCCCTTTCATGTCCTGAAGGAAAAACAGATGAAGGATTTAACCTTTCTCACTAACTGGCTAATTCAACTGACAACAAATTGATATATTTCTTATTTTTCCCAGGAAACAGGATTTAACGTTTCGTGCAAATCTTCTCCATTGGAGACAATTTGCATGAAATGTAAAACCCTGTTTTCTTGGAAAATAATTTCAATATGCCGTCTGCTAAAAATTTTACCCACAGTGCTAAGCATAAATTACTGCAAAGTTTCTTGATGATCTTTCCTATATCTCCATGAAAACATACTACAGTAACAGCGTGGCATGATTCTAATAATTAATTAATCACCATAACACTGTATGTCATAGCTCCAGATGTGGGGGTGGGGTATCAGGTAAATATTTCTCATATTTCCACATGAAATGAATGTCGTGGTACTCATTAGAAGTGCCAAGCACAGACATTCATAACTCAATATACAACACTTTTTTCCAAGCAAAATAGTCTGATTTTTTTCTTATTTCTCCACAAAAATGTGAGTACTGATTAGAAGCACCTTTTATTGAGTACCCACAACCTATGTTTTTTTGTGGAGAAGTGAAATATATTCACCTGACCCCCACTCACCTACAGATATAATGCTTCCAGGGTTAACAATAAAAACATCAATATATAATATGTACAATGGAACTTTCATAAATGTACATCTCTTAAAAACAGCCAAACCTCCCTATACCAGCTCCACATTTTCTAATTTTCCAAAGAACTGTTTTACTATACACCGTAATAACCCTAAATATTGGGACGTACAGGCCTGAGCAAACAATGTAGACCCAGATTAGATGCTGCAGAATGTGGCATCTGATAGGGTCTACACTGTTTGCCTCTTATCAAGAACTATTTTAGACACATCAGTAGGTAGTAAAATAGATTTTTTTTTCAAATGTTGGGACAAGTACGGTAAGGAGTTAAGGTGTTACAGTACTTAGGGTAAATATGGTATTCAACCTCTCTGCAACAGCCAGTTTTAAGCCTTTCAATAGGTGACTGTTGCAGAGAGGTTGCACTGAATCTCTAAAATAATCTTTTAGGTTTCAGGACAATGCAGGGGTCGGGGAGGGAGATGAGGATTCAATTACTTATGCGTGATAGGATTAGGCATCATTTGTACACATTTAAAAGAGTTTTCTTTACAAAATGAATTTTGGAGACATTGGTCTCTTGACTGATAACCGGTTTTAACATTTTGTGATGACAAATTTTCAAAAACTTGACTGAGTTTGGAATTATCCTTAGTCAGAATATTTTCCCTAGCTGTAACAGTATTATGGGATGGCAAACACAAAATTATGTACTCAAGACTGGTTTATCCTGTAAAGAACGTCTGTCAAATAAAAAGAGGACTTGCTTGCAAACAGTAAAGACTTTTATCAGCTTTAACTGCATGGTTTAACCAAAAATTTTGTTTTGCACGGGTAGAACATAACAATTCACAAGGATTCTTTAATGTAACAGTGAATGTCATTATCAGACTGCACAAACAGCATACAATCAGGCTATCTGGGTCCATAGCTACTAACAAGAGGGATAGCCAGATATATTTCTACATGGAAATGTATATTGTGGGTACTCATCGTAAATTAAGGCTGGCACGATTAATCAGGTAATCGATTAATTACCGGTAATTGATAAATTCCACAAAAATGAATATCATTACAGATTTTCAAATAATCGATCATTTAATTCATGTGTTTGTTACTTTACCGTATTTACCCTTAGTATTCAGACACCTCAACTCCTTACCATACTTCATCTAAAATTTGAACGTCCAATTTACTACCCACTGTTATGTCTAAAATAGCTGGGTGGGTGGCAAACGGGGCCACTCATCCAGCATTTGCAGCATCTCATCTGGGTCTACACTGTTTGCTCAGGCCTGTCTGACAAAATACATACAATAAAGTATAACATATGATAGGGTCATGCTCAAATAAGTAAAATTGTGATCAAATCTTCAGTGATAACTAATCGATTATCAATGGCATGACTGATAATCAATTATCTTTTCAGCTCTGATTAGCCAGCCTTATCATTAATGCCTCTACATATTTTCTGATACCTCAAGAAATGAGAAATAAGAAAAAAAAAACGTTTCTGTCTAAAAAAAGTGCCTTAGCTATTCCAGATTATCAAACACTATGCAGTGTAGTCTTTAACTTGCCTGTAATCCTATGTGAGGCCAGTCATCAAAGGAGGATAGCTTTACTTCTCCAAGAAAACATATATTGCTCCAAACAAATTTGAATTGGTTCGCTGAGACAATTTTATGAGATGTCATGACGGGCTGTATCTAACCTAAATATTCAGACACCTACTCTCCTTACCATATTACCATACCTATACTAATTTTTAACCACTCCTTTTACGATCTACTGACAAGTCTAAAACTGCTGGATAAGTGTAGATCCTATCAGATACCACATTCTGCAGCATCTGATCTGGGTCTGCTGTTTGCTTTATCCAATCTGTCCAAGGTTTATACAAGATTATTTGTTGAAAACAAGCCTATTTAATCTTGAATGCTGCTTACCTCAAATTCCACTAAGGCCTGTCTACGACGTGGCATCATGATCACATAACTGGAATGATAAAATCAATAAAAGTTCAAGTTTGTTTATCAACTAGAAAAAGTGTCCATTGGACACGGATGCCCCTGCCAAAATGCCATTCAGAAAAAGGTTACATATGTAGGGCAGATAATTTATAAACCAAACAAGCAAGAGTTGTCTTCCATGTTCATTACACATCACCTCAATGTCATGCATGCATCTGTAAATTTTCATAAATATATTCCATATGGTTTAGGAGTTATGGCCCACACACGGTTTACTATATATGGAACTAAGTCAAGGGCAGATAATTCAAAAACCAAACAAGGAAGAGTTGTCTTCCTTTTTCATGACACATCGTCTCAATGTCATGCATGCACCTGTAAAGTTTCATAAATATATTCCATACAGTTAAGGAGTTATGGCCCGGATACGGAACTAAGTCAAGGGCAGATAATTCAAAAACCAAACAAGCAAGAGTTGTCTATCTTTTTCACGACACATAGTCTCAATGTCATGCATGCACCTGTAAAGTTTCATAAATATATTCCATACGGTTAAGGAGTTACGGCCCGGACATGGTTTACTATATGGAACTAAGTCAAGGGCAGATAATTAAAAAACCAAACAAGTCAGAGTTGTCTTCCTTTTTCATGACACATTGTCTCAATGTCATGCATGCACCTGTGAAGTTTCATAAATATATTCCATACGGTTTAGGAGTTATGGCCCGGACACAGTTTACTATATGTAACTAAGTCAAGGGCAATTCAAAAACCAAACAAGCAAGAGTTCCTTTTTGATGACACATCGTCTCAATGTCATGCATGCACATGTAAAGTTTCATAAATATATTCCATACGGTTAAGGAGTTACGGCCCGGACACGGTTAACTATATGGAACTAAGTCAAGGGCAGATAATTTAAAAACCAAACAAGCCAGTGTTGTCTTCCTTTTTCACGGCACATCGTCTCAATGTCATGCATGCACCCGTGAAGTTTCATAAATATATTCCATACAGTTAAGGAGTTATGGCCCGGACACGGTTTACTATATGGAACTAAGTCAAGGGCAATTCAAAAACCAAACAAGCAAGAGTTCCTTTTTGACGACACATCGTCTCAATGTCATGCATGCACCTGTAAAGTTTCATAAATATATTCCATACGGTTTAGGAGTTATGGCCCGGATAGGAATTGGGACAGACGGACGTAAGTACGGGACGGACGGACAGGGGTAACACTTAATGCCCTTCTGCCATTCTTCGAATAGGCGGGGGCATAATGACTGGATACTTCCTACCAAGTTTCAAGTCAATTGGCCGTTTGGCTCAGGAGAAGAAGCGCAAAGAAGATTTTCAAGATGGAAGTCATGGTGGCCATCTGCGGGGTTGGGGGGTGGGGGGGGTGGGTGGGTGGGGGGGTCTGCGGGGCAAAGCCCCCTAGAAGCCAATGGTTTCTTCAATTTTAACTGTATGATGACTGGAAACAGAGAAAATTAGGGATGCCTATAGAAAATAAGGGCTTTTTTTTTAGGAATTTGAACTTTTTTGAGTGATTTTTTTAGGAGTTTTAGGGAGACTTATAAAAAAAAAAAAAAAAAAAAAAATAATGATTTTTTAGGAATTTTAGGGCCACTTGAAAGCCTGCATACTGGATGAGCCTTACTTTAAAAAAAAAAACGCATCTTTTGACAAGTCCGTCCAGCAAGGATTCACATCAGCCTGCACATTCTGATCAGAATCTCCAATGGGTGCATTTTGGGCTGCCAAGGATACAAAGTTTCCTTTGTGTAGGCTGATTTGAGTCTTTGTTGGGCGCACGTCAGAAGGTATGTTTTCTCACATTGCACCTCATATCTTGTCAATACCAATGTTCATAGAAAATTTCAGTCAGTGGAACCAAGTAACCAGAACAGAAGTTCTAGCAACACACTTACGTTCAAATGGACACAAAAGACATCCAGCATGAAAAAATAACACCTTACCACTAGGGTGTTGCCAGGTATAACACTAATCAGAAGACTTAGTAAGTCTTAGGAGTATTTGGTGAAAACATCTTCATGAAATAATAATGAGGTGATAAATTCTCAGAAGTAGTACCTCTTATCATCTAATGAGTACTCACAATGTATGTTTTTAATATGGAGAACTGGAGAAAATTATTCCAGAATTATCACCAACTACTCCTCCTTATAAAGTCCTCTGCTGATTCTGCATTCTTAATTAACCCTTGTCCTGCTAATAAATTAAGATGCCACGCCCACTTCTAATTTTTAGCCAATCAGATTACTTGATCCAGATAGTTGCTGTAAATTCACATACTTAATGGCAAACAGTGCAGATCCAGATCAGTTGGCTTCTGAAGAAGCCAACTGATCTGGATCTACACTGTTTGCAAATGCAGGGTATATTCGGGTTCACCAGAACAAGGGTTAATTAACATGCTTGTACTCACTCACCTAACAGGTCCAAAGTGCTGTACAGCATTAACTATGTCAGATTCTATGACCATCTCTGACAACCCTCGAACATGAACCACTGGAGAAGGATCTGTATTGTGACGCTCCTCAAACCTCCCCTGAAAAATAAATACCAGCTGTCAAAGACTTTATGAGACCATCCAAAGTGAAGATATTTAAACCTAAAGTCACCAATCTTATGCAAGAAAAACGATAAGGTGTAGTTTCAAAATTCAAGAAATGCAACGTAAGAAATATACCTTTGGACATGTGCGCCCAGAAAAGATTCAGATCACTCTGTGCAACAACTACAATATAAATACAGCTTTTCCACTGTCCATATTTTGAACAGAACCACCATCACAATTGTGGGTAGCCAGCACAGGGCTCTAGAAAACCAAAAATAAGAATCCCGGACCAGTTTTAAACACCCAAAAATGCTAATAATTCGGTCCAACAGGGTCGTGCCTTGTACCCCATTTTCCCAAGCCAACCAATTTTCATGAATCAATGATGTCTAAAAAATCACAGTCGGTCAAATCTTCACAAACTGATAACGTCTGCACACCTTTTAAATGTGATATTATGGTAATTAAACGGCTCTAACCGGTCATTTGACATGTATATTGGAGAGGTCAGATGAATAACGGCAACTTACCTCAACACAAATTAATTATGTCATTATCCAAACATTGTCGGAAAATCAACACTTCACTGTCCTTTTTGCAGTAAACAAGTGATTTACACGAATCATCAGTGATGGCAGTCTGATAATAAATCCATTTGTGGGACACGTGTGAATATACTGTGACTGCAAAACACCAGGTGCAGTCAGTGTGTCCAAAAGATCAAAGGTTGCTTTAATCCCAACTGAGAGTGATTAAAGAATTTTAAGTGACACCCAGGTCGACAAAAATACATGGTAGCTCACTGGCCTCTAGAGCTACGGGTACCTGGATCAATCTCAGGCTAAGGAATCTCATGTTTGAACGCTCTTTCATTTGCAGAGATGACATGAAAACAGTGTGCCATCCTTCGGATCTGGACATTAACTGGAGCACCCCCCAACCCCTGCAGGGAAAATCCAGACTTTGCATGATTCTGCAATATATTATAAAAATCATCCAGCTTCAAAAATTCTGATATTGTGTCGAAATACCTGACAGATTTGACCTCCTTTTTGTCCTTTTGTTTACTTTTTGTTTGGACGAATTTGACTGGCTAATTACTTCAAATCAATTTGATAAAAAAAATTCCACCCTCGCGATCTTTGGATTTATCGTTTTTCATCGTTGCGCTCATGCTATCATGATGTTTTCCCATTATTTTAAATATAGCCTATCACTGCATCTGTGACAAAATACGGTCTCCGTCAGAGGTAAACACTGTCATTTTCCTTTGAGCGCAATATCAGGTATCAGAATTTTCAATTCAAAGTTAGACGATTTTCCTACTGTATGCAGAATAATGCGAAGTCTGGCATGATTAAGTAGAATGAATCCAATGATTAAAATGTAATGAATCAATCCATGTAAGTTTTATGATAATATTTGAAGGAAATGTGTTTTTATTTGCATGCAAAATCGGCAGCCCCTTCACAGTAGATGGTACGCTTTCATACCTTTACGAATATAGTCCTTTGTGGACAGGGCCATTTTATATATTTTGTTTAAAATTGATGATTTGGGCATAAATCTCTGTAAGGGCCTACTTCAGATATGTGAAGTCTCTCGAAAATCGCAGGTGGGTTGTGGAAAAACAGCTTTTCTCACACCTCACAAAATTTTAATATTCTACCGAAAAAGGAAAAAAAAAACACGATTTTGGGCCGAAACTTTTTTGAAAAGCTACGCTTGTAAATTGGAAAAGCTCTGGCTTGATCTGAAGTAGTCCAAATATCAATCCAAAGTAGCCCAACCATTGATCGAAAGCCAAAGTCGCATTAAACACGAAAAACAAAGCGTCTTAATGTGGTTATTGCATTGTGGCATAGCGTTGTCCAAAATGGCGAAAAAGATGGGGATCTCAAGTCTGGGGCTTTACTCCCCGAAAAAACATGTTATGACAAACAAAAACATTCCAGTCCTCAAGATCCTAGAAAAAAGGAGAAACCAGAAACAAAACAATCTATTTCTTGTTGACAAGTCAAATCAAAATGGTGATGCGACTGAACCATCAATCGGGATGACTCCAATCTGCGTGATCGTAAAAATCACTTTCCATGAAACTTTCTTTGGTCAGGACAAGGAGCTTGCAATAAAAAAAAAGGTGGGGTCTAAAACTTGTCGCAACATAAGTTACAATTTGGAATTCGAGAAAATGTATGACTGGGTAAAAAAAAAACAAACTAGAGCTGGTGTTTGTAAAACACTATGCCCCCAACTGCCTGACTCTAACACTGTTTGATTCCAACACTGCTTAGCCATGACGGTAACAACAGTACAAATATATGATTTCAATGTTATTTTATCAAAGGGAAATAACTCTAAAATAGGAGATGATTGGGATAAGAAAAAAATACGGATCACCTATTTTTTCATGAGGAATCAAAACATGAAATTTCAAAACATTAGCATACATGGTTCTAAACTTATGCTATACACAATAAAGCAACGACATTAAATGGCCCGAAATTGCGAAGGGCCATAACTCCAACATTTCATTTAATTGGTTCAAAATTTATTCAGGTGATCTCCTCCTCAATCCCAATCAGTATACCAAATATCATGGCTCTAGCTTAAATACTTTTTGAGATATCTTGCTGAAAAAGTCAAAATGCCTAGAACTACAAAGGGCCATAACTACATCAATTTTTCATGGAATTCCCTAAAAAACAAACCAGGTAATCTCCACATCATCCCCAATCAGCATATAATATTTCAAGACCCTAGCTTAAGTGCTTTTCGAGAAATCTTGCTGACAAGGTCAAAATGAGCAGAACTGCAAAGGGCCGTAACTTTATCAATATTTTCATGGAATTCTCTCAAAATATAATCGGGTAATGTACACATCATTCCCACTCACTGTATTGAATTTCAAGAACCCAGCTTAAATACTTTTCAAGATATCTTGCTCACAAGATTTAATTCTGATTTTTTTCAAAGGGGCATAACTTTAAATAAACATGCTAGACAAGAAACAAAATACGGGTCGGCTATTTTTTCATTGGGAACCCAAATATAAAATTTCAAAACCCTAGCGTGCAGGGTTCTTAAGATATGGCATGCACAAAAAAATATGCCCCATCAATTTCATTCGAAACTGGGGGCATAATCAGGTCATCTACTCATCACTACCAATCTATTTATCAAGTTTCAAGGCTCCAGCTGCAATAGTTTTTGAGATATTTTGTTCACAAGGGAAACATGCCCAAATTTACAAAGGGCCATTACTTATGAAATATTTTTCAGAATTTACAAAAAAATTAATCAGGTCATCTACTCATCATTACCAATCAATTCACCAAGTTTCAAGTCTCTAGCTCTAATAGTTTTTGAGATATTTTGCTGACAAGATAAAAATGCCCAAAATAACAAAGGGGCATAACTCAAGAAGTATATTTCAAAATTTCTTCAAAAGTTAATCAGGTTGTCTACTCATCACTACCAGTCTATTCATCAAGTGTCAAGGCTCTAGTTCCAACAGTTTTTGAGATATTTTGCTGACAAGGTAAAATTGCCCAAAATTACAAAGGGTCATAACTCATGAAGTATTTTTCATAATTTCTTCAAAAATTAATCAGGTCATCTACTCATCACTACAAATCCATTTACTAAGTTTCAAGGCTCTAGCTCTAACAGTTTTTGAGATATTTTGCTGACAAGATAAAAATGCCTAAAATTACAAAGGGGCATAACTCAAGAAGTATATTTCAAAATTTCTTCAAAAGTTTATCAGGTTGTCTTATCATCACTACCAGTCTATTCATCAAGTTTCAAGGCTCTAGCTTCAATAGTTTTTGAGATATTTTGCTGACAAGGTAAAAATGCCCAAAATTACAAAGGGCCATAACTCATGAAGTGTTTTTCAGAATTTCTTCAAAAGTTAATCAGGTCATCTACACATCACTACAAATCCATTTACTAAGTTTCAAGGCTCAAGCTCTAACAGTTTTTGAGATATTTTGCTGACAAGGTAAAAATGCCCAAAATTACTAAGGGCCATAACTCAAAAGGCATTTTTCAAAATTTCTTCAAAAGTTATTCAGGTTGTCTACTCATCACTACCAGTCTATTCATTAAGTTTCAAGGCTCTAGCTCCAACGGTTTTTTAGATATTTTGCTGACAAGATAAAAATGCCCAAAATTACAAAGGGCCATAACTCATGAAGTATTTTTCAGAATTTCTTCAAAAGTTAATCAGGTCATCTACTCATCACTACAAATCCATTTACTAAGTTTCAAGGCTCAAGCTCTAACAGTTTTTGAGATATTTTGCTGACAAGGTAAAAATGCCCAAAATTACTAAGGGCCATAACTCAAAAGGCATTTTTCAAAATTTCTTCAAAAGTTATTCAGGTTGTCTACTCATCACTACCAGTCTATTCATTAAGTTTCAAGGCTCTAGCTCCAACGGTTTTTGAGATATTTTGCTGACAAGATAAAAATGCCCAAAATTACAAAGGGCCATAACTCATGAAGTATTTTTCAGAATTTCTTCAAAAGTTAATCAGGTCATCTACTCATCACTACAAATCCATTTACTAAGTTTCAAGGCTCTAGCTCTAACAGTTTTTGAGATATTTTGCTGACAAGGTAAAATTGCCCAAAATTACAAAGGGCCATACCTCAAGAAGTATTTTTCAAAATTTCTTCAAAAGTTAATCAGGTTGTCTACTCATCACTACCAGTCTATTCATCAAGTTTCAAGGCTCTAGCTTTCATAGTTTTTGAGATATTTTGCTGACAAGATTGCATCCATATTTTTTCAAAGGGCCATAACTCAGAAAAGGGGCATAATCCTGTCAAGAAAAAAAATACGTGTCAGCTATTTTTTCATGAGGAATCCATATATGAAATTTCAAAACAGTAGCATTCACGGTTTTAAAGTTATGCTATGCATCAAAAAGCGTGACGAACGGACGGACGGACGGACGGACGGACGGACGGACGGACGGACGGACGGACGAACAACCCAGAAGCAATATGCCCCTCCAACTTCTTTGAAGTTGGGGGCATAAAAATGACAGAGGGCTCTCCAAGCAATATGCAGGTTATTTAATTATTGTGAAAGGTTGCTCTAAATAAAAAGAAAATAAACACATTGCTGTTTTTATTATTCCCTCAATTTTTACCTAAGGCATATGACTGTTGCTCCATTAGTAACTTTTTCCTAAACTTCTCAGACTCCAGGACACAGGGGTCAGGCTACAGGGCAACTGGGGCGAAATAGTCGCCCTTGATGGCTCTGTCGCCTTGCGAAGCCCTGAGGGTGACAAAAACTTCGCCCTCCATTTTTGCAACTTTTGAAAAAGCTAATACTTGTGCAAAACGAACTTTTTTTTAGGAGAAATCCAGTAAAAAATTGAACAAACATGCAAAGGTAAAATTCTTTTGAAAAAAGTTGTTAGAAGCATCAGAAATGCCACAGAATGAAAGTCTAATGTGGTTAAACAAGTTTTGGAGGAAAACTGTTTGCCTTCTAAGTAACCAAAAGATCGTTTTCGTCAATGTCATTAGTTTTCGTGGGTGTCCGTTTTTTCATAAATGAATCATTTACAGTACAGCTCAGGTGATTTTTCAAACCCCCCGCCCCCCGAGCCGGTGGGGAGTGGATTCGGGTGGAAAGGATTAAATTTTAGTATCCCACGGTGGTTTCACCCGGGCCGGTGGATCCGCTGCGTTCCCGTGGTAAAAATTGCCTGATAAAATTACTTTCGAACAGGTAAAATTCGATGCGATTATGACAGGCAATTGAAACAGCCATGGGGGCCACGCGGTGTTTCTGCGATGAAGCGAGAAAGCTGTTTCCAAAGGGGCGTGGCTAAAGCCAGTCGTACTTTTTCGGCATGCACGACTGAATTGGACCAAACTGCCGACCTGATCAAATCAGCCTTTTCAACTCATTGTGTGACAGCAATTAACGAATTTTGATTGTAAGCATTCCCATTCACCATGAGCGTACAGAATTGTTGGTATCTGCGTACACAAAACGATCCGCAAATTCGGTGCATAAATTGCAATATTCGTACGTCCTGCTTGAGTCAGTTTCCGCTCAGCAGCATCCTTTTGAATATTAATAAAGCATCGAAACACTGCGATTGCCGACGGACTTAATGTGCCGTAAAAAAACAAAACAAACACTCAAAAATCTCAAAGAGAATCAAACATCTGCCTCGAATCCACGAATTACGTATTTATGTTTGGTATTCCTGTAACTGCCTTTTCCCATGCAACAACCGCACGCGCTCAAAATAAATGAGGTAATGTGGTAAAAGACCGGGAAATTCTCACTCGCGTGCAGCAACCGCACGTGTCAATATAAATTTACTTAAAGGGGCGCTTCTGCTATCAAAGAGACATTGAATCAATGAGACAGCCCAAGCAAAAATGGTGTCTGTCATACAAAAAACACATGTAACGAACAAGGGGCCACAGAAGTTAATGACAATTCAAATGAGTGAGTGAGTTTTTAACGTCCCACTAATAGCGAGTTCATATGGAGGTGTGGACCTTGGTTTAAAGTCCCATATGAAAGAAGCCTGGGATCGAACTCATGACCCCTGGGTGACAAGGCACGCAGCTTTACGACTACACGACCGAGGCACCCTTTCCCAATATTTCAACCTGTTAAATATCTAATAAAAGGGCTGCAGACATTTCACCATGCCCCACCACTGCACTTTCATCAAACAAGTACCATAACTTTGTTAATAAATTAATAAAGTTTCAAGAAAATATCGCAAACAGTTTTCAAGTTACAGAGCGGACACAAATATATTACAGAAATCACTAAAATAGTTTCGGTGTTCAAAGGGCCATAACTCCAAAAGTAGGCTCTATCTTCAAAGTATATGAAAGAAAAGGAGGGCAGTTGTCAGTTTCTGCTGTAATAGCTTATGAATAAGCCCGCCCGGAAAAGTGTGCGGGCTCGATGACTAGTATTGACTGGGCAGTTTAACTCCAGTTCAAACAAAAATTACGTCGGTACAAAGTTCTCATGTCTGAAGTATGATTTACAATGTACGAACTTTGAACCGGATAAAACCTACAATACTACAATGTACGTGCGACCAGCAAAGACTCAGGTTAGTCTGTGCATCGACCCACTAGATAAAGCAAGCTTCTTGCATACTGTACGATCAGCGAAGGGTCTGAACAGAATGTGCTGTTGCAGTCGCACTGTTTATTCCGCTTTGGACAGCCCGGCTATCGATGGTAAATACGATCAGCGAATGCTCTTATCAGAATGTGCAGGCGCGTACTGACCCGAGTCTTCGCTCGTCGCACAAGACGATTTGTTACACCCAGTAATCATAGGGGTACTTACGATTAGCGAAGGCTCTGATCAGACTACTGAGATCCGCTGATGTGCAGTCTCAGAGTATGCAGGCTGATCCGTCTCTTCGTACAAGTTTTATTGTAGGTTTTGCCATGCACAGACTCATGCGCGAGTTGTTTGTGCAAACCTTAACGCTAAGCACCCTGGGTACAATTTTCAGCAGACGACATTTTGAAATATTTTTCTCATTCTTCCAAGAGAACATTATTTGCACTTCATGCAAATTGTCTCCACTGCATGAAACGTCAAATCCTGTTTTCTTGGTAATGAAAAGAAAAAAAAAAGAAAACGAATTCAATCTGTCGTCTGCTGAATTAGCCCAGAAGACGCTTTCCCGCCAATGCGCTAGGTTTATACAGTACAGTCTCCGCGGAAGTTCGACCGTTCTCGCATCGCGCATGAACTTTTTTAATTTTCCGCGCTTCTATTATGTAGTTTTTGCGTGAATTTTGCGCGAATTTCGCGCGGATTTTGCATGAATTTTGCGTGAAGTTTTTTCTTGCATGCGCAAGATTTTTTAGCGTAGCGCGAGGTTTCCGCGCATGAACTGATGTTTCGACACATGATACGATAACTTCCCCGCAAAACTTCTTTTCAGCCAAGAAAGATTTTTTTTTTCCTGGGGAAAGATGGCCACTCTCCATTGTTTTAGAAACTACACAATAATAATAATAAAAAAAAAATACGTTTAGTCGTTTTCGTTTCTGGATGAACTTCAACGGAATATTATTTGTCCGTATAAACATCAGTTGAATATTCCAAAATATTGCTGTGTGTATGGCAAAACGTGAAGACCCTGATCAGGCGCCGCTTTCTGTGGCGTCTGATTTGGATCTACACTGTTTGCATAGGCCTGTCTGTCTCAATTCCTAGGTTCTATTTTTAATATGTGTCAGTTTGGTATGCATTTCTGACGAGAAAAGGCTCTATAATTTGTCTAACAAAAGTTTGATTTTCTCTCTTAGCGGTTTCCCCCCATGATTTCACGTACGTCACGGGGTTTCTTCATGCTGGGCAATGGAAATGATACCTTTTGACTGTATCATTTTTGGGTATCTTCATTTATATTTTATTACTCTGTACTGGAAATGTGAATGTCCAAGAATTGCGTGTTGCCGCTCGCGGGGCATAGCTGAACAGACCAATTAGAATCTAAACAGCTCCTGTGGGACTTAGAAACAGTCTTTACCCAACATGAATAGCCGTTTTGATGCGCAGGCTGCTTTCTCGCATATTAAGCGCTACCATTATGCTTGCCACTGCTAATCGCTTTTCAAAAGAAAGTTATAAACATTAAACATTATCTATCTGTCTATATCTCCTTAACGGCATATATAGAGAGGGAGTATTTCTTCTGTTTCTTCACTTTCATTCTTGTTCTCTTTCTTCCCTGTCCCTTTCTTTCATCTCCTCTGCTATCCTTTCTATCTCTTTTCTGCCTTTCTCTGGGAGACGATACAAAATGACTCACAAGGGTTCACGTGTCGTTCAACCTCAACACAATCACGGAATATACTCACAACTGAGTATTATGTGTTAGTTTTTTAACGGCGTGCCAGTGATATCAGTGATGAAATTCGCTCGAAAATTCGGCGTCCGAAAACATGGTAGATACGATCAGCGAATGCTCTGATCAGAATGTGCAGCTGTGCAGACTGACCCGAGTCTTCGCTCGTCGAACAGGACGTATTGGTAAACCCGGAGATTATAGGAGTCAAATGCGATTAGTAAAGGCTTTGATCAGACTACTGATGTGCAGGCTGATCCGTCTCATCGTACCAGTTTTTGTAGGTTTTGTTATGCACACTCATATGCGAATTGTCTGTGCAAATCTTGACGGTAAAATTTTCAAGAGATGACATTTTTCTCATTTTTCCAAGGAAACAGATTTGGCATTTCATGCAAATTGTCTACATAGCACGGAATGACATATCCAGTTTTCCTATTTTCCGGGAAATAAAAAAAATTAAAAAAAAAATTAAAGAATTTGTCGTCTGCTGAATTAGCCTAGAGAGTGGTAATCCAGAAGTTGCGGGTTCGATCCGCGTGCACCAAGTATTGTGGCGTGAGCAAGACAATTTACTTGTTAAATACATTACGGTCTTTGTTCGCATATCGAATATTGCAGACACTAAAACAGAACACTTTACACGACAACGAAAGTTCTGATGATTGCTCTGTAAGCCAATAAGCGGGGTAAGGTCCTCACTCTGTAGGTTTTACAGTTTGAAGGGAGCTAACTGCAATTGACTGTTTAAAAGGGGGCTAACTGCAACTGCTTTACGGACTGCATTTTTATGAATCACGCCAGTAGATGCTTATGCATAAGCGGTTAACCACTGAACATCCTTCATCAGAAAACTGTATCTTCCAATCTTGAAGCAATGGGAGGAGCGTATGACCATAGCAAATACATGTATTTCATGATAAACCGCAACAGAAGAATAGTGCAGCCTTGGCAGAGATCGAATCCGCGATCAGGTCTCGAGTTCGATTCCCGCCGGTGCGAAAACATTCTTTTCAGTAAAGTCTGTGGTAACAACTTCTAGCTCAAAAGAAGAAAGCACCATATTTGCATGATGCATGAGGGTGAAAAAGAAGGAGCATTCCAGAGAGAGAGAGAGAGAGAGAGAGAGAGAGAGAGTTTGCAAACATAAGATTCTGGTCCGTCAATTTTAGGTACATCCGGCTATGAGATTTAGACATTCCTGGAGAATAATGGCTTACTTATTTTTGTGAACAGTGAAGACCCTGATCAGACTCCACATTCTATCATTTCGAAATGACTTTAATAATTTATATTGAAAGAGATATAAGACACAAAATCATCGTTAAGTGGTGATATATATTGACAGCCCTAACCCTGGTCCACCATCAACCGTCCAGGCCTCCGAGCAGTGTAGATATATTCCAGCCGGTCCGTGTCTGTCTACCATGCCAAATGAGATGTATCCGTACTCCTTAAGGTCTCCTTAACCCTGGAAGCCCTTAGCACATTCAGCAGACAGCATTTTCATTTTTTTTCTTATTATTTTCCAGTGTAAATAAGGCATGACATTAAAAGTGAACCGTCTGATGGGCAGACGATTCACGTGAAAATCTCAGCCTTGTTTTCGCTGTAAAATACTGAAAACAGATCAGCTTCTGCTCTAGAATTTTCAGCAGCGCTTCAGGGGTTCAAAATTTTTTCTTGGCAGAAAGAAAAAAAAAAAAAAAAAAAAAAACAACAGATGGTTTAAAGGCTTTTTTCTGTTGTTAAAATGACACGGAAAAAAAAATCGGGCCAGTCTGGTTAAAAGTGCTTGTCACATGAAAACAAATAGACTCAGTGAACACCACCCCTAATTTGCCCAGAACTAAAATTCGGCCAGTTATAATCATCCGAGGCATTGGACCAAATGCGCAGCCAGTCTTGCGCATTTTGGTTAGCAGGTGTTTGTTCGGATACCCTTTAATACTCGCGGCTGAACACAAATCAGTCTCAGAGTTGGTCGTTGGAACATGTAGCCGCAGAATTTTTCGTCACCCACTTACACAAATACACCTATTTATATAAGTGTGTGCATTTGTGCTGTCTGGTCCTGCTGCTGCTCAGAATAGTTTAGAGCGTACATAACATATGTGCAGTGATTCACTGAGAATCGTCGTCGGTCGCTAACTTGCATATTTGAAGAAATAAAAAAACAACAACAAAAAACAAAAACAAAAAAAAAACATACAAGTGAAATGAACTAGAGTTTCCGCTACCTAATTCAGAGAGAGAGGCGTCTGATCCGGGTCCCATCTGTTTACAAATAGTTTAGCCATTTCCGACTGCATCAGACGACTGTTTCATACATATCTTAAACTATTATTTTTCAGAGGAAAAAAGATTGACATAGCAGACGATTCACATGAAATGCCAGTCCTTTATTTTTATATATTTATTTATTTTTTAAGCACATTTAGCTATAGGTCCTATCGCTAATCTACCACGTGTCACCCTTTTTGTCAGAAAAATAATAATAAAGATATGGTTTTGCATATCGGATGCTGAAAGCACAAAAACAGACAACTTAACATGACTGACGGAATTTCTGAAGATTTCTCTGTATGCCAATAATTAAAATGGTCTAAATGTATATGATGTAAAAGAATCACATTGCTTATATTTATTTGTACCTTGATTAATGTGGGGTAAGGCCCTCGCTCTGTCTCGAGGCTCTGTAGGGTTACTGTTTTAAGGGAGCTAACTGCATATGCCTTACAACATGGCGATTGTCTCCCCTAACGAGAACAAAAAAAAATCGTCTGAGAGATCGCAAATCGGTTGGGATAAAGCAACAACAAAAACAAACAGCAAGCCAATTAATTTTCTTACATTTGGTGAAAAGAATCAACAACAAGTGAGGCAAATTAAAGAATATACACGGGGTACTAAAAGAAAAATGTACCACCACGACAACAGAATTTAGCCCATACATGTTGGTGTCTGCCCCCACCTCCGATAGAATGAAATTAAATGAAAAAAAAAATAGGGTTGTTTACTATTGCATGAACATATAAAATAGGGTAGGCAGATCAGACTCTTTTTTTTTTAAAACCCCGCTACACGATAGCGGCGGGGTATTATGCTTTCACATATGACGTCCATGTGTCTGTCCGTCCGCCAGTCCGTTTTTTTCCCGTCCGTTTTTTTCGTTTCCGAATGACACAATGGATTTTCACCAAATTTGGTATGTGCATTGATATTGTGGAGATCTAGTTTGGGATTGCTAATGGACAAACTTCGAAAATTTTTACCTTATTTACGTTATCTGCGCCGACATGATAATGGCGGGGTATTATAGTTTAACGTTTTTATTTATTGATGTATTATTATCATTATTATTATTTTCAATTTTTAGATAGGGTAGGTTGGTAACCTTTTTATTTATTTATTTATTTATCTAATTAATTATTTTACGTTGCTGTTCACGTATTTTAATTTTAACTTTATTAAAAAAAAGCCGGCCTCGGTGGCTCAGTTGGATGCGCCGTCCGATTGGAGACCAGGAGGTCACGGGTTCAACCCCCGCCGAGGTCGGCAACATTCTTTCGTGGAGATTGATCATGAAATATTTTCTACGGTCATTCTCTCCCTTCCGCTGATTCAAGAAGGGCAGTTGTCAGTTTCTGGCGAAAGAATGTGCACAATACTGGTTAACCGCTTAGAGGACTAAGCCTGCCCAGTAAACGTGTGGTTAGGTAAACTGACCGCGCTCGACATGACCCCATTGGGTTGACTGGGCCGTAAAACCTCAACACAAACAAACTTTATTAATAGTTGTGATTGCATTGTGGAAGCAAAAAAAAAAAAAAAAAAAAAGACTGTGTTGTTGATAAACTAGTTGCATTCTCTTGTTCTCTGCGGCGTCTGATCTGGGTCTACACTGTTTGCATAGGCCTATCTGTCCCAATATTTAGGTTCTTTAAATTCTTAATACGTGCCAGTTTCGTATGTTTCTGAGGAGAAAGGCGCAATAAATTAAGTTTGTTTTTCTCCCGAAGTGGTTTCCCGCCACAATTTCACGTGACGTCACCGCTACAAGCAAGTGGTTTCTTCATGCGGGACAAGGAAAATGTTGCTTTGTGACTTTTACATTGTCTGGGTAGTCGAACTTCAATGGCTCGAACATCGTTAGGACCATAAAATTTGTTCGAGACATGGGTAGTTCGACCCACTGAGGGTTAATCATGGTGCCAGGTCAGGAAGTGTAGGCAATAATTTAGGGAAGTCTTTTTGATATCCTATACAATAATTATATGTTGAGACTACTCATTAGAATCGCCTCGATGAGGTTCGATGAGTTTGATGAGGCAATTCTAATGAGTACACACAACATACAATTTCATGATAAAATAAGAAAATTTCCTTAAATATTTGTTTTCTTGAGATATCGGAAGAGCTTCGTACGACTCAAAAACAAATTCGAATCAGCCATGGTAAACGATCCATCCGGATTCGAGCTATTGAGGTTCGACTGTGTTTTAATAATTATAATGTTTTCAATATATAGATAATGTAAAAAAAAATAGCATTACTAATATCTATTTTTACCCTGGTAAATGCGGAGTAAGGCCCTCACACTTTAGGTTTTACTGTTTAAAGGGAGCTAATTGCATAGGCCTGAAAAATAACTTTTATGACTCGCGCCCAATAGTTTTTATGAATCAGGGGCGCATTCTGGATGTGATTTCTGAAATTTGATCGAATTTCCGTACATACTCTACGTATTCGGACAGACAGGCCTGATCAAACAGTGTAGACCCAGATCAGACGCTGCAGAACGCATTTAAACCTTCACTGAAACGGTGGTGTATTTAACCAGAGATTTGTAATCTCTCCAAGAACTGGAGATTACATGTCTTTTTGTCACCACAAATGGCAAAATCTGACCGCCCTTGCATCGGAAGATGATCTGAGTCTTCACTGGTCGCACGACTTATTGTCTTCAGTGTTTTCCAAATTTCCGTGCCCCCTGCAAGTTCCCCCCATAAACTAGTTTCATTCCCTTGTTCTCTGCGGCGTTTGATCCTTAGGTTTGATCTGAGTCTACAATTCGCGTAGACCTATCTGTCCCAATACTTTAGGTTCTACTTTTAATACATGCCAGTTTCATATGCTCTGTAATTTAACGAACATAAGTGTGTTTTTCTCTCCAAGTGGTTTCCGCCACGATTTCTCGTGACGTTACCGTTACGAGCACGCGGTTTCTTTCATGCGGGGCAAGGATATGTCTGCTGCATTTTCTGGGTATTTTCACATACATTTTTGTACTCTATAAGTGAGAATGTCCCAGAATTGCCTGTCGTCGACCGATTTCTATCTGAGAAGACCCATGAGAATCTACGTAGGGATTACTAAATGAGTTCTGCAGTTCTTCGGCGAAGTGAGCCACTGCAGGGCGACTGTTTTGACCATGTCGCCCTGTAACCTTTGACAGACACTAAATACTGAGCTCTTAGAATTAAAAAATAAAAAACGTTATCACGCGACGAGGACCAGGCATCGGACCGTTTTTGGTTTTTTTTGTTTTTTTTCTGTACGACGAGAAACAGTACTGGCGTCGGCAGCTAAAAACAGGGACGGACACCTTTTTTTTTTTTTTTTTTCCCACATATAATTGTTTGCGCTCATGTTGCATTTCTTAAACAAAATGGGCATACATGTACATATCTCACATTTGCTGAATAACAAAAGCGATTTTAAGAGTCACTCAGTTAATTCTGATGTTGCTTCCTCCCCGTTTCATGCCCGAACTTCTGCCGCGGAGAATGCGTGAGCTTTCAATCGATCACGCGAGGAAAAGTTCACGCGTGGATTTTTTAGACAAATGCGCGAAATATGCGCGAATTTTGTAGGGCTTTGTGTGGACCTTAATCCTTTCCGCGCATTTCCGCGCATCACGCGCGAACCATCGAACTTTCGCGTCGACTGTACGGTACAATGCGTCTCTTTTACTCGTTAAATAAATTACGGTCTTGGTTTTGCATATCGCATATATTGAAGCCACAAAAACAGAACACTTTACATGGAAACGAAAGTTCTGAAGATTGCTGTATAAGCCAATAAATATAATGTTATTAATGTATTATACTGTAAGAGAATAACGCAACAAAGTATTCATTTGTACCCTGATAAATGCTGGGTAAGGTACTCACACTGCAGGTTTTACTGATTTACGGGAGCTAACTGTAACTGACTTAGAAGGGAGTTAACTGCAATTGCTTTACGCGTCTGATCTGTGCGAAATGGAATGTTTGTTTGTTTGTGTTGAGGTTTTACGGCCCAGTCAACCCAATGGGGTCATGTCGAGTGTGGTCAGTTTACCTAACCAAACGTTTACTGGGCAAGCTTAGTCCTCTAAGCGGTTAACCAGTATTGCGCACATTCTTTCGCCAGAAACTGACAATTGCCCTTCTTGAATCAGCGGAAGGGAGAGAATGACCGTAGACAATATTTCATGATCAATCTCCACGAAAGAATGTTGCCGACCTCGATGGGGGTTGAACCCGCGACCTCCTGGTCTCCAGTCGGACGGCGCATCTTACTGCGAAATGGAATGGGGAAGAGCATTTTTTATGAATCGCGCCAGTACAGAGGGGGGGGGGGGGAGGGGGGGGGGGGGCATGCTTATACAATAAGTGGTTAACTAGTACACTGAACTCCCTTCCGCCAGAAACTTGTAACTACCAATCTTGAAGCAGTAGAAGGAGCGAATGACCGTAGCAAATACATGTGTTTCATGATAAATCGCTCAATCTGTGAGGATCGATGGCACGATCCTGACCATCGGAGATTAATGCGTCCGCCTACGTGGCATTACTCGTATTTTTTTTTTTCCGAGACGATGCTCGTTGGTCTCCAAATAAAAGCCTCTAAGATAGCAGAAGCGCCCCTTTAAGTACCCGGGTACAAGGTAAGAAATAAACAAACAGAAATACGTTATTTTTTATTTCTTGTTTTATTCATTAATTCTTTTTTTTTCTTTTTTCTTTTTAATCTCTAGGTAGAAATATTTCTGTATTTATTCAGCGGCAAATCAGCCGAATGATGCGTAAGCAAAATAAAGGTTCTGATTTCCTCCCCATGCAAACTCGGAAAAATTCGGAGCTGTCAATCATTCTGACGTCACTAATCTTTCATTGCGAGCTCGTCATGATAAACTTTTGCCCACCGCGGAGTTCTACAGGTAAGTACAGGGTGGTTTTGCGGAGGGAACTCGGCGGAAACGCAGTGGACGAAAAATCCGTCGCGGTGGGAACTGGAGTGGGGTATCAGGAAGATCCGCGGTGGGCTAAAAAATCAACCCCACCAGTTCGGGGGGATTTTGAAAAACCACCTGAGCTGTACTGTACGTGCTGAAAATTGGTCAGAAACAGCATTAAAAATGCTAAAATCTAAGTTTAAAAGTTGACAGACATTTTAGCTAACAAATTTCTTTTTATCATTATGTTTATAGCTTATCAGATCTTGATGTTTTGACTGAGAAGATCAATTTCCAAAAAGAAATGGGTGCAGATATGATGCATTTGCCCTACTCACGTCTGTGTCTCTGTGGACCATTTAATTGGTTTAAAAGTAAGAATTAACAGATCTACAATGCGGTAGAGTGAGTTGAGAGTCCTTAAGTGTCATGCTTTCAGAAGGTGATAGGTTAACCGAGTCTTGACTTCTCCATCATCCTATAAAACTTCTCCCTGTTTTTTCTGGAGGGAGAAGCCACTTCTCCCTAAATTTCTGAGTCAGCTTGATCCCTGGGATATAACATCAAATGCATTGACGATGACATCAACAGAGAGATAAAGGAAGAATGACATATTAATTCACTAAATAAATCTCTTGCTACTTCTGGAGTATGGGATGCTACAAGTATAATGAAGCCCAGGTCACTGAGTCTGACAGTGCTTAACAAGAAGGCTTAGCTAGAGGACAGAATCACCTAAGAATTGTGTTTAAAAAAATGAGCAAAAGTGTTATAAATAGCTCTCAGAAAGCACCATTTTACATCAATTTCTTAAAAATTTTCCGGAGGAGCATGCCCCTGGATCCCCCTACCTTGGGGCTCGCCAACCTAGTTCAACCGTGCTGTCTCCCTCATTTTATTTTTCAAAAATGAACATATCTGGCCCACTTAATAGCCCCAAAGACATTAAACAGTCAGTGAAAAACTGTCCATGCATCGGGTGCCTGTGATGGGAACAAGAATGGATAAATCACTTTAATAGTAATAGGACCGTAACTGTGCATGTGTACATTAGCTCCACCAAGCACAAATGTGTGAATATATACCACCTTCGGTGCACAGATGCTTGGAGCCTGTAGAGCTTTCTTGCAGTTAGCAGAGCGGATGGTCCAAAACTGATCTCTTGGATTTTTTCTCTTTATTTTTGCATTTTATTATACTTGAACAACACCTAAAATCGAATAAATGGTTGTGTCATGTCTGGAAATTGTTTGAAAATAATGATATTTCATGGATAGGATATAATTACCACAAGATAATCAACTTCGACAAGATCAATTTTGACCCCGCTCCAGGTAAACAGCGCCGAGCCCTCCAAAACCAAAACAACCATGCAAATTAAGTACATCCCTTGATTCTGCAATCATTCGCCTTTACGCTGATATGGATGTCCTTACAAAAGTCTCTCGAGTTCTTCCGATTTCCGACGAAAACTTCCTCAAATGCAATCAGTCAGTCATCTTCCACATCATAGTGTGACCTGTTTCCTGGCTTATTTTACAAATCACTGTGAAACCTGGGAAACCATTTTATTGTTTCCCAGGGTTCAAGGCGATTTGTAAAATAAGCCAGGAAGTAGGTTGCACTTTGATGTGGAAGACGACAGACTGCTTGCATTTGATGAAGTTTTTATCGGAAATTGGAAGACCTCAAGAGACTTTTGTAAGGCAACTGGTCAACTCGTACTTAGTCAACTGTAGGGCTGTCACGATACGCCAGAAGTGTATTGCAATATACTGTGATATACAGAAAGCATATTGCAATAATACCACGATTGCTTGATTTACTTCAGCATTTGTTTGAAGGGAATTGACAGAGTAATCTTTGGCTTGTTTTTGTTTTTCAACAAAAAGAAGTAGAACTCAAACAAATGTGAACATTTTAATTAAAAAATGCATTGAAAATACAAAAAAAAAATCAGTTGACTAGTTATTCAGGTAACTCATCCATCAAAGGATCTATCATGTAGCGAGCAATAGATCTTGTGATTGCAGAGGCACGGACTGATTGAAATGGATATTTTGAGGCAGCACTAAGCATTCAAGTAGGCTGCACCTTCTTGACGTCTGTTGGTTTAAGAGACTGTAACTGGACTTTCGTGAGTTTCCTCTACTTTTACTTTCGTTTTCAAAGTGGCAGATGGATGGTGCCTATTGTGATGGGACGATCAGTATTTGACTGACTGATCACAGTGCCTACATATCGCAACATTTTCAACAGGCTTCTGTGTCTGCTTGTTCATTTTAATCCAAAAAATGGCCCCACACATCACTTTTTGCCTTTTTGTTAGACACAAGTTAAAAATGATTGTATTCGGCCATGCTGTTTGTTTTTTTTTTATGGACACACTTCATTCAGTCATTTCGGATTGTCCGGAATGTTTAGGTGCAATTAAAAATGAAGTTTTTTAAAAGTAAAACATATTTTAACGAGTAATACTTAACCTATAGATAATGTGCTATTCTATTCTGTTATTCACCCCCTCCACAGAAAAAACGACCTTTCAGTCGTTATAAAGTCTTAATTCAGAAGGTCCCTTTAACAGTTACCTGTATGACGTAGTTCCTCCCGCTCAAATGATCACGTGTCAGTTTCTTTTATGTGTAAAACAATACACAATTAGGAGAAAAGAGCGAGGGAAGGGAGGTGGGACGATAAATACTTATCTATAGGTTAAGTATTACTCGTTAAAATATGTTTTACTTTTAAAAAACTTCATTTTAACTTCGTAATACATTAACCTATAGATAATGTGCTAGAATTTGTAGAATAGGAGGGAGGATTTCTCCTAATAAGTTAGTCCCAACTTCTGAATTAAGGCTTAATAAAAGGATTTATTTTTTATATATATATAATGAGGACATAATTAGTGCTTAAGGCAATAATAAGATCCTTTAACCAAGGATAAAGTAATCCAGGGTTAACATATATATATAATAAAGATATAATTAGTACCTCTCTAGTATAGCATCAGGTCTAGGGGGGCTGTTGACGTTGTCTACACATCCATAGCTGATTGCTGTTGGCCCCCCACCACTTTTTGGGCCACTACAATGGGGCCCAAACTTTGGAGATTCTGTGCTTGTTGAGACATGTCTCTGAGATAGAATTTGGCAAAAGTTGATGAACTATTCCAAACCGCTGCTTGAAGTATATCATTGAGAGGAACTTTGTCGAAGAAAGCCCAAGAAGAGGAAAGAGCTCTAACTTCATGAGCTTTGATTTTAAGGAAAGAGATATCTCGTTTAGTGAGTTTCCTATAGGCAAGTTTAACAGTGTAAGATATCCATCTCGAGATAGTATCTTTAGAGATATCCTTATTGCCTTTAATAGGAAGAAAAAGTCTAGTTCTATTTTGGCGATAAGAGCTAGTCATTTTGAGATAGAATTTCAGAGCCCTAACGGGGCAAAGAAGTCTGTCAGTATGTTCCCATTTACATATTCGAGCAAGACTAGGAACAACAATAGGATCTGGTTTAACAGAAGGAAGCTGGTTTTTTGCTAAAAAACCAGATTTAAGAATCAAGGAAACTGAACCATCAGATTGATTAAATCTTAAATGTTGTGAATCCATAGCTAGAGCATGTATTTCACTACACCTTTTAGCAGTGGCAAGAGCTAAGAGAAAGGCTGTCTTAATAGTAACGTGAAATTTAGAAGCCTTATCAAGAGGTTCAAAAGGTGGTTTTTGTAGACATACTAAAACCCATGATAAGTCCCATTTAGGTGTAAGAGATCTTTGTACTGGTCGTTGAAGTTCAAAGGATCTGATAAGTTCAGATAAAACTGAATTAGATCCGATTCTATTACCAGCTTTGAATTTTAAAGTGTTAGAGATCATAGATCTATAACCTTTAATAGTACTAATCTGACATTTCTTTTCCGAAAAAAGAAAGATTAAGAAATCGGCTATTACTGTAATAGGGGCCGAGATCGGATTAACCTTTTTTGTATGACACCAATTAGAGAAGATGGTCCATTTTGCATCGTAGACTTTTTGTGTAGATGCTCTTCTTGATCTGGAGACAAAATCTGCAACGTTTTGTGAAAATTTCTTATCTCTGATTGATTGTTTGATAACTCCCAAGCGTGAAGGTCGAGAATTGGGAGGTTTTGATGTACAAATCTTCCTTTGGATTGAGTCAGTAGTCTTGGAATTAGTGGCAGACGAATCGGAGCTGACACTAATAGAAGAAGAAGTTCTGAGAACCACTGTTGCTGTGGCCAGAACGGAGCTATGAGAACTATTCTGCACTGATGTTGTCGGATTTTCTCTAGAACAGCAGGTATCAGAATAAAAGGAGGAAAAGCATATGCATGAAGATGATTCCAGTCCATGGACAGGGCATCTATCGCTAGTGCTTTGTAGTCTTGTACTGGAGAGACATATAATGGGAGTCTGTGGTTGAATCTTGTCGCAAACAGATCCACATTTGGGAAGTTGAGCATCTGGAATACTGAATTCGCAACTGTTTGATCCAGAGCCCATTGTCTTGATAGGTTTGTCTAGTCTTGAGAGGCGGTCTGCAAGAATGTTGAATTTGCCTGGGATGTGACGTACTCTGATAACTATGTCTTGTTCCAGGCACCAATTGAGTATTTTCCAAACTTCTACTCAAAGATTGGGGGAATGAGTGCCACCCTGTTTGTTGATATATGAGACCACCGTTGTGTTGTCTGTGGATATCATGATGCAAGAATGGTGAATAAATGTTTTGGCTTGTTTCAGTGCTAATCGTATGGCCATCATTTCTAACATATTGATATGGAGCTGGGATTGGTTTTCTGTCCAGCGACCATGAAAGGACAGTGTTGTCGGCTCTAAATGAGCTTTCCATCCGTAATGACTGGCATCCGTATAAAGGAAGAATTTGGGGTCTGGAGGATGGATTGAAGTCCCTGTCTCGAATCGAATGGGGTTTATCCACCATTGTAAGTGAGATCGAATCATGCCGTTTATCGAGATCGGGTGATCGAGAGGAAGAATATGAGGTTTCCAGACTGACAGCAGGCACATCTGAAGAGGACGTAAGTGCAGTCTGCCCAGGAGAACAAGGTCTGCTGCAGCACTGAGTTTGCCCAAAAGAGAAAGGAAAGTTCGTGCCGATACATGTTTTACTGACATTATTTTCTTGATTGTTAGAATTAGGTTCTGTACACGATCCGCTGGAACCCTGACTAAATTTTGTTGCGTCAGAAATTCCATACCTATGAAGGTGAATTTCTGAGCAGGAAAGAGGTCTGACTTCTTGAGATTTGGCAGAAAACCTAGGCTTTGAATAGATTGAATGCAAATCTTTGTCTGAGTAATCAGACGGTTGTGAATCAGATTTTTTATCAGCCAATCGTCTAGGTATGGAAAAACTGATATGGCACGTTGGCGTAGAAAAGCTGCAATAACGTCCATCAGTTTCGAGAAAATTAACGGACTTAGGGACATTCCGAACGGTAGGGCCGAAAAGTGATATACTTGATCTTCGTGTACGAAACGAAGATACTTCCTGGATTGACGATGTATCGGCACATGTAGATATGCATCTGTTAAATCTATGGAGACAGCCCAATCGTTGAGTCTCATCGCTTGTCTTACCGATTTGACTGTCTCCATTTTGAATGCTTGTTTCTCTATGTAACGGTTTAATAAAGACAGGTCTAATATTAAACGAAACTTTCCGTTCTTTTTTGGCACAAGGAATATCCGGGAATAAAAGCCGGGAGTTTCCGGATTCTGTACCCTTTCCACTGCCCGTTTGTTGAGAAGATTTTCGATCTCTTCTCTGAGAAACGGGGAGGAGGATTGACTCATTCTGATCGGAACAGATGACAAAGGAGGAATTTTGATGAATGGTATCCTGAATCCGTTTCGTACGATAGAGAGGACCCATTTGTTGTCTGTTATTTCCTCCCATTTTTCCGCAAAATGGGCCAATCGTCCTCCCACTGGAATGTCCGCGAGCGGAAGAGCAGGCAGTGGAAAGGGCGGGCCTTCATAATCTTGCGGAGGAAGAGGCAGGTTTAGAGGAGGGGAACTGACGGATGTTACCAGTCCTCTTGATATTATCTTTCTTAATGTGAGAAGATGAGCTTTGAGGAATATTTTTGGACCTATACGACTGCGTAGGTTTAGGTCTGGATGTTGTTTGTTTAGCAGGATATTTAGGTATCTTGAAAGCTCTGCTCTGCGAAGGAGGCTTATAAGAATGAGATTGTGACTGAATGGATGTAGAAGCTAGAAACCTTTGCTGTTGAGCTTCGAAGTTTGATTTAGCTATTTCTTTTATCCTGCCGTCAAATAAGGATTTTGAGTTAATAGGAGCGTTCCTTAACTCGTATGTGGAATTGTCGAGTAGTAGTTTAGACGAAGCTAGGGCTGCGTCCCTCCTAGCTTGGAATAATTCAGTAGTTAAAAGTGTAGACATGGCAGTAGCATGTTTAATCAATTTGGCTACGGCCTCCAGAAGTCTGGAAAGGGCCGCAACCGACATTGATTCCTGTTGTAATGAAAGGAAGGCAGCTGAAGAAAATAGATCAGCATGAGAATTAATAGCGACTAGTTTTCTAGCCTTCCTTTCCCATGCTTCTAGATTCTTGAGCGGAATAGAAGCTCTTCCTTTATTAGAAATGTCTAGGAGCGACGCATCCGCTTCTAATTGAGGGATATTATCAGTTGGCAAATATTGGTTTTGGCTCTTGCAGAATTTAGTCGGAGCAAGAGCCGAAACCAAGCTTTGCGGGTAAATCCAATCTCTTGAACATTTGTCCGATTCTAGTCTATTTTGAATATATTTTGTTGTATTTTGTACTAATTTGGATTGTGGGAGGACAAGTAATGGAGTGGAACGAGACTCCATTAATTGTTCGATCCCAGAGAGAGGTTTTAATGGAGCTTGATCCTGCTGAGTTTTGGGGCATAACTCAGGAGGAAGAAGCCGGAAGACCTCGTTAATCGCACGATCAAATGACCAGACTTCGGATTCAGTTTCCGAATCTGACTCCTTATTCTGCTGAGTGAGATTCGGCTGAATCTGATCGTAATTAATAGGTTGATTTGTGATTTGACTAAAATTAGTCTCCTCAGGTTGTATTGGAGTTGGCGTTTGAACAACCTGGGAAGATTGATGAGCCCTTGTATATCTACCAATGTCAAGTTGAGATTGAGAGGAATTTGATGAAGAAGAAGGCGTCATCGATCGTCTTCTTCTCTTTTTATGAGAGTGCTTAGATCTCTTTGAATTTTTCTTTCGCCGAGAAGAACTCAAAGAGTCTGATCTGGAAGTAGAGATAGAAGAAGAGGACGATCGATGTCTTCTTCTCTTTTTAGATTTATGCTCTCTTTTAGACTGATCCTTCCTTGAAGGTCTGGAGATAGATAAATCATTTGAATTTGGAGGCTCAATCATTACACTCGGATCTGAGACCTGCGAAAAATCAGGTTCGAGTGGAATAATCTGTCTAGAGGAAGAAGCTGGATTAGGAAGTTCTAGTCTATTAGAACGTTCGTAACCAGGAATAAAGACATTGGATAGTCTGTGGACACTACCCTGTGAAATATGGCTACTTATGGACGGAGCGTAGCTTTGTACAGGCACATTTATAGGAATATAACCAGGCGGAATTTGTGTTTGTAGGTCATACGCGAATGACTGTAAACCCATGCCTGGTTGACTGGAGCCTAGTTGACTGGTGACTGGTGACTGGTTGACTGGTGACTGGCGACTGGATGAACGGAGATAAGTTGCCCAGTGACTGGATGACTGGTGACTGGTTGACTGGTTGACTGGTGGGCTTAGTGCCCGGTCAGACTCTAAGTCCGCCAGGCTGCCACCTTGATGGGTCCTGCCCCGAGCAGTAAAGCTATGAGGGGCGGTGCTCCCATCAACTGTCCCGTTGTCAGACATGTCTGACTGGGACTTCTGGGATTTCTTTGATTTCTTCTGTTTTCTCGTCTGCGTCATAACTGATTTTCTAGTAGCATGAAGGCGTCTTCTTTCTGCTAGGTTCCAAACTTTTTCTGTCCAGGAACTACAAATATAACACGGAGAGATACGTGTGCAAGAATTACAAGTTAGACAAGATAAATGTGTATCCCATTTAGCTTTTAAATGGCCACAGTTGCCGCGGGCGAAATGCATCGACTGACGCGGAAACAAAGGAAGAAATTTAACATTGAGAAAAAAAGAAATCTAAGATCGATATTTCGAAAATATGTACATAGATAGTTGAAGGAGTGAATATAGAACCAGAGAAAGTCAAGGATATAAAAATTTTAACCGTGTAGAATAATTTTAATCCATTTTTTCTAACACAGAATAATTATCCTTGAACATTCAAAGTCCACAGAAAAGAAACTGACACGTGATCATTTGAGCGGGAGGAACTACATCATACAGGTAACTGTTAAAGGGACCTTCTGAATTAAGACTTTATAACGACTGAAAGGTCGTTTTTTTCTGTGGAGGGGGTGAATAACAGAATAGAATAGCACATTATCTATAGGTTAATGTATTACGAAGTTAAAACCGGTATTACCGGTATATAATATAGATATCGTGGTACCGTATTGGCTCGGGTCTATATTGCAATACACCGATCTACCGGTTTATTGTGACAGCCCTCGTCAACTGGTACCTATTTTTGGTCAACTCGTATCCCTTGCATGAACTCGTACCCCCCTAGTCAACTCGTATCTATTTTGATTAACTCATACCTTATAAAAATAGATAGATTGATAGATAGACAGATCTATAGATACAATTATTTTGTTTATCATTATTATGATGCTTCCTTAACTGACACAATTACACAATTAATTAAACATCAACTGATTAATGTGGGTGTGAAAAATGATTATAGATTGATAGATTCAATTATTTTGTTTATCATTATTATGATAACCCCCTTAAATGATTATGAAATATTAGTTAAACTTGTACCGATTAATGTGGGTGTGAAAAAAAACCCACATGTATTTTTGTTTCCCATATGCCACCTGTGTGTGGCCAGGGATGTATTTAGAACTTTGTATAGCATGTAGTAAGGTTGTTGGTAGTCATCAGAATGCCGTAAGCTGCGATGTCTGCGCCCGTTGACAGCATCATATTTGCAGGACAGGCAATACAAATTTCATCTGTTAGCTATTTTGAGGCTCATAATTATATTTCTTTTCAGCTTATTTATTTATTCATTTATTGGTAATGGCGTGAAATCATATCTTTACCAAAAACTACCCATTGTTTAAACCATTGTAGTCTGGAGACCACTTAAAGGGTAATTGGCAAACAGTGCAAACCCAGATCAGATGCCGAAGAACACTGCATCTGATCGGGGCCTCCACTGTTTGTAAACAGTTCAACCATTCTTCTCTGAGGAATATCTAAACCCCATAGCCTGAAAATCGAAATTAGAATCTTTCAATATAGTGTGAGTGATTAATTCAGCATACAATTGGTTAAAGTTTTGCAAGTCTCAAAGGAAATGTTTCCTGTGTTTTAACACTTTGCATGCTGGGTAAAAAATTAAAAATCCAGGAGACATCTAGTTTTTTTTCTTATTTTTCCTAGAAAAAAAGATGCGAGGCTTATTGTCTCCTTAGAGACACTTTGCATGAAGCGACAACTTACATGAAGTGTCCAATTTTCTTGGACAAATAAGAAAATATCGCCAGTTTGTCGTCTCCTGATTCTGCGTGGTTAGTGTTAAAGTCAAAGTATTCAATCACTCCGGTAATTATATACTAAGGTATGACTTAGCAAAGCTGGCAAAGGTACAAGTTGACTAAGGTACAAGTTGACCAGAAACCTTTTGTAAGGACATCCATATCAGCATAAAAGAGAATGATTGCAGAATCAAGGGATGTATTTAATTTGCATGGTTGTTTTGGATTTGGAAGGCTCAGTGCTGTTAACCTGGAGCGGGGTCAAAATTGATCTTGTCGAAGTTGTATCTTGGGGTAATTATATCCTATCCATAAAATATCATTATTTCAAACGATTTCTAGACGTGACACAACCGTTTGTATGACTAAAGGTGTTGTTCATAATAAAATGCAAAAATAAAAAGAAAAAATAAAGAGAAAAAAGTCCATGAAATAAGTTTTGGACCATCCGCTCTACTAACCGCAAGAAAGCTCTACTGACCCCAAGTATCTGTGCTTGGGTGCACATCAGCAATAAAAGCGACTTTTCTTGAATCGCTTGCTGCGAATAATGTCGCGAAAATACATGACGTTAAAATGGAAGTCAATTTCAAGCGAGATGAGGCAACATGGGATCCGTATCTGTCAGCAAACGCATCATGAAGTATGATCTCTCAGCTAATACAGAGTTACTATCTTACCCCTCGGCCGTCATCATCAGTTCTAGGGCGTTTTGACATGTGTCCGTCGTAAGACATTTTGGCTTGGCTTTCCGAAGATGAAAGGCTGGTCCGCTGAATATTCTGCCCTGCGGGTCACACGATAAACCGAAATCACCAAAATCAACCAAAATCACCGTGGAAATAACTGAAATCACAGTGGAAAGCACCGAAGTCAACAATGCAGGTGTCCAAAAATGGGCGATTCCTTGAAATGAAGTTTTTTTTGTTTTCTTTTACCAATTTTGATTAGAATATTTCAGGATATTACAATTAATTGTGTAGTTAAACGGAAAATCCCTTTGCCTGGACCGAAATCACTGAAATCAAATATCTCCAATCTTTATACATATATTCAAAGACGTATAAAATTACGTCCTTGATATATTGTATGAAATTATATTAACATATTAAAGCCATAATATACCAAAACACATCTATTCTCGGGACCACGCTAAATTCTTCCAGATTTAAGTAGAATGTATATGCTGAATGCGTACTATCAAGGCAGCAAACAACAAAGACACTGATCAGACTGCTCGGCCGTGCAGGTTTAGCTGCGTTTTTGTATGCATATACTAAAAAAAATAATCTATTTTCACGACCATGCTCAATCTTTAATTCCATCCAATTCAGAATTTGATGAATTTATGATGAATGTATACTCTCAAAGCAAACAACAAAGGCGTAATTCAGGCTGCGCAGGCTGAACTTCTGCTGTATATGCGTGTATCCAAAAGCGTCTATTCCCGCGACCAGACTAGAAAAATATATGCTGCATGCATACTATCCACGCATCGAACAACAAATGGGCTGGTCAGACTGTGTGGATGCATGCTATATTCTATGAAACAGGAAATAAAGAATGCATAACGCCTTTATGCATATAAATCCAATCCTAATCAACTGTGTGATGTGTTATTATTTGTGTGTTCTAAGATGGCTGATGAGACCAATCTTAGCTCTAAACTGCCTGTTGCAAATAGAACAAGAGAGGTCTGAGGAAGAAAGCTCTGTTGGTGATGCCTTAGCTCTGGCTTTCCGCTGTGCACGTTTCTGCTCGGCTTCACTGATTCTTTTGCTTCGTATTCACCAGCTCCCCTTTTTATGAGGGCTCGCCCCTTTGTACGATCCTGTGCAATCTGTTCCCATGACTATTGGTATGTTGAAGTCTTTAAGGGAGGCTTTCAGGGTGTCCTTGTATCGCTTCTTCTGACCACCATGGGAGCGTTTTCCTACTTGAAGTTCTCCATAGAGGATTTTCTTTCGCAAACCTTCATCAGGCATTCTGGTAACATGGCCTGTCCATCTTAACTGTGCCAATTTCAGAAGAGTATGTACACTCTGCATCCCCGCCCTTTTCAGGACTTCTGTGTCTGGAATCCTGTCTTGACACTTGATCTCTAGAAGTTTTCTAAGACAGCTTGTATGGAAATGGTTTAGTCTTTTGGCATGCCTTTGGTAAACTGTCCAAAAAAGGTAAGAGAAAAGTCCAGGGAGTGCCACAATCACAAACCGCAGCCCTTCCCAGACCCCAAGAGGAAGAGGAAACTGACAAATCTAAACAAGCACAAACCGAACAAACATACGAAAAGCACTAAGATTAGCTCTCTCTTCCCCAAGCGAGGTAATCGCAATACTAAAAGGACTGAAAAACACAAGAACAAAATGACACACGAAAAGACATACAACAAATCGCCTCGTAGAATAAATCACAAAGCAACAAAGAGTAAGACTAACACCGGGACCACCGCCTTAGAACGGTCGGTAGAGCAAACCACCGGGGGGTTTAAAGCACTTTTACAGCTAGCTAACTTCATCCTGGATCCCGATGCTACTCTTAATACAGAAATACATAAAAATTCGGTTCGCATAAAGGCTCCCAACTCAGTCAATGCATCAAAGCGAAAACACAAAAATCAAATTAATCACTATAATAAACAAAGATGAGTACTCATGGCTAATTCTACTGTATGCCAGAGTAAATTAAAACCAATAGTTGAACCATGCAAGTTTCGCATGCTTATAATAGTGTTGGCAGCACTACCGATCTATATACTTGCAGCTTTGTGTCAAGTCTGATTCCACTTCGGTCCCAAATACTTCCAAGTAGCCGACCAAATGCTGCACTAGTTTTGGCAATTCTAGCATTGACCTCATCATCAATTTGCACAATTTTAGACTTCTAGACAATGTGCTTCCAAGGTAGGTGAACTTGTCTACCACTTGCAGTCGTTGACCTTTCACTGTGATGGTAGGCTCCTTGTAAGGCTTTCCAGGTGCTGGCTGATATACTACCTCAGTCGTTTTGATGCTGACTTGAGATCATAGCTGTCACGTGAATCAGATACTTGATCCACACCTTTTTTGCATTTTCTCTTCTGTTGGAGCACCCTTTGCATGTCATCAGCAAAGAGGAACTCGTCTAGCACCTCTATCTGCACCTTAGATTTAGCTTGCAACCTTCTTAGGTTGAAAAGTTTCCCATCGAAGCGATACCTAATAGGTATACCATTGTCACCATCCTGGAAAGTATCTGTAAGCATGGCAGAAAACATCATGCTGAACAGTGTTGAAGCTAGTACACAGCCTTGCTTAACTCCATTTGTCACAGGAAATGGATCAGAAAACTCGCCATCATTTTGGACCCTTGCAAGCATACCATCATGGAACTGCCGCACCATTGCTATGAAGTTGGCAGGACAGCCAAACTTTGCCATAATTTTCCAAAGTCCCTCACGAGTGCTGTGTCAAATGCTTTGGTAAGGTCGACAAAGGCCATGTAGAGGTCCACATTCTGTTCCTGGCATTTTTCTTGAAGCTGTCGTGCTGTAAAGATCATGTCTATTGTTCCTGTTTTTCCTGAACCCACACTGGCTTTCTGGTAGAAGCCCTGACCGTTCGAGGTGTTCATTCAATCGGTTCAGTAGGACACTAGCAAGGATCTTCCCAACAATTGACAATAAAGAGATGCCTCGATGATTGTCACAGACTTGAGGATTTCCTTTCCTTTCGAATAGGTGGATAATTGTTGCATCCTTGAATTCTTGAAGGATGGTTTCTTTTCTCCACATAATGTGAAATAACTGTCAGTTTCTCTGCAACTGGAGGACCTTCTGCTTTGTAGACCTCTGCAGGTATTGTATCTGATCCTGGAGCCTTGCCAGATGACAGGTTTTATTGCTTTCACTGTTTCAGAGACGATTGGGAGCTCATCAAGCAGTGGATTACATTCCACCTGTGGTAGTCTGTTGATAGCCTCATCATTGATAGATGTTGGCCGATTAAGGACACCATCAAAGTGTTCAGCCCATCTTTTCAAGATAGCTTCTTTGTCAATCAGAAGACTAGTTCCATCTGCACTAAGGACTGGGGTGGTTCCTGAGCTCTGGGGACCATATACTGTCTTGAGTGCATCAAAGAACTTTTTCGTGTCCTTTCTGTCTGCAAAGGACTGGATTTCATCAGCCTTTTTTCTCAGCCAGGAGCCTTGCATGTCTCTGAGCCTCGTCTGAACTGTCTTGCATATGTTTGAATAGGCAGTCTTGCTAGATATTGAGCTGGTATTTCTGAGGTAAAAAAAAAGGTAAGAGAAAAGTCCAGGGAGTGCCACAATCACAAACCGCAGCCCTTCCCAGACCCCAAGAGGAAGAGGAAACCGACAAATCCAAACAAGCACAAATCGAACAAACGTACGAAAAGCACTAAGATTAGCTCTCTCTTCCCCAAGCGAGGTAATCGCAATACTAAAAGGACTGAAAAACACAAGAACAAAATGACACATGGAAAGACATACAACAAATCGCCTCGTAGAATAAACCACAAAGCAACAAAGAGTAAGACTAACACCGGGACCACCTTGTGAATACCGGAACACCGGGAACACCGGGTAAAAAAGGTAAGAGAAAAGTCCAGGGAGTGCCACAATCACAAACCGCAGCCCTTCCCAGACACCAAGAGGAAGAGGAAACCGACAAATCTAAACAAGCACAAACCGAACAAACGTACGAAAAGCACTAAGATTAGCTCTCTCTTCCCCAAGCGAGGTAATCGCAATACTAAAAGGACTGAAAAACACGGAAAGACATACAACAAATCGCCTCGTAGAATAAACCACAAAGCAACAAAGAGTAAGACTAACACCGGGACCACTGCCTTAGGACGGTCGGTAGAGCAAACCACCGGGGGGTTTAAAGCACTTTTACAGCTAGCTAACTTCACCCTGGGTCCCGATGCTACTCTTAATACAGAAATACATAAAAATTCGGTTCGCATAAAGGCTCCCAACTCAGTCAATGCATCAAAGCGAAAACATAAAAATCAAATTAATCACTATAATAAACAAAGACGAGTACTCATGGCTAATTCTACTGTATGCCAGAGTAAATGAAAACCAATAGTTGAACCACGGCGGGCCAAGCCAAAGACATATCGTCAAGCCCCAACCCACTGGTTAATAATTTACGAAGAGGCCGTCATTGAGTCTGAGGCCCGAATCGCCGTCGTGTTTTTGGTGTTTCTTGTGTTTTTGGTGTTTCTTGTGTTTTTGGTGTTTCTCTTCAAGGAGTCACTGAATTTCGTTGTCATTCTCATCAAACCAATCTTGGTGTTTGCGAGATACTGGTCCTAGGGAATCCATTGCTGAAAAGTGAACGGTGTCTCTGAAGACTGTCCAGCTCTCATCTATATCTTCTGAACTGTGTTCCAGTGCATCTAAAGGGCTGCAGAGATCGTTGACGAATGCTTGCCTCTTGCTGTCTTGTTTCAGCTTGGAGACATCTAATTTCTATGGCACCTTCTTGCCTTGTGGTCGTCGTACAGGCTGAATGCGCAGGTTGAGTTTGCTGACAACAAGCCTGTGATCTGTCCAACAGTCTGCACCATACATAGTTTTAGTCACTCTGACATCCTGTCTGTCCTTCCTTCGCACTATGACATAGTCAATAAGATGCCAGTGTTTGTAGCGAGGGTGCATCCATGTTGTCTTTCTGCGAGTTGGTAGACGAAAGACTGTGTTGGTGATCAGTAATTCATGCTCTGCACACTTCCTTAAAAGGAGGAGTCCATTGCTGATGCACTTCCCTACACTTTCAGATCCAATCACTCCTTCCCAGGTCTGGTGGTTTGTGCCCATTCTGGCATTGAAGTCCCCGAGGAGGATGAGTTTGTCTGTCTGGGGTGCTGCAGAAATCACAGAACCCAAATCATCATAGAACTTGTCTTTAACCTCATCTGGGTTGGTCATTGTGGGTGCATAGGCACTTACAATTGTTGCATGCCTCTTGCCAGATAAGGGAAAAAAAGGTAAGAGAAAAGTCCAGGGAGTGCCACAATCACAAACCGCAGCCCTTCCCAGACCCCAAGAGGAAGAGGAAACCGACATATCCAAACAAGTACAAACCGAACAAACGTACGAAAAGCACTAAGATTAGCTCTCTCTTCCCCAAGCGAGGTAATCGCAATACTAAAAGGACTGAAAAACACAAGAAAAAAATGACACACGGAAAGACATACAACAAATCGCCTCGTAGAATAAACCAGTCTCAGCGTAGAAGTCTCAGCGTCATCAGGCGGTCATTTATGCCTTCCGGAAGTCCTGAGAGCTTGCTGACGAGGTGTGACTTGGTGAATCCTACTCCTGCTTCACGCCGCTCTTCTTTCTTGCGTCCACTCCAGAAGAAAGTGTAGCCAGCACCAACTCCTTTAAAAGCCCTTCTTCTGCAAGGCGAGTCTCACTCAGAGCTGCAATCTCGACTTTGTATCGGTCAAGTTCTCTACCAACTAGAGCTGTTCTTCGCTCAGGTCTGTCAGAACCAGAACTGTCCATTAGGGTGCGCACATTCCAAGCGCCGATGGTTAGAGGTATTTGCTGTGAATGTGTGTTGTTGATTTAGATGACATGCGCTGTGAATTGGATTATAGTGAGGGAGAGGCGCGCAGAGTCAAACTCACTCTCTCATCCTGACCTAGCTGGATCAAGAGGCAAGGACATCTGGAGCTAAGCCCGGATGCAGTGGATGACCATGACTTCTTTTGTGTAATAAAATATATTACTGAAATGAAAGGTGCATTCTCAAACATGCAAAAAAAAAGTAAGAGAAAAGTCCAGGGAGTGCCACAATCACAAACCGCAGCCCTTCCCAGACCCCAAGAGGAAGAGGAAACCGACAAATCTAAACAAGCACAAACCGAACAAACGTACGAAAAGTACTAAGATTAGCTCACTCTTCCCCAAGCGAGATAATCGCAATACTAAAAGGACTGAAAAGCACAAGAACAAAATGACACACGGAAAGACATACAACAAATCGCCTCGTAGAATAAACCACAAAGCAACAAGGAGTAAGACTAACACCGGGACCACCGCCTTAGAACGGTCGGTAGAGCAAAAAAGGTAAGAGAAAAGTCCAGGGAGTGCCACAATCACAAACCGAAGCCCTTCCCAGACCCCAAGAAGAAGAGGAAACCGACAAATCTAAACAAACCACCGGGGGTTTTAAAGCACTTTTACAGCTAGCTAACTTCACCCTGGGTCCCGATGCTAAATACATAAATACATAAAAATTCGGTTCGCATAAAGGCTCCCAACTCAGTCAATGCATCAAAGCGAAAACATAAAAATCAAATTAATCACTATAATAAACAAAGACGAGTACTCATGGCTAATTCTACTGTATGCCAGAGTAAATGAAAACCAATAGTTGAACCACGGCGGGCCAAGCCAAAGACATTTCGTCAAGCCCCAACGTTCAAATCTATATATCCAGGTAATGATACTTTCGGTGCATATTAGAATATAGGTCCTCAAATATAATAGATGGGAACATATCAATTAAATACAACAAATAATAAAAAAAAAAAAAAGAAAAAAAAAATGAAATCAAGCTGGATTTTATTGCTTCATTAAAGTATATAGTATTAATAGTTAAAATACTGTTGCATTTTTACATACTGGCATTTTGCGGTATGTACTGATGTGCCGTAATAAGCCCCTACCCTTGCATTGTAATCCATGTATTTTAAGAGCATTTCTGCTGTTTTAAGGCAGTATATTGAAGCTATTGTATTCTATTTATAGATAACTCAGTAGCCTATTTACCCAAAGGGCCACATTGGTGTTAGCTATCTGAAAATAGCTCCCAGTATCTTGAAATATAGGACAGCATGTTGTTGTTCTGTTAAACTTAGAAACCTGGAATTTGGAAAGTTATATTTAGTGTTGTACTGTTTAAACAGCTGAACCTATTTGTAGCTTTTGACTGTTATTAGCTGTTCCCTTTCTGGGGATCTAGAAACCTTAGGGTGCCTGGAAACTTCAGGTAGTATAAAATAAGTTCCGGCTTATGTTCAGGGGGTTTTCTCTCCTTGTGCTCGGGCTTTTCTCTCCTTGTGCTCGGTCTTTTCTCTCCTTGTGCTCGGGTATTTTTCTTCTTGTGTTAGGGCATTTTTCTTCTGAGCTCCTTCTTAGGAAATTGATAATTGTTTATTAAAAATCTAAAATGTTGCCCTTGTTTGTCTTTAAAGAAGAAAATTCAATACTGGTGGCAGCGACGGTTATTTATATATATATATAACTGAATCGGAGAATTCAATACTGGCGCCATGGACTTTAACACGTGTCTCTAAAATAAGGTTACATTTAAAATTTTGATTGACTGACAACATTTTATAAGATGAGTTCTCTTCGTGAGGAAATTTCTAACTTAACAATGACTTCATCACAGTTAGAAGAAGAAAGGAGAAATTTACTGAAACATTTTCAGATTCAGGAAGAAAATTATGCTGCTACTTTTAAGAATTACGAAAATAAAGCTGATCTCCTTTTGAAACAAAAAAGAGGAACAAGTTGAAAAATTATTTAAAGAAAAGTGTCTTTTAAAAGCAAAATTATTGTCTAATGCTGAACGTACCACGGTTTTATAGTTTAAGTTTAGTTTTATGTCTGCTTCTAATTTATGTGATGGGACCAAAACGAAACCCAAATATGGAAAAGGAGAGAGACCAAGTAAGTGAAATAGTGAATGTGGAAACTGAAAATGTGGATGAAGAACTTAGGCGGCAAGTTGCAGAACTACAGCAAATGTTACAGCTTGACAATGAAGAACGAAACAGGGAAAAGATAGAGCAAATGCTAGGGAAAAGGGAACTGGATGCCCTCTCTAACACACTAAGGCGCCAAGAACATACTGCTGCAATTGAGAGGGATGTACTTGTGAGATATTATCAGGGCAGAATTAATAAATTAATGAATAACAGAGTCACATCAGGGATAGCATCATCAGAAGGAAGGTCTAATGACAGTGCTTCAGCCATACGTGTTACGTGTCAGGACAGGCATCTGAGGACAGAACTGTACGTAGTAATGGTGCTAATCAGAATGGTCAAATCCTAGTGTTAACCATGTTAAGGGAAGTTATGAAGTGCCTTTGCCACATTAGGCACTGTTTGATGGGAAAACCACATGGGAAAGTTTCTTTCAGGCATTTGAAGCTTTAGCGCATGTAAATGGGATAACAATGAAAAACATTTCAGACTTACAAATTGCCTCAGGGGCGAAGCAATGGAATACACATTTGGACAGATACCACCCGAAGCTTTAAGGGACTTCAGCCTGCTAGAGGAATCACCGGAATCCCGCTATAAAGAGGAGCGCACTAGGTCTTCTTATCTTGCAGAATTAGAAAATCGACGTATGCAGGTCAAAGAAAAGCTTGCAGATTATGTTGCAGATAGCAAACGTCTGGTGGTCAAGGGGTATCCAACAGCGGATGAGCAAACTAGGGAAAAGATAAATGTCAGACACTTTTTGAAAGGACTTCCTGATCAGCAGACAGGTATATCTGTTGGTGAGCGAGAACCAGCTACTATTGACGAGGCCAGACAAATACTCGAGATGTATAACAGTCTGAGGGATGAGGTGAAAAATAACCGTGTTAGGGCTGTCCAGCCTGGTAAGGCTGAAACCCAGTATGTCACAGAAAACAGGTTACGGGAATTTGGAAATGAGATTAAGACAAATATTTGCAAAAAAAAAAAAATGACGCACTTTCTCAAAAGTTTGATAAGGCTAATAAAGTTTGTGACACCGGAAAGCAGAACAAACCTCAGGAGCCTGTCAAAATAATGAATAAATAGAGAGGGAAAGCTAGTGCCACTTTTCGTTGCTATTCATGTAATGGAGAAAATCATATTGCAAGGAACTGTCCCCTCAAACACGACCAGGGTGCCAATTCAAATGATCCCAGTGTTCAGGAAAACTAGCTTGTGCCACTACTGTCGGCCTAGTAGTGGGAAAGACAGACCACTTGAATGGAATGACAAAGATAAGCATTCGTACATTTAGTCATGGAATGTCGATTCTGCTTCCTGTTTTGGTAGGTGAGTTGAATTCTAAATTTGTGCTGGATACAGGTGCCTGTGTGAGTATAATTTCAACTGGATTGTATTACAGAATTCCTCCTGATATCAGGCCTGAATTGAGGGCTGTTGATCGGTCATTAAAGTTGGAAGTAGCGGATGACAGCTTGTTGACTGTGGAGGGGATTACAAGTTTAGAATTCAAGGTAAATAAGGACTTTTTCTGTTGGGATGATTTTGTTGCTCCGATTAGGGAAGATGGATTAATAGGATTAGATTTCTTGCAATTCCATGATTATGTGTTAGGTGCAAAAACAGGTTTACGGCTAAATAACAGAAAATATACCACCACCTATATTGAAAAGGTGCCATTTAGAGCAGTGCGAGTAATGTGTAGAGAAGAGACAGTAGTTCCGGCAAATTCAGAATTTATTCTTGAAGGTGAAGGTAATTCTGTGTTATTGTCATCAAAATACGCTCTTATAAGTCCTTGTAGTGAAACAGATATCTACGGTATTGTTGTAGGTAATTCTTTAGTAAGGTCTACTAAAGATGGTGCAAATTTGCCAGTGCGGGTGGCAAATATTTCTTGTGAAGATTTAAAAATTGAAAAAGGAACAAAAAAGGTAAGAAAAAAGTCCAGGGAGTGCCACAATCACAAACCGCAGCCCTTCCCAGACATCAAGAGGAAGAGGAAATCGACAAATCCAAACAAGCACTAATCGATCAAACATACGAAAGCACTAAGATTAGTGCCAAGCGAGGTAATCGCAATACTAAAAGGACTGAAAAAACACAAGAACAAAATGGCACAAGGTAAGACATACAACAAATCGCCTCGCAGAATAAACCACAAAGCACCAAAGAGTAACACCGGGACCACCGCCTTAGAACAGTCAGTAGAGTAAACCACCGGGGCGATTTGTTGTATGTCTTTCCTAGTGTCATTTTGTACTTGTGTTTTTCAGTCCTTTAAGTATTGCGATTACCTCGCTTGGGGAAGAGAGAGCTAATCTTAGTGCTTTTCGTACGTTTGTTCGATTTGTGCTTGTTTAGATTTGTCGAAGAGGAAACCGACTGGGGTCTGGGAAGGGCTGCGGTTTGTAATTGTGGCACTCCCTGGACTTTTCTCTTACCTTTTTTCTAAAGCACTTTTACAGCTAGCCAACTTCACCCTGGGCCCCGATGCCACTCTTAATCACAACAAGTAAAACAGAAAGCAAAATGGGCAGCTGTTGAAGGTGACCAAAATGCTAGCATCACAAAACAACTAGTAAAACCAGTAAACATTAGGGTTTATGCAAAGTGTTAATGATAGTGATATTTTGAATGAAAATTCTGTAGGGGTTATATTAGTGAAAGTGTCAGATTAAATCAAGTTTCGGCAAAGGGGGCAGTAAATACTTCTTCTTGGACAAAACCTCTGCAAGAGCTGTATACTCGTTCATGTGAAAATCTGAGTGAGACATAGCAATCTGAACTAAAAAATTTGTTAAATAGATATAGGAATGTGTTTTCTTACTCTTGTTACGGTGTTAGTCTTACATTTTGTTGCTTTGTGGTTTATTGTATGAGGCGATTTGTTTTATGTCTTATCTTGTGTCATTTTGTTCTTGTGTTTTTTTAAGTCCTTTTAGCATTGCGATTACCTCGCTTGGGGAAGAGAGAGCTAATCTTAGTGTTTTTCGTACGTTTGTTCGATTTGTGCTTGTTTGGATTTGTCGGTTTCCTCTTCCTCTTGGTGTTTGGGAAGGGCTGCGGTTTGTGATTGTGGAAATACATCTTGGTCTTTGAGACGCTTACGACCAGCTTTAGAGGATAATTTTACCTTACGAGATTCACCAGTAGAGCAGCTCAGTACTGATAAAGAGCTGTTGCATTCTAGTGTAGGGGTAGTCAATCAAGGTGACAAACCATTGGTGAAAGATATTTTGTCACAGAGTGCCAGCTTATGCAAAGACCTCAAACGTTCACCTTTAGCGAGTTATCAGCCAGAACAGATTTGTATATTATGCGGCAGACTGCATGCCTAGTTGTCAACCCAATCATTGTTGATGGCTATGCTTCACTCTTTAATTGCACGACGGCGGTTCGGGCCTCAATGACGGCCTCTTCGTAAAACTTTAACCTGTGGGTTGGGGCTTGACGATATGTCTTTGGCTTGGCCCGCCGTGGTTCAACTATTGGTATTCATTTACTCTGTTATACAGTAGAATTAGCCATGAGTACTCGTCTTTGTTTATTATAGTGATTAATTTGATTTTTATGTTTTCGCTTTGATGCATTGACTGAGTTGTGAGCCTTTATGCGAACCAAATTTTTATGTATTTCTGTATTAAGAGTAACATCGGGACCCAGGGTGAAGTTAGCTAGCTGTAAAAGTGCTTTAAACCCCTCGGTGGTTTACTCTACTGACCGTTCGAAGGCAGTGGTCCCGGTGTTAGCCTTACTCTTTGTTGCTTTGTGGTTTATTCTACGAGGCGATTTCTTGTATGTCTTACCATGTGTCATTTTGTTCTTGTGCTTTTCATTCCTTTTAGTATTGCGATTACCTCGCTTGGGGAAGAGAGAGCTAATCTTAGTGCTTTTCGTACGTTTGTTCGATTTGTGCTTGTTTGGATTTGTCGGTTTCCTCTTCCTCTTGGTGTCTGGGAAGGGCTGCGGTTTGTGATTGTGGCATTCCCTGGACTTTTCTCTTATTATTATTTTTTTTGTATTATGCAGAAAAATAATCCAGAAATAGGAAGATTAATTGAATGGAAAATATTGTCAGCTGAAAGACCAAACAGAGACCTTGTTGCAGGAGAATCTCCTTATGTTAGACACTTATGGTTATTATGGGACCAACTGTGTTTAAAGGATGGAGTCTTGTTCAAACAGTGGATTGCGCATAGTGGAACACAGGTTTATTTACAGCTAGTGCTCCCTTTGGTTCTAAAGAAACAAGTTCTCGCGTCTTCACATTCAACATTATCCTCAGCGCATTTGGGTGTTAACAAAACAGTGAAAGAAAAAATCAAGCAAAATTTTTATTGGTATCGACTGAAAGAAAGTGTTAGGGATTACATAAGAAATTGTGTCAAATGTGGAGCTAGAAAGAAACCAGCTAGGATGCCAAAAAGTCCATGATGGAATATACTGTTTCCTATCCAATGGACCGTCTGTGCACAGACATTTTGGGCCCATTACCCGAATCTGAGCAGTCTGCGAAGTTTATTTTGTGCGTTCAAGATTCCTTTACAAAGTTTGTTGAATGTTATGCCTTGCCTGATCAGCGTAGTAGTACACTAGCTGATAAAATAGTATTTGATTTCTTGTCACGCTATAGTTGTTGTCTCGAACTGCATAGTGATAAAGGTTCCAATTACCAATCTGAGCTTTTCCGAGAGGTGTGTCGTTTACTAGAAATACATCAAACTAAGACTTCTGGATTTCGTCCTATTGCTAATGGTATGGTAGAACGGCCAAACAGTTCTCTTTTAAATATGATTTCAACTTATGTTAATCAGGATCAACGGAACTGGGATCGTTATTTACCATTGCTGACCATGGCTTACCGGTCATATGTGCATGCAAGATCAGGTTACACCCCAAAGCTTCTGTTGTTTGGACGTGAATGTATTCAACCAATACAATTACCAGTGGGTTGTATTCCAGAGAAATCTTAACATGGAAATTACAATGAGTATGTGCAAGAATTAAAAGACAAGCAAGAATAGATATTTAAGTTTGTGCGAGAAAATCTTAACAAAAAAACTGCATCTAGAATGAAACGAAATTATGACATATGTATCAATCAAAATAATTACAATGTTGGAGATTTAGTATATTGCTTGGATAAAACAAAAGCTATAGGACAGTGTAAGAAAATTGATCCTCAGATTTGGAAGGGACCCTTCGTTGTAGAAAGAAAATTCACTGACCTATTTTTTTTTTTTTAAATCAGAGGAAAACCAGGCACTAGAAAGAAAATTGTGCATCATGACAGGCTTAAAAGATATCATGCAGATTCACTGCAATATTGGTTGTCAAGTAAAAGTGACTCTTGGCAGCCAATACCTGGTTCCAAAATGAAAAATAGGGAAAAGGTTAATTGTAAAGTAGAAAAGAATTTGATGGACACAGAAAAGTTAGCTCCAGCTAGGCGAGGAACAAGACATAGGAAACAAACAGAATTTCTTGGAACTTAATTTAGGAGAAAGAGAGAGGAAAAAGAAAGAAGAAGAATAAAAGGCACCTTTTTCATGGATAAGCAATAACAACTAGTTACTTCAGGGTGGTTTTTCAAGTGACAATGATATTCATTAGACAAGATGTGACACAATGGACATTCACTGGTTATGGTTTTACAAGCGCTAATCTACCATGTAATTGAATCCCTATTATAACTTGATTTAGGAGAAAGAGAGAGGACAAAGAAAGAAGAAGAATAAAAGGTACCTTTTTCATGGATAAGCAATAACAATTAGTTACTTCAGGGTGGTTTTTCAAGTGATTATGATATTCATTAGACAAGATGTGACACAATGGCCATTCACTGGTTATGGTTTTACAAGCGCTAATCTACCATGTAATTGAAAACCTATTATAACTTAAAAGTTAGCATGAACATTTTACTAAAGTTAATTACTTTCATGGGGCGTCAAAGATACTCATTTTCGTAAATTTTGGAACTTGTTTGGAAGCATGACGGATGAACATGACTTTTCTTACTTTCTCCCCTGATTAAAACGTTAAGTAATTATTAAAGTTACTCAAAAAAAGGTAAGAGAAAAGTCCAGGGAGTGCCACAATCACAAACTGCAGCCCTTCCAGACCCCAAGAGGAAGAGAAAACCGACAAATCCAAACAAGCACAAATCGAACAAACGTACGAAAAGCACTAAGATTAGCTCTCTCTTCCCCAGGCGAGGTAATCGCAATACTAAAAGGACTGAAAAACACAAGAACAAACTGACACACGGAAAGACATACAACAAATCGCCTCGTAGAATAAACCACAAAGCAACAAAGAGTAAGACCAACACCGGGACCACCCGTAAAACAAAGGATTTGGGCGAAGTCTATATCTGTAAGCATGAGCATCAGGGCATTATTTCTTGAGAATAAAGTCAGAGCTGGAACAAACTAATTGCAGAGCTAATATGAACACTCCATTTATGGACGAAAGGCCCTCAGTGCTAGGGTTTTCACTAATAAGTGAGTTTGAAGATACAGACCAGCCATCTCTTCCTGAGATGCTTGTTGCAACATCAGAAATGCGCATCCTGGATAGACTTAATAATTTAGAATCAATTATCAGGGAGCAGCATCTTAAAACTAGGGATCATGTAACACAGGGATTGAGAGAATGTATGGCATATGAGAAGTCACTTATTAACACATTATGCAAGGACTTAGGGGATTTGTCCACTCAGATGCAAGCGCTTCAGGCACGTCATCGGGTAGAACCAGGATTGTTCAACAGCATACTTGGATTGGTCAATCTCCATCACGCAGCGCTTCTACCAGCGACAGCTTCCCGTCAGACAGCGAGTACTGCACAGGTGTCAAACCATCAGCCAGCTTTTGGACAAGCAACAGTGGGCAATCAGGGAGATTCGGGCAATGCCACACAGAAATCTAACTAAATGTAGTTGTTATTCTTTTTCCAAGGAAGAATTTTCTTTATTCTTTACAGAGGATTATAGTGGTTAATTTCTGTGAAATTATTTAGTTATTTCCATGGTGTATGAATTATATTAGGGAATGTTATTTCTTTTTCTTTGTGTGTGTAAGTGCTTGGAAGTATAATCTGCAAGTTATAGCTTAAGTATGTTATTTTTGAGAGAAATCAGGAATACATTCTATAACTCCCTTTTATGGCATTGTTAGGGAATTTCACAAGAGGATACTTTCTAAGTATTTCCAGAACTGTTGTTTTTAGTTTTTCATCATCAGACACATTGTACAGCAGCAAGTAGTCTTCAACAGATATAAATGCGACCGAGTCTTACAAGTACTGTATAGCAGGCTATTCAGGGACATTAATCTGGTTGCCTTTCAAGGCTATAGATGCCTTTTACCAATGGCAAGGATTCTTACCACCAGAATTATTGGGTGAATGAACAACAAAAGTAATAAACAGTGATAATTTTTCTGCAACAGTAACATTTGAATGAAATACTGGAATGGTATGCATGATCAACAGTTATGGTAACATTTAGAACTCTGTATCATGAACTCAGTCATGATCCGTTAGGAATTGTCTATGCATTTTGTGGCATGACTAGGAACTTTGCCATTAAAGAACAGCCTTATGATAGAGAGGATTTGCCGGGTGATTTCTCGAAATTTGATGTGTTTGTAAATTGAGATCATCTGACTGTTTCATTTCAGACCACAGTCTGATGTCACAACAATATGATTGCAATGGAAATACAAAGGGGACTGAGAGTTATGAATTTTATATGTTCAGGTAGATTTCAGGACATTAATCTCACACTTTTCAAGGCCTGAGATGTCTTCGATTTAAAAGGAGAGATTTTATGAGCAAAAAGTTGGACGAGCCGTATAAATGAAATAACGGGGATAAATCTATCCTCTATAGAAAGTGCTTGGTGGCATGGACGCTCTGGGTTCCTATAGATCCTTAGAGAAGAAAACAGATATTAGAAGTCCCCATTCAGCTCAAAACCCTATAGTAAATTCAACCTTGAGTGGTGGGAACATTCCTGTTTGCCTTATCAAGACATACATTCCTTACCTGAGAGAGGGAGTCTGGAATGCTGTTTAGTGGACTTAACTCTGGCTGATTTATGTTTACTGTTCCTGTACATGAAGATATGGTGATGATGGGTTCCAGTTGTAGTGGTATTTCGAATGAAAATAAAGAAGACTTTTGTGCCATTCAAAATTCATTTAATATGTTTCTGTAATTTTAACCTGTTTCTTATATTTTTACTAATTGTTTATGTTAAGATTTTAATATTGAACATTAACATATAGTAGTAGAATTTTCACCAGAAAAATGGCACATTCGCGCATGCTTTTGAAACAATTATCCTTTCGGATTATTTAAGTTTTCTTTATTATGAGTAATATGTGATTATGTGAATTAGAGAAATTACCAGACAGTTATTAAAAGAAGGACTTTAATATGAATGAGAGAAATTGCAAGACATTTTAATAAGAAGGACTTTAAGGATACTGTGTATGTGGATATTATTATAGATTACTTCTAAAGAAGGTAATTTTCATAATATTTCTCTGTTTCTAGCTTTGCATGTCCTTTTAGTTCACATGGCTACTTTCTCTCAGAAAGGGTAAGAGAAAAGTCCAGGGAGTGCCACAATCACAAACCGCAGCCCTTCCCAGACCCCAAGAGGAAGAGGAAACCGACAAATCTAAACAAGCACAAACCGAACAAACGAACGAAAAGCCTGGGTTGTGGGAGGTTCTGTAAATGCAACTTTAAGTACATTTTAAGAATTTAACATTACACTGTTTATTCTTGGAGGGGAGAGTTTTGCATTTTTACATTCTGGCATTTTGCGGTATGTACTGATGTGCCGTAATAAGCCCCTACCCTTACCTAATCCATGTATTTTAAGAGCATTCCTGCTATTTTAAAGCAGTATATTGAAACTATTATATTCTATTTATAGATGACTCAGTAGCCTATTTACCCAAAGGGCCACATTGGTGTTGGCTGTCTAAAAATAGCTCCCAGTATCTTGAAATATAGGACAGCATGTTGTTGTTCTGTTAAACTTAGAAACCTGGAATTTGGGAAGTTATATTTAGTGTTGTACTGTTTAACCAGCTGAGCCTATTTGTAGCTTTTGACTATTATTAGCTGTTCCTTTTCTGGGGATCTAGAAACCTTAGGGTGCCTGGAAACTTCAGGTAGTATAAAATAAGTTCCCGCTTATGTTCGGTGGGGGGTGGTGGGGGAGGGGAGGGGGGGGGGGGGGCGGTTCTCTCCTTGTGCTCGGGCTTTTCTCTCCTTGTGCTCGGGTATTTTTCTTCTTGTGTTAGGGCATTTTTCTTCTGGGCTCCTTCTTAGGAAATTGATAATTGTTTAATAAAAATCTAAAATGTTGCCCTTGTTTGTCTTTAAAGAAGAGAATTCAATACTGGTGGCAGCGACGGTTATTTATATATATAACTTTGAATCGGATAATTCAATAATACTGCTTAGAGAATTAAAAGAAAAGAAAGATTTCTTTTACTGCAAGTGGAACTTCCATGTTCATGCATGCCATTTTGTTTTATTTCCACGTAAAAACAAGGTTCCTTTCAAATAAATAAATGAATTCAGAACATAAGATTAAAATTTATTTATTTATTTTTATTTTTTATTTTTATTTATTTATTTATTTATTTATTTATTTTTAGCACAAACATACTAACAAACACCATCAACTGAAATGTGTGAATTATGTTTTATACCCGAAACATCATACTAAGAACTATGGATACGATCGTCTAATAACCAGAGTTTTTCACTAATATTATTTATAATCGTTTTTTCACGGCTTCTACTTTATTTCAGACATTGTCCTAAATTATTGTCTCTTTTATACGATCATTTGAAAGATCAGCGAACGTGTTTTCGTGCATATAAGTGAACCGAAGCACGACAAAATTAATTCGGTGTTGGCGGCTGTCAATGAGTGGATTAAACGATTAAACAGGTGTGAATAATAATAAACTTTGATTATCGAGCCCATCCTTCCTTCCATCCGATACAGATCCAGTTTAATTGTATTAAATAAATAAGTAAATAAATAATGAAGCTTTTAGTTTTCTACTACATCTTTCATGATTTCAGCTGTGATCTCTGCCTGGGCAAAGAAGAGTTGGCCAATTACCGATTCAGTCTTCAAAACCCCACGGGTAGGTATCTCAAGTCACCTACCCGACCGTATGGTTCCCTACCCCACCATACACCGGATATTTTCCTGTCATCTCTACATTGGTGATTTCGGTGATTTCTCTACCCTACCCCTATCTACATTTGTGATTTCGGTGATTTTTCTACCCTACCCCTATCTACAACTGTGGTCTCGGTGATTTCTCTTCCCTACCCATCTCAACATTGGTGATTCCCATACCCTATCCTATGGTGGCATATTTCTGCCACGAGGTAGCCAGATAGTTATCTCGATAATATTCTTAATTTTCCAGAAAATAAAAAGTTTTCCTGAAAACATTATCGCAATAACTTCAATTATCTAGATATGTTTTTTAATTTCCAGAAAATATTTTAACGCAAAATTTCGTGGTACTGCTCGGAACTGACATCAGTATCTAGATAAAATTATCGCGAAAAATTTTTCATGATAGCGAGGTAGCTATAAATAGAACTGCGGTTACCTAGTATAAACTCTTAGGGTACAGTAAACTATTTTTTTTTCATAGAGCTCCATGATAATTCCACCCTTTTTGGTGGTTAAGGGTTCATTTCAGGGTATGGCTGGACTTCTAAATTTTGCTTTAATTCAAAGACCAGGCTTAGCTAAGCAAAATAAAAAAAGGAAAAATACCACCATCACCAGCATTTTCTGGGACGTTTTGGAGGCTGAATGTAGCAACCCCTCAATTGGCAGGTGTCAAAAATTGAAACTTTGCAATTTCACCACTTCTTCGTTTGGCTCCTGCAAACACACACTCAGAAACATTTATTTCTTTGAAACAATCAGAAAATTACACACAAACATTATTTTCCAATTAGAATGATGAGGTCTAATTCATCTTTATTATTAAGCAATCACAGGTCGCCTTACACAAAATAACTACCCTCGGTTTTTTTTTTTTTGTTTTTTTGTTGTTTTTTTTTGCACCAATCAGTAGTCCTGCCACAATTGGTTCCCTGTGCCCCTTACCTTAAAAGTCGCTGGTGAATACCCTCGGTGAATTTTCAATAGTATAATCGAAGGTATTCCGATATCGGTTCTATTTTATTGATAACAGAAAATAAATGGCAGCTCTGGGCACTAACACAAAAAAATGTCGCGATAATACTGCAAACTTTCGCGATAATATTTCCAGGAAACTTTAGACTATTAAGATAATCTTTTCAGGAAACTTCGAAATGTCAAGATAATTATTGAAAGTATCGTGATAGCTACCTAGCTATCTCGTGGCAGAAATATGCCACCATACTATCCCTATCTATTTTGGTGATTTCCGTGATTTCCACGATGATTTCAGTGTCTTCTTTATCCATCCCGCTGTACATTGGTGATTCCAACAATTTCTATACCCGACCCCTCTCTACATTGGTAATTTTGGTGACTTGACTGAGTTGAGAGTTTGATGCATTGACTGAGTTGGGAGCCTTTATGCGAACCGAATTTTATGTATTTCTGTATTAAGAGTAGAATCGGGATCCAGGGTGAAGTTGGCTGGCTGTAAAAGTGCTTTAAACCTCCCCACTCGCCAACCCCCTTCCCCGGTGGTTTACTCTACTGACCGTTCTAAGGCGGTGGTCCCGGTGTTAGTCTTACTCTTTGTTGCTTTGTGGTTTATTCTACGAGGCGATTTGTTTTATGTCTTACCTTGTGTCATTTTATTTTTTGTGTTTTTCAGTCCTTTTAGCATTGCGATTACCTCGCTTGGGCAAGAGAGAGCTAATCGTAGTGCTTTTCGTACGTTTGTTCGATTTGTGCTTGTTTGGATTTGTCGGTTTCCCCGTCTCTTGGTGTCTGGGAAGGGCTGCGGTATGTGATTGTGGCACTCCCTGGACTTTTCTCTTGCCTTTTTTTTCTTTACGCCAACCATGTCTACATTGGTGATTTCAGTGATTTCCATACCCTATCCCTATATATTTTGGTGATTTCGTTGATTTCCATGGTGATTTTGGCGATTTCGGTTTATTGTTACCACTGTCCTGCCCTTAACAGAAATACCCGAATCGGTGGAAATGCACCTAATAAGAACATAATATGTACTTTTATCTAACATATTCACACATGCACGGTTCGTGAAAAAAAAGGTGCTTCGAGGGACTGCTTCCGGACTTTTTCACAGTTGGAGAAGAATTCAACCTTGAAAACAGAAATGGCAAAACAACACAGAACCTTTGTTAAACCATTTATGATAAAATAAATACCTGCCCCCTCCGCCCCGTATTCCTTTTCAAGAAAATGAAATTCTTTCAAGCACTTAAGTGTGGCCGCGCGCGCGCGCGCGAGCACGCACACGCACACAACTCACGCTATTACACCCCACACCTTATCTGACTCTCTGTCTGTCTGTCTACCACTGTGTTCTGTGTTCTATATGTCCTTGATTTAACTCATGAAATAAAGTAAAATAAAATAATTAAAAAAAAATTAACACACACACACACACACACACACACACACACACAAACACAAACACAATATTAGCGGTCGCATTTAACGGGAGTTAATCGGCGGCTAATCTCCTTCAATACATGTAAAAAAAGGTAAGAGAAAAGTAAGTTAATTGTAAGTTAATTCACAAAACTATTTCAATGTTTGATTTAACTACATGTTAAGCTTAATTAACGACAGGATGGAAATCTACTACGTTTGAATTCGCAACAAAAGGATTCATTGTCACCCTTTAACCAAGGACGTAAATAATACAAATTTTATACGTCTTTGCTTTAACCGACAAAGCTTAATGATGAATAAGTTTGAACATCAACATATTGACAACTTTTGTAAAATAATTTCTTTTATATGCCGACATGATCTGCATAAATGCAAGCAAAATGTTCAGAAACTTCGCATCCAGTTTTGGTATCTGTTGCGTGCAAATACGTACGTGCAAACACACTGTGCATACAATATCAAAATTCGAATATTGACAAGTCGTTATGCCTGCTTTTTGCATTCGATTATGTTCATGGTGGTAACTATGCCGTTTCCTGTGACCTGTGCAAGGCTTGGCAGCATCTGAAGTGTAATACTGGTAAATGTTTTACTTATCATTTGAATCTTTTGTATTATAGGTATCTTTCATTATATGCATGAGCATTTGCCTGTCTTGAGGAAGCTATTTGAACAAAAGGCGACATCCGGGTTTTCAAATTTCTTACGGGAGATCCCGGCAAATTTTAATGCAATGAAACAAACATGTGATCGCTATTCTTGCATTTCATTGTCTATTTCCATCATCATGAAAAAAAGGTAAGAGAAAAGTCCATGGAGTCGCCACAATCACAAACCGCAGCCCTTCCTAGACACCAAGAGGAAGAGAAAATCGACAAATCCAAACAAGTACAAGTCGAACAAACGTACGAAAAACACTAAGACTAGCTCTCTCTTCCCCAAGCGAGGTAATCGCAATGCTAAAAGGACTGAAAAACACAAGAACAAAATGACACAAGGTAAGACATAAAACAAATCGCCTCGTAGATTAAACCACAAAGCAACAAAGAGTAAGACTAACACCGGGACCACTGCCTTAGAACGGTCAGTAGAGTAAACCACGGGGCGGTTTAAAGCACTTTTACAGCTAGCCAACCACCCTGGGTCCCGATGCTACTCTTAATACAGAAATACATAAAATTCGGTTCGCATAAAGGCTCCCAACTCAGTCAGTGCATCAAAGCGAAAACATAAAAATCTAATTAATCACTATAATAAAAAAAGACGAGTACTCATGGCTAAATCTACTGTATGCCAGAGTAAATGAAAACCAATAGTTGAACCACGGCGGGCCAAACCAAAGACCTATATAATTTTAACCCCCTTAAACCCCACTTTTATATAGTAAAACTGGGGTTTATAGGGTATAAATTATTTTTCTTATTTCTGCTCATAAACATAGATTGTGGGTACTCGTTAGAACAGCCTCGGCGAGGCAGTTCTAACGACTATCCACATTCTATGTTCTGAGCAGAAACTCGGACCCATCAATACCCGGACTGGTAACTATAGTGGTAAATACCTATTTTATCGATATGATGATGTCGTGGCTATGATTTTACCGGTTACCGGGTTTCGTCTGGAATGTGCAAAAGTCAATCAAGTAGAAAGTGATAATTATCCGCAATAAACAACCACATATAAGTGTTATTTGTGAACAATACATCAACCATCATGAAAAGTTAGTACTATATAGACGTAATTGTTTTTTAACCACATTTGTTGAATATTGGTAACATACTTTACAAATTTCGGTGGAGTTTCCAAACACCGTTTTGTGAATGAAGCCGTTCGTCGAAGAAAAATGGCGACCATTGTTGAACTGTACTCGCATTAGTAGAACCTTTTAATGCACGTCCTCGTTAAAATCAATTATAAATTAAACTTATTCAGGAAAAAAAATAGCTTTGTTTTCGAAGTTGTTTTATGAGCATATTATTTTTATACCTACTTCATTGCCAATTGAAATATCGGCTGGTGAAAATGTCAATTTCTCGAATTTGACCAACAATTATCCGCGATAATGAACCTCATATAAGTGTCATCTGTATGGCAAGCCGTTTTACTATTTATTAAGCAAAGTAGACATCTTATATGTTATATCAGATATCTTATATAGGATATAAGATATCTAATATAGGATATAAGATATCTGATATAGTAATTCAGATATCTTATATCCTATATTAGATGTCTTATATCCTATATAAGATATCTGATATAATATATGAGATATCTTATTTATTTCTGCATATAAGATATCTAATTTACCATATAAGATATCTTATTTGTTAAATAAGATATCTTATTTACCAATATAGATATCTAATATACTAAAAAAGATATCTGATATACTAAATGAGATATCTTATTTGATTGAATAAATGAGATATCTTCTTTAGTAAATAAGATATCTTATATCCTATATGAGATATCTTATATAGCATATCAGATATCTTATATAGCATATCAGATATCTTATATAGCATATTAGATATCTTATATGTCAATTCAGATATCTTATTTAGCATATTACATATCTTAATTGACATATATCTATTGTATATAAGATATCTGATATAGTATATCAGATATATTATATATTATATAAGATATCTGATATATTAAATCAAATATCTGATTTATAGAATAAATAGTAAAACGGCTTGCTGGCAAGCTGTTTTACTATTTATTATGCATTTTATCAGATATCTTATATAGGATATAAGATATCTAATATAGGATATAAGATATCTGAATTAGTATATCAGATCCTATATCCTATATAAGATATCTTATATCCTATATAAGATATCTGATATATCATATTAGATATCTTATTTAATTTCACATATAAGATATCTTATTTACCATATAAGATATCTTATTTGTTAAATAAGATATCTAATATATTAATATAGATATCTGATATACTAAATAAGATATCTGATGATATACTAAATGAGATATCTTATTTAATTGAATAAATGAGATATCTTCTTTAGTAAATAAGATATCTTATATCCTATATAAGATATCTTATATAGCTTATCAGATATCTTAAATAGCATATAAGATAGCTTATATGCCAATTAAGATATCTTATTTTGCATATCAGATTTCTTATATAGCATATAAGATATCTTAATTGACTAATAAGATATCTTATTTATATAAGATATCTGATATAATGTATCAGATATCTTATATATTATATAAGATATCTGATATATTAAATCAGATATCTGATTTATAGAATAAATAGTAAAACGGCTTGCCATACATCTGTGAACAAAACATCACTTATCATTCAAATTAAATAATATGTAATTATTTTGTTTTTTAATCATATTTGTTGAATATTGATCACACAGATTACAAATTTCGATGGAGTTTCCAAACACTGATTTGTGAATGAAGCTATTCGTCGAAGAAAAAATGGCGACCATTGTTGAATAGTACTAGCATTAGCAGAGCCTTTTAATGCTTTTTCTCGCTACAATCAACTATGAACCCAACTTATTCAGAATAAACTAGCTTTGTTTTATTGCTTTTTCAGCATATTATTTTCATAACCGTAATAGAAATTTGAAAAGTCGACTGTGAAAATGTCGATTCTCTCGAATTTGACCAACATTTTCTAAAACGAGTATGTGCAAAATTCAGCGATTATCTATGTTAAAAGGAATCAGTTGAATAAAATGTTATTAACATATAACGGGCCCAAGATGGCATTATTGCTGTATAATAATTTTAACTGGCTTAGCTAAAAATAAATCTGTTTAATACTAGTTAATATGGGTGGAGTTTTGCAAAATATAGATTCTGAAGTGAAGTAAGCATCACCAGCACCCGCGACATGATAATTAACGGAAACGGACAGTAACAAGTCCGGGTATTGATGGGTCCAAGGCAGAAATATGAAAAATATCAGAATTTTATCTGAAAACTTTAAATTTTTTGATGATGAAATTTTCAATATATTCTTTCGTAATGTCTCGGACCCATCAATACCCGGACTTGTTACTGTCCGTTTCCGTTAATTATCATGTCGCGGGTGCTGGTGATGCTTACGTCACTTCGGAATCTATATTTTGCAAAACTCCACCATATTAAACTAGTATTAAACACATTTGTTTTTAGTTAAGCCAGTTAAAATTATTATAAAGCAATAATGCAATCTTGGGTCCGTTATATGTTAATAACATTTTATTCAACTGATTCCTTTTAACATAGATAATCGCCGAATTTTGCACATACTCGTTTTAGAACATGTGGGTCAAATTTGAGAGAATCGACATTTTCACAGTCGACTTTTCAAATTTCTGTTACGGTTATGAAAATAATATGCTGATAAAGCAATAAAACAAAGATAGTTTATTCTGAATAAGTTGGGTTTATAGTTGATTTTAGCGAGAAAAAGATTTAAAAGGCTCTGCTAATGCTAGTACTATTCAACAATGGTCGCCATTTTTTCTTCGACGAATAGCTTCATTCACAAATCAGTGTTTGGAAACTTCATCGAAATTTGTAATATGTGTGATCAATATTCAACAAATATGATTAAAAAACAAAATAATTACATAGTATTTAATTTGAATGATAAGTGATGTTTTGTTCACAGTTTGTTGCGGATAATTATCACTTTCTACTCGATTGATTTTCGCTCATTCCAGACGAAACCCGGTAACCGGTAAAATCATAGCCACGACATCATCATATCGATAAAATAGGTATTTAGCACTATAGTTACCAGTCCGGGTATTGATGGGTCCGAGGTAATGTGGAAAATATCAAAAATCATAAAAAAAAAAAAAAAAAAAAAAAAAAAAAATCGACGCGTTTAGCGCAGTTTGCATATGTCATGCCATATCACGACGTCATTCCGCCAAATATATTTAATTTATATTCTTAGTGCATTTGCAGAAAAAAAAATCTATTGTTAACTATTGGGACGTTATTGTAGCCAGTTGTCACCCGCGATACCAAAATGAAATAAACTTCCTTGACAGTGAGTTTCATTTTTGTTGTGTCCATTGCTCTCTAGGAATCAGTATGAACATTTCTCGGTCCGATGGTGGTACTTAATGGTTTATTAGGTCTTGTATCGAAGCAGTCTAGGAAAGAAAATTACCAAAACCAGTCTACATCATACGCAGCGAATAAAAGCATTTCTGTGATTGGATAAAATATTGACAGTTTACACATGATGCTGGCAGTCAGAGGGAAAATAAAAACCTGGCAATAATGTTGCGGAAAAAACATCGGCTGTTGCTTTTGATAGGAGTTATTTGGATAATCGGAATATTTCTTTTTGTATTTAAGCCGAGTGAAAAGGTATAATCAAAGTAAAAGAAATTCAGAAAATTTAATCCACTGTCCCACTTTCCCGTTCTATTCTTTTATGCACATGTTCTTTCTCACAACAGAAAGGGATTGTCAGTGCAGTCCATATTATTATTATAGCACATAACAGGAGACTATTTGCATGCAGCAGTAATTTATTTACAGTTACAGGACTCGCATAACTAAAATTCATTGAGTTCTTTGATAAAATGTCTGCAATGCATTTTAGAGCAGATTTCTACTGTTTTTTTTTTTTGTGAGTTCAAGCACAGATACTTGGGGTCAATAGGGCAGTGCAGGCCAAAAAATATCTTGTAAATATTTTTTCTCTAGTTATTTTTGTATTTTAGTATAACAGAAACACTGCTGATAAAATATAATTATATTCTGTGACTTCTGAAAAGGTTCTAAAAAACATCACATTTCTCTCAAATGGTAATATATGGACAAGATAACAATCAATGGCCAACACAGATCTGGGGGGTCCCCGCATATTTACACTGCTACGCTAACTAAAACAAATGCAACATGCAACTAACTTGCATCCGCTAATTCGGCAATCATTAGTCTTTGCTGCCATATGGGTGTCATAACCATATCTTGTTGCATCGCTTTATTTTTGGCCGAAATATTATCACCAAATGTCAATAAATTCTTCTACTACATCTCCGAGCCGTAGATCAGAAATGGGTCATGTTCTGGATGCCGGCTTTCGTTACTTAAATCATATATATACAGCACAAATCAGCCGAGAACCAGAATTAGACGGGTTTCACGATGTACTCCTACGACAACGATTTTAGCGTCGTTCGCCAGGCGACTATTAAAAATAGACGGCTGCTATCGAGCTGCGGAAGGAACTGGACTACAACGATTTCAAACCCGTCCAATTCTGGCTCTCGGCTCAGTTTTGATGTATTTATAATTTAATAAATGGTAGCCAGTATCCAGAACTTGACCCATTTCTGATCCACGGTTCGGAGATGTAGTAGAAGAATTTATTGACATTTGGTGATAATATTTCGGCCAAAAATAAAGCGATGCAACAAGATATGGTTATGACACCCATATGGCAGCAAAGACTAATGATTGCCGAATTAGCGGATGCAAGTTAGTTGCATGTTGCATTTGTTTTAGTTAGCGTAGCAGTGTAAATATGCGGGGACCCCCCAGATCTGTGTTGGCCATTGATTGTTATCTTGTCCATATATTACCATTTGAGAGAAATGTGATGTTTTTTAGAACCTTTTCAGAAGTCACAGAATATAATTATATTTTATCAGCAGTGTTTCTGTTATACTAAAATACAAAAATAACTAGAGAAAAAATATTTACAAGATATTTTTTTTGGCCTGCACTGCCCTACTGACCCCAAGTATCTGTGAGTTCAAGGACTCGCATATAAAATTTGCGAGTCCTAGAGAAAAGTTATGAGTATATGAAGCGGGACTCGCAGGTAAAAAAATCATTGCTATTTTCATGGAAAAAATAGAAAACTCATCAGTTTGTCATTTGCCCGTAGCATGGTAAGAGTTAACACATTGGTCGTCTAATTACAGTAACAGTGGAACCTCCACGAATGGTCACCTCCGATGAGCCTTCACCTCGTGTTAACCCCATCCCCCCCCACCTCCGGTCAGCAGCCATAATAATTTAAGATTTTAAGATGGAATTCCGGCGACATAGAAATCGAAAGTAGGAAAACAAAACTTCACGAAAATCGCATCTGGCATTAAAAAAGAAAGCAAAAATTTTGTGTATTGAAAAAAAAAAAAAAAAGATAATAATTTAATTATTTTGGTAGCTACCGTTTTCAAAAAAGAAGTGTAATAAGCAAAATCAATCTTTTGTTACACATTCTTAATTTCTTTTTGTTTTCAAGGTCAGTGCATGATCCGGTGCACGACACTTCGCCAAAAGACAGTTGGTCGACAGGTCACTTTGTCGACAGATGTTAGTGGAATGTCCATTTCGTCGAATAACCATTTGTTCGACAATTTTTTCATAGGTGTGACAAATCGTCAAAAGTTGTTTGCACGAATTACGATCTCGCGAGACAGTGAGACTTTGTTGTCAAGCGACCAAAGCTATATCCGACGAGGGTCATTAAAGTAGTGAGCTGTGATTACTAAAACTGATGGTAAAAATCAGTTAGTTATAATCTTATAATCGTATTGTTGTATTCAAAATGTTGTTACTCAGTTGAATTGAAATAAATAATCATCAACAATCTGAGTTGTTTTCGTCTAGTTTTCCAAACTTGATACGAGTACAGTGTAGCTCCAATATATCGTGGTCCTCGGGGTCCAGAGTCTGCTGTCGCGATATAAACGGAGCGCGATATAAGTCCCGACATGTACCATGCATGTATAACCGCGTGCATAACACTCGCTCGGTTTGTCGCTGTGGTAGTTTGCTGAGACATCACGGATAAATGGCATTCAGTTATGTTGTCACCATATTTCCTAATTAAAATTGGATTAGAATTGCTCAATGGAATAATTTACAATGGTGCGCTATGTCTAACAAGTAATTCCAATCGAATCCAGCTGATAAACTACGTTTGAAAACAAGAAATCATAGGATTGACAATTTAGGACGCCATTTTGGATACTCTGGCGAAGGGAAGTTACTCCATTGTGCTAAGATAACTTGAGTTGCTTCCCTTCGCTTATATTGCGGGCGCAAAAAAAAAAAAACAAAGTTAATTTCTTTTTATTTATTTTGTTTTTATTGTTTGTTTTTGTTGTTTTGACGCAATTGTTTTCTTCTGAAATATTTATATCTACAGAAGTGTAAAATAAGCGGACTACGATCTGTGTATGTTGGACAGAAACATCGTAGGACTACTGTCTTGTAAAATTTGCTGGTGTTGAAAAGGAGGTGGACCGTTTTCCCCTGCTGAGCAAAATTAGTTTGTGGGCATCATTGACTCATTGAGCATTGAGTAGATCTATGTACTAAATGATGATAATGATTACGACAATTACGGCGATATAATTTATTATTTGCCAATTATAATCAATGTGTGCGCTGATTGACACTAAGTTGATTGTAGGTCATATAATACCTGACGCAACTTAGCGTCGGGATAGGCGCGAAAATCAATTACCGGAGGCGGAACATTTTTTTTTTTTTTTGAAGATAAATAAAACAACAAACATTTTATGTTTTTAAAATTTTTTTATTTTTTTTTTTTTTTTTTTTTTTTTTTTGCTTATAGAAAATTTGGGAGCCATGGCCTATTCTCGATATACTGGATTTCGCGAAATAATGGACCGCGATGTATTGGAGCTACACTGTATATTAAATTTTGTGTTTTCTAACAAAATGGAGTTTTACCTTAGTACCAAAGGAAAAGACAAACTAGGTTATCAGGGATATCGGTACACTTTGCAGAAAGCCTGGTGATCGAGAATATTGGAGATGCGAAAATTGAGCTTGTAAAGGTTGGGTGGTAACGGACAAAAGACCCATTTATAGTGAGTCTGATCATATTCATGGCCCTGACACGACAGCTACGGCTATACAGCAATCAGTCAGCAGAATAAAAATGTCCGCTTCACAGTGGTTTGATCCACCCTCCTCAATAATCAGTCGTGAACTTTCACAGGATCTTCTGTAAAAAACGCACCGTCCAACATAATAGAAACCAAAAACACAGAGGAGAATGGTACAGGCAGCTAACAAAAGACTGTCACGCATTGACAGTGGATATACTGAAATTCCAATGCTAGAATTTTTGCAGGGCATAGCCATGAATGTCAGGTATTGACTTTAGTTGAACGTCAGACGTAGTGTTGTGAATACAGTTTCATATAGATTGTACTCTTTTGTAAGAACCCTCAAAAGTAAGCCTCATTTTCGTTTTTATTCCTTAATTTCCGGAAATGAAACTTCATTTGATCAGACTTACAGTTAACATTGCCGAAAAGTTTCGACTAAAATTCGGCTAAGTAATGATTAGACGAAGTGTCGTATCAGCCATTTGTCCGAGTCAACCATATGTCATGTCGACTAAAATGTCTTTCGACCAACTGTCTTTCGACGATGTGTCGTACACCCAAGTGATCAACTGGTGTCAATTACAACCGCATGGCTTGTGTTTATCGAACAATTAAGGACTGATTAATTGATTAAAGGACTATTGATGATTGACTGTTGGTGTTTACGCCAACAGGTAATTGGGATGGTCAAATCACTAAATGCGAATTGCTCCAAATTATTAATATCTGTGCCTTTAGATTGAATAAACAACTCTACTTTCAGTTTCACTATTCCTATTCGTTTGACTCGTGACAGTCGCATGTAAACATGGCTTCGAAAAGGCGAAAGTCTACACTGTTTGCAAAGGCCTGTCTGTCCTAATACTTAGTGTTATTATGGTATCATATTTAGCATGCTTCAGTATACTTCTTGAGCAAACATTGAGTTTTATCCTAAAAATGATCAGAATAAACAATATGTAATTGTTATTTTGGCATTGACAATAAATAAATATAGATACCACTATGCTGAAGGAGAGTATGTATTTCATGAACAGTCCACCATTTGGGCTATATCAGTCCTCCAGCATCTCAAAATTGCCTGTGAATGAGTACCTCCGCTGAGCAACCACCTCCCTTAAGCAGCTAAAATGGGCCATTCCCCAGGGTGGCTGCTTAATAGAGGTTCCACTGTATATCCAACATGCTTAAATACATGTAGCACCTGCAGTCAGCTAAAGAAACCGTGTTAACACAGTGCATTATTGCGTATTCTAAATTGACTTTGCCAGTCTCCACATGTGTTCCATTTTAAACAGATGTGCGTGCCGAATGGCCCCCTTTTTCAGCACTGCCAGGTATATGATTAGCTTCCTTTTTTTTTAAACAAATGTACAATGTATATGAATGACCCAATTTTTCTTGATTCGTATGTGAAAGGCCCCGATTTTTTTTTACATCCCTGTATGAGCGTATATTTTTCTCTGAGATTTTTCAAGGCTGCAGGTTCTCTTGGTATTCATTGAATTGACTGTGTTATTTGTCTAATTACCCGCAATAAATGGGTATAAAAAATCAAAGGGCCCTATTCAACATTTTAGATAGACTAACCCCCCACCCCCACAAACCCCGGAGCAGAATTCCCCTTTCTACATTTGAAAGCCATGATGTCTTTGCTTGTAAGCCCAAATAAAGTCTGCCAGTATTTCATAACAGCTGTGCCTAGCCAGATAGAGGACAATCATATACTGGCTTAATTATCTCCTTCTACTGAATCAAAACCAAACACATGCGAGATAATTCAGCTGTCGTATGTCAATAATCAGAATTGCACAATCAAGAAGACTGCAATATAAGACCGTTTGATGTTTGTTTCTACAGTTTTTCAGTGCAGTGACCTCTGTGATGACATCAGAATGTCGTGCTTTGATTCTCTGCACTGGACTGAAAGTCTAATGAATATTGAAACAGTAGTATATGTATTTATTAAATTAATATGCCATTTTTCCTTTATCTCTTTATCCTTATCTTCATCAATGCATATGATGTTACTTTATGACCTGGGGTCTGAGAAGTCTAGGAAAAAGTTAATAATGGAGCAAGTCATATGCCTTAAGTAAAAATAAAAGTGATAATAAAAACAGCAGTTTGTTTATTTTCTTTGTTTGTGGAATTTCCTTTCAACAAAATTAAGTAATCTGCATACTGTGCAGTTCGCTTGGAAAGCCCTCAGTCAATTTTCTACATCTAATCATACTTTTACTTGAATTCCAAACTGTAGCTTGTGTTGTGATGAGTGTCAGACCTTACTACATTTATTGTAAGCTCCTTGTGACTAAAGTAAGTTTCACGGAAAGTGATTTTTACGATCGCGCAGATGCTTAGTAAATAAGGGCCATCCCGATTGGCAGTTCATTAGCATCCCCATTTGATTTAACTTGTCAACAAGAAATAGGTTGTTTTATTTCTGGATTATCTGTCTTTCTAGGATCTTGAGGACGAGTGACAGTGTTACAGCTTATTTCAACAAGTTTTTTCGGGGAGCAAAGCCCCGGAGATGCCGATCTTTTTGCTATTTTGGACTATGCCATCCCACAATGCAATTACGGCATCAAGATGCTTTGTTTTTCATGTTTAACGCATTTACCCCATTCACTCCAAGTGCTTATACACTTTCAATCAGTATTTGGACTACTTCGGATTGAAATTTGGAATACTTCAGATCGAGCTGGAGTTTTTTATGCTCCCGGAAGGGAGAGCATATAGTTGCCGCTTTGTCTGTCCGACTGACAGTCAGTTCATCCGTCACACTTTTGTCCAGAGCATATCTCTAAAAATATATACTGTCCTTCTTAATTTTTGCAGTAAAAAGCTTGTCAGGAGCATATCTCTGAAAGTGTAGAAGGGAATTAAATGAAACTTGATACTTTGATAGACAGCCATCAGATGAAGTACAGAGTGCAAGAGTCATAACTATCACAAGTAATTACAGAGTTATTTCCCTTTCTAATTTTTGCAGTAGTAAGCTTGTCTGAAGCATATCTCTAAAAGTATTGAAGATAAATAAATGAAACTTGATACAGTGATATAGGATCATGAGGGGAACTGCAGAATGCAAGAACCATAACCCTGTCACCAGTATGTATGGAGTTACTTCCCTTCTTAATTTTTGCAATAAAAAGCTTGTCCGGAGCATATCTCTGAAAGTATAGAAGGGAATTAAATGAAATATGATACATAAATAGACAGCCATCAGAGGAAGTGCAGAGTGCAAGAACTGTAACTCTATCACAAGTAGTTACACAGTTATTTCCCTTTCTAATTTTTGCAATAGTAAGGGGGTGGTCGGGTGGTGCGAAGGTGCTGTGTATCTTACATCACCGGGGCGTCCAACTGATATTGGCTTACAGTTGGGCAAGGCCTGCTATCCTTGTAGTGGGTAAGGGTAGAGGGGGAATGTTTTTATTTCTTCTGTTTCTTCACTTTCATTCCTGTTCCTCTTTCTTCCCTGTCCCTCTCTTTCATCTCCTCTACTCTCTCTTCTATCTCTTTTCTCCCTTTCTCTGGGAGACGACACAAAATGACCCTCAAGGGTTGACGTGTCGTTAAACCCCAACACAATCAAAATTTTGCAATAGTAAGCTTGTCTGGAGCATATCTCTAAAAGTGTTGAAGATAAATAAATGAAACTTGATCCACTGATGGATGGTCATGAAGGGAATTGCAAAATGCAAGAACCATAACCCTGTCACCAGTATTTACGGAGTTACTTCCCCTTTTAATTTTTGCGATAACAAGCTTGTCCGGTGCATATCTTTGAAAGTATAGAAGCAGTGCTCCAGCTAGCCCTATATAGAAGGGCGGGCCACCCCTCTTGCCCTCTCCTGTCGCCCCTCAGCCCTTCTTAAGCTGCCCTCTGTCTTATTTCAACTCCAGACATAAAGCCCTACATTTTGGTGAAAATTTCATGAAAATCAGACCAAAATTAAAAAAAAGTTATCAATATTTAAAGGTCAGTTTTATAGTGTATTCTATTTTTGAGATATTTATTGTGGAATGGCATTATATTTTGTAACACGTCTTAATACTTAGCACATCACATGACACATGGTGTCCTCATTTTTGTATGACCACGCAAAAAGTGCCTTGCCCCGCACCCCTCTGCCCTCAAATTCTAGCTGGAGCACTGAGAAGGGAATTAAATGAAACTTGATACATTGAAAAATGGCCATCAGAGGAAGTGCAGAGTGCAGGCAAAGGTACCTGAGCGTCCATCTGTCCGGCCATCTGTCTGTTATCTCACTTACTTTTACTCTAGATGCATGCCTTATTTTTTTTCATGATTTTTACATTCTTTGTTGAAAATCACTTACTAGGGAACACAAAACTGAGTTTCTTAGTCTCATGGTTTAAGAAATATAGGCCTTGCAGGAGAGGGCCTTATATTTCACCTTATTTTTGCATTCTTTTTTGCAAATCACTTACTAGAGAACACAAAATTGAGTTTCTTAGTCTCATGGTTTAAGAGTTACTGACCTTGCAGGCAAATGGCCTAATATTTCTCATTATTTCTGGATTCTTTGTTAACTAGAAATGTGTCCAAAGTACACAGATGCTCCCACATAGACGTAGGCTAACTTGGCAAGGTTTGCACAGTTTAATAGAGGCACTCAAAGCAGGAGCATCAATGTACTGTGGACACTTTTGTAGGTTTTGTTTTTTTTTGTACATTTTACAGGCTTTCAAATGGGCTTTCAAATGGATCTCTAGTCATTTGTCATTGGGCCTTCTGATGCCCAGGCCAACAGCGCCTACAGCGCTTTGATTGCAATAATAAGCTTGTCTGTAGCATATCTCTTAAAGAATTTTACTCTTTCACTAACATAATCCTCCCACTACTGTGCATTTTCTAGGAGCATCCTTCATATTCACTGATTCTCTTTTTTTCCATTTACAAGCATAGCTTTTCAAAAAGTTTCGACCCAAAGTCGAGATTTTTGTTTTTTCGGGAGATTTTCTTAAAATTTTGTGAAACATGAGAAAAGCTGTTTTTCCGTGACCCTCCCATAATTTTCGGGAGACTTAACATGTCTGCAATTACATGTAACAGTTGTCTTCCATTCAAGCATGCTTATGCAATCAGCGAAACAAGCTTTTAATGATTGAAAGCTGGCTTCCAACATACGCATCTTTTATAAAATCAGTTATGCTAGTTTGGTATCAATTATCCGCCGGTCAAACAAAGATGCTTGAATGATTTATTGATGGTGATTAAGTTGAACAATGACATTTGTTACATAAAAACAGAAATATTTAAATCGTGGATGGATGGATGGACAGGGCTTAATATCAAATATTTATACTACGCATTTCAATATCCATTAGACTTTGGTGCGGACGTGACACACGACAGCCGTCTAACGGCAGCCAATTTCAGAAGTATTGCCACATACTTTGATCAGAAACCGTCCACAAAAACATCAAACTAGTCGCTTGCGTAACAGAAGGCGGTCATGCAATATTAAATAAAAAAAGGTACCTTAGCAATTACAAAAAAGTAGCCAAAACTATGATAGGACAGCAGGCTGTCGCATCCGCTTATTCCAGTCAGGACCTACAGTTAACAGGACCTAGAAACACTTTTATCCCTAGGCTGGACTAGGTCATCGTAACTTGCCCAAGAAGTAACTATTTTACGGTTCATGAGTCTACCGGTTGATACCATAGTGTTCCGAGTAGTAAAAAGCGTACCTTATTGCAAAAGCGAAAATTGCTGATCTGGACAAGTCTGTGTGGTCTGCTAAGGGTCTAATTAATTTATAGTGCATACTTACTTTACACACAAAAGTCAATGTTAGCAGTTTTATTATTTTGAGTAGCCTGCGCAGCCGATCGGGCCGCCAGTAATTCGTGTAAGATGCACAAATAAAGTCCGCCAAATAAAGTCCACCATTATTTCACAACAGCTGTACCTGGCCAGATAGAGGACAAGTCTATCACAGGTCATTTATTGGCTTAATTGTCTCCACCTACTGATACGAAACCAATCCTATGCGAGATAACTTAGATATTGTATGTCAGTAATCAGAATTTCGCAATCGACAAGCCCACAATATAAAACCTATTGATGTTTGTTTCTAACAGTTTTTCGGTGCAATGACCTCTGTGATGACATCAGAATATTGGGATTTGATTCTGTGCACTCGACTGAAAGTCTAATGAATATTGAAATGCATAGTATATGCCACGAGACAAGAAACGTCAAAACCGTTTCCCATTGACTTGTTTTTCTGACAGATAAACAGATAGATACATAGATTAAAGCAAGCTAAAAAATTGGACTATAATAGGATAAAATATGGTAATTTTTAAACCTGCATTTCATACATGTACAGTTAAATGGTCATTGTTGTTATTATAACCCCGAAGTATGCCAATGGGGTATATAGTTTTCCTCTGTTCCGTTAGTCTGTTTGTCTGTCCGTCCGCCCGTCCTTCTGTCCGTCTGTCCGGATGTGATTGTGTCCCTTAACCCTTTCTATAACCAAGTTTTACTTCGAAGTTTTTTTTATTACTTATACATGTAACTCTGCAGCCACTGATCAAAAAACTTTTCATATTTGATATGGGGGTACCTGGGAGGGTTCTCTTCCATTCTACATCTATGAGCCCCTGGGTCCTGCCCCAGGGTGGGGCTAGAGGTCAAAATCTAAGTCACCCCAATAAAGTACTATATTGCAGTTTGTTTATACAAACAACCTCTTATTAAAGAAGGATGGGCAGCAGACATATTTTAAGGTCATTGTGACCTTATTTTCATGCTTCAGTGATTTTGATATATTTTGAAGCCTATTTCATGGATTAATGCCTCAATAAAGTAGTATGTTGCAGTTTGTTTATACAAACAAATTCTTAAAGAAGGATGGGCATCAGACCTGTTTATCACATCAACATTCAGTGTAATAAGGTCAAGGTCATTGTGATCATATTTTCATGCTCCAGCAATTCTGCATTATATCTTGAAGACTATTCCATGGATTAATGTGATACTTGGAATATTGGTTCTGTTTGACACCATGATTGACAGCATTACAAATGTAGGTCACCTTGACCTATATTTCATGGTCTAGTAATTTTGCCTCATATCTTGAATGTTAATTGATGTATGAACATCATTATTTGGGATTATGAATTTGTATGATCCAACAGTTGACCTAAAAGTAAATGTAGGTCACTGTGACCTATATTTCATAGTCCAGTGATTTTATGTCACATCTTGAAGACAATTTGATGTATTACTATCATATTTTGTGATTATGTGACCTATATTTCATAGCCCTGTGATTTTGTCTTATATCTCCTACTATTTGATACCTAAATGTCATGTTTACATATAATGACACAGTGTGACCCAAACTTTCACCTCAAAGTAAATATAAGTCAGTATGACCTATATTTCATGGTCTAGTGATTTTGCTTAATATATTTTAGATTATTTAATGGATTAACATTTAGTATAATGCATCAGTGTGACCATCAGATTAACTTCTCAAGTATATGTAGGTCAGTGACCTACATTTTATGGCCCAGCAAATTTGCTTCATGTCTTGAAGACTATTTACTCCAGGAAAGTTGTACTTGGGATGATAGATCAGTGTCACTCAGAGACTGACATTGTAAACCATATCTTGCCTTATGTCATTAATATTTTATAATAAAGAAATGATGCTGGCCGGGGAGTATTTGTGACCCTCTGGGCATTTGCTCTAGTTTATTTGCCTGTAATTATGTATGGTCCATTTTTTTTTTGCTAAACAGGGCAGAAGAGTCTTCACATTAGCAAAATCGTAAAATCCAGTTCAGATTGCATTGTCACAAAGTAATGTTTCCCTTGCTCTGCATGAAGAAATGGCATGCTCTTAGCAGTAATGTCACATGAAATAGTGGCGGGAAACTGCTTAGGGAGAAAAACAAACTTATGTTTGTAAATCATAGAGCCTTTTCTCATCACAAATGCATATGAAACAGGCACATATTAAAAATCTAAAGAACCTATTTGGACAGATAGGCATTTGCAAACAGTGTAGACCCAAATCAGATGCCGCAGAGAATAAAGGGAATGAAACTAATTTAGGGGGAACAGGGATCATGGAATTTGGAAAACACTTTTAGGGCAATAAGACCTGTGCAACCAATCAGATCAGCCTTCGATTTGTGCAGTCTGATCAGTCTTTGCTGTTAGCATGAGCTTCTATGGCCTCTGGGCTTTTCAAGATTGTCCTCCGAGTATATGCGTTTACTCGGAGTAACTGGGGTGATTTGGGTGAGTCAGTGAAATGCCGAAATTCAGTAAAATCATATCGGAACAAGTTATTCACTGGCTGGGCCATAAAAACCTCAACACAAAGGTCAATGGATTTTCACCAAACTGGGTGTGAATTGATATTGTGGAGATCTGATTTGGGATTGTTTATGGGCAAATTTCGTCAATCTTTGATAGTTATCTGCCCACGACAGATCCGTATTTTCTTTTCTTGATGATAAATTTAGTAAATACTAATGAATTTTCACCCAAATTGGTTTGGGCATTGATATTGTGGAGATCTGCTTTGGGATTGCTGATGGGCAAAGTTTGTCAGTTTTTGACAGAGTTGTCTGCCTGGGACACATCCATATTTTTATTTCTGGACGATAACTAGTAAATATCAATCGATTTTCACCAAACTTGGTCAGGCATGAAGCTGGCTTAGAAAAATAGGGAGATGTCAGGTCTCCCTCATGGGAAATTAGGGAGATGTGTGCCATGCTCAGGGAGATGTGACAATCCCAGCCTACTTAACTTTTGCAGTTAAAGCCGCCAAACTTTAAATTCATTAAAGGATTTTAGCATTCTATATATATATATTCTATATATATATATATATTTTATGCCCGGGCATCGGATGATGCCGGGGGCATATAGTTTTTCGGTTTTCCTTATGTGGGTATGTGCGTACGAATGTACATCCTTCTGTACAAATGTGTATATGTATGTACAAATGTGTGTATGTATTAAGCCTCCAGCGTCTGCAGCGAAATGACAGGGCAATGATCAGACAGATCTGCAATGTCAGGTCGAAGACATTGTCACCACCAGGTCAAATGATCTACTTGTGCGGCTTGGCCTTGAGGATCTGGACCTCATTCTGAAGGAGAGAAGACTTCGATGGTATGGACATGTGGAACGCTGCAATGGTGCAATCAAGAGGGCCTTTGACATACAGGTTGATGGAAAGCGTGGGCCTGGGAGGCCCAAAATGACATGGAAGCAGCTGACAGAGAGGGATTGCAGAGAGTGGAAGCTCTCGGCTATCAACCCTCATGATAGACGTACCTGGAGATCTGGTGTGAGATCTGCCATGCGTGCAGCAAGCCAGCTATCTGGAAGGGGGCCCACTGATGTGGATGTTGCCCCTGTACCTGCACGTTAATCAAAAATCCGATTATATATATATATACGTGATCCTGTTAGACTCAGGTTAAGGCATTTGTACCAGGTAGAATTTTGCAGTTTTATAGTCCGGTACCCTACAGCGGGGGCATCCATATACTGTGGACACATTTCTAGTGGTTTTTTTAGCTTATTACATGAATTTCAGTGGTAACAATACTTGAACCCTTTCATTATTTTTTTGCATGTAGAGTAGATATTTGTATTTTGTAGTTTCTTTGGCAAATGATTTGAGGCGCATTTCTCAAGAAATACTGAACTAATCATTGCAGTGGCACCCTATAATACTGCCACATTGGATGTCTCAGTAGCTGATTGCAAGATGATCCTATAATACTGAGCACATTGGCTACAAGTAACTGAATAAACAAATAATCCTATCATACTGACTACTGAGCACTTTGGAGGTCTCAGAACTGAATACAAAATGAGCCTATACTACTGAGCGGTGAGCAGGTTGGATATCTCAGTATCTGAATGCAAGGTGATCCTGTAATACTGAGTACATTGAATGTCTCCTGAGCTGAATGCAAGATGATTCAATTTCAATAATACTGAGCACATTGGATGTCTCAGTAGCTGAATGCAAGATGATTCAATTTCAATAATACTGAGCTCCTTGGATGTCTCAGTAGCTGAATGCAAGAAGATCCTGTAATACTGAGCACATTGGGAATCTCAGTAGCTGAATGCAAGATGATCCTATAATACTGAGCACATTGGATCTCTCAGTAGCTGAATGCAAGATGATTTAATTTCAATAATACTGAGCACACTGGATGTCTCAGTAGCTGAATGCAAGATGTTCCTATAATACTGAGCTCCTTGGATGTCTCAGTAGCTGAATGCAAGAAGATCCTATAATACTGAGCACATTGGGAATCTCAGTAGCTGAATGCAAGATGGTCCTATAATGCTGAGCACATTGGATCTCTCAGTAGCTGAATGCAAGATGATTCAATTTCAATAATACTGAGCACAGTGGATGTCTCAGTAGCTGAATGCAAGATGTTCCTATAATACTGAGCTCCTTGGATGTCTCTGTAGCTGAATGCAAGAAGATCCTATAATACTGAGCACATTGGGAATCTCAGTAGCTGAATGCAAGATGATCCTATAATACTGAGTGCATTGGATCTCTCAGTAGCTGAATGCAAGATGATTCAATTTCGATAATACTGAGCACAGTGGATGTCTCAGTAGCTGAATGCAAGAAGATCCTATAATACTGAGCACATTGGGAATCTCAGTAGCTGAATGCAAGATGATCCTATAATACTGAGTGCATTGGATATCGCAGTAGCTAAATACAAGATGATCCTATAATACTGAGTGCATTGGATATCTCAGTAGCTAAATGCCAGAAAATCCTATAAAACTGAGTGCATTGGATGTCTCTGTAGCTAAATGCAAGATAATCCTATAATACTTAGTGCATTGGATGTCTCTGTAGCTACCATAAATGCAAGATAATCCTATAATACTGAGTGCATTGGATGTCTCTGAGCTAAATGCAAGATGATCCAACAATACTGAGTGAATTGGATGTCTCCGTAGTTGAAAGCAAGATAATCGTATAATACCGAGCTCATGGGATGTCTTAGTAGCTGAATGCAAGATAATCCTATAATACTGAGTGCATTGGATGTCACAGCTGGATGCAAGATAATCCTATAATACTGAGTGAATTGGATTCTCAGTAGCTAAATGCAAAATGATCCTATAATACTGAGCGCATCGGCTATCTCAGTAGCTGAATGCAAGATGATCCTTTAATACTGAGTGCACTGGATGTCCGTCCTGTAGCTGAATGCAAGATGACCCTATAATACTGAGCTCATTGGATGTCTCAGTAGCTGAATGCAAGGTGATCCTATAATACTAAGCTCACTGAATGTCTCAGTAGCTGAATGCAAAATGAGCCTTTGATACTGAGCTCATTGGATATCTCAGTAGCTGAATGCAAGTTGATCCTATAATACTGAGCTCATTGGATGTCTCAGTAGCTGAATGCAAAATGATCCTATAATACTGAGCTCAGTGGATGTCTCAGTAGCTGAATGTAAAATGAGCCTATGATACTGAGCTCATTGGATGTCTCAGTAGTTGAATGCAAGATGATCCTATAATACTGTGCTCATTGGATGTCTCAGTAGCTAAATGCAAAATAAGTTTCAGTCACTAGTGGATTTCCTGAGTTGACACTTGTGAATCAGAACTTGTAGTGAGATACAATTCTGTGTGGCGGCCATTCAGAAGTTTGTTGGAACTGGGAGTTGAAAATTATGAGATGGAGCTAACTGCTTTTAACACTAGAAAATAATACAGTATTGAAGCCATATTTCAAATCATAGAGAAGGCTAAGGAATGTTTCTTATATTTATATTATGTTCTTATATTAAATAGGATGAGACTCTGATTAGCTGTTTGCGACTCTAGTTTGAAACACATTGTATGCTGAGCATATTTAGGTTGCATCATGGATCCCAGCAATTCAGTGTTATTTATATAGCATTTTACTTTGTGTTCAGACAGCTGTGGTCCTTTGTCTCAGTTTAGAAGTTGTGTTGTTTTGTCTCAGTTTCGAAGCTGTGCTGCTTCGTCTCAGTTTAGAAGCTGTGTCACTTTGTCTCAGTTTAGAAGCTGTATTGCTTTGTCTCAGTTTAGAAGCTGTGTCACTTTGTCTGAGTTTAGAAGCTGTGTCACTTTGTCTGAGTTTAGAAGCTATGTTGCTTTGTCTCAGTTTAGAAGCTGTGTCACTTTGTCTCAGTTTAGAAGCTGTGTCGCTTTGTCTCAGTTTAGAAGCTGTGTCGCTTTGTCTCAGTTTAGATAGGTGATTAACTGTGATTTATTTGTATCAAATCTTTTGGCAGTGATGTGCTTGTAATTAGCTCGCCGGGACTATGTCCCTGGAGAGTTTATGTTGTCACCCATTCGTCGGTGTCGGCATCTGTCGGCGTCCGCGTTAGCACAATGTTTTTAAGTTTTCAAAGGTGTGCATAGTTTTTATCGCACCTGCTGTGTCAAAGTTAGTATTTTAATCAACTACAAGACTAAACAACCATCAAACCTTGCATGAAACATCTCCCTGACCTCCCGACTTTACGACATAGGTGCCCACTTTTCCATTCGTCTGTCTGTCCGTCTGTTAACAGTTCTGTTATGTCGAAGTTCGACATTTACGTCAAAGTTAGTATTCTAATCAACTACAATTCTACAACAACCATCATACCTTGCATTACACATCTCCCTGACCTCCTGACTTGGCAGGTATGTTGACCCAGTGACCTTGACCTATATTTTGCGCTCCATTGACTTTGACACAATTTACGTTGACGTTCCAGATCTTCTCAACTATAAGGCTTACAACTACCAAACCTTGCATAGTGCTTCTCCTAGATGTACTGACTTGGCAGGTACCTTGACCCGGTGACCTTGACCTATATTTTGCGCTCCAGTGACTTTGACATATTTTGCGTCGATGTTCGATATCTCCTCAACTATAAGGCCTACAACCATCAAACCTTGCAAAGTGCTTCTTCTCAATGTTCTGACTTGGCAGATACCTTGACCTGGTGACCTTGACCTATATTTTGGCTGCAGTGACTTTGACATAATTTACGTCAACATTCCAGATCTCCTCAAGTGTAAGACCTCTAGCAACCAAACCTTGCATAGTGCTTCTCCTAGATGTACTGACTCGGCAGGTATCTTGACCCGGTGACCTTGACCTATATTTTGCGCTCCAGTGCCTTTTACACATTTTACATCAACATTCAATATCTCCTCAACTATAAGGCCTACAACCATCAAACCTTGCATAGTGCTTCTCCTCAATGTACAGACTCTGCAGGTACCTTGACTGGGTGACCTTGACCTATATTTCGCGCTCCATTGACTTTTACACCTTTTACATCACCCTTCCATATGTCCTCAACTGTAAGGCCTTCAACCACCAAACCTTATATAGCACTTCTTCTCGATGTACTGACTCGGCAGGTACCTTGACCTGGTGACCTTGACCTATATTGTGCACTCCAGTGACTTTGACACATTTTATGTTGATGTTCGGTATCTCCTCAAATATAAGACCTACAACCACTAAACCTTGCATAGTGCTTCACCTCATTGCACTGGCTTGGCAGGTACCTTGACCCGGTGACCTTGACCTATATTTGACACATTTTACGTTGATGTTTGATAACTCCTCAAGTATAAGGCCTACAACCACCATACCTTGAATTGTGCTTCTCCTTGATGTACTGAATTAGCAGGTACCTTGACCCGTGACCTTGACCTATATTTCATGCTCCAGTGACTTTTACACATTTTACGTCGACGTTCCATTATCATTGGGCTGTATGATACGAAAAGTCAGTGCTGAAGATATAGCCATTAGAGGGAATGGGACTGGCCTGGAATATATGTGCCCCACTAGGCACTTTGTCTACATTTTTTTCAACCCAGTTTTCCAAGTAAGCACTGCTAAGAATGAAATAAACTTATTTAATAACCACGTTCTGATTGTGGCTCCTGTGACTTTTGCCCCAGCAGGTGCGATGACGCCTTCCGCGGAATTCTTGTTTAACTGTTTAAGGTACTGCTTTCATATTTGGCCTACACCTACCTTATGGTAAGACCTTTCAATAGCATACACCCCCATCCCCAAGTTAGACCCTTTATGTAGGTCAAGGTCAGTTCTTCCTTTGTCGTTTACACCCATGTTTAAGTTTTGCATTAAAGTTTTGAAAAGTGTACATAACTGCTGAAGTATTCAAGATAGAGCTTTGATATTTGGCCCACACCAACGTTAGGGTAAGACCTTTCAATAGCACACACCCTTTCCTCAGTTTGACCTTTGCTTAGGTCAAGGTCAGGTCATACTTTGTCATTTAAACCAATGTTTGAGTTCTGCGTTTAAGTTTTGAAAAGTGTTCGTACCTGCTGAAGTATTCAAGATAGAGCTTTAATATTTGGCCCACACCTACCTTAGGGTAAAACCTTTCAATAGTACACACCCCTTTCTCAGTTTGACCTTCTGCCTAGGTCAAGGTCAGGTCATACTTTGTCATTTACAGCTGTGTTTAAGTTTTGGAAAATGTTTGTAACTGCTGAAGTATTCAAGATACCAGTTTAATATTTGGCCCACACCAATGTTAGGGTAAGACCTTTCAATAGCACACACCCTTTCCTCAGTTTTACCTTCTGCCTAGGTCAAGGTCAGGTCATACTTTGTTACAGCTGTGTTTAAGTTTTGAAAAGTGTGCATGACTGCTGAAGTATGTAAGATATAGCTTTCATAGTTCGTCCACACCAACCTAAGGGATTCAGCATGTAAGATAATTATAGCTTTCATATTTTGTCCATACCAGTCACATGGAAGATGTTTCAATGGCATATACCCCATCCTTCAGCTTGACATTCGTCCTACATCAAAGTCAGGTCATACTCTGTCATTCACAGCTATGTTTAAGTTCTGCATTTAATCTTTAATATTTAAAGATTGTTTTCTCATCTGACCAGCTCTTTCCGGCAAGCTGCTTTGTCCTCTGACAACTCTTGTTTTGTATAAGTTGGCCAATTTTTGGCTGGATCTGATCATTCCAATGGCTGCATCTCTGGAGGGTATAGTAGTCAGAAGCAAAATGAACCATCAGGGAGGAGACTACCTGATGATAGAACTGGTTTTAATATTGTCATACTACGTGTCTGTTTAACATATACGGTAGTTATGTATTTTTGCTCTTGTCTTGGTAAACTAATGTATTTGGATTGTTAAGTTTTAATCATCAAGTGTGCATCAAAATGCATACATATAGGTCTAGATAAGAGCGGGTATCCGGTAAATATTTTTCTTATTTCTCCACAAAAACAGTGTTGTCGGTACTCATTAGAAGTGCCTTGGCAAGGTGCTTCTAGTAAGTACCTTCAACATGTTTTCGTACTTTTGGATTGTAAAAAGCATCTTACATGTATCAAGAGCTGTGAAATTGCATGGTTTGACACTTTCATCTCAGTTATATACTTTACCAATGTTACCGTTCCCTTTAACCCTTCTCTGGCTAAACATGACATGCCCTGTCTTAGCAAATAGTGTAGATCCAGATCAGTTGGCTTCTGAAGAAGCCAACTGATCTGGATCTGCACTGTTTGTCATTAAATATGAGAATTTCTATCAAAAACCTGAATCAAGTGATCTGATTTGCTAGAAATTAGAAGTGGGCATGGCATCATAATTTGTTCAGCATGACAAGGGTTAAGTGCTGTGTAGTGGCAGTAAAACGTTTCCCCATGCTTTAATGTAGTTGATATTTTCTGGTCCTTTAGGATCACTGAGCCCCCTAGATTTATTTGATTATAGAATATTGCTGAACTATGGGCTAGGAGCCACGAGCAAGGTTTCACATTACAATACTGTTCATAAATAGACTTAGTAAAAATGAAAATAAAGATGCTATTGTTGATTAGTTTTAGCTTCTGAAACATCCTACTGCCAGATTTATTTATTATGTTAATTACATATGTTTTTTCTTTGCTATTATTCATAGCTCCAGATAAGGCACTTTTTACAAGAGAAAATGGATGATATTTTTCTTATTTCTCTGCATGACTTATATTGTGGGTACTCATTAGAAGTGCCTCACTGAGGCACTTCTAATGAGTACCCACAACATATGTTTTCTTGAAGAAATAAGAAAAATATTTTCCTTATAGCCTTCTCTTATCTGGAGCAATGTATTATTTGTTCCAGAAGGGCCATTTACAACCAGATCACCCAAGGCACATAGTTTTGCCAGCGGAAATAGATAACGATGGCGAAATTCCCAGACTTCGTCAAGTTCACCAGTCTGTCAATACAGGGAAACAGGATTCTAGAGGCTTGCGGAAGGATCCTGTCATACAGATGCAGCAAGCACCTGCTGACCATGATGATGAACCTGGAGATGTGCCATGGGAAGAGTTTGATGAGTCGGGATATATAGACAAAACACGTGTTGGAGCCGGAGAGGATGCCTATGCTCGCAACAAGTTTAATCAGATGGCTAGTGATAATACCAAATCAAACAGAGATGTTCCAGATACCAGGCAAAGCCAGTAAGTTACTTCCACAGAAGTTAACCCTTGTCCTGCTGAATAAATTAAGATGCCACACCCACTTCTAATTTTCAGCCAATCAGATTACTTGATCCAGATTGTTGCTATAAATTCGCATACTTGATGGCAAACCGTGCAGACCCAGATCAGTTGGCTTCTTCAGAAGCCAACTGATCTGGATCTACACTGTTTGCAAAACAGGCTATATCCGGGTTCAGCAGGACAAGGGTTAAATTAAGACAAATTTTTTTTTCACAAATAAGTACTGATATTTTTCTTAATTCTCCAGGAAAATACATGTTGTGGGTACTCATTAGAAGTGCATCACTGATGCGCTACTCATATGCACCCACAACATGTTTTCCTGGAAAAATAAGCATGTGTCTAGATACCCCTCCCAGCAGCCTAGACGAGTGTTCCATAGCTCTAGATTAGGACGTTTTTTTAGAAAAATAGTTTTCTCACTTAATTGTTAAAAAAATGAAATACGGTAATAGTCCTTAAATTTTGAACACTGTATTTCATACTTTTTTGCCAAAATTTTGCTTTTTATGCAGATGTTTCTTAAAATACCTAGTGGAATGGCCAACAGTGTAGACCTAGATCAGACTGCTCCTTCAAGAGCAATCAGACTGCACCTTCAAGAGCAGTCTGATCTGGGTCTGTACTATTTGCATATGCCACTCTGTCAGACACTTTGGTGTACGAAAATTTAGGACATAAAAAGTGAGAAAAAATATGTTACTCAAAATAGAATTTTCAAGTTTGGGTCATTTCCAATTTGCGGTGAATAAATGTGAAGAAATGTTGATAAACATAGCCTAATATAAGTACCTGGGAAAGGCCTACAATAAGAATGAATATATTTTCTATAAGTCAACTATTAGACAATATTCAGTTGGTTGTACAAAACTGATGATGGACTATGAAATTCTGGCCAATTCCCAACACTAGCACATGGATACTGTCCACATGATACCCAATACAGCAGTCTGGTTTTTTCAGTCTAGTACATAAAACAGTATACATGTATTTTACATCCAGGTGTCAAACTGTAGAAGATTTGATCAGACTTGAAGAATATACATGCACAGTCTAGTGTGGACCTTCCATCTTTCAAAAGTGTACTAAATCCTTAAAGTGCTAAGTAGAATTCTAAATTTTTGTTACATTTTTTTTTTTTCAGAGAAAATAACACTTGGTATTTCATGTGAATTGTATGCATAGCAGACGATTCACATGAAATATCTAGCATTATTTTCTCTGAAAAATGATAATAAAAAATAATCAAATGCTGTCTGCTACAGTTGTGATTAGCACTTAAAGTGTAAAGTATGGCATTTAAATGTATTATGATTTTTGGATGCTGTGACTTACATTACAAATTTTTTTCCAGATGTCGTTCTCTTGAATATCCAGAAGATCTTCCACCTACATCAGTTATAATTACTTTCCATAATGAAGCCCGCTCAGCTCTTTTAAGAACAGTTGTGAGGTAAGAATTTTGAGATTTTACCCATACATAAACACTTATTTAGTAGTGTTTATTCAGGAAAAATTACAAATAAAATTGTGGTTACATAGCTTCAGATAAGGGGGTTCATTCACAATGTTTTTCCTATTTCTCGAGGAAAACATATGTTGTGGGTACTCACTGAGACATTTCTAATGAGTACACAACGTTTTCATGGAAAAATAAGAAAAACTGTCTACACTCCAACCTATCTTAAGCAAGCGGCTATGGGATAAGGCAAAATTGCTTGCTTAAAACAGGTGCTTGCTTAATAGAGGTTCGACTGAGTCCTGAGAAAAACTGTTTAGTCCTGACCAATGGTACTCGTCAGGTGGCTTGTATGGCCTGTAACATTACTGGACCATTCCAGAAACTAAGGAAATCTGATAATAAAGGTTTATAAATGGGGTTATCAAAACAAATAAACACCTTTGATGATTTACCCAGTCATTAATTTTTTGCACCTTTTCTCAAATTACTTTATTATCATTTGCCACGCTATGGGCAGATTCAGCAGATTCCAGGCAGACAACAAACTGATACTTTTTTTTTTTTTTCCTAGAAAATAGGATCTGACACTTCATGCAAATTTTCTCCTTAGGAGAAAATTTACATGAAGTGTCAAATCCTATTGTCTAGGAAAAATAAGAAAAAATATTTCAAAATGTTATCTGCTGAAAATTTTACTAGCATGCGAAGTGTTATTGTTAATACGGTAGGCTTAGCAAGACTTGTCATGGCCCATTCCATTTAACTCTTCCATTGCATTATGAAATATAATTTTTGCACCTCTGCTTAGTGGCAAACAAACAGTATTATTCATGTATTAAATGCACCTGCAAAATTTCATTTGTATAGAGTTAAAACAATCAGCAGCGACTACCTTACTTTCTTTTTGATGTTGGATTTTGTACACATTTTACTGGTTACCGGTCTCACCACACTGAATTCAAACATATCGATTTATACCAGGATCCAGTACATAAAAATAATAGACCTGTTCGTTTAGCTCTAATGCTTGGGTCTCACTAAACACCAAAATAGTCGGCCTCAGCGCTCCGAACTTTTACATAATGCAGAACCGACATAATGCAGTGCCGAAAAATCAATACAGCCGCAAAATATTGGCCGCTTAAACAATGGTTTTATGGAATTTCGGATATAATTTACCAGTCATTGGTTGTGTTAGACAGGTGCTTGCTTAATACAGGTTCATTTACATGGGAAATCATTTGGGGAGACCCAAAATGGCCGTTCAAGACAGGTGGGAGCTGAATAGAGGTGGCTGTAAGTACAGGTTGGACTGTACTTTTCTTTTGGAAAAAGTGCCTTATCTGGAGCTATGCCCTGTCCATTTTTATATCAACTTTCCTATGCAAATATATTTTACTGCATAAGTTCAGATGATCACCACATCTTGTAATTATATTCGAGTTCAGCGGGCCTGCCACATCTTGTAATTACCGTATATTCATTTGAGTTCAACGGGCCTGTCAACTGTATTCCGGTCATGTTGAGCCAGCGCCAAGATAAAAGGAAGGAAAAGAAGGACGGGATAGACAAGGAAAGGGCCAGAAACCCTGATGTTGCTTCAAGTTAAGCATGAACCATCCTGCCAAAATCCAGTGATGACAGAGTCAACCATCTGAAAGCTTCAGCAGAAGGGGCAACCTTCCTAACTCCCTATAGTTCCAAATAAGTGCTTTTTGCAACAAAAAACAACCCTAAGGTGTTTCCTATTTGTCTAGGAAAACATGTTGTGGTGACTCATTAGAAGCACTCTTATCTTCAGCTTTGACAGGGACATCCTTGTTGACAGAGAGCAATGAAAGGCACAAGTTCATGGATGAAAGTCACACAAATCCTCAGTTCTGAAAAGCCACTTTCCAATACTAAAAATTACATTCCCCTATACTTTATATAGGATGAAAAATCTTCTCAATACTGAATTCATTGTTAATACTGAAAACTCTCACCCATGGAAGTACCCTCACCCATATTCACCCATAATACATTTGGTAATCTTCTTTCATATGAAAATTTAGTCTGGAAGTTGTACTGGTAATTTTCACTGAAAAATTGTGACAATATATGGGTTTTCCTGACAGTTTATTAATCATTGCTAATGATGTGTTTTGTTTTTGTCTACAGTGTCTTCAGGAAAAGTCCAGCTCATTTAATACAAGAAATAATTTTAGTAGATGATTACAGTGATGATCGTAAGTACACCACAACCTCTTTATGACCCTATTACTGGGATCCAAAACTAAAAAACTGTTTAAGCAAAATAACCTTGTTATATATACAGGAATGTCGTTATAACGCTGTCCCTTATTACGCAGAAACATAACGCGGTTGGTCTGTGGCTCCCATTTTTTTCGTGCAGTTTTTTTCCCAATTTTGAAAGTTTTGCCCTTTTAGGCGGAACTCAGTAGTCAAAAAATCATTAGCCATGACCATATTCTCTCCGATTTACACATTCTGTTTTACCAAAGTGGTCATCAGTATTTTACCTTTAGGCTATTTCAGGGCAATTAAGATGTATCAGTTTTGTCATTCATCTACTATTCCTGGTGACAAATAAAGAATTAATGCTTAAAGTGCCAATTACAACTGCAGCAGAAAACAATTTTACTTGTATTTTTGTCAGAGAATAAAGTCTTGACATGTCATGTAAATCATCTGCCAAGCAGATAATTAACATGTAATGTCAAGACTTTCTTTTTCCTGAAAAATAAATAATTATAAATAAAAAGTTCAAAATGTCTGCTGCAAATTTTTGCATGGTGCTTTAAGGGTTAAAGTTTAAACTGTAGCTGTCAATCAGCTTTGATCTAGCCTCAGTACCAGTACAAACAAAATTGTATAGATTATGTAGAAAAATGACCATACAACATATGTATTAATGGAGAATTAAGATTTGGATGCCTTATCTGGAGACATGAACTATTATGAAACCCTCCTCCTTTACAAGTCCTGTCAGTCAAATGGACTTTTGAAAGCTATTTAGAATAATTATGGTACAGAAGTCAACATAAAGAATTAAATGTCACTTGTATCTTATACAGATGAAACTTATTTATATTCTGCAAGATCCATACATTGTGTAGGTGATAGGGGAGATCCAGGCCAGACTGTATGCATATACAGACTGACCTGATCTTCACTGGTTTCATTTTGTATAAGTACCATTTTCCCCACTTGTGAGTCCAACCTTGGAGAATATACTTTACATATATGCAATATTGTAGTTCAGTCAACCCTCTTTATACTGACACTCAATACAATGACAAAATTCGTTATAATGACAATTTGAATATCACGAAACCTTCGCTCAAAGGTGACGGTTAATGAGAAAATATGCAAAAAACATTGCATAAAATCTTCAAGGAAGGTATGTTTTGGATATTTGTTAGAATTGCCTCAGAGAGGCAATTCTAACAAATATCCAAAACATATGTTCTATGAGGAAATAAGAATAAAACAAGGCCTTTTTTTTACCTACCGGTATCATTCTGTCCATTAAAGATTCTTTACAACAGCAAATTCATTATAATGGCAATGTCTTTGGGAACAAATGCTGTTGTTGTTACGAGGGTTCACTGTACTTTTTGAAAAAAAAAAAAAAAAAAAAAGAGCTACACAATGAGAAAAAGTCTTTGGGCATTATGCAGACTGATAGCCCAAATTAACCTGCATATCTGCTTACAGAAATATTGGATACTGCAGAATATAATGAGGTATAGCAAAGTTTCTGAACAGAGTATGGCTTGGTTTGATGATCTTGATCTTTAACTTAGCTCTATATGAGGAGGAATTTAGGGAAAAACCGGCACAGTGGCTCAGTGGTAGAGCGTCCGCTTTGTGACCGGGAGGTTGCGGGTTGGATCCCCGGCCGGGTCATACCAAAGACTTTAAAAATGGTACTAGCTGCTCTTTTGCTTGGCGGTCAGCATTAAGAAAGTAGAGCTGGAACTGGTCAGCTCAGTGTCAGTATAATGTGACTGGGTGGAATATCATGTCAAAGTGTCTGGGGCGTGATATTTCAGTGAGGCAGCACTCTAAAAGTGAGCATTGAGCTCCCTGCCACATCCAGACACCGTCGCGATATGACTGAAAAAGGTTGAAAGGGACGTTAAGCCCAAATCAAACATACAAATTTAGGGAAAAAATTTTTTATTCTTCTACAAAAACATATGTTATGGGTAGATAGAAGGCACCACAAAAACATATGTTATGGGTAGATAGAAGGCACTTCTGTGCCTCAGTGAGGAACTTCTAATTAATACCCAAACATACATTTTCCTGGAGAAATGATAAACAATATAGATACTTTTCATGGAGAAATGAAAAAAAAAAGTCATACTATCTAGAGCTGTGATTGCTATTCACTTATGCCCTGTAGACCCCATTTCTCATTATGTAGCTCAAACATGTATGTGTTTTTTTATTATTGACAGCTTCAGATGGGGAGGAACTAGCAAAAATGAAGAAAGTCAAAATACTGAGGAACAACAAGAGAGAAGGTAAACATTTCAAAGACCTCTGTTTTTTTTTTCTGTGACATACGCACTATCTGGTGGTGTCAGTGTTGAAGTTTAAAATTTGTTTAACACTCAGTATCCTTAAGAATTTCAGCAGATGACATTTTGAAATATTTTTCTTTTTTTTTTCCAGAAAATAGGCTTTGACACATCATGCAAATTTTCTCCAAAGGAGACAATTTGCATGAAAGGTCATAGCCAATGTTCTGTAAAAATATGGAAAAAATATCAGTCATCTGCTGAATTTGCAAAGAGAGTGGGAAAGGTTAAAGACTTACAATTTTCTAAACCTACTTGATTTCATATCACATTGGTTCATTTGTACAGAAGGTCAAACTAGTGTATTCAGTCCAACCATGAGTTCTGTCAGTACCCACCCTCAATCCTTCTGTGACTACTCCGTTTAAACGAATGTTTGCTGCTGAAAAATTTAGTTTGATCACAAGAGTTTTGAAGCGCCCTCTGTATGCTTCATTCTACCCAAAATTAGTGATCCAATCATTTTTTGCAACATGAATGTAAATGGCAGTTTCTTTTGTACTGGCACATATTATACGTTGCAATGAATAACTAACTCAGGAATGAATGATGACTTCCTTAAACAGTTTCTACACTTGAAATTTTTGTAGTCTGCTAATAAATATTAACTGAATATTTATGACAAGCAATAATTTGTCTCGTCAATTTTCTTCAGAGTTCCATCATTTGAAATTTTAACTGCACATTACATTAACCTATAGATAATGTGCTACATTCTATTCTGCCCATACCTTCCACAGAAAAAACGACAGAAACATCGTCCCATACAGTCTTAATCCAAAAGTCCTTTAGGCAGTCACCTGTGTGACATATTCCCGCTCTTTTGATCACATGTCAGTTTCTTTTCTGTGGACAAAGAAAGTAAACAGGAAATTTTTCTCCGGGTGAAAAAATTCTATTTTTCTTTCTTTTTCTCCAGTTGAAATTTATTCTTTGTTCTTCTTTGGTTCCTTTAACCAGCCTTTTTTTTTTTCATACTATTTTTTGTTGAAATCGTTTTTCGATTTCTTGAAATTATCCTTCGCTTATTCAACATAATGGGTTTTCGCGACTATCATGACTATTCATCTGGGTGTATGTGGTCATATCAAATCGCATTGGAATAATCATCTTCAGTGTATTAATTGTTCTCGTTGTTCCAGGGAATCAACATGCTCCACATGTAGTTTATGGTCCGATTCTATCTGCGATCTAGCAGAGAGGAGAAGAACTTACGCTTCGAGAAGTGGGTCATGTCCAAAAAGAAGAAGATTGTCAACCTTGTCTGACTCGTCAGATAAGAGAAAATAATGGGAACACTACCCCATATGGCCCGGCTGCCAGGGGGAAGATCCATTAAGGTGGCAATTCCAAGGGTTTGTGTCCCATCGGGAGTACAAGTCCACCAGTCACTGGCCACCGGCCACCGACCATTAGCCCAATGGACAAGCAGATAAATCATGGGTCAGAATGTCACAGGTCATTGACTACCGGTCACTGACCGCCGGGCAAATGGGCATTATACAAGAATTTTCAAGTCAGTCAATCTCGGGTCAACGGCCATCCTGCCACCGGTCATTGGACTTAGAAAATATCTACACAGGGGAAGTCAATATTCACCGGCCATCGGTCATATGACTTTATATCAATCTGCATTTATGTGACTTATGCCATGGCATAGAGTTCACTAATAATAACTCAAAAAAGAGTTTTATTACGTCTTCCCAATGTTGTAATTGATCCGCCTCACAACAACGGGAGATAGGACAACAGACTTTTAGATTTCCCTCTCTGGTCGTATTTCCAGGAGAGATCGCTCTAGAAATAAACATAAATCCAAGAAGAGGAGGTGATATAGATCGTTTTCTACATCTTCCTCTTATCCCTGGAATAGTAATATGTCTATCCCAATGTTGTAATTGAATCGTCTGACAACAACTGGAGATAGGACAACAGAACTTGCAGACTCCCCTCTTGGAACATATTTCCAGGAGGGATTAGTCTAGAAGCAAATTAAATCCAAGAAGAAAGGAGACGAAGATCATTCTCTACACCCTCTTCTTCTGGATCTGTATATTTAGACTATTGCTAAGAAGCAGTTATCTAAAGATCCAGAAAATATCACAAGAAAGAAGAATATATTCATCTTCGTCTTCTTAATTATGTGATAATCAGTTCCATGATTATGGCAGAGAATTAAATTGACATTATCCACTGGCTGCACAGAATCCGAGTATTCTACAGCCTATGGAAATACTAATGTCCATACATACTATATGAACAGACTTACAAGCTCTATAAGGACTCGGGTTCTGTCCTCTGATAGGGCAATCAATAAATTCAGGCTATGCCTCCGGAGTTACAGGCCAAACGATGAGAGGGCTCCGGTGAAGCCTTTATCTGGTATTGTGCTCCTAAAGGAGTTGCGTGCGACTCTATTATTACTAGTGCATAAATCTAAGTTAGTTAAATATATTGCCAAATGTCTCCAAAGCAAATTGACATGGAGAAATTGGCAAAGATGATATGCTCCAAAAATATTAGTATCTTCCTTGACACAGACTAAATTTTTGATAGAGCTAGAAACAGTATTTTATTACAGCCCGCAAACATATAGCGATAAACTCGCATTCGTATATATATTTTTTTTCTCTGCTGCTTACTTATGTATGCAATAACAGACAATGTCCCTATCGGCTCTTTAGTGACTGATTGAAACTGTAGCTAAGTCTGTTAAACATATGACGGTTATGTCTATGATCTTAGCTACGGAGAATTTCAAGTTAGACATGATGCGGTGCTGTCCATGTCTAAGATTTATTGGATAATTCCAACCATGAGTTGCGAAACACTCCATTAATTCTAAACCTTATTTGATAACAGTTAAGGAAGTGCCAAGTGCGAATTTTAAGTCCAGAAGCTTCTTGACAACTTCCTCTGTTGCTACTACCATACAACAAAGTGACTTCTGGCTTCTACGATCTTAAGAAACCGAAGCAGCCAAATTAACTTTTAGACCTCAGTAGACACATCTGTATAGGCTTAAAGGCAGACACTTATCAAGTCATACTTATCAAGTAGAAATAAGGATGTTAAGAGAATTGGAAATCAGAAACAGTTCCCCTTCTCTAAGCAAAACTTATCTTCCACAAATTATAAGTCCAACTCTTCACACTGCTAGTCCTACCACGTCTAGGCATTCCAGTGTGAGGAAGATAGGCCCATTTGTGGAACAATAGGAGGAATTGACAGACAACAAATGGATTCTCTCTATTGTTCAAAATGGATTCAAGATCCTATTCAAGTCTTTCTTCTCCTATTGGATGTTCCGATAGATCTGATTCAATTCTTCCCATTATTACGAGAAGAGTTTGCAAACTTCTCAAGAAACCGGCAGTGGAAAGGGTACAGAATCCGGGACTCCCGGTTTTTACTCTCGAATATATAGTGCCGACTTTTACTTGTAAATGGAAGTCATGCTTAGTAATAGATATTTCCTACGAAATATATATATAAACAAAGTATTTTAAGATGGAGACAGTCAAGTAAGTAAGACAGTCGATATGTCCAACAACTGGCCTGCCTCCAGAGATCCGACGGATGCATATCTTCATGTTCCGATACATTCGAAATCCAGAAAATACCTTCTGTCCGTCTACAAATATCAGGTGTTTCTGTTCACGGCCTTACCGTTTGAAATGTTCCTAAGCCGTGGATTTTCACAAATTAATCAGTGTAATAGCAGCACTATTACGACTACGTGCCATATCTCTCTTCCCGTATCTAGACAAGTGGCTAATAAGAGATCTCTTTTGCAATCGACTTATCTAGCACACAAATTCACTATTAAGTTACAAATCCGAAAGGCATATCATAGAAGTCAGATTTGATACTAACATAATTCACAGTTAGGTGTGAAATTTCTAACTTAACATAATAGTCAGAATATCAGCGAACTGAGTTAAGCTCTTATTCTGAACATTTAAATAATTCTTTCTTAATTTCTAGTTTTGGCACGAACTTTCTTTCTTTTTTGGGCAAACTCAGTGCACAAGTAGACTTAAAATTATAGGCAGACTGCATTTACAATATCTGCAATTTGCCTAATTTTGGTCTGGAAACCTTAAATTCTTTTTTATATCATCAGGTAATGATTAACAGTATGATCAAAATTCCAATAGAAATGGTGGATGAACAATAATCCATTCGTTCAAGGAATGTCCATTCATCCTCCAGACCCCAAAATATTTCCTTATTCGGATATTAGTCAATATGGGAACTCATCTGGAACAATGAGTTTTTCCTTTCATGGTTACTGATCGGTGGACCAATTCCAGTTCCATATCAACACGTTGGAAATAATGGTCATTCTTTTCTCACTGATAAAAACTTATAAGTCTATTCATCATTCTTGTGTTAAGTTTTTCTACCAACAACACAACAGTGGTCTCATATATCAATAAGCTAGGAGGAACAAATTCTACCAGCCTATGTGTAGAGGTATGGAATATCCTCCAATGCTGCCTAAAACATTATATTGTCCTTAGGTTTTGTCATATACCAGACAAATTAATGTTTTGGCAGATACGTTACTGACTATCGACAAATAGTCAAAGCAGAGTGGGATTTGGATAGATTGATATCAAATTCAATTCCAAATCTTCATCCATTCAATCTGGATCTGTTTGTGATGAGTTTCAGTCACAATCTTCCACTTTATGCACTCCCAGTTCTGGACAATCAAGTCTGCAATAGATGCATTTTCCATGAACTGGATTAATATTCATGCTTATGCATTTCCTACAACAATACTGTCTCCTTCTCTCCTGAACAAGATAAGCCAATCTCAGTGCAGAATGATTTTTATAGCTCCTCTTTGACCGTAACAAATATGGTTTTCAGAGGTTTTATAATTACTTGTCTCAGCTACAGTTTGTCTTCCACTCTTTCCAAGCTATTAACACAAGCAAAGGAAAGTCCAACATCAAATCTCCCAGTACTTGACCGTCAAGCCTGGGAGTTATCAAGAAATCAGTTAGAGATAGAAATTTCGCAAACGTTGCAGTTTTTATCTCCAAATCAAGCAAACATCAATTCAGAAAGTCTATGACACAAAATATATCGTATATACCCGTTTGTGTCATAGAAAGGAGATCAATCTGGTTTCGGCGCCTTTTCCTGTTATAGCCAATTTCCTCTTCTACCTTTTTATTTGAGTAAAAGATTCAGAGGAGTACTAGTAAGGCTAAAGATATATATCTAGTACTTTTAAATTAATTAAATTAAGACTGGTTATAAATCGGATTTAACCCTGTCTTCTCAGAATTAATAAGATCTTTGAATTACAACGCACTGCTCAAGGATCTAGTACTCCTTAATAGGATTTATTTTGGGACTTAGTCTGTCTTCAGAAAGCCCCATATGAACCTTATATAAAGCTTCTAACTCCACGTTAAGACAGCCTTTCTTTTAACTCTTGCCATTGCCTAAAGATAAACGAGATTCAGACCTTGGCAATGGATTCAAATCAATTAAGATTCAATCGATCTGATAGATCAGTATCTGATGGTTCATCTGGGTTTATGGCTAAGAATCAGCTTCAGTCCATTTGTCCAGATCATAATCCTATCCCTATTTAGCCTATATATGTTAAAGGAACATTCCAATAGACTTTTTTGCCCAACAGGAGCCTTAAAATTCTATCTTAAATGACTAAACCTTACCGTCAAAATAGAACTAGACTATTTCTACCAATTAGAGGCAAACAGAATATTTTCTAAATCCTCTGTCTCGAGATTGTTTTTTAATAATATTAAACTTGCCTACAGGAAACTTAACCGTTAAGATTTTCCCATCTTTAAGATTAAGTCCATGAAGTTAGGGCTTTATCTTCCTCTTGGGCCTTTTGTTCGATAAGTTTCGCTTAAGAACAGCAATATGAAATCAATCTTCTATATTTACTAAGCTCTATCTAAGGGATATATCTTTGCAACTTAAAACCTGCTTTATTTGGGCCAATTGTTGTGTCCCCAAAAAATGGTGGGGGCCAAATTAACAGGGCCTTGGATGCCTTAAGAAGATTAACAGCTTCCAAACCCTATAATACATATATTAAGGTTACTAATATCTTATATATATATGTCAGAATGCACTTACTCTTAGGATTTATATCAAGAATGAGCCTATTCTAAAGTTTCCTGAGCCTTAATCCAGAAGTGGAGGGATCTACTTGTTTTTGTGTTAGAATTGGGAGCTCCTTCCCACCTAATTGGCGAATTCTAGCACATTATCTATAGTTTAATGTATTGTGCAGTTAAATGAAAGTTTTTAAAAGTAAAACATATTTTAACAAGCAATACTTAACCTATAGATAGATAATACCACATCCCTGTCCCCCCCTTAGCTCTTCCCTTTAGATCTTTACATCAAAGAAACTGACACATGATCAAAAGAGTGGGAATATGTCACACAGGCGACTGCCTAAGGGACTTTTGGATTAAGACTGTATGGGACGACGTTTCTGTTGTTTTTTCTGTGGAAGGTATGGGCAGAATAGAATGTAGCACATTATCTATAGGTTAAGTATTGCTTGTTGAAATATGTTTTACTTTTAAAAACTTCATTTTTGTGCATTAAGCGACCTCCCAGTAGGCGTGTCTGCAGGTTTTACTGACAGCTCTTTTGTGATGCTTGTGTCGACAGTTGTTCAATCTTTGTATTGATACCCTTGCTTGTGTGCAATTCTAATGCCTGTTTACATTTTAAACACACATGTTTATCAGCATTCCTTTGATTGCTGTGTATACAGAAATGGAACCCAAAGATAGAAGGAACGGTAAAGCTAGAGAAATAAAGAAGCACTATTTAACATTGCATAAGAAGCACTATTTAACATTGCATAAGAAACAGTCAATACAAAGTTTGTACAGCTTTTTTTGTGGTGAAGAAAGAAAGATAAAGAACTAAATGCTAATGGTTTAGGTAATTAATTTCAGCCACAACACATCATGATTATCACTGCTGACCGCAAGTGAAAGTTTATCTTTGCTTTTTATAATCATTTTTTTTTATCCCATACAGACTTGACACAAGTAAAATAACAAAAACTGTGCTAGAAATTGTTGTTTCTAAACGGCAGAGCTACATTGAAAACATGTTCTTGAATAATTTCAACCACGATTACGTTGTCAAAATGGTTAGTTTTTCCATCATGTGTTGATCACGTGATCAAGATTGTTTAAATGATAGGTCATATTTGTAAATGTTTATATTGCTGATACAAAATGTGACCATCTCAATGTGGAAGCCCTACTCATGATAGGCAGATATGTGCACTCAGCTCTTATTACTGTTCCTGTTCATATTTTATTCACCTGGGCCCAGTTGTTCAAAGCTAACGACGTCGTTAGTTAACGATTTGTTAAAATTTACATCAAGTGATACGCAAATATGCTGAAATTTTTTGCTGAAAAAATGTGAGTAGCTTTTGCAGTGCAAAAGCTACTCACATTTTTTCAGCAATAAATATCAGAATATTGTATATTTGAATCCGCTAAAACAGTTAACGAAATGACCCTTAACGAGCTCGTTAAGCTAACGACGCTTTGAACAACTGGGCCCTGTACAAAAGTTCAGGAAGAAGGAAGAGCTATGCTTTGCAACCATTGTTGGTATCAGCATCCACAAATGTTCAAGTTTTTGAAGATCTGAATCTCCTGAAAGCAAGAATTGGTTATTCAGAACTAACTTCAGGTGCTGGTCCAACATTTTCTTCTATGCAGGTATCCTTCTGTCCAAAAGTAACCTTTAAATCGGTGTGTGTGTGTGTGTGTTTGAGAGACTTTAGATTTCTGCATGTGCATGAGTGTGTGTTTGTATGTGTGTGAAACAGACAGAGACAGACAGATAGACCTAACATTTCTGATTGCAGATGTGCGTTAAAGAGTTAAGTTGTATAGTCATTGAAATTAGTGTTTGCTTTGTTATTTTCATACAGGTTTAATGAGATCACGTGTGAAAGGAGCTGATATGGCCAAGGCACCAGTTTTGACATTTCTTGATAGCCATTGTGAATGTAATACTAACTGGCTAGAACCTCTTCTGGCAGAAGTTAAAAAAGTAAGCTTTATCTTATTGACTTTGCTACCATAAGATGAAATAGTTCTAGGTAAAGGCTCAAAATAACCGTAACATTGCTGATTGGGCCATAAAACTCCAACTCAAGCCGGGCTCGGTAGCTCAGTTGGATACATGTCCGACTGGAGACCAGGGGGTCGCGGGTTCGACCCTCGCCGAGCAACATTCTTTCGTGGAGATTGATCATGAAATATTTTCTACGTCATTCTCTCCTTTCCGCTGATTCAAGAAGGGTCAGTTTCTTGCGAAAGAATGTGCACAATACTGGTTAACCGCTTAGAGGACTAAGCCTGCCCAGTAAATGTGTGGTTAGGTAAACTGACTGGCTCGACATGATCCCATTGGGTTGACTGGGCCGTAAAACCTCAAACAAACAAACAAAAAAACTCGAACTCAAAGCTCAAAATTCATATGGATATGCCTAAGAATTAACACAGTATTTGGACCTACTGGAATTCATATAGTGAAAAAGAAAGATGGCTTATGTGGAAGGTGACCTGGATCTATACTGTATATGGAAAAGTACAGTCGACTCTCGTTATCTCGAAGTCCATGGGACTCTCAGAAACACTTTTGAGATATCCATACCTCGACATATCAGATTTGCGGAATTGAGGAACACAATAAATCGAACAACCACATTTTACATATGCATATGTAATTTGACTCCTTAAGTTAGAGATATAATGAAAGTATTGTGGAAAAGAGGAGAAATTGCTCCTATGGAGCAATTTCTCCTCTTTTCCACAATATTTTGTAACCTGTTGTTAGATTTCAATGTTAAAACAGGGACCAGATTTTCACTTCGAGATAAGCGGTTATTCGAGATAAGCAAGGTCGAGATAACGAAAGTCCACTGTATTGGTTTTACTAGTGTACCTCATCATAACATTTAATGGTTGAAATGAGCTTCACCATCAGAAAACATACCTTGGGATCAGGGCTCTGGAAATTTTGAAATCTGAATCGGTCCAGCCGATGACGATGACGTCATCAATGAGCCCATTTCCAAAAAAGAAATATGTATATATCCCCTGTCATGAAAACAAATGACAATTGGCAGTCCTATAACTCCTTTTAAATAATACACCTCAACTCCTTTATATGACGGAAGTCCGAGTATAACGAGCATGATCAAAGCTGGCGTCATCAATAAATACAGTCAGGTATGTAAAAAGAAAGAAAAAAAAACAAACAAAAAAAAACGGTTTTGTTGTTATTTCCACCTCCGCAGGGTTTTCCTAAACTATTTATAAACAACTGATTCCTGTCTTGTATAAGCGCTAAGACGGCGGGAAACAGGAGAGACGGAACGAAACGACTTTCATGGACCTAATTAGGTCTAATAAAAAAGGCCTGCGCCACGGGCGGTTTTGCAGTTTTCAATGTTTCAAGATTTGATCAGACTGCTTAAATTTTAAGCACTGACCAATCTTGTCTAGCGCAAGTGGTGCATTACTTATTTTTACCGTGAAATCTACCTTGAATTATACTCGCGTGTTACGGCTATCAACAACAAAAAAAAAAAAGAAAAAAAAAAGAAGCAATCAATAATACTCAGATCAGAAGCCGTTGTATGCGACATCTGATCAGGACGTACACGGTTTGGGAATTCATTTATCAAATCTGGGACCGACAAACTGTGTTGATCAAAACAAAAAAGAAGAGGAAGAAAACGGGTGCGTTCAAGCGGTGCATTCTTTTATCACTCTCAGTAAAGCGACCTTTAATCTTTTGGACACGCCGACTGCACCTGGATGTTTTGCAGTCTCAGTGTATTCACACATGTCACACAAACGGATTAATTATCAGACTACCGTTACTGATGATTCGTGTTAATCGCTTGTTTACCGCACAAAGGTCAGTGGAGTGTTGATTTTTTGACAATGTTTGGATAATGACGTAATTAATCTGTGCTGCGGTAGGTTGTCGTTATTCAGCTGTCTCTCCAATATACATGTCAAATGACCGTTTAGAGCCTTTTAACTACCATAATATCGCATTTAAAAGGTGCGCGGACTTTGTCAGTTTGGGAAGACTTGACCGTTTGTGATTTTTTAGACATCATTGATTCGTGAAAATTGGTTGGTTGGGGAAAAAATGGGGTTCAAGGCACAAACCTGTTGGACCGATTTATTAGCGTTTTGGGGTGTTTGAAATCGCTCCAGAATTCTTAATTTCCGTCCAGACCGGCTATTTTTCCAGTTTTCCTGAGCCCTGCCTTGGGATATGTGTACCCAGCAAAGATTCAAATCAGCCTGTACATTCTGATCAAAATTTTCACTGGACAAGGTGGGCACCCATAGCCTAGTGGATAGGAGAGTTGACTCCTAATCCATTAGGTTTCTCAACACTGTGGTTCGAGCCTTGCTTGGGTCACATGTGGGAAAGCCAAGTTCTGCTTACAGATGGTCAGGTGGTTTTTCCCTGGGATCTCCGGTTTTCACCCACCTTTGATGAATGATCAGCTTGATATAAGTGAAATATTCTTAAAAGGGCTCTAAAACCCAAATCAAAAAAAGAAAAAAAAAAAAAATGTCTCTGGACATGTTAGATAGACAAGGATGCAAATTTTCTTCACGTGACAATAAAGACTCAAATCAGACTGCAAGGATGTGCAGGCTAATTTGAGTCTTTGTTGGGCATACATGTCAGAAAGTATGTTTACTCACACTGCAGTTCATTGGATACCTGAAATCATAATGTTCTTGCTTTTGTATTTTTATCAGCATAAAAGTCAGTATTATCAAGTATAGGTTATAGCTCCAAATAAGAAAGGGTATTCAGACTTGTTTGTTTCCATAAAATGTATTTTGTTTTGAATTGCCAATCTGATTCAATTTTAACCCTTGTCCTGCTGAATAAATTAAATTGCCATGCCCACTTCTAATTTTGCAGCCAATCAGATTACTTGATCTGGATTGTTGCTATAAATTGACATACTGCATGACAAACAGTGCAGATCTAGATCAGTTGGCTTCTTCAGAAGCCAACTGATCTGGATCTACACTGTTTGCAAAGGCAGGGTATATCCGGGTTCAGCATGACACATGGGTTAATAAGTATGCACAACATACCTTTTTGGAAAACAAAAATAAAAATGAATAAGAAAAATAACTTTTAGGTAAAACTGGCTGATCCGGCGCTATGTTTACCATCCAAGATGTTTAACACCACTATACATCGGATAATTCCCCACCTCAAATTGTGACTGTTAAAGCTGTGTATCTTTGTTTCAGAATAAACATAATGTGGTGAGTCCTATAATAGACGTGATCAACATGGATAACTTTGAGTATATTGGAGCATCTGCAGATTTGAAAGGAGGTGAATATGCTAATACAGCTCTGTTTAGTTCCATCTACCCTTTTACCCTTAGTATGTGGACAGACAGTCCTGAGCAAATCATGTAGCTCCATTTACAGTCGACTCTCGTTATCTCGAATTCCAAGGGTCTCTTTGAAACACTTCGAGATATCCGTACCGCGACATATCAGAGTTGCAGAATTGAGGAAAACAATACATCAAACAACCACAATTAACAAATGAATAAGTAATTTGTCTCCTGAAGTTACAGATATATTGAAAATATTGTGGAAAAGAGGAGTAAGGAGCAATTTCTTCTCTTTTCAACAATATTTTGTTATCCCTTGTTAGATTTCAATCTTAAAAGAGGGACCAGATTTTCACTTCGAGATAAGCGGTTATTCAAGGTAAGGGAGGTCGAGATAATGAGAGTCAACTATTATTTATACTAGAGCTAGGGTATATCAGCTATGAAATGACTACTAATGGTCTAAAAAATTCCTCACTCTCAGACCAGTTTAAATCCACAACCCTCTATTTGCAGATTTAGAGCATTATACATTATTCTTCTTAAACCAGTGATAAAACTGTAGGAGCATAGGTAGTTGCGACAAAATGTTTTTCATTAAATCATGATAAAACTTCACACATTTACTTCTTCTGAGTAAATCACTATGTATATATAGATATTTTATGTGGATGGTAGCGACCTTTATCAGAATGTTCATTTGAGCAGTTTAGGGAGCAGTAGGATTTTACAATGTTCTTAAATTTCAGGATTTGACTGGAATTTGGTATTTAAATGGGACTATATGACGAATGAGGAGAGAAATTGGAGGTTAAAAAATCCAGTTGACCCAATCAAGTGAGTGTGATTTTCTTTTCTTTAATCTGTTGGCCATGTCATACAAAAATGTGTTTTTAGGCATATGCAGACTGTGAAGGTCCCAGGTGCAGTATTTTCATGTCTTTTTGTTACCAACTTACAGAGCTCACTGGGTTCTGTATGAAATTTGAACAGCAAAAACCCTGATGAGATGGTGCAGATGTACAGAAAGACCTGTTTCTGTGTATTTCTCACATGCTCAGAGACACCATTTCAGCTCCAGATAAGGCGGTACTGATATTTTTCTTATTCACAAAAAACTAATTGTGTACTCTGAAGCGCCTTGCCAAGGCACTTCTAATGAGTACCGTATTAATCCGCCTATAAGACGGGGATTTTTCCCAAAAAAAAGCCCCCAAAAATCCAGACCCGTCTTATAATCAAGGTCTTTGGCCATATCGGTATTTTCGGCAAAGTCCGGTGGTGCCACGTGGTCACGGAAAATGCCGATCTTCGAAACCGGTAGAAGGATATAATGTTTACCTTCGTCCCTTGATAGAAATAGCAGCAAGGTAATTTTTTAGGTGAAGTACCGAATTTTTCTGTGTATTACTCGCACCCGTGTATAACACGCACTGAATATTTGCTAAATAGTTTTGAAATAAAAAAAAGATGTTCCCATGTAAAACACGAAGAATTTATCAGTGTTTTATTAACTAAGTTACCAGATACTAAGTGTGTCAAATTTCACTAGGATTGAGTTGAAAATGGCCGAATTCGGAAGGTTTAGAGTAGAAACAGGCCGAATTTACGATAATGCTAACTGAATTTTCATTGTGCAGCTCTGTTACCATGGGCCTCAGGCAACTTGATGTAGTGTAGGCAGTTTTTTGCTTCCCCACTGCAGACGCTATGACAATAAAAATGTAGTTATTTCTTTTGTGTTCTCATAATTAACACCTTCTTTGTGTCACTTTGTGTCACTTTCTTAACTGAGACGTGAAATTATCAACTCAGTGCCTCAGGGCAATGTAAACAACAACTAAAGTCGACTAGTTGTCATTCTGACTGCCAATTAACCAATTAAGTGCACAGATGTATGCTGGTATTTTTTTTGTTTTTTTTCTTTATCATAAACATTGTTTATTTCAAACAATTTTTTTGGTAAGTTGGAAGAAAAGTTAAAAAAAAAGAAAAAAGATAAACATATGGTAAGAAAATAAAAGATAAAATGCAGATGACCGATCTACCTACCTCAAAAGCCCAGTTGGTTTTGTTTATTATCAATAATTTTAATAATTGCAAAAAAATAAATACTTTTTTATTTTTTCAATGTATGATCGTTTGTGCCAATATTTATGTTCTACCAAATTTATTTCCTATTTTGAACTACAATAAATCAGTTGTGCAGGCTGATTTATTCAAGTTACGGTGTGAGACTTGTCAAAGTCCGGTAATCAATACAGATTCATATGCATATGCCTGTTTGAGTAGTTTCCCTTTGAAGAGATCACATGATCAGCAAAATAAAAAAGCGTAAACAAAAAAGAGCATGGACATGAAAAGGATATCAAATTACTGCAAATCAGATGGAGTTGCTTGTTTTGAGCCGACAGAACCATGGTATGGGCGAGATAGGTATAAAAAATCATGAATATCTCATAGCAATCATTCTATTTCACATTTTTACCGGGCGATCGTGAATGTCATGAGTTTTCGCGACCAATTATCTTGGCGATTTCTGTCCCGATTTTGGTGTTCCTATAAATAATACACATCGGATTTTTGTAAACGTTTTCTGGGTAAATAAGGTGCGTGTTATACACAGTTAAATACGGTATGCATGCTTGTAAGTGGTGTTCGAAGTTTTTTTAATTGTACTTTAGGATTTTCTGAGTGGCAGGGAATATCTCCGACAGGCGACTTTTTTTAACCCGTCTTATAATTAAGTAAAAGCAATATCCTGCCTGGAAAGGGCCCAAAAACAGCCCCCGTCTTATAAACGAATCGTCTTATAGGCGGATTAATACGGTACCCACATCATAAGTTTTTTTGGAGAAATAAAAAATATTTTTCTGGGCCCAGTTGTTCAAAACTAATGATGTCGTTAGTTAACGATTCATTAAAATTTACATCGAGTGATACGCAAATATTTTGAAATTTTTTGCTGAAAAAATGTGAGTAGCTTTTGCAGTGCAAAAGCTACTCACATTTTTCCAGCAAAAAATATCAGAATATTGTATATTGAATCTGCTAAAACAGTTAACGAAATGACCCTTAACGAGCTCGTTAGCTAACGACGCTTTGAACAACTGGGCCCTGGTATCTCCTTTTACCTAAAGCTATGAGCTGTCAGACGTGGCCCATATGAACCATGTCATGCAAAGAATTAACTTAGGACATATGTATGTAAGCACAGATTTCACCCATCCTGATCTGAGCTATTGCTTTTTCTGTAGATTCTAAAATATTTAGTCTTTCTGACACTGGAAGCATTTATAAGAATGTGCAAAAGGTCCCATTTTACTGTGTCAATAAAAGATCTAACAGATCTGATCTCAAGTTAAGGTGATAATTTCACTGCAAAAAAAAAAAAAAACAGAAACATTAACAGGACAGAAATTAATAACTGTTTTCCAATTCAGATCCATGATAAAAATATCGCCTGGTCATATGCTGGTGGAAATAAAATGTTGGTGCCCATGAACTGTCAGTAAAACAGGAATACAAACTGATAAAATGCCAGTCAATAAAACAGTAATACAAACTGATAAAATGCTAGTCAATAAAACAGGAATTCAAACATAAAATGCCAGTCAATAAAACAGGAAATCAGTCTGATAAAATGCCTGTCAATAAATCAGGAATAGAAACTGATAAAATGCCAGTCAATAAAACAGGAATACAAACTAATAAAATGCCAGTCAATAAAACAGGAATACAAACTAATAAAATGCCAGTCAATAAAATGGGAATACAAACCAATAAAATACCAGTCAATAAAAGAGGAATAGAAACTGATAAAATGCCAGTCAATAAAACATGAATACAAATAATAAAATGCCAGTCAATAAAACAGGAATATAAACTATTAAAATATCAGTCAATAACAGGAATACAAACTGATAAAATACCAGTCAATAAAACAAACACAAACTGATAAAATGCCATCTGATTGTGTTTGTTAAAGGCTGCAAATCATCTGCAAATGTCAATGGTGATGTGCATTTTCCATCAGCTACGATAGAGGAATGAAAAATGTTTATAAACAATGTCTAATTCCAGCTGGGAAGATTGGAAAAGAAATAGTGATCATAGGCTGATTTGTCTGTGCCTAGTATAGTATATAGGCTGATCTGTGCATGGTATGCATTATGTGTATGCTGACTGTTTGCAGCTCACATATGAAACACGAAAATGCCTGATGTTTGTATTCCAGGACCCCAATGATAGCTGGTGGTTTGTTTACAATAGACAAGAGTTGGTTTGAGGAGCTGGGTAAATATGATATGGCAATGGATGTATGGGGAGGAGAAAATCTAGGTGAGTTAACAGGAGGAAATGGTTGAAACTTAGTTAACACTTACCATGCTGGGTAAAAATTTCAGTAGACATTTTGAAATATTTTTCTTATTTTTCCAGGAAAATAGGCTTTCATATTTCATGCAAGACAATTTGTATGAAATGTAAAACCAATGTTTTCTGGGGAAAAAAAATAAATATATTGTCAGTTTATTGTCTGCTAAATTTGCACAGGGAGTGGTAAAGGTTAAGCTCTGTGGACAAGATTTAAGTTAAGACTGTGTATATTTATTAACAAGCAAGAAATGTGGATAGTATTTTCATCAAGGACACAACACTGTGGTCACTGCAAGATTCCAACTTGGGACCCCTGGACCTCGAATTTAATGCACTACAGTTGCTCTCAAGTGCTTGCAGATTGTTGAATCTTACATTTAGGAAAAAGCAGAGGCCCAGTACAGCCTGCTTTAATGGTCACACAGTGTACATGTATGTCTGAAACAGTAATATCAGAAAGAATAAAGATCTTACCAGATGTTGAAGATGTGGAGGCTTGAAAGTGTCTTTGTTGTTTGACCATTACCACTCTGGGCTAATTCAGCAGACGACAAATTGGTGATATTTTTCCCAGAAAATAGGATTTGACATTTCATGCAAATTGTCTCCACTGGAGACAATTTGCATAAAATGCCAAATCCTGTTTTCTGGGAAAAATAAGAAAAAATATCACCAATTTATCATCTGCTGAAAATTTTACCCGGAGTGCTAAGTGTTAATGGATCTTTTCTAAATTTACCTTAAATTTTCAGACACCTCATCTCTTTACTATACTTGTCCAGAACTTCGAACAAGTAATCCAGATGAGTGGCAAACTGTAGAACCTGATCAGATGCTGCATTTTGGGCTTACATCTGGCATGTCTTTTCATCCACCATGACCAAAGATAAACACCTTTTTTTTCAACTAGAAGTATATGTATTTTCTTATTTCTCCATGAAAACATATGCTATGGCATCCCAATCAGATTTTCTTGTTGAAATTATTCTGAAAAGATGCCACAACAAATGTGTTCTTGGAGAACTAATATTTAATTGCATAGCTGTAGATATATTTTAATTATTTCTCCCAGAAAAAAAAAACAACATGTGGGTACTAATTAGAAGTGTCGGCTATGCACTTCTAATGAATACCAACAGCATATGTTTTCATGTAGAAATAACAGAAATCTCTTATCTAGAGCTCTGTATGTACATGTATCTCTAGATACCCTGTTCATCTGGTACTAATCTGTTCATGTTTCTGTGTGTTGCAGAGATATCATTTCGGGTGTGGTTGTGCCATGGATCATTAGAAATTATTCCTTGCAGTAGAGTTGGTCATGTGTTCCGTAAACAACATCCGTACACATTTCCAGGTGGTAGTGGCAATGTTTTTGCCAGGTAAATCTTATTAATATGTTTGTATACATATTGAATGAGTAGTCATGCCAGGTAAGGTATTAATTTAGAATATTAGCAAACATATCTTGTTGTCATTCATTTGAATCCCCATTCAAGGGCGAGAGTACCTACAAGATAATATAATGCATAATGCAAGAAAGAACCTTATGTCATGTGCAAACAACGAAAGCCTAGGTCAGCCTAAATCTGTGTGATATGATCAGAGCTTCTCTGTTCATTGATACAGTCTACAGTTTTTTAATTGCTCTTTAAGTGGGCAACAAAGTACCAGGGCCCAGTTGTTCAAAACTAACGAACGTATCGTTAAAACTGATCATTAAATATGGTGTATATGCTAATATTTTTGCTGAAAAAATGCGAGTAGCTACATCGGATGATGCCGGGGGCATATAGTTTTTCGGTTTTCCGTATGTGCGTATGTGGGTATGTGCGTACAAATGTACGTCCTTCTGTACGAATGTGTGTTTGTACGTACATCCGTACATACGTGATCCTGTTAGACTGAGGTTAAGACATTTGTACCAGGTAGAATTTTGTAGTTTTATAGTCAGGTACCCTACAGCGGGGGCATCTGTGTACTGTGGACACATTTCCAGTTTCAGCAAAAATACCTGTGAACAAGATATTATACTTACTAGAACAGTTAACATTTTGACTACTTATGAGCTTGTGAAGCTAACAATGCTTTGAACAACTGGGCCCAGAGCTTTCTCTGTTCATTGATATAGTCTATAGCTTCTAATTTTTCTTTAAGTGGGCAACAAAGTACCTGATCAAATGGCAGAATGCCATTTTTTACTGCATTTCACATCATATGTTTTTGTTTGTTTTTTTCAAAGGATCCCTCTCTGAATGTTTGGTGGGAAAATAACAAAAAAAAAAAATTGTGAATGTGCCTTTTATTTGAGCCTTGTGTTTGTGTTTGATAGGAGCTGCACATAAAGTCAGAATCCACAGATGGTATGCTTTGATTGGAAGTGTATTACTGTCTTATTCTGTTCCTCTTGAAACATCCAGGGCCCACCCAGTTGTTCAAAACTAATGATGTCGTTAGTTAACATATTGTTAAAACTTTGATCATTAAATAGGGTATATATGCTAATATTTTTGCTGAAAAAATGTGAGTAGTTTTGCATTTTTCAGCAAAAATACCTGTGATTTAGATATTGTACTTACTAGAACAGTTAACGTTTTGTCCACTAATAAGCTCCTTGAGCTAACAATGCTTTGAATAATTAGGCCCAGGTGGCCAAGTGGTTAGAAGTTGCAACTGTGGATCACAGGCTCCTGGCTTTGAATCCCGCTGGAGGGCACTTTATTGTACAGAGCTTGTCTTTAGAAAATATTCTTAAGAAATCAAAATGTTTGCATTGAAGACAGCATCTTTATCTATCATTATATAGGTTAAATTTTAGCAAATTTGTTATACCCTTGGCAGTCTTTTCTGTGTGCAGGAGCTATAATTCTTCAGTTTGTTTTAGATTTTGATTCAACTTTACAGAAAGTTTGCGGAGCTGATTGCTTATATTATTTTCATAGAGTTACTTAAAATTTCACAGAAATGATTATTATGCATGAGTAGCAGTGCATGCAATTAATTTTTTTTTTTTTTTTTTTTTTTTTTTTTTTTTTGTGAGTTAACTTTAGCAGGTTTATTTGCCATTGGATCTTTTATCTTTGTTCCTGTTTAAAATGGTGCTGTGGGGTTTTGAGTACCTTCAATGATAGTTTGAGTTTTTTCATGAATGTTTAGTACTACAAGTAGTTTTTCATGAATATGTAGGACTAGATTGAATACAGACAAAAAATGAAAACTCAGCTCCCATCCACTTCTCCCACTTGAAAACTAGCCATTAATCCTTAAAATGCCAAGAAAACCTGCATCTGAAAATGTCGTCAGTTTATGTCATCTGCTGAATATTCTTGCAAACTTTTCAAATCTATTTTTGCATACAGGCAAACAGTATGGACACTGATCAGACTGCTCCTATGCTGATCAGATAAGAGGATCAGTCTGATCTGGGTCCACACTGTTTGCAATAATGACTTTTAAAATCACAAGCAGATGACAAAGCAGACGACAGTTGTTGTGATTGGCAGTTTAAGGGTTAATTACAATTTTAGTGCTTCCAAAATATATTTTATGTCGCCAAGAAAGTAAATCTTTCTTTTAACAAAGAATAATTGTCTTTAAATGCCTGTAAGAAAAATGTTAACTTAGAAAACAAAACAACAACAAGCAAAAGAATCAAAATGTTTGTTAAAAACGTATTCATTTCTGTTTATTATATTTCAGAAACACTCGAAGAGCAGCTGAAGTATGGATGGACGAATATAAAGATTTTTACTATGCAGCTGTGCCTTCAGCTAAAATGGTTAATTTTGGAGAGTGAGTATAGTTACTGTTAGTAACATTCCAGAGAATATATTTTTGATGCTTCCAAAAGGGAAAGCATATATGTATTAAAAACCACTTAAAAATCTTTTAGTCTCCAGAACCAAGAAAGCTTTGAGACTGAGTCTTTGTATTGAGGAGGTCTTCTGCCAAGTTTGTTCAGATGATGGATGATTTTAGGTTGACCTATGATATTTTTTTTTTTTTCATGGCAAGATCAAATTTGCTTCCCTATTTATTACTATGGAGATAATGATGGAAAATTAATTTTCTCAAAATACATTAAAAACTTACAGAAGAAACGTACAACCTGTGATCTAAGTAGCACTAACCTTTACCACTCTCTGGGCTAATTCAGCAGATGACAAATTGATGACTTTTTATCTATTTTTCCAAGAAAACATGATTTGACATTTCATGCTAATTGTCTCCATTGGAAATATTAAAACCAGTTTTCTGGAAAAAAATAAGAAAAATATTTCAAAAAAATGTTGAAATTTATACCCAGACTGCTAAGCATTATGCTCTTCAGTCACGATAATTTTTTTTTGTCCTTCAGGGGTTCTTTCTCTACCCCTGGGCTGTGTACATGAAAAATTATGAATGTACCAAGCAACTGGTTCTCTGAAGCAACTGGGCAATTTTTAACCAAATTTCTTGTTGAGCCTTCTGTCAAAGATTGATTGAAAATATTTTCAAATATTGGACCCAGCTATGCCCATACATAAGATACTTTTCCAACCAAAATCTGTTGATATTGTTTTTTTTCTTCACATAAACATATGTTGTGGGTACTCATTAGAAGTGCCTCGCTGAGACACTTTTAATGAGTACCCACAACATGTGATACCCTGTCTTATCTGGAGCTATGATGTATGTGTAAAAAAACATCTACAAAAATCATACCTGAGAATAATTTTTATGACTCTACTACAAATGATTGAAGTGACAAAAATATTTTCATTTTATGCAAAGTTTGTCTGTGTACTTCTCTACCTCTGCAACTGGGCTACATATTGTTATTCTAGGTTTTCAGGTGAGCAATACAGGTCGATTATGGTCCCCTTGTCAATAATGTATAAAAGAGAACAAAGCCCCTGATCAGATTGCTTATATACAGGCTAACACATCTGTCATTGGGTCCTTAATTGCGTGTTGTACTTGAAAACTGACGTCTATTTTTTTCTTTTCAGTATTTCAGAAAGATTACGTTTACGTGAGAAGTTAAAATGCAAATCATTTGGCTGGTTCTTAAAGCATGTCTATCCAGAGTTAAAGTAAGTAAAAACTTAACCCTAGTCCTGCTGAACCCGGATATACCCTACCTTTACAAACAGTGTAGATCCAGATCAGTTGGCTTCTGAAGAAGCCAACTGATCTGGATCTGCACTGTTTGCCATTAAGTATGTGAATTTTTATCAACAACCTAGATCAAGTAATTTGATTGGTTGAAAATTGGAAGTGGGCGTGGCATCTTACTTATTCAGCATGACAAGGGTTAATTTTATTCCTGCTGCAGATGACAAGTGAGTCACAACATGGGACATTATACCTTTGGTCATGTGGGTATTAAAGACTTACTGTAATAACCCTAAATATTGGGACAGACAGGCCTGAGCAAACAGTGTAGACCCAGATAAGATGCCACAATTGCAGCATCTGATCAGGGTCTACACTGTTTGCCTTTTATCCAGCACTAATTTAGACACATCAGCAAGTAAGAAATGGACTTTTCCAAATTTTAGGACAAACATGGTAAGGAATTGAGGTGTCCCTAGGTAAAATAAGGTAGCTATATCTGCTCATCCATACAGTCTGAGCAGAGTCTTTGCTGATTACTCCTTGGATAGCCAAGAATCCCAGGCTCCTTCAGGCAGACAGCAAAGACTTGTCAGATTGTACAGATGTGCAGGCTGATCTGTCTTTGCTAGGCAAGCATGTCCGAACGTTTACTTTCTCATGTTGCCATTCAAATAAGTGTTCATTGATATTGGTTTTTGAAAAAAGAGAAGGCTGCCCATTAAAAGCTTATTTAAAAGGTAACAATGTTTCTCATTTTTAAACCAAAACATATGCTGTGAATTCTCTTTTGAATCTCTTCATTGACTTGATTCTAATGGATACATACACAGAACAAAAATTACCTTGGAAGTATGAACATGGCTTGACATTTTATTTCAAATTAGGATTGAATTTCAAGATCTATATTCTTGAAAAATATAAATGTTTTATATTACTTGCTTTCTTCCTGTAGCAGGTTAATTTGAAATAAGTTTTTTGCAGACTGTATAAAAAGATCGGCAGACAACATGGATTTCAATTATCTTTGTTGTTTTTTTTTCTTAGAAAATAGGGCTTTGCATTTCATGTGGAGCATTGACTTTTCATATGAAATGTATCTAGTTCTATTAAAAAAGAGGCGATGAATACCACAAAATGTCAGCCCTGTTTTCTGGGAAAACAAGAAATCTGTTGAATTTATCTTTTTTTTTTTTTTTTTCCTACAAAGAATTAACAGCTTTTATTAGAGTGTCCCAGTTATCCCAGATAGTTTTATTAGCACCTCAAGGTTGTAAACCAACCACAAGGGTACTCATTAGATGTGCCTCACCAAAACATGTCGTTTCTTTTTTTGCTGAGAAAAAAGCAGTTTATCAAGACCTATGTTTATCATATTTTTTCTGTAGAACAGGAAAAACCCAATCTGGTCAGACTACTATAGTTACACTAAATATTTGGACACTTGAAAAGGCAGAGCCTAACCATCTTCATTCAGTACCTTTAGCCTTCTGCCAATGAGTACCCATTCACTGCTTGGTGAACAGAGTTTTTGGTCATTGGTCTAATCTGGGCTTGAACCATCAACCTTCATTACCATAGTTAATTGCTTGAACTGCTCAGCTATGGTACCTCTCAAACACTTGCTGTACTGCTAGAAATTTTTAAAATTTCAGGGCCCAGTTGTTCAAAGCGTCGTTAGCTTAACGAGCTCGTTAAGGGTCATTTCGTTAATTGTTTTAGCAGATTCAATATACAATATTCTGATATTTTTTGCTGAAAAACTGTGAGTAGCTTTTGCACTGCAAAAGCTACTCACATTTTTTCAGCAAAAAATTTCAGCATATTTGCGTATTACTCGATGTAAATTTTAACGAATCGTTAACTAACGACGTCGTTAGCTTTGAACAACTGGACCCAGGTAACTGTTTTTCTGTTTTCTCCATGAAAGCATATGTTGTGGTTACTCATTAGAAGTGCCTCACTGAGGTGCTTCTAATGACTGCCACAACATATGTTTTTGTGGAGGAGAAATAAGAAAAATATCAATACTTTTGGATTGAAAAACAGCTGCTTATCAAGAGCATTGAGTGTATCATAAAAGTGCTATATGTAGTGCCACAGTTATTGTTGCTACCATATTTACCTTCATAACTCTAGATTAAAGTGGGTATCCGGATAATATTTTTCTTATTTCTCTACAAAAGCATATGTTGTGGGTACTCATTAGAAGCGCCTCAGCAAGGAGCTTCTAACGAGTTCCCACAACATATGTTTTCATGAAAAAATAAGAAAAATATCAATCCTTTTTGGTTAAAAAAGCATCTTATCAAGAGCTTTGCCCGAGTATTCAGTCATCTTAACTTCTTACCATACTTGTCCGAAAATTTGAATTGATCCATTTTACCACCTGTTCTTGTGTTTAAAAAAGCTGGATGATTAGCAGACAGTGCAGACACTGATTAGATATTGCTCTGAGCTCTTTGTTCAAAACTGTCTTTCCTAACACTCAAAGTTAATATGGTAGTTTTTGTTTTTGCAGTATTTTATGTGAATAAAAAGTGTGAAAACTTGAGGCCTGATATGGAAAACAAAGACTTTTTTCCATGGACAGAATGGGAAACTCCAGGAAAAAATGTACAGTCGAACCTTGTTATCTCGAACTCGCTTATTTCGAATTACCGCTTATCTCGAAGTGAAAATCTGGTCTCTGTTTTAACATGAAACTATGACAACACGTAACAAAATAATGTGGAAAAGAGGAGAAATTGCTCCTAAGGAGCAATTTCTCCTCTTTTCCACATTATTATATATATATATATATATATATTTAACTTCAGGAGTCAAATTACATATTCATTTGTTAAAAGTGGTTGTTCAATTTATTGTTTTCCTCACTCTCTCAACTCTGATATGTCGAGGTACGGATATCTCAAAGTATTTCAGTGAGTCCCTTGGAATTCGGGATAACGAGAGTCAACTGTATTTATCCATGTAGCTGCTGGCCCATATCTATGCATGTTTGCCAGAAAATTGAAAAAAAAAATATACTCTGGTGTCTTCAGCAACAGAAAGTAATATTCTTGCATCCTATTTAACAGGATAAGAAATCTTATGAGGTCAAAAAGGTACAGTCTTATTTCTATAGGCTGAACTAACTTGATAGGAGCATTTACTTAAAGCATTTTCTAGTAGTCAGCAGAATGATGAAGCACACTGACAATAAATATTCTACCCTAAGTGTTCGGAAAACTTAACTCCTAACTACAGTCGAACCTCAAATACTCAAACATCCTTGGGACCATGAAAATTTGAGATAAGGGTTGTTCAAGCCACTGAGGGTTAATCTTAGTACCAGGTTAGGAAGCTAATGGCAGTAATTTAGGGAAATCTTTTTAGATTTTTCTCCACAATAATGGTATGTTGAATGTACTCATTAGAATTGCCTCAATGAGGCAGTTTTAATGAGTACACACAATACACAATTTCATAATGAAATGAGAAAATTTCCTAAAATATTTGTTTTCTTGAGCAGTGTGAAGAATTTCCTAGGGACTCAAAAACGAGTTTGAATTAGCTTTGGTAAACGAGTCATGGGTGTTCAAGCAATTGAGGTTCGACTGTATACTTGTCCTAAAATTTCAGTAAAAGCAGTTTCTATTCTCTATATACTTTATATTAGTTAACAAGGAAACTTGATCAGTTTAATGCTTAGCATGCTGGGTAAACAGGGTGGCAAACGTACGTCATAGTCACGTGGGTAAATGATACGGAGCACACGAAAATCATAGATAAACAGTGTCGCTTGGAAGTAGAAAAAGGGTAAATATTTTATGTCACGGGTAGTTTTCAGACTACATATATGATGCAGCTACCCCAGAAACGGCTCTAATTACAACTTCTTACTATTCCAGCTCCCAGTATTGGTCCGTTTGAGAGCTTACCTCGATCAACCAAAGTTTTCCTGCAGATGGGAACACACCATGCGCTGAAATCACAAAGATAAATGGCGTTTTTGCTGCTTCACCGACTTTTTAGAGTAATTTTGACAAACACGGTTGTCACATATATCATTTATTATTTGGTCCCGTGCAACATTGCACAGTTTGTCGACAGATCGATTGGCATTGAAACGCAACGACCGAAAATAAGTAAAAACCTTCCAGATAAGGAACACATCCAAATTCAGTGCATTGTGGAAATGGTATAAAACGTCACAATTTTTCATCTGTAAGTGTATTTTAGGCGGTTCATCATGATGTCATTTTCTATTCGAATTTCTCTTAGCAAGCCTTACAGTTAACATTTTTGCTCAAACTACGTCACTGAAACTACGAGATACTCGTTTTAAGTTGATTGGCCAATAGCGAGAAATGAACTCATAAAGTTTCGTGACGTGCTCATCTCTTCGCCAAGAACACCTTTCTCGCAAGATCTAACGATACCTTATTCAGATCTCGCTCATTTGACGCTTTGAATTATTGCGGGATCTAGTCAATTTTGGCTTAAATAGCAGATGAAGAAAGCAATTGTATTCTGCATGAATTTCCCAGATACCATTGGCCAAAGGCGACAGGTCAGTGCGTGATGGGGAGCTACCTGTTGGTGACAATGCAAAAACGGTTTAACAAAATGGCGACTGACATGGAAAGAGCATACCAACTATTTATTTTTCGTTTCTACCGACTCTCGAGATCAGATCTACTTATTTTGTTGACATGAATTGAAACATCTGACCCCCATAGCGCGGTAGGCAGTGAGAATCTAGGTCTTTTCGCACCAAAACCACACCACCCCTAGTCTTGTCGCCCGAAAGATGTTTCGACCCTTGTTGTTGCGCCCCACTGGTCATTTGCCCCCGCCCCCAGTCGTTTCGGTCTTCTTGTCGTTTCGCCCCTAGTACATTTAAAAAGAAATGCAGCAGAGAATTTACAATCATTATATCTTATCAATAGAGTAAGATACCTAAGCTTCTGTAAACAAGAACCTGCTTTATGATTAAACAAGGCAAATATTTGTAATACAGATCAGCCTGCCTACCGTCGACTCTGAACGACGCATATGATGTTTACCTCCGAGATAGCATGGTATCTTTTGTATCTGTATCACCGAAATCGCTTCTCGGTAATGTCTGTAGCTGTACAAGCTGGTTTTAAACTTACCTGATTAAAACCGTGACTTCGCAACGTCTGATCAGCCTCTTCTTTGGTTTGCTTTGAGATAGTATATTATGACTAATGCCTATATTTTCTCTATTCTTTGCTGAACAGGTCGATTAAAGTCTCACCTGGTGGAACCATGCATCCGTACCGTCTGATCTGCGCCTTTGTCGTTCGCTCTGTGATAGAATAATGGTGTTAGATTCTGTATTTTGGGTTTGAATGCTGTATAGTTTTTTTTTGCTGCCAGCCAGAAAAACGGAAACCCTGCATCTTTACAATCTGATATGCACCTTTGTTGTCCTTTCTTGAATTTTTTAATGCTGGTAGTTTCTCAGTCCGGAGTTTAAATGCAAGATAGCTTTTTTGCCAAGCAGGGCAAGTTTAAATTTTACCTATGCAAACTCGTACGGTCCGATCAGTGCCTTTTAGTGTTAGATTGTATGATAGTACAATGATTCTAGTCTATGATTTTCTATATCTGAATTTGAAGATTCGAGCGTCTGTTTGCATAGGAAAAAACCATATAACTAGTCAAAGAATCGTTAGAGTAAAACAAACAACACCCGAAAAGTATCATGATGAAGCAAATACGAGAACAGATACAATGTGTTGACGGGATCCTAGAGATCGATGGGATGTCAAACAACACTACTGAAAATTTGAAGTAAAAAAGAATCATCAATTAAAACCCATGTCAATGTATTTTCCCTCAGTTCAAATGTTTGAAATAGCAAAATGAAAAACTGATTCAACAAATGGTAAAAGTGCATGATCAATTCTGCGAAAAATCACTATTGACGTGAAGCTTCCCTTTTCCCACGTTTCCATGGCGTTAGATGTAAAAACATACAGATGTGACTGCCAGAATTCTACAAAATTTGGATGGGATATCTTTAGCGCGTTAGCGCATTGGTGGTAAAAAGAAGAAGCTGAAAGCTTTATCCGCCTTTCCATGTTACATGTTATAATTAGATCTAAAGTTGATCAGTTCTTATGCGTTACTTCTTAATGCTTTACTCTGTGTCTGTCTGTTGTAAGCAAATAAATCATTCGCGATGGCCTTTAACAATTTCATAACTACAAGACTTGTCTCCACCCCTTTATATTTATATTAAAAAAATGATAAAATATTTCAGTTAGTGTGGTAATATGGAACACATCCGCTGTACATAATGATATAGACCACACATACAAGGGAAAAAGATACAGAACACACAATTTATATGTGGCATAATGTTTTATTTTCAGGTATGGCGAAAAGTAAAAACACACTTGACTATCAAAGCCTCTAGGTCTCGGAAGAAAGACCTAAGACTTGGGAGATGAAAGGAAGCACCACTGATTCCGCGTTTGTGTGTTAAATGGCCGGGTCTTCTAGTTGTCATAGCTTCACCACAGATTTCCGTGAAGAAAAAAACAACAAGCCTCTCCCATTAAATTGACAGATAGAAAGAAAATATTTTGGTTGAGATCACCAGGTTCCCCGTTGTGTAAACGAACGCCCCATGGACGCCAGAAATTTAGGCCAACACCCCTCAAAGTCACCAGCAACGATGTGGTTACGTGGTAGTTCGGCTCTTCACTTTTTTCAACCGAGACATGGGACGATACATTCGAAGCATTTCCATTAGTATTTACGGCTGTTAAAAAACATTGGATTAGATACTATGATACTGTTTACGAAAGGGACGGAATTAACTATTTTTGGTCAATTAAAAATTCCAATGATGTTCTCAATATTTTTAAATCTAAAAACTTTCAGGCTTCTAAATTGTCTACATATGATTTTTATATGTATACTACGTTACCTCATCTTATAAAAGATAAACTTATTGCTTTAATTGACCGAACGTTTATTCGGGAGAATACCCAATACTTGGCTTGCAACGAAGAATGTGCTTTTTTCACTTCTGATGTGTATAATAATCACAATTTATGGTCGTGTCAAAAAGTCTGCGATGCCCTTGTTTATCTTTTGGATAACATTTGATTTGGAACTAAACTTTATAGACAAACTATTGGTATCCCGATGGGAACTAATTGTGCTCCTCTTGTTGCAGATTTGTTTCTTTTTTGTTATGAGAGAGATTTCATGAAGTCTCTCTCACGTGAAAATCAGGCTTACATTATTGAGGCTTTCAATTCAACTTCAAGATACCTTGACGATTTATTAAATATTGACAATATTTACTTTGACCAAATGGTGGACCAAATGGTGGACCGGATATACCCTACAAAACTCCAATTAAATAGAGCAAAATTCTTCCGATACCGAGGCACCTTTTTTGGCTTTGAATCTGTGTATATCTAATGGTACAGTTTCCACCAAACTTTGTGATAAACGGGACGATTTTGATTTTGATATAGTCAATTTCCCTTTTCCAAACTTCTTAGGCAGGGCTATCGTTATTTTAAACTTCGTAAGGCGTTTTCGAAATTTTATCGCAGACACAGTGCCTTGTTAGAAAAATATAGCGTCAGTCTGAAAACACTTCTACAACAAGGTATATCGGAACCCGAATTTGACTTAGTGTACAGATTTAGAAAAATTGTAGGTAAATCTAACTTTTCGGAGCAATTCAGAAAATCAAATCCTAATGAGTATTGTATATATGTATGACTGTGTTGTGATTTCGATGAAATAAAATAGGTTTAAACCAATTCAGAAAACTTATTAACCGTTATAAAAGAATTGGCTATAGCCTGGATATTATGCGGCAGACTGCATGCCTAGTTGTCAACCCAATCATTGTTGATGGCTATGCTTCACTCTTTAATTGCACGACGGCGGTTCGGGCCTCAGTGACGGCCTCTTCGTAAAACTTTAACCAGTGGGTTGGGGCTTGACGATATGTCTTTGGCTTGGCCCGCCGTGGTTCAACTATTGGTTTTCATTTACTCTGGCATACAGTAGAATTAGCCATGAGTACTCGTCTTTGTTTATTATAGTGATTAATTAGATTTTTATGTTTTCGCTTTGATGCATTGACTGAGTTGGGAGCCTTTATGCGAACCGAATTTTTATGTATTTATGTATTAAGAGTAGCATCGGGACCCAGGGTGAAGTTAGCTAGCTGTAAAAGTGCTTTAAACCCCCCGGTGGTTTGCTCTACCGACCGTTCTAAGGCGGTGGTCCCGGTGTTAGTCTTACTCTTTGTTGCTTTGTGGTTTATTCTACGAGGCGATTTGTTGTATGTCTTTCCGTGTGTCATTTTGTTCTTGTGTTTTCCAGTCCTTTCAGTATTGCGATTACCTCGCTTGGGGAAAGAGCTAATCTTAGTGCTTTTCGTACGTTTGTTCGGTTTGTGCTTGTTTAGATTTGTCGGTTTTCTCTTCCTCTTGGGGTCTGGGAAGGGCTGCGGTTTGTGATTGTGGCACTCCCTGGACTTTTCTCTTACCTTTTTCACAGCCCAACAATTAACCAACGTCGGGGAATGCAATGTATCTTCAAGTAGCCATAACAATTATAATCCCCGGGCTCCTTAAATGTCAGATACACTGCAGTCTATTTCAATTTCTCACTCAAAACTCTTGAATAATCCGGAACAAAGAAATCCTTTCTGGATATCTGCAGACTTGTTTATTCTAACAATTTTTATTGGATAATATTGCATAACTCCAGTGGGTCGAGATTCTCACATCGTCTATGCGTTATAGTGATCAAACAAAACGTTTTGGAAGTTTGGATGGAGGATCTTCGGTGGAAAGTACATAAATTTCATGAGTGGACATAAAAACATCTCTCAGGATTTCTTTGTTTCGGATTCCTCAAGAGTTTTGAGTACATCGGGGAGAATAGCATTCATTTTCTGAATTTCTTGTTCGAGCGGAGTTTGAGAAATTGAAATAGACTGCAGTGTATCTGACATTAGAGGAGCCTGGGGATTATAATTGTTATGGCTACTTGAAGATACATTGCATTCCCCGACAAAGGCTTATTGTTGGTCTGTGAATACTAATGGAAATGCTTCGAATGTATCGTCACATGTCTCGGTTGAAAAAAGTGAACGAGCCGAACTACCAGTAACCGCTTCGTTGCTGGTGACTTTGAGGGTGTTGACCTAAATATCTGGTGTCCATGGGGCGTTCCTTTACTCAACGGGGAACCTAGTGATCTCGACCAAAATGTTCTCTTTCTATCTATCAATTTAATGGGTGAGGTTTGTTGTTTTTCTTCACGGAAATCTGTGGTGAAGCTATGACATCTAGATGACTTGGCCATTTTACACACGAACGCGTATTCAGCGATGCTTCCTTTCGTCTCCCAAGTCTTAGGTCTTTCTTCCGAGACCTAGAGGCTTTGATAGTCAGATGTGTTTTCCTTTTCGCCATACCTGAAAATAAAACATAATGCCACAGTTAAATTGTGTGTTCTGTATCTTTTTCCCTTGTATGTGTGGTCTATATCATTATGTACAGCGGATATGTTCCATATCATTTATCACACTAACTAACTAAAATATTTTAACATTGATTTTTTTTTTATAAATATAAAGGGGTGGAGACAAGTCTTGTAGTTATGAAATTGTTAAAAGCCATCGCGAATGATTTATTTGCTTACAACAGACAGACACAGAGTAAAGTATTAAGAAGTAACGCATAAGAACTGATCAACTTTAGATCTAATTATAACATGTAACATGGAAAGGCGGATAAAGCCTTCAGCTTCCACTTTTTTATCACCATTGCGCTAACGCGCTAAAGACATCCCATCCCAAATTTTGTAGAATTCTGGCAGTCACATTTGTATGCTTTTAAATGACATCACAACATCTAACGCCATGGAAATGTGGAAAAAGGGAAGCTTTACGTCAATAGTGATTTTTCGCAGAATTGATCATGCACTTTTACCATTTGTTGTATTAGTTTTGCATTTTGCTATATTTCAAACATTTAAACAGAAGGAAAATACATTGGCAGGGGTTTTAATTGATGATTCTTTTTTACTTCAAATTTTCAGTGGTGTTGTTTGACATCCCATCAATCTCTAGGAGCTCGTCAACATATTGTATCTGTTGAGCCCTCGTATTTGCTTCATCATGATACTTTTCGGGTTTTATTTGTTTTACTCTAACGATTCTTTGACTAGTTATATAGTGTTTTCCTATGCAAACAGATGCTCGAGTTCAAATTCAGATATAGAAAACCATACATTAAAAACAATATACTATCATACAATCTAACGCTAAAAGGCACAGATCGGACCGTACGAATGCAGAGTTTGCATAGGTAAAATTTAAACTGCCCTGCTTGGCAAAAAAGCTATCTAGCATTTAAACTTCGGACTGAGAAACTAACAGCAGCATAATATTCAAGAATGAACAAAAAAAGGCGCATATCAGATTGTGAAGATGCAGGGTTTCCGTTTTCCTGGCCTGCTTAGCAAAAAACTATATAGCATTCAAACCCAATATATAGAATCTAACACCATTATTCTATCACAGAGCGAACGACAAAGGCACAGATCAGACGGTACGGATGCATGGTTCCACCAGGTGAGACTTTAATCGACCTGTTCAGCAAAGAATAGAGAAAATATAGGCATTAGGCATAATATACTATCTCAAAGCAAACCAAAAAGGGGCGGATCAGACGTTGCGAAGTCACGGTTATAATCAGGTAAGTCTAAAACCAGCTTGTATAGCTACAGACATTACCTAGAAGCGATTTCGGAGATACAGAAACAAAAGATACCATGCTATCTCGGAGGTAAACATCATATGCGTCGTTCAGAGTCGACGGTAGACAGGCTGATATGTATTACAAATATTAGCCTTGTTTAATCATAAAGCAGGTTCTTGTTTACAGAAGCTTAGGTATCTTACTCTATTGATAAGATGTAATGATTGTAAATTCTCTGACGCATTTCTTTTTAAATATACTAGGGGCGAAACGACAAGAAGACCGAAACGACTGGGAGGCCAAATGACCAGTGGGGCGAAATGACAAGGGTCGAAACGTCTTTGGGGCGACAAAACTAGGGGTGGGGTGGTTTGGGGGCAAAAAGACCTAGATTCTCACTGCCTACCGCGCTATGGGGGCCAGATGTTTCATTTCATGTCAACAAAATAAGTAGATCTGATCTCGAGAGTCGGTAGAATTCAATATCATCGAACGAAACGAAAAATAAATAGTTGGTATGATCTTTCCATGTCAATCGCCATTTTGTTAAACTGTTTTTGCATTGTCACCGACAGGTATCACCCCATTACGCACTGACCTGTCGCCTTTGGCCAATGGTATCTGGAAATTCATGCAGAATACAATTGCTTTCTTCATCTGCTTTTTAGGCCAAAATTGGCTAGATCCCGCAATAATTCAAAGCGTCAAATGTGCGAGATCTGAATGAGGTATCGTTAGATCTCGCGAGAAAGGTGTTCTTGGCGAAGAGATGCGCACGTCACGAAACTTTATGAGTTCATTTCTCGCTATTGGCCAATCAACTTACAACGAGTAACTCCTAGTTTCAGTGACGTAGTTTGAGCAAAAAATGTTAACTGTAAGGCTTGCTAAGAGAAATTCGGATAGAATAGAAAATGACATTAAGTTAAACCGCCTAAAAATACATTTAGAGATAAAAAAAAAAATGTGACGTTTTATACCATTTCCACAATGCACTGAATTTGGATGTGTTCCTTATCTGGAAGTTTTTTTCCTTATTGTCGGTCGTGGCGTTCCATTGCCAATCGATCTGTCGACAAACTGTGCAATGTTGCACGGGACCAAATAATAAATGATATTTGTGACAACCGTGTTTGTCAAAATTACTCTAAAATGTCGGTGAAGCAGCAAAAACGCCATTTATCTTTGTGATTTCAGCGCATGGTGTGTTCCCATCTGCAGGAAAACTTTGGTAGATCGAGGTAAGCTCTCAAACGGAACAATATTAGGAGCTGGAATAGTAAGAAGTTGTAATTAGAACCGTTTCTGGGGTAGCTGCATCATAGATGTAGTCTGAAAACTACCCGTGACATAAAATATTTACCCTTTTTCTACTTCCAAGCGACACTGTTTATCAATGATTTTCGTGTGCTCCGTATCATTTACCCACGTGACTATGACGTACGTTTGCCACCCTGGTAAATATATCAGCAGAATACAAATTGAAATACGGTTCACTCTCATTATCTCAAACACTACTTAATTTCAAACTAAATAAAGGGCAATACTAGTTTAATTTGCTAGATATTACTTATATTTCAACTCCTCTTATCTTAAACTACTGTTATCTCAAACCAAAATTTTTTGTCCCTTTGAGTTTGAGATAAAGAGAGTCAGCTGTATTTTTTTCTTCAGAAAACAGGTTTTGACATTTTATGCAGATTGTCTCCAGTGGAGACAATTTGTATGAAATGTCGAATCCTATTTCCTGGGAAAAATTAGAAAACTATCATCAATTTGTCTTCTTCTGAATTAGCCTCGAGAGTGGTAAGATTAAAGCTTCTGTCTAGATCCCCTTTCTTTATTTGTATGTATACAACTGGGCCTAGTTGTTCAAAGCGTCGTTAGCTTAACAAGCTTGTTAAGGGTCATTTCGTTAACTGTTTTAGCAGATTCAATATACAATATTCTGATATTTTTTTTGCTGAAAAAAATGTGAGTAGCTTTTGCAAAAGCTACTCACATTTTTTCAGCAAAAAATTTCAGCATATTTGCGTGTCACTCGATGTAAATTTTAACGAATCGTTAACTAACGACATCATTAGCTTTGAACAACTGGGCCCTGGACTGTATGTTCTTACTTTACATAGAAAGAAATAAATGAGCCTGTGCATGACAAAACCAACAAAATGGCATGTGCACCGAGCAAAAACTCAGATCAGCCTGGTCATCTGCCCAGTCTGATCAGAGTCTTTGCTGTCTGCATGAAGACATCTTGGGTCCTTAGCTACCCATTGAGTGCACAGTGAAGACTCTGATCAGACTGGGCATCTGCCCAGGCTGATCTGAGTCTTCGCAGGGTGCACATGCGGTGCTGTTCGTTTTTGTCATGTGCTGGCTCAAATATTGTGTAACCGAATCTGTGTAGCACTGTTTGCTCAGGTCTGTCTGTCCGAATACTTAGGGTAAATGCGGTAACTCCTCACATCATTTTACTCATTAATTAGAAAGCTTATTATATAATTTCAATATTTGCATCATGCTGCATTTTCATGCCTCTGCAGTGAAATGCCAGGGCATCTTTTTAGTTGCAGGTTCAGCATAGGGTCTGGTTTTCCGTCTGCTTATCTGTCAACACTTGCATTAGCCCTAGCAGTCACTTCTGTTTCTGTTTACCATAGCTCCAAATAAGGGGGTATCCACATTATAATTTTCTTATTTCTCCATGAAAACTTATGTTGTGGGTACTCAGTAGAAGTGCCTTTGTGAGTGCGGCACGTCTAATGAGTACCCACAGTGTTACAGTAGTTATTATACAGTCGACTCTCGTTATCTCGAACTTGCTTATCTCGAATAACCGCTTATCTCGAAGTGAAAATCTGGCCCCTGTCTTAACAAAGAGAGCTACCAAAAGGCAATAAAATATTGTGGAAAAGAGGAGAAATTGCTCCTTAGGAGCAATTTCTCCTCTTTTCCACAATATTTTCAATATATCTCTTAACTTAGGAGTCAAATTACATATTCATTCTGTTTAAGGTGTTTGTTCGATTAATTATTTTCCTCAGTTCCGCAAATCTGATATGTCAAAGTACGGATATCTCGAAGTGTTTCATAGAGTCCCTTGGAGATAACGAGAGTCGACTGTATTTTATATTTATGATTTGAGACCCTATGATAGCTGTGAATACCTTTCTCAGAGCCGGCCTCGATGGCTCAGTTGGATGTGCGTCCAACTGCTGATCAGGAAGTTGCGGGTTCAACCCCCCTGGGTCAACAACATCCTTTTGTGAATATTGATCATGAAATATTTTCTGTGGTCATTCTCTCCCTATTTACTTGGATTCTTTTATAATCTTATATTTGTGTAGTAACTGTAGACTGTTTTTGGAAGAGAGGACTGTGCAGATGACTGCAGATGTGAAAATTGCTCTAGGTCTTTGTTGTTTATGTACTAAAGATGTTTCTCACAGAGGGCTCAGAGAACTTACTGGCTTTAAATATCAGCAGATAGCATTTTAAAGTACCTTTCCTGCAATACAAGGTCCAACATTTCACTCAAATATTGAATGCATGAAATGTGGAGCCCTATTGTTTAGATGAAAGAAAAGAAAAAAAAGAAACAAGAAAGAAAAGTAAGAAAGCTAAGATAAATATCATGTTTGTGTTTGTGTTTTTTTTTTTGTTTTTTTTTTTGCTGATTTGGCCTTGAAAGCTATAAAGTTTAATGTAATACGAAAATTCTTGCTAACTACGTAGAAAAATGTGAGAGAGCAAAGATAGGCTTATGACATATTTCTGCAAAGTTTAATATACATGTAATATGAAAACACTTGTTTCTTATGTAGAAAAAATGTGAAAGCAAAGGTAGGCCTATAACTTATTTCTGTGAAGTTTAATATAATATGAAAACTTGCTTTCTACATAGAAAAATGTGAAAGATGGCAAAGGTAGGCCTACAACTTATTTGTCAAACTGTAGGTTTGGTAATGTTGAGTCTAACTATTCATTTTAACTTCTATCTAAGCATCGTTTTGCATTTTATAACTTGTATTCATGTATCTGTGTTTGGCTGTGCATATTTCAGAGTTTACTGTAGAAGTTCCATTTTGCTTTTTTTTGTCAGCTTTCATAATTTTTAAGGGGAATTGATACATTTACAGGGAAGGTAACTTTCAAAATTGTTGCCTCCCTTCTGAAAAAGGGTCTACTCTTAAAGGAAAGAATTTGCCCCCCTTGGGAGCAAATTCTTTCCTTTTAGAATAGACCCCTTTTCAGAAGGGGCTTGGTTTGCAGACAAAAAAGTTGTCTCCCTTGTAAAAATGGTGGAAAATCTACCAAGTGTATCCAGTCCCTTTGTGGAGCAGGTATGATGTGTGATTTTTGTCATTTTATTGTCTTGTAGAAGTAATTTTATTCTGACCAAAACAAAATGTGTGGTTCCAGCTACTATTTCTACCCTATTCAACTCTGCTCATATTTTTTTCCTCTTAGTTAATTGATAAAATTATCAAATAAACTTTATGATTTAAAAAGGATATATTAATAGTGAAGGCCCAGATCTGCTTGTGCATCCTTGCATTCTGGTCATTACTTCACAGTTCACCTGAAGATGATCATAAAATAACCAATGATTGGATGGTGAATTTTGTAGAATAGCCAGTGATTTGAAGGTGAATAGTAAAGGTTTGATTGGTTGACAACACAAGTGCAGTAATATCTGGGCCTTCACTGTTGGTATGTGCATTAAGGGGAATTGATACAATTTCAAGGGTGATAACTTTCAAAATTAATTTTACCTTCTGAAAAGGGGTCTACTTTAAAAGGAAAGAACTTGCTCCCATAAGGGCCCTTCCTCCCTTCTGAAAATAGATCTATTTCCAAGGGAAGCAAATTCTTTTCATTTTAGAGCAGACCCATTTTCAAGAAGGGACTTGTTGTGGAGAAAAGTGAACAGGATGTTGCAAAAGTTGTCTCCCCTGTATAACATAGCATAAAATGTACCAAGCTTAACTAGTCCTCTTAGGCACCCCATTTGTAGGATGTGGCTCAAAAAAAAAATGTACAGTAAGTGTCCACAAATTTTGTACACTTAAGTATCTGACAAAATGGCATATGCAGACATATCAAACTCAAATCAGACTGCTCCATTAAGAGCAGTCTGATCTGGGTCTGCACTGTTTGCTATTCCATGAAGTAGTTTAAGAAACAACTGCATAAAAAGCAAAATTTAGGCCAAAACAGCAGGGCTTCCTTTAACTTCCAGACTCAGGAAGTCCCAGACTTCCTACCCCTCAAATTTGGAAATCCCACAGGAAAGTCTAGGAAGTCCTACTTTTTCCGTGCTCCAGTTGTCTCGGGTGGTGCAAAGGTGCTGTGTATCTTTCATCACCGGGGCGTCCAACTGATATTGGCTTACAGTTGGGCAAGGCCTGCTATCCTTGTAGTGGGTAAGGGTAGAGGGGAATGTTTTTATTTCTTCTGTTTCTTCACTTTCATTCCTGTTTCTCTTTCTTCCCTGTCCCTCTCTTTCATCTCCTCTACTCTCTCTTCTATCTCTTTTCTCCCTTTCTCTGGGAGACGACACAAAATGACCCTCAAGGGTTGACGTGTCGTTAAACCCCAACACAATCAAAATCCAGTTGTCTGCCCATTGTTTAGCTGAACAGAGGTTCTTATTTCAGTGTCACACAGAATCATCATGATCTATACTTCTTTAAAAGGTCCTTAACGCTAATTAAATTTGATGCCATTTTTTTGGAAAGCCAGTACTTGTATGTCGGACCATAGAGAAAGCATCAACATTGGTACAACTTCGCATTTGTTTCAAAGCCCAGAGAAAGGAAAAAAGAAAATAAAATACATGAGAGAAAAGGCCCAAACATGTTTTCTTAAAAATAAACTATGATGAAATTACTTCGCATTTTAATTTATTCATGTAAAAAATGAAATATTTGTTCGGATTGAAGCTGATCAGCACAAGCAAACGAGCTGCATCATTCACAAAATTGCGGGAAAACGACGCCGACTCATGCAACAACAAACAAATAAAAGGCAGCTCTCGATGAAACACCAACAGCAATTCGTTCGTTCGTGGAGGAAAGCAAGCAAAAGCGTCGGAAATCACCTAAATTTAGACTTACTTTGCGTCTTCTCCGCGCTGGTAAACAGCACAATCGGAACAAGGCTACGCATTTAGAAAGGGGTTTTCCGAAAATTTTGATGAAAAATATGTTTTCTTTTCATTGAAAAAATTGTTTTTGTTGTCATAGTATCATAGGAAAGATAAACATAAGCTTTAGATCTAAATTTGAATAGATTTCAGTTTACGTTCTGTGCATGATAGTTATTTATTCATAGAATTTCACTCGGTAACCCCAGGAAGTGTTGAGGTATTTTCAGATGACACATGTTTTTAGCAAAATATTAATTTAAGATTTTAAGATTAAAATTAATATTAAAAAGAATAATGACTTCATATGATTTCATTATTTTCTTCCAAAGATCATTTGTGTCAACGCTTTTTTGATGCTTATATTTCTAGTTCTGAATTTGTCTATTTCTAGAGAAGGAAAATCCGCCCGTCTAAATTCAGTTTATTAGTGCTTATTGTCTTTGTTAATAATAATAATCTGTTGAATGTGTCTTATTGCTGAATTGATGTGCTGGAAATATTATTTATTATATTTCTCATGCATTCTTTGTGTATTAGTTAGGTTCTGGAACTGATAAGGCTGCCAGGACGTATTAGATTATATAGCGCAACCTGGACAGTTCCCCCAGACCAAAAATTTTCGGGTTCAGAAGTCGTTTTGAACGCGCACCATCGAATATTTTTGGGTGTCGCAGGAGAAAATTTAATTATGCAAACATCAATTAATCAACTCAACATGCTTGACAAATACACGCAGTGATCACACAGCCATCAAAAGGGTGCCGCGACATGTGACACGACTGTCATTAAAACTCCCACAAGCGGAAATAGGGACGTCCTTTAAGCTCAGACAACACAGGTAGCGAATTTCCGATCAGTAGGCGGGGCAAACATCATACAACTTGTTAAAAGTGGATGGGCTTTTTGACAGTTTTGGACGTCTCGGGTATCGATGTCGGACGGAGAAAAGAAATTTCGGAAGTCAGCGGTACGTCTTTGAAGTTCGATTTGGCCATCCGGTGGCAATCTCAGGGCGTAATATACGTCGTACTTCCGCCTAATGGAAGCCCTGAAACAGTATGGAAAAAAAAGTGTCAGAAATTCTAGGACATTTGCCGTACTTTTACAGTTTCTTTGCCTTATAAAAGTTCAGCAAAAATCTTTATCCATCTAACATAACTATTTTGGAAGGCAAAGGAACCATATATTTTATTTGGTTTGGCCTTAGAAAATACATAATTCCTCAGTGTACTAAGCATAATTCCTCATTGTTCTTAGCTACCTCAGATAAATGTGGTTGAGTTCAGTTACTGTTCATTTTAAGTATAAGAGTATGTGATGGTGTCACTTGTTTTGGATTTTGGTACTACACATTAAAAAACATGCCGTGCTGAATAAATTAAGATGCCCGACCCATTTCTAATTTTCAGCCAGTCAGATCATTTGATCCAGGTTGTTTATACCAATTCACATACTTTATGACAAACAATGCAGGTTCAGATCAAGAAGCCAACTGATCTGTATCTACACTGTTTGCAACACTGTTTGTATCCGGGTTCAGCAGGACCAGGGTTATGATCCTTGTAGATGTAAATTTATGAGAAGTTATGAAAAAAACATAGACAAAGAGTGCTTATGAGTATGTAGAAGAGGACTTGTTATTGGTATATTACTGTCCTTTCAACATATTTTGTAAAGTCATTTTTTGCCTGGCACTTTACACAGAAAAAGTTACAGTAAATACGCAAACCTTTCTTACGATTTAATCTAAAACCATTTGTCGTAAGTATGTATACACAAAAAGATTTTTTCTAATCATTGATTTTAAAAAGTTTGAATATTTTTATTTTTTCCCACAGTAGCAATGGCTGCATAATATGCAGAAATTGGTAGGGTAGGTAAACGAGGCAGGTTTTCAACAAGTTCCCTATGTTCAAAATATCTTAAATTTTCACAATATTATTATGGAACATCAATAATTTTAAATCCATAAAGAAAAGCAAAACTATTTTAAAATAAAATATTTCCAAAAATCTAGTTTACTGTAAAAATTGTATAGGTCAGACCCTTTTTTGGCGATAAAATCAATTTTACGATAAATATTTGAAAACAAAGCAGAGAAACAGAAAAGACCAATGGTTTCTGATAAAACATTGTCAATCAGAAATCAATGTTTTCGTACAGAATGAAATGCCAAGCAGAAATGTCTTTCCGAAGGACTTCGAAAGCACATTAGCTGATGATCCTGGATAATTTTCTCCACTTCTTCATCAGAAGTTATGTTGTTGGTACTCATTAAAAACATCTGGCTGCAGTGCTTCTGCTGAGTACCTGCAACATATGTTCTTATGGAAATATAAAAAATTATCAGACTTATCAGATATTTGTCCTTTAGGGTAATTGATACACTTCAAGGGAAGGCAACTCTGTCAAAATTGCTTTGACTCACTTGTAAAAGGGAATCTACTCTGAAAGGAAAGGAAGGGAAAAGATGTCTTTTCTAAAAGAAAAGAATTTGCTCCCCGTGGGAGCAAATTCTTTCCTTTTAGAGAAGACATCCTTACAGAAGGGATTTGATGTGCAAAAGTTGTCTCCCTTCCATAAAATGGCAGTACTTATATCAGATGTATCCAGTACCTTTAACACAGGGCTCGGGAAAACCGGAAAAATAGCCGGTCCGGACCGATATTAAGAATTCTGGACCGATTTCAAACACCCCAAAACGCTAATAAATCGGTCCAACAGGTTTGTGCCTTCAACCCCATTTTTCCCAAACCAACCAATTTTCACGAATCAATGATGTCTAAAAAATCACAAACGGTCAAGTCTTCCCAAACTGACAACGTCCGCGCACCTTTTAAATGCGATATTATGGTAGTTAAAAGGCTCTAAACGGTCATTTGACATGTATATTGGAGAGACGCAACCTACCCGCAGCACAAATTAATTACGTCATTATCCAAACATTGTCAAAAAATCAACACTTCACTGACCTTTGTGCGGTAAACAAGCGATTAACGCGAATCATCAGTAACGGCAGTCTGATAATTAATCCGTTTGTGTGACACGTGTGAATACACTGAGACTGCAAAACATCCAGGTGCAGTCGGCGTGTCCAAAAGATCAAAGGTCGCTTTACTGAGAGTGATAAAAGAATGCACCGCTTGAACGCACCCGTTTTCTTCCTCTTCTTTTTTGTTTTGATTAACACGGTTTGTCGGTCCCAGATTCGATAAATGAATTCCCAAACCGTGTACGTCTTGATCAGATGTCGCATACAACGGCGTCTGATCCGGGTATTATTGATTGCTTCTTTGTTTTTTTTTTTTGATTGCAGTAAAACGCGAGTATAATTCAAGGTAGATTTCATGGTAAAAATAAGTAATGCACCACTTGCGCTAGACAAGATTGGTCAGTGCTTAAAATTTAAGCAGTCTGATCGAATCTTGAAACATTAAAAACTGTAAAACCGCCCGTGGCGCAGGCCAAATTAGGTCCATGAAAGTCGTTTCGTTCCGTCTCTCCTGTTTCCCGCCGTCTTCGCGCTTATACAAGACGGGAATCCGTTGTTTATAAATAGTTTAGGAAAACCCTGCGGAGGTGGAAATAACAACAAAACTGTTTTTTTTTTCTTTCTTTTTACATACCTGACTGTATTTATTGATGACGCCAGCTTTAATCATGCTCGTTATACCCGGACTTCAGTCATATAACGGATTTGAGGTGTATTATTTAAAAGGAGTTATAGGACTGCCAATTTCATTAGTTTTCGTGACAGGTGATATATACATATCTTTTTTTTTTTTTTTTTTTTTTGGAAATGGGCTCATTGATGACGTCAGCGTCATCGGCTGGACCGATTCAGATTTCAAAATTTCCAGAGCCCTGCTGTTAAATGTCCTCTGTGTAGGTAAAGAAGGGATATACCAGTAGGGAGATAGGAATCGTTCGTGGTATTGGTAATTCAGTGTATTATTCATCTTTTTGTTTGAATCTTTATAAACATTTTCATTTGCTTCTTTTTTGCATTTTATAGAGATTGTATGTTATTTTGCTTCCTGACTATATTAAAACAGTGAAGTCATGTCACATGAAAGTGACCTCAGAACATATGCAGAGTCTGATGAGGATTTTCATTGTTCCTATAGCTCAAGATAAGGCCTTTTTTCAGCCAAAAACACTTGAAATATGATATTTTACATATGAAAACATATGTTGCTATGACTGTTAGAAATGCCTTACATGTGCACCTATAAAAAAATGAGTACCCACAACATGCTTTTGCTAAGAAATAAGAAAACTGTGACACAGTAACATAGATACTGTGTCTTCATACTGCCCAGCCTCCCTCCCCCTCTCTGCTTCCCCACCCCCCTCTGCCTCCCTCCCTCTGTCCACCCTGCATTACATGCCATAAGTTGTAAGATAAGGCAAAATTTTAAGGGAGATTTGACAAAATTCTGTGAGATTTTCTTTAACATCACTTTGGAGCTCCCCCAATATAGTCTATTTTTCTTTCTTCCTGTAAGAAGCTTGTGAAAACCACAACACTGTGTGATTTATGTTTATTTCTTCATAAAATCTGTTGTAAAATGGTCCTAAAATTCTGTGAGATTTGAATTTTTTATGGGAATTGCCTTTCAGATGGGCCAAAATTCTGTGAGATTTTATCTCACAGTGTGAGGTATGGCATGTATGCCCTGCCCTTATCTAGAGCTGTGAACTTCCCCTGGCTGAAATATGGATCCTGTGGATCTGAATCTTCTGGTAAAATGAGAAAGTGCAGATCTGACTGTATGGCTGTACAAGCTTATTTGGGCATTTGCTTATTCTACTTACCCTAAATATTTGGACAGTCATTTCTATACAAATAGTGTATACCCTATCAACCTGGGCCCAGTTGTTCAAAGCTAATGATGTCATTAGTTAACGATTTGTTAAAATTTACATAGAGTGATACGCAAATATTCTAATATTTTTTTTGCTGCAAAAATGTGAGTAGCTTTTGCAGTGCAAAAGCTACTCACATTTTTTCAGCAAAAAATATCAGAATATTGTGTATTGAATCTGCTAAAACAGTTAACGAAATGACCCTTAACGAGCTCGTTAAGCTAACGACGCTTTGAACAACCGGGCCCTGTTTTAGAAAGGAGCAGTTCAAACATGCTCATCATTGTTCTCCTTTCGGATACCTCACAGATATACAAATGAATTTGTTCAAGTTTTAGGATAATTGCAGAAAGTACATGAATTGCCCAAATATTTATGGTAACTGTTGTAAATGTCTTCAAATTTTGAACAGTTTATTCGATACCTTTTTAGCCTAAATTTTGATTTTTATGCAGTTATTTTTTAAAATACTTAGTGGAATGGCAAACAGTGTAGACCCTGATCAGACTGCTCCTGAAGGAGCAGTCTGATCTGGGTCTGCACTATTTGCATATAGTATTTTGTCGGAAATTTCGGTGTATGAAATTTTAGGACATTTACATATTGTATAAATTGTGCTGGGAATCCTTTCATGTGATATGACTTTATTGAGCCACAGTGTCAGGTAATGTACTTCTAATATGTGTCCAGTGCCACCTCAGATCAGCCTGTGCATCTGCTCAGTCTAAGCAGAGTCTTTGTTGTTGTTTGAAGATACCATGGACAGCAGTCTGATTTGATTGGACCCTTGGCTGTCTAAAATTTCCACAGTTGAATTAGAGTCTTCATTTTATGTCCTTTAAGGACACTTTTGTGTCCTTTAAGGACACAAAATGAAGAATCTTATCCGACTTGGAAATGTGCAAGTTGATCTGAGTCTTTTCTGGGTGCTCATGTCCAAAAGCACATTTTCTCACATTGTGATTCAAGTATATTTCTGCCTCTCTGTGTGGACAAATACTTGTATTCATCACTTTCTTGCCTGTCAGAATGAAAGTTTAGTGTATTACTAAAGAAAAATCATCCTGGGCCCATTTGATAAAAACTAATGATGTCGTTAGTTAACGTATCGTTAAATCTTTAGTCATTAAATATGGCATATATGCTAATATTTTTGCTGAAAAAAATGTGAGTAGCTTTTGCATTTGCAAAAGCTACTCACATTTTTTCAGCAAAAATACCTATGAATTACATATTGTACTTACTAGAACAGTTAACATTTTTACCTTTAACAAGCTCGATAAGCTAACGATGCTTTGAACAACTGGGCCCTGATCTTTTATATGATGGGGAAGTTAAGGGCACTGGATACACTTGGTAGGTTTTCCATCATTTTTACAAGGTAGACAACTTTTCTGACTTCCTGTTTGCATTCCTGCACAAGCGGTCCTCTCTAAAAGGAAAGAATTTGCTCCTAAAGGGAGCAAATTCTTTTCTTTTAGAGAATACGCCTTTCAGAAGGGAGGCAAAAACATATTTTCAGAGTTTCTTTCCTTAAAAATATATCTATTCCTGTAAGTCAGACTGATAAATGTGCCTGGTGATCTGAATCTACTTTCACTTTCAGCATGATATGCTTAAAAATATTTTTGCTTGACATAGCCAGCACTTTATCATAATTTTGCATTTGAGCCATGCTGTGAGAAGAGGTATCTTTGGAATATGTGCGAAACAGCATAGACCCTGGTCAGCCATCTCATTTTTGCAATCTCATAGGGATTTGGCTGTTTTATCTATACATTGCACGGCACATGCATTTAGTGGTTCTTAACCTTTACCATTGTCTGAGCTAATTCAGCAGATGGCAGATTGATGATAGTTTTTGTACCTTTCCCAGAAAATAGGCTTTGATGTTTCATGCAAAATGCCTTAGGAGATAATTTTCAGGGAATGCCTTTGACTATTTTCTAGGAAAACAAATAATAATAAAATAAAATATATTTCAAAATGTCATCTATCTATTTTCTGGGAAATATAAGAAAAATATTTCAAAATTTCAACTGAAATATTTACCCAGCATGCAGTGGGTTAATACATTCTACAGTACATGTATCCAGTTTAAGCAAAGGCCTGCTGTTTGTTGATGTAGTCAGTAATACTACCTGGCCCCTGAGGTTATAAAACTTTTTTCATGCTCAACTCAGCTGAGCATGAAATTTGTCCTGCTAATAAATCACAAATTACTCACAATTGCAAATTCTTTCTTGCCAACTCAGCTGGGTTGAGCATTAAAAAAGGTTTATAACCTTGGGGCCAGGATGAGCATCATGATCTGGGCCTTTGCTGCTATATGTGCCCCCAAAGGCCTAGTCTCGCATGGCATGCTGATTGCTTTTTATTACACCAAAGTAAGTAGAAATAGTGATCTGTCTGATCTTTTTTGAGGGAAAAAATGTTAAGTAGAATATGTCATTCCCTGCTAAGTAACAATCAGAAATATTTACCCTTAAAGCACCATTCAAAATTCTTGCAAAGAAAACATTCTCAAATGCATTTTTTTTTTTTTTTGAAAAAAAGAAGGCATTTCATGCAGAAATTCAAATGAAATGCAAACAAACATTTTTTCTTTGGAAAAACAAATAGAATGACATCTTCTGCTGCTGGCTGTTTAAGGTTCAGTTGTTTTTTTTTCATTATCCTTAATTATACTGTAGTCAAACACAGGTCTTCATAAACTGCTGCACATCTTATGTCAAACACCTTTCAGCTTACCTGTTTCAGCGTACCTGTAGGTATATTGCAAGAGGGCATATCCACAGTGTTATGGCTGCATATATATGTTAACCCCTTGTCCTGCTGAATTAATTGAGATGCCATGCCCTTTGAAGGTTTTCAGCCATTCAGATTATTTGATCTAGATTGTTGATATAAATTCACATACTTAATGGCAAACAGTGCAGATCCAGATCAGTTGGCTTCTTCAGAAGCCAACTGATCTGGATCTACACTGTTTGCAAAGGCAGGGTATATCCCAGTTCAGCAGGACAAGGGTTAAAGGGACTTAATACCTTGGGTAGATTTTCCACCATTTGTTCAAGGGAGGCAACTTTTGTGACTTCCTGTTTGCTTTCCTTTACAACAAGTGCTTTCTGAAAAGGATTCTACTGTTAACCATTCTCTTGCTGAACATGATGTCCTGTCTTAGCAAACAGTGTAGATCCAGATCAGTTGGCTTCTGAGGGAGCCAACTGATCCAGATCTGCACTGTTTGTCATTAAGTATATGAAATTGTATCAACAACCTGATTGGCAGAAAATTAGAAGTGGGCATGGCATCTTAATATATTCAGCATGACAAGGGTTAAAAGAAAGAATTTGCTCGCAAGGACTCTTTTCTTTTAGAATAGACCCATTTTAGAAGGGAGCCAAAACAATTTTGAAAGAATTGCCTCCCTTGAAATTATATCAGTTCTCCTAAAGCTTGAATCTCTAGTCAATACTGAAATGAAGTGTTTTGTATGGGAACAGTTATGTCCCTGACAAGCTCTGTGTGATTTTTTCCATATCACTTGTCAGTGATCCTACCAGCATGACAAAAACATATGTACCTTTTTTGTACTCTCCCATCCAAATTCATCAGACTGTACATTAACATTTTTCTTCCAGAAACATGGTTTAATATTTCATGTAAATTTTCTCCTTGCCAGAAACAGGGTTTGACATTTCAAGCAAATTGTCTGCCTATTTCCAGAAACAGGGTTTGGACATTTCATGCAGATTGTCTCCCTTTATTTCCAGAAACAGGGTTTGACATTTCATGCAGATTGTCTCCCCTTATTTCCAGAAACAGGGTTTGACATTTCATGCAGATAGTCTCCAAAGGAGACAATTTGCATGAAATGTTGAAGCCTGTTTTCTGGAAAAAAAAAAAAGAAAAAAATATTTTAAAATGTCATCAGCTGAATTTTTTTATCCAGCATGCAAAGTGTTAAAAGTTGTTTGCTTTAACCCTTCTCTTGCTGAGCACAACATGCCCTGTCTTAGCAAACAGGTAGATCCAGATCAGTTGGCTTCTTCAGAAGCCAACTGATCTGGATCTGCACTGTTTATCATTCAGTATGTGAATTTATATCAACCTGGATCAAGTAATCTGATTGGCTGAAAATTAGAAGTGGGTGTGGCATCTTAATTTATTCAGCAGGACAAGGGTTAATATTTACCCAACATGCTAAGAGTTTATGGGCTGTATCATCAGTTTTTAGTGATTATGTATTTACAGAGTGCCTGATAGAGAAGATGTAGCATATGGCAGCATCAAACAGGAATCAATGTGTATTGATACCATGGGAAACTTTGCTGACGGAGTGCTGGGAATGTTTCCTTGTCATAATGCAGGAGGAAATCAGGTAATTCAGTTAGACTTAACCCTAACTAAGCCTGCCCAGGAAAAGCGTGGTTAGGTAAACTGACTGGCTCGACATGACAGTAACAGTGTTGACTGGGCTGTAAAACTCCAAACCAACCAGTGGACTTAACCCTGGTCCTGCTGAACCAGGATATGCCTTACCTTTGCAAATAGTGTTCATCCATATGAATTCGTTTCTGAAGAAGCCAACTAATCTGTATCTGCACTGTTTGTCATTCAGTATGTGAATTTATATCAGTAATCTGGATTAAGTAATCTGATTGACTGACAATAAGAAGTCAGTGTGGATGACTGACAATTAGAAATGAGTGTGGCATTTTAATTTATTTAGCAGGACAAGGGTCAGTTGAAAAAAAAAAGAATAGAAGAAAAAAGAAACAAAACAAATGAAAATAATTATGACATTTCTGATCTGTGCATGGAATAGAAATTCACTTTGAATACATGCTATAAATCATTTCAAATCACCCAGTGATCGTTCATTGGACAAACATACCGGAGCAAGCAGACTAAAACCTGATCAGATGCTGCCAAATGTGGCATGTGATCAGGATCTACACTGTTTGCCACACACCCAGCAAATTTTAGACACATCAGCTGGTAGTAAAATGGAATTGTTACATTCTTGCGTGGAGATTGATCATGAAATATTTTCTACGGTCATTCTCTTCCTTCCACTGATTCAAGAAGGGCAGTTGTCAGTTTCCGGCGAAAGAATGTGCACAATACTGGTTAACCGCTTAGAGGACTAAACCTGCCCAGTAAACGTGTGGTTAGGTAAACTGACCGCGCTCGACATGACCCCATTGGGTTGACTGGGCCGTAAAACCTCAACACAAACAAACAAAATGGAATTGTTCGCATTTTAGGACAGGTATAACAGACAATTACAATATCTGAATACCTCGGTGGCTCAGTTGGATGCGCCGTCTGACTGGAGACCAGGAGGTCGCGGGTTCAACCCCAGCCGAGGTCGGCAACATTCTTTCGTGGAGATTGATCATGAAATATTTTCTACGGTCATTCTCTCCCTTCCGCTGATTCAAGAAGGGCAGTTGTCAGTTTCTGGCGAAAGAATGTGCACAATACTGGTTAACCGCTTAGAGGACTAAGCCTGCCCAGTAAACGTGTGGTTAGGTAAACTGACCGCGCTCGACATGACCCCATTGGGTTGACTGGGCCGTAAAACCTCAACACAAACAAACCTATGGTAAATACAGTACATATCTTTACCCTTGTCATGCTGAATAAATTAAGATGCTACACCTATTTCTAATTTTCAGCCAATCAGATTACTTGATCCAGGTTATTGATATAAATTCACATACTTAATGGCAAACAGTGCAGATCCAGATCAGTCCAACTGTTTGCAGAGGCAGGACATATCCAGGTTCAGCAGGACTAGGGTTAACCACAATAATGAAACCGAACATAAAAATATGTATAACTGATTTCCTGCATAAAAGTGTGTATGGCCAGCTGTATGCAGTTAACCCTGGTCTTGCTGAACCCGAATATGCCCTGCCTTTGCAAACAGTATAGATCCAGATCAGTTGGCTTTTGAAGAAGCCAACTGATTGGGATCTACACTGTCATTAAGTATGTGAATTTTTATGAACAGCCTGGATCAAGTATTCTGATTGGCTGAAAATTAGTAGTGGGCATGGCATTTTAATTTATTCAGCATGGCCAGGGTTAACTGCTTTGGTAAAGCTGGGCAGATGGTCCCCTACTGTGCACTGGATGTGACATAAGGTTTACAACCCATCTATCTGTCTAACCATACAAACATAATAGGCTAAAGGTTAAACAAATGATCTGAATAAGTCATGTTTTTAGGGACAGCAGGGTAACATTTAACCCATTTATGCCTACTGTCCCATAGAAGGAACATTGGCAAACAGAATGCTGCATCTCATCAGGGTCTACACTGTTTGCATGAAATACAGAAATTAACCAGACACCCCTTCAGTTGAAAATGGACCTGTCCAAAGAGATGATGTAGAAGAGTCGACTGGGCATAAATGGATTATTTTATTACATTGTATTTTTTTTTTTTTCAGGAGTTCAAGATGACAAAAGATGGTGGCATCCATCACCTTGACCTTTGTGTGACCTTGACAGCTAATACACCAGGGTCAGTTCTGAAATTATATCAGTGTGCTCCTGATAACCAGATGCAGGTGAGCATTCTTTCGTGACTTAATTATACCATTCCCTTTCCCACAATACAATGAGTTTGAGATGTGATATAGAGGAATTATTATAACAGGCAGTCGATCAGTACCTCTCTGCAAGTCTGTAGAGCGAATTACATGTTCAGTTTTGTTGCATTTTCATAAAGATTTACAGAAATAACATGAGTAGCAGTGCATGAAATTAATATCTTTTTTCAGGTTAACAATCTGGCTCGTCTGCCGTTGGGTCTCTTGTCTCACTGAGTTTGTGGAATGAGCTACAGTTTATATCTCAGCTGAGCCTACAGCTCATGTGAGCCGTTAGTATAGGCTTGGATCTGTTGCCTGTTGTATGTCATCCACACTTTCATACTTGAATATCACCAAGACCAGTAGGTCAGTCTTGATTAAATTTCATGTGTAGCATGGTTGGGTTAGGGGATTGACTGCATAATGCTTATGGGCAGATTGGATCAAAACTGTGGTTTCCATAGCAACAGAAAATTCCCATAGACTTATAATTGGGAAAATATTGTACAGGCAATAACATGTTTATTTTTGTTGAATCTTTCATCTAACTTAAAGGTATCCAGGACAGACATAAAATCTCGACTGAGCTTGATTTTGGGTCAGATTGGATGAACCACTTTAGAGTTACTGTCCCCTTTAAAACTGAAAAAATTGCCCATAGACTTATAATGGGGAAAATGTTGTCTGACAGCAACTTTATTTTTCATCAAAAGTGGATCAACTGGGGGTGGGAGTGGTGGTGAGGGTGGGACTCATGTCCATCCATCTGTCTGTCCATCAGTTAGTTTTAGTTTCTGAGAGGGTGCACTGCTTGTTGACATTTCTTGTTAAGACTTTGAAAAGTAATTCTCCAACAAAACATGATGTATGTATTAATCAGAATTCCCTCTGCCGCCAAGGCGAGTAGAAATGAGGCAGATGAAAAGCATAATACATGTACATCCATCAACTTGAGAAAAACTTTTATTCTTAAGATTGTTAAACCAGAGTGGGAATCTGATGAATCGGCAAAAATCCCAAGTGAAATGTGTACTTTAAGTAGACATTGCCTAGTGGTGCTATGATGCATATCAATTTTTAAAAGAGTTTTGATAAAACCATAATTAGTTTTTAAGAGATTCCTAGTGAGGGAGAGAGTTTTCTTGTAAATTAAGTACTATTTTAAACAGGATTTGACCACATGTTTTGCTCTGAAAGTGGAAGTATACACAGAAGCAAAAATAACAACCATTTGTATTAGCTGTTTTATTTTTCTTTTTTCTTCCATTTATGGGATAAAGTCTTGGACAAGTATTAAATATTACTAAAATGCATTTTAGTTACCATAGTTTTACCCTAAATATGTGATCAGGCATGCCTATCAGCAATGTAGACCCAAACTACTCATAAAGCGGCATTTTTATGAAGGTCCACACTGTTCAGGATTCCTTGAGCACGTCAGTAGGCAATCAGATAGACATTTTTTTTTTTTTTTTGCATTTTTTTTTGTCAGAGAAAATAACTTGACATTTCATGTGAATTTTGTCTGCCTAACAGACAATTCACATAAAATTTCAAGTCTTATTTCATTTGAATAATATTAGAATGTTGCCTGCTACAGTTTTGCTTAACTCTTTAATTGTTAAGGTAGTTACGGTAGTAATTTAATCCAAGTGCTAGTGCTATTGTACATGCTGATAGTAAGTTTGAGTATTCTAATTCCTTTCCATGGATTGATTTCAGAAATGGGAGCGTCACCAAGACAACACAATGCTACGCAATAAGTTCAACAATCTATGTATAGATAGTGTAGAGGTGCAGCGTAAAGGTCTTGTAGCCAATCACTGTGATCCAGATGCCCACTCCCAGATTTGGACATTCACAATTTCTTCACGATAAGCAAAGTCTTCTCATGAATATTTATTTTTGTTTTTGCATCAAATTATACATGGCAGCATCTCAGTCATTTTGATGACTCCACTAATAGCTCTTGATAAAAGGGACTACCCACTTAAATATTTCTCATATTACTTCACAAAAACATATGTTGTGGGTACTCATTAGAAGCGCCTTGCAAAGGCGCTTCTAATGAGTACCCACATCATATGTTTTTGTGGAGACGTAAGAAAAATATCTGTAGTTTTGGGTTGAAAAAAAAAATACTTTACTGGGAGCTCTGCTCTGATATCTTCAGATAAGGTGATGATTGAGGTATACTGGATATCTTTTGCTTTTTTTGCACCATAAGATATCTTCTGGATATTCATTGGACTTCCTGAACTCCTGGTAGGTAGTAGGGTGGTGGGCTGTCCTACTGAAACTTACAGAATGTTAGCCTTGCTATTGTTGGCATTTGGCAGGAAAGTCCTGCCTTACTTGAAGTAAGTTTTCTTTTATTCTTCTTTTTGTTCTCCTTCTCCTCAACATGGCTGAAATACATGTATTCTTGATTAAGCCATTGAACTCCAGCTCAAACAAACTAATGAATGCCCACGATATATCTATTGGTGTGAAAGTAAGAAAACATAATTTGAATATTTTGTTTTATCTGAAATGTGTATCGTATTTACCCAAAGTATTTAGACAGTCAGGCCTGAGCTAACAGTGTAGACCAAGATCAGACACCACAGAATGCAGGATCTGATCAGAATCTACACTTTGCCATTCATCAAACAGTTTTTAGACACATCAAGAGGTAGTAAAATGGACTTGTTCAAATTTTAGCACAAGTATGGTAAGAATATAATGTGTTCCAATATTTATGGTAAATACGATAGTGAGATGCTAGGGTGTATATCGGCTTGGAGTAATAATAAAAAATCAGGACCCAGTTGTTCAAAGCATCGTTAGTTTTAACATGCTCATTAGTGGTTAAAATGATAACTGTTCTAGTAAGTACAATATCTAATTCACAGGTATTTTTGCAGAAAAAAAGATGTGAGTAGCTTTTGCAAATGCAAAAGCTAAATGCAAAAGTTACTCACATTTTTCAGCAGAAATGTTAGTGTATATGCCATATGTAATGTTCAAAGTTTTAATGATACATCAACTAATGACATAGTTAGTTTTGAACAACTGGGCCCAGTGTTTTTATTTAAAAGTATTTTAAAAAAGCATATCATTTGTTCTGAGATAGTTCTGCCACAGCTGCATACTTGCCAGTGTTGAGAAAATTCTAGTCAGCTACAAACACATCCAGGACATATCCATAGAGATAAAATTTTATAACATATACATGTATGTGAATGAATTGAATCACAAAAAAAGAAAGAATTGATCTAGGTCTTACTGATTATCTCCTAAGAGATAATCAGTAAGACCTAAGTCACAGTACTAGCAGGCAACATTATGAGGTATTTTTGTTTTTCAGTGATATTTTGTGTGAATCATCTGCCTGGATGATGATTCACATGAAATATCAAGCCTTATTTTGTCTGTAAAATAAAAATATTTGCAAATGTTGTCTGCAACAAATTTAAAAGGTGCATCAATGGTTAAATGTATATTATAGGATGTACTAGCAAACAGTGAAGATCCTGATCAGACTACAGCAAAGTCCAGGCTGATCTGGGCATTAGCAGTTTGCATGAGAATTATTTTCTTCTGATGCAGCTTATACATACAGTTAACTATTGGCCTGTTAGAAATTACTTCTTAGGTGTTATTAAACCTTAAAGCGCCAAGCAAAATTTGTAGCAGACGACATTCTAAATTTCTTTTTTTATTTTTCAGAGAAAACAAGTCTTGACATTTCATGTGAATTGTCTGCCAAGCAGATGATTCACATGAAATGTCAAGACTTGTTTTCTCTGAAAAAATAAAAAAAATAAATAAAAAATTGTTTTCTGCTGCTGTTGTGATTGGCACTTTAAGGGTTAAGGTGAATGGATACACTTTCAGGGGTAGAAACTCTTATCAAAAAAGTTTTGCCTTCCTTCTGAAAAGGGGTCTGCTCTAAAAGGAAAGATTTAGCTCCCCTTGTGAAATGACCTGGAGAGACACTCCTTGTGAGTTGCCACAACCTGTGTTCTTGTGGAGAAATAAGATTTACCACCACTCCCAGAGCTATGACTGAACTGGTCAAATGACAGTAGGACAAAATGATCAGTAACAGTGTTCTCATCTGGATCTAATCTGTAATAACAAAAAAATTGGTGTAGACTCCCAAAAGGGTAATTTGCAAACAGTGCAGACCCAGATTAGATGCCACATAATGCAGCATCTGATCAGGGTCTCCACAAATAGCCAGTTTTCTTGTGGAATTTTTAATTCACAAAGCCTGCCATAACTAAAAGTGAAATTTGACTCTTCCAATATATAGTGTGGGGGAGTTTAGTCAGTCTAAAATGGATTAGAGTGAATGGATACACCTTGGGATTGAGCTACCTTTTTTCACAACAGAGACAACTTTTCTTTCCTTTCCTGCACCCCAATGCTCTCGTTTTCGAGTGGATTTTCTGGCCAAAGAATGTGCAAAAATACTGGTTAACTTCTTAGAGGAAAGACCAAGCCTGCCTAGGAAAAAATGTGGTTAGGTAAACAGACTGACTCAACATGACCTTAATTATGTTGACTGGGCCATTAAACTCCAGAGCATCCTAACTTACAGAGTGGATTCCTTTTCAGAAGGGAGCAAAAACAGATTTGACAGAGTTGTTGTCCTTGAAAGTGTATTATTTCCTCTTAAAGTGTTCAAAGAAAAAACAACAGATGTTTTCTTCAGCATCATTTATGTTAATTAACATGTTTGTTTAGAATAGTTTATTACTTTATTGGTAAAACATGATTACTGTATATACCCTAAGTATTTGGACTCCTTTCTTTTTACCATACTTGTTTTAAAATCGTAAAAAGTCCATTTAACTATCTGTTGATGTGTCTAAAATATTTCTAGATGAGTGGCAAACAGTGTAGACCCTGATCAGATGCCGCATTCTGCGGCATCTGATCTGGGTCTATACTGTTTGCTTAGGCCTGTCTGTCCCAATACTTAGGGTTGTTACGGTAAGTGTGATTTACAGATCTCAGTCTGATCCTAATTCATGAACTCATTTGATTACCATATTTATCCTATTATTTGGACATACATGTACTTGCCTGACCAGACACCAAATGGTCTTGTTCAAATTTTAGGATAGTTATAGCAAGGCATTGAAGTGTCCAAATATTTTAGGGGACTTGATACACTTGTAGCTTTTCTGCCAGTTTTTACAAATTAGACAACTTTTGTGACTTCCTGTTTGCTCTCATGCACATCAGGCCCCTGAAATGAAGTCTATTTTAAAAGGAAAGAATTTGCTCCCAAGGGAAGTACATTCTTTTTCTTTTAGAGCAGACCCCTTGCCAGAATGGAGATAAAATTATTTTGACAGCATTGCCTCCCCTAAAAGTGTAGCAATTCACCTTAAGGTAATTATTGTAGGGAAAAATGCTAAAAATTGAAATACCAGGAATCACATTTTATTTATACATCTACTTCAGTGGAAATCCTAAAAATAAATCCATTTTCATTGTGTCCAGACAAATATTTTTATTTACTGTGTTTACTTTAAGTTTGATCTGGGTCTGCACTGTTTGTTCAGACCTATCTGTCTGAATACTTAAAATAAATACGGTTGCCTGGTAGTCCATTGTAGTATTTTATAAACGCTACAAACTGGCTTAAGCATGGTTTATACAGGTGATCTCTCAGTTAGAACATTGGAGTTGGTACAAAATGTCAACAGTTACCTTGCAATAACAGCCCCTTCTCTACAACAGTTTTCATTTGTTTTCTTTCAGTTTACATATTTTATACATGTAATTGGTCTGCAGTAGCCACCAACCAATAAAGGCCTGTGTTTTTCCCTTTGAAGGATGGCTAGGTTCTTTTGCAAAGGTAGAGTGAGAATGTAATATCGGTGCAAAGTATGATGCATTTAGATTTATGACTCTGATAGTGAGAATAACCTGTTTAATTCCATGCTGTCATTAGTGTGTAACATTAACCCTTGTCTTGCTGAATGAATTAAAATGCCACGCCCACTTCTAATTTTCAGCCAATCAGATTACTTGATCCAGGTTGTTCTGGGGCGTGATATTTCAGTGAGGCAGCACTCTAAAAGTGAGCATTGAGCTCCCTGCCACATCCAGACACCGTCGCGATATGACTGAAAAAGGTTGAAAGCGACGTTAAGCCCAAATCAAACAAACAAATGATCCAGGTTGTTGATACAAATTTACATTCTCAATGACAAACAGTGCAGATCCAGATCAGTTGGCTTCTTCAGAAGCCAACTGATCTGGATCTGCACTGTTTGTAAAAGGCCAGGTATATCCAAGATCAGCAGGGCCAGGGTTAATAGCTTTTGACATCTTATGTATTTATTTGTATTTGCTCAATTAAATTTATGTCCCATCATTTGTTGGAACAAAGTGATAATGCTGAAATACTAACGAATGTTTGTTGATTGTTTTGAACAGAAGAGAAATTATTCAAAACTGAGCCACATTGAGAGAAAATTTACTTTTGGACATGTGGGCCCAAGGACAACTCAGACCAGGTTGTGCATCTGCTCAGCCTAATTTATAGCAGACAACATTCTAAATGTTTTTATTATTTTTCAGAGAAAACAAGTCTTAATATTTCATGTGAATCATCTGCCAAGCAGACGATTTACATGAAATATCAAGACTTGTTTTCTCTGAAAAATAAATAAAAAAAAAAAAAAAAATTGTCATCTGCTGCTGTTGTGATTGGTGCTTTAAGGGTTAAGGTGAATGGATACACTTTCAGGGGTGGTAACTCTATCAAAAAAGTTTTGCTTCCCTTCTGAAAGTAATCCGTCTTTGATTTGTGCTCTGTGGGTAGTAATGGATTCAGTGCTTCTTCAAGTGGGCAGCAAAGACTGCTCAGACTGCCCAAATGCAAGCTGATTTGAGTGTTCACTGGGTGCTTGTTTTTGAAGGTACAGTTTCTCTCATTATGACTTAATCATTATTCACATCAAACAAAAAGGGTCTTCAACATATACTGCACATTCTGTAACATCTGATCAGGGTCTACACTGTTTGGTGAGAGTTGACTGTTTGAATACTTAGGGTAAATCTGATATGCATACAGTGATGACTCAGATCAGCCTGCACTACAGTGCAGTTTGATCAGGGTCTTCCTTTTTGTTAGTATCTTTTACATTATCCATACATACATGACCATCAGAGATCCTGATCAGAGTTAAATGAAGGCCCTTTTTAAGTGATGCCTTGTATACAATGTTTTTCATCTTTCATTGTTAACCTTTTCAGCCCGGCAGACAAAAACAGATACCTGTGCAAACCGTTGATTCAGATGAGATGGCTCATCATGAGCCTTTCTATCAGGATCTACAGTTTGCAATTCTGTTTTTTTTTTTTTTTATTATTATTATTATTATACACACCATGCCTTCCCACCCCCACCCCCCACCCCACCCCGCAGCTTCAAACTGTGTTTGTGGGAGGGTAGAGGTGGGGTACTGTTATCACGTCTGTCTGTCCATGTCCACATCACAAAAATATGCCTATATAAATTTGACCCCCTTAAACCCCATTTTTATATAGTAAAACTGGGGTTTACAGGGGTATACATTGTTTTCTTATTTCTGCTCAAAAACATAGATTGTGGGTACACATTAGAACCACCTCACTGAGGCGGTTCTAACGAGTACCCACAATCTATGTTTTGAGCAGAAATATGAAAAATATCGGAGTTTTTGTATCTAAAAATTTTCAGTTTTTGGAGGTGAAATTTTCTATATATTTGAATAGAAGTGTTTTCATAATGATTACATTTTGGTCCTTGTTGGGGATGTCTAATAAGCACTGCTTACTGACCTTCCTTATTTTAGACTGAAACCCCAGTTTACATCAGTGGACAAGTTCAATTCAAGGATAGATAAGTCCTTTTCAGAAACTCAGGGATGAAAGGGTTAAATTCATTTGTCATTTGTTCAGAATTACTAGATGCTAATATTTCATAAACTGTTGTAAATATGATTGAAATCAAACTTTAATGCTTTGCATGCTGAAATCAAGCTTTAACACTTTTCATGCTGGGTGAAATTTTCAACAGATGACATATTGTAATATTTTTCTTATTTTATCCAGAAAACAGGTTTTGACATTGCATGCAAATTTTCTCCATTGTTTTTTGGAAAAATAAGAAAAATGTCCTCAGTTTGTCTCTTGCTGAAATTAGCCCAGAGAGTAGTAAAGACTAATACTGTGAGCAGCTCTCATATTTTTAGTGAGAAAACATCAGGGCCCAGTTGTTCAAAGCACGTTAGCTTAATGAGCTTGTCACTGACAAACTCTTTAATTGTTGTAACTAAAGTATTTTCAAATACATTGATATTTTTAATGCAAAAATGTGAGTGGCTAATTTTGCATTGCCAAAGCTACTCACATTTTTTCAGCAAAAAATATCAATGTATTGGCCATATTTCACGATAGAAATTTTAACGTCACGTTAGCTAACAACTTTGTTAAGTTTTGAACAACTGGGCCCTGTATTTAAATTATTTATGTTAGACTATTTAATGTCTCATTCACTTAATGACATTTTTTTAAGGTAACACTATTTTAAACAGCTAGATTTTGACATATTCTGATGCCACTGAAATTTCAGACATATGTAAAAGTCTCATATTATTGTGTATTCTTATTTATCCTTAACACTTAGCACTCTGGGTGAAAATTTCAGCAGACAACATTTTGAAATATCAAAGCCTATTTCCTGAGAAAAATAAGAAAAATATCAATTTGTTGTCCGCTGAATATGCCCAGAGAGTTGTAAAGATTAATTGTTACAACACACATGCACACATGCGCATGCACACAGACACACACATGCGCTAGCCTTGGAGGCTCAGTTGGATGCGCATCCAACTGGTGATTAGGAGATCCCAAGTTTGATCCCCACTGGGTCCAGCAACATGCTTTCGTGGAGATTGATCATGAATTTTTTTCTATGGTCATTCTCCCCCTTCTGCTGATTCAAGAAGGGCAGTTGTCAAATTCTTCCGAAAGAATATGCACATGTACTGGTTAACCACTTAGAGGACTAAGCCTGCCTAGTAAAAGTGTGGTTAGGTAAACTGACCGGCTTGACATGACCTTAATAATGTTGACTGGGCTGTAAAACTCCAGCTTAAACACACACACACACACACACACACACACACACACACCCTGAGAAATCATACTCAACAAAACAAAAAAGTTTACACTACAGTAAAACCTGTGTAAGAAAGCCACCTTAGAGACTGATTTTAAATAGTGGTTGATGTGGAAAAAGTTGTCTGTCTTATAAAGGTACATGTCATGTAATTTTGCTAGCAAAATTACATGACATGTACCTTTATAAGACAACCACCTTTCCACATCAACCACTAAGGTCAATTTCAAAGGTGGCTGTCTTACACAGGTTTTACTGTATATCTCATGTTTTCTGCCTTTTAAGTCATAAAACTGTTTTTTTAATGTTGAAACATTATTACATCAACCATACAATAGTCCCAAAATTTTATCATTCTTCAGTGTAAACAATCTGTTTTTGTTCAGTTTAGTATTTTGATGTTCTTTATTTTGTATCTTTTCAGATTTGGTAAATATTTGCATCAATTTATTAAGAAAGGCAATAACAAAAATATACTGTATACATTATCTAGATAATGATTAAGATGTATGGATACACCTGGAGAAATAGATATTTAGTTCTCCATGAAAACATATGTTGTGGGTACTCATTAGAAGCGCCTCACCAAGGCACTTCTAATGAGTACCCACAAGATATGTTTTCATGTAGAAATAAGTGAAATATCAATACTTTTGGATTGAAAAAAAAAAAAAAAGCATCTTATCAAAAGCTGTGGTGATTACACTTGCAGACTGGATGTTACCTCCCTTGTATTTGAAACCTTTCAAAAGTGTGGGCTGCTCTTACAGAAAAGAGAGAACTAATTCAGAAGGGAGGTAACTTTTTTCCATACCAGATTTATTCTCTTGAAGGAATATACATTTTTCTCTTAATTTTTAACACTATTATCACTGACATTATCAGATTTTCGGTGACAAGATACAAGTACATGGTGTACCCAAAACTGTTCAAAGTATTATTTACAGTATTAAATTCTGACTTACATGTTCAAGAGATAGTTGTCACTTTGCAGATTGAAGGAATTGTTCACATATAATGTAATTGTTCAAATTGTCTATATATGTTCATATATTTTTGATACATTCCATTTATGCTATTATGTATAATTTATCTAGTCTTAGTTTAATTGTATTGAAATTAAAGCAGGGTTACTCATCCTAGGGGACAGTTTGGGAGCAGTAGTATCCCTTAACTCTTATCCTGAAAGCCTGGCAGACCTAATCAGATACATGTGCAAACAATGTAGATTCTGATGAGATTGCTCATAATGAGCCATCCCATCAGAATCTACACTGTTTGCCATTCTGTTTTTTATTTTAAACTGAAACCCCTCAATGCATCAATGGACTTGTCTAAATTCAAGATGAAAAGTCCACTTCAGAAACACAGGGATGAAAGGGTTAAACACACACTATTGAGCTGAGTGAGCAGTGAAAATACAGATTGAAAACCTGGCCCAAGTATTTTCCCCACTAAATGTCAGAAATGTACACATGTCTGGGAATTTGAACAAATCCCTTCTGGAATAGGGATATTCTACAGAAATCATAGAAATGCAAACACATTGTAGATGCTAGACTTCCTTGCAGAATCATTAAAACCTGTAAAAATCTGTATTTTGCTTCAGAATCTGATCCTGATAATGTTACATTTAGTCTGCATCAAGCAAAAAAGTGCCTTTGAGCATAAAATGTGCGGCAGAGACATCATCCTGCACAGGGGCAAAGTTTCATCCGGGCATTTGTTCTCCATTGAAACATTCTATAGTATCCAATGATTCTGTTTGCAGACAGTGAAAGCCTTGATTGGACTGAGTGGATGTGCATGCTGATCTGTGCCTCCGCTGTATTCATATGCCCAAAGACATGTTTTTTCATGGGGCGGCACATTTAATCAAGTGTGTATCTACCCTATTTACAGGTCTACATTTAATCTCTGAAAGTGTTAACCCTTCTCTTGCTGAACATGACATGCCCTGTCTTAGCAAACAGTGTAGATCCAGATCAGTTGGCTTCTGAAGAAGCCAACTGATCTGGATCTACACTGTTTGTCATTAAATATTTGAATTTCTATCAAAAACCCGGATCAAGTAATCTGATTGGCTGGAAATTAGAAGTGGGCGGGGCATCTTAATTTATTCAGCATGGCAAGGGTTAATATTTAGCTTGCTGAATTTGAATATGAGAAGAAAGAGTTTAGTCCCCTAGGATGAACAGCTCTAGATTGTGTATGAATTTAACCCTTAAAGCGCCAGTCACAACTATTGTCGTCTGCTTTGTCATCTGCTTGTGATTTTAAAAGTCATTTTTGCAAACAGTGTGGACCCAGATCAGACTGCTCCTTTAGGAGCAGTCTGATCTGGGTCCATACTGTTTGCTGGTATGCAAAAATAGGTTTGAAAAGTCTGCAAGAATATTCAACAGATGACATTTTCAGATGCAGTTTTTCTTGGCACTTTAAGGGTTAATGAGGGTAAGAAGTGCTGTTTTTATCTGTACCATAGCTCCAGATAAGGCACTTTTTTTTTCATCCGAAAAATGTTGATATTTTTCTTATTTCTCCACAAAAACATATGTTGTGGGTACTCATTAGAAGGGCCTCACCAAGGCACTTCTAATGAGTACCACAACATATGTTTTTGTGAAGAAAAAGAGAAATATTAGTGGGATACCCCCTCTTGTCTGGAGTTATGTTGTATATATCATATGTTAGTGTAAGTTTATCATATCTGTCTTTCACTTTATCAATTTTTGAGCTTATTTGTCTTCTCTCTAGTGAACAGTGCTCCCTTTGTCATTGTAGTAACTGCCTGTTATCCTCCCACTGCACATGCAGTTCGATCTCCTCGCTGAAAGTAAAATTGGACATGCTGGAAGAATCGGCTATATCCAGTGGCCCTGTGTATTCACTGGTCATGTGACCTTAAAGGGAAGTGCACATCAAAGTGCATTTGCATTTTAAATTTCTGCTGCTTGAGATGAACTTATAAGGAGGTGTGCATTTCACATTAAATTGATATTTGTTCTGAGACTCGTCTAGAATGTGGGTACTTCCACAAAAGTAGTCAGGGTCTTTGCTTTTTAAATATGACAAAAATAGCACCAGGTAAGAAGGCTAACCATATGGATAGTTTTCTTATTTCTCCACAAAAACATATGTTTTTTGTACTTATTAGAATGATCTAAGGGAGGCTTTTCTAACAAGTTCTCACAAAATATGTTTTCCTAGAGAGGTAAAGAAATAGTATCGTTTGTAAATTGTATCTATGAGTATTAGCTTTCACAAAAAAGCTTGGTCTAGGCTTAGCACACTTTATGTGCTAATAAGAAACCAAGCTTTTTGTAAAAGTTTGTACTTGGTTATAATGACATTGAATTTTACATGAAAAGATTTTACATGTACATATTTGCCATTGCCATAACTACCAGTCTTGTTCCTGATATATTTAAGGGGAGAGAGTTGGTACACTTTCAAGGGAGGCGTCTCTTTAGAATTGCTTCTGTCTCTCTTCTGGAAAGGGGTCTACTCTAGAAGGGAAGAATTTGCTCCCAAAGGGAGCAAAGGCTTCCCTTTTAGAGTAGACCTCTTTTCAGAAGGGGCCTGGTACACAGGAAAGCAAACGGGCAGTCAGAAGTTGTCTCCCTGTGTAAAAAGTGGTGGAAAATCTACCAAGTGTATCCATTTTCACTTTTAACCCTTAAACTGCCAATCACAACAATTGTCGTCTGCTTTGTCATCTGCTTGTGATTTTAAAAGTCATTTTTGCAAACAGTGTGGACCCAGATCAGACTGCTCCTAGCAGTCTAATCAGGGTCCACACTGTTTGCCTGTATGCAAAAATAGGTTTGAAAAGTTTGCAAGAATATTCAGCAGATGATATAAGCAGACGACATTTTCAGATGCAGATTTTCTTGGCATTTTAAGGGTTAAAGTACTGTAACTGTGATGCATAGCTCTAGATAAGACACTTTTTTCCACCCAAAAGTGTTGCTATTTTTCTGATGTCTTCTTGAAACCATATGTTGTGGGGTCTCATTAGAAGTACCTGAGAGAGGTACTTCTAGTAAATGCTCATAACATCCATTTTCATGGAGAAATAAGAAATATTTATATGGTAACTCGTCTTTCCTCATATCTAGAGCTATTTTGATGTATTACAACCAAAGATTGCTACCAGCAGGACCCAGGACTTGTTTGATGGGGGTGGGTATTTATAGAAATTTTAAAGGGTGGTGGGGATAGGGGATCAAAGTAGTTAGAAAAATATGTTTTCTTATTTCTCAATGAAAACTTTCATTTGGAATGCAATGTCGGTTTTAATTTGACAGAATTCTTTATTCATAGAGAAATATGAAAACATATTTGTGCTTTTATTTGGAAAATATCAAGGCCCAGTTGTTCAAAGCGTCGTTAGCTTAACGAGCTCGTTAAGGGTCATTTCGTTAACTGTTTTAGCGGATTCAATACACAATATTCTGATATTTTTTGCTGAAAAAATGTGAGTAGCTTTTGCACTGCAAAAGCTACTCACATTTTTTCAGCAAAAAATTTCAGCATATTTGCGTATCACTCGATGTAAATTTTAACGAATCGTTAACTAACGACGTCGTTAGCTTTGAACAACTGGGCCCAAATGTATACATGAAACCAAAGACGTATTAGCATAATCAAACTGTAGGTAAAATGGTTCTTCTGAACAGAATTGTTTTACTTTTTATTTATTAGGAAGGAGTTTTATGTAAGAGAGGTTTTATCTTATCCCCACTCAGGCAAATTCAGCAGATGACAATTTTCGTATTTTTTGCTCAGTAAATAGGGTTTACCATTTAATGCAAATCATCTCCACAAATGTGAGCAGCAAGGTGAGAAAACATACCCTCTGACATGTGCACCAAATTATGACTCAGAGCAGCCTGCACATCCGTGCAGTGATCAGCCTTCATTGTCTACATCATAGCAACAGATAGGGTGCTTTTTTCATCCGAAAAATGCTGATATATTTCTTATTTCTCCACAAAAACATATGTTGTTGGTACTCATTAGAAGTTCCTCAGCGAGGCACTTCTAATGAGTACCCACAACATATGTTTTTGTGGAGAAATAAGAAAAATATTATGTGGATACCCCCTCTTATCTGTAGCTATGCACATGAAAAAACTAAATGTGCCTTGTGAAGATTCTAATCAGACTTTGTGAATGTTCAAGCTGCTCTGAATCTTTGCAGGGCTCATATAAATTTTTAAATTTGTAAATTTTTCTGATGTTGCAGCTCATGTATTGTCTATGAATTAAGCATATTCATCATTAATGATTTTGTCTCCTTTTTTTTTTTTTCTTCACAAATTGATTCTGAATAAAAAAAAAAATTCTTTTTGTTTGAAAAATAAAAAAATCTTTTTTAACCCATTATAGACTGAATGAACTCCCCCTCACTATATATTGGAAGATTCTAATTTCAGTTTTAGGTATGTCAAGTTATGTAATTTAGATATTCCTGGAGAAAATTGGTTGAACTATTTGCAGTGGAGACGCTGATCTGACACCCAGTTCTGTAGCCTCTGATCTGGGTCTACACTGTTATCCTTTATGGGGTCTCCAGACTACAATGGGTCAAAATAATCATTAGCTTAAGTTATTCAGAAATTTCTCATGATCACTTTTGAAAGGTTATGACCATGGCCCAGTGTTCAAAGCGTCGTTAGCTTATTGAGGTCGTTAAGGGTCATTTCATTAACTGTTTTAGCAGATTCAATATACAATATTCTGATATTTTTTGCTGAAAAAATGTGAGTAGCTTTGCAAAAGCTACTCACATTTTTTCAGCAAAAAAATTTCAGCATATTTGCATATCACTCGATGTTAATTTTAACGAATCTTTTGCTAACGACATCGTTAGCTTTGAACAACTGGGCCCAGATTTTGAAAGTATTACAGATGAGCTGCATCAAGCAAAAAGAAGGCTTTAGCAGAGGGCTGTATTTTAAAGAAGTATTTGATGATAATTCTGAGATTGTTTTTCTTCTCTATACAAACATGATTTGGGGCGGGCCCCCGTAGCCTAGTGGATAAGAGAGTTGACTCTTAATCCATTAGGTTTCTCACCGCTGTGGTTCGAGCCTTGCTCGGGTCACATGTGGGAAAGCCAAGTTCTGCTTACGGATGGTCAGGTGGTTTTTCTCCGGGTTCTCCGGTTTTCGCCCACCTTTGATGAACGATCGGCTCGATATAAGTGAAATATTCTTGAAAGGGCCGTAAAACCCAAATCAAAACAAAAAAACAAAAAAAAAACAAAAAAAAAACATGATTTGGGTACTCATATGAAGTGCCTCTGTGAGGCACTTCTAATGAGTACCCACAGCATGTTTTTTATTGAGAACTAAAAATTGAGAAAAATAAATCTATTTTGGGAGATACTGAATCAGTTCATTTGTCTTTTATGAAAGGACATTTGTATTTTTATGCTCAATCTTGATTATGTAAACCCGAACATTTGACTTTTTAAATCATTCTTTAAAATAAAGTCTCAATTGTATTTTCAGTTCAGTCATTGAACCAATCAAAACATTCTATGTCTTCTGTTGTAACCCTTAAGCCAGGTGCCAATCACAACTGTAGCAGATGACAGTTTCAAACATTTTTATTACTTTTCAGAGAAAATAAGGCTTGACAAGCAATGTGAATTGCTGCCTAGCAGACAATATGATATGTGAAACCTTATTTTCTCTGAGAAATAATAAAAAAAAAAAAAATAAATGTTACTTGCTACAATTTTGCTTGGCTTTTTAATATAAAAGTGTTAAAACATATTTGTTGTTGCCAGTTGTCATTATTAAATGCTAGCTTAGCCATGTTTATTGATTGATTGTGTGCAGTGATAAAATTTAATTTGCATTTCTGTATCTTATACAAGCTGTGTTAGACTGTACATACAGTCGAACCTCGATGGCTTGAACACCGATGGCTCGTTTACAGGCCTCATATTTTTCAGGCATTTGCAGGATTTCAGGGCCCAGTTGTTCAAAACTAACGATGTCGTTAGCTAACGATTCGTTAAAATTCACATCGAGTGATACGCAAATATGCTGAAATTTTTTGCTGAAAAAATGTGAGTAGCTTTTGCAGTGCAAAAGCTACTCACATTTTTTCAGCAAAAAATATCGGAATATTGTATAGTGAATCCGCAAAAACAGTTAACGAAATGACCCTTAACGAGCTCGTTAAGCTAACGCCGCTTTGAACAACTGGGCCTAGACTTTTAGAGCTTGACATTTTCTTTATTTCAGGCTTTTAGATTTTGATTTTTCCATGTATATTCTGTTTAAAGGGACTATTTAAGGCTGCAAAAGCTGGTCTTTCAGGTATGGAAAAGTTTGGTCAGTATGAGGCCTGTGTTTACCATGGCTAATTCAAACTCGTTTTTGAGTCCCAGTAGCTCAAGAAAACAAATATTTAAGGAAATTTTCTTATTTTATCGTGAAATTGTATTTTGTGTGTACTCATTAGAATTGCCTCATCGAGGCAGTTGTAATGAGTACACACAACATACAGTCACTGTGTAGAAAATGAAAAAGGTTTCCCTAAATTATCGCTATTTGTTTCCTGAACTGGTGCCATGATTAACCCTCAGTGGCTCGAATTACCCATGTCTCGAATGAATTTCCATTTTCCCAAAGATGTTTTTAGCCATTAAGGTTCGACTGTAGGTCTAGATAAGAATGGGTATCAGGTAAATATTTTTCTTATTTCTCCATGAAAACCTGTGTTGTGGGTACTCAGAAACGCCTCACCTAGGCGCTTCTGAGTAACCACAACATATGATTTCATGAAAAAATAAGAAAAAACATCAATACTTTCAGGCCGGCCTCGGTGGCTCAGTTGGATGCGCCGTCCGACTGGAGACCAGGAGGTCGTGGGTTCAACCCCCGCCAAGGTCGGCAACATTCTTTCGTGGAGATTGATCATGAAATATTTTCTACGGTCATTCTCTCCCTTCCGCTGATTCAAGAAGGGCAGTTGTCAGTGTCTGGCGAAAGAATGTGCACAATACTGGTTAACCGCTTAGAGGACTAAGCCTGCCCAGTAAATGTGTGGTTAGGTAAACTGACCGTGCTCGACATGACCCCATTGAGTTGACTGGACCGTAAAACCTCAACACAAACAAAATCAATACTTTCAGATTGAAAAAAAGCATCTGATCAAGAGCTGTGTAAGGCAAAAGGTGGTTGTAGCTCATATGAAGACAGCAAAAGCCCAGATTGGCCAGCCAAACTATGCAGTCTGATCAGGGTCTTCTTTGCTCACCAGACAGAAAGCATTGATGCTACCATATTTACTCTAAGTCTTCAGACACATCAACTCCTTACCATACTTGTTCTAAAATTTGATCAAGTATAATTTACTACCCAATGTTGTGTCTTAAGAACTGCTGGATGAGTGGCAAACAGTGTAGACCCTGATGAGACACCACATTCCTGGCATCTCATCTGGGTCTTCACTGTTTGCTCAGGCCTGTCTGTCAACATACGGTACATTCTGTATAATGTCAACATCTGTTCTGGACCTTTTTTTTGTGTGTGACACTGCTTCTTTTTTGTATAGGGCATGCCATTAGTCTGAAAAACACATTTGAAATGGCACACAGGAAAATATACATAAAATTACATATGTGTAGATGATGTACTTAGTTGGTCAGAAGATTTGGTGTACACACACACACACACACACACACACTTACACAGAGAGAGAGAGAGAGAGAGTACATGAGCGATGAATCATAGCTCAGTATAAGGCATTTTTTTAATCCTTGCCATGCTGAATAAATTAAGATGCCATGCCCACTTCTAATTTTCAGGCAATCAGATTACTTGATCCAGGTTGTTGATACAAATACACACATTTAATGAAAAACAGTGCAGATCCAGATCAGAAGCCAACTGATCTGGATCTACACTGTTTGCAAAGGCAGGGCATATCTGTGCTCAGCAGGACCAGGGTTAATCCAAAATATGCTGCTGTTTTTCTTAATTTACCTGAAAATATATGTTCAATGAGGCACTTCTAATGAGTACCCACAAAATGTTTTCAGGGAGAAACAAGAAAAATATTCGTTTGGAAATGCCTTTTATCTGGAGCTGTGATGAATCATCTGAAAACTGATTAGTGAAGATCCTGAACAGACAGCATAAATTAGGAGGTTGATCTAGATCTTTGCTGTTCCCATTTTATTTTGTAGTTTTTGCTCTGTGCCAGATCATTTTGTAGCATACTGTTTAGTCTGTCTCAGGAGGACTATCCTCCATGTTAAAACATTTCTGAACCGAGGCACAAGCTTCATAATAGTGGCTTCCATTTATAATAACTAGGCCTTCATTGCACTATATGAGCCAAATCATGGGAAAAGAACTGTAATAGCATACGCGAACAGCAAAGGTTCAGGCGAGTTTGCATGTCCCCCGCAGTCTCGCCAGACCCTACGCTGTTTGCTCACATAAGCTGTAGGGCAAGGGGAATCTTCAGCCAAAGAACTAGACATGTGGCCTTGCTAAGGGGCCGGGCATGTACATCGGGATTGTTTCAATGGAAAATCCGAAGAGCCTATTTCTCATGACGCAGCTCGTATCATGAAAAATTCATAAAAATGCATGCTTGTAAGGTTTCAGAATTCATCAAGCATCCAGTCTGTCTATATTTGCATTTTCTTCATTCTGTGTTCATATGCGGTGTGTTCATTTATATTAAACTCTGTTCATTATTTCAGAACTGCATTTCTTGGCATTTCCTGCTTTTGACTTAAAATACAGTGACCCCATTTTGCATTTATCAATTTTGCAAACCCTGTCTTGTGTTACCGTATTTACTGTATGTATTTGGACAGACAGGCCTGAGCAAACAGTGAAGACCCAGATGAGACGCCGCAGAATGCGGTATCTCATCAGGGTCTACACTGTTTGCCACTCATCCAGCAATTTTTAGACACATTAAAAGGTAGTTAATTGAATTTGTTCAAATTTGAGAACCAGTATGGGAAGGAGTTGAGGTGTCCGAATACTTAGGGTAAATACGGTATCCGTAAATGGTTGAGTCAGAATATCTTAGTCTTGGGATATGTACAGTGATGCTGTTTTGCATTTTGCTGCAAGCATGCAGATAGACATGAGACCAGACTGACAAATTGGCCAAACTGTGTAACATCGTTTAAGGTCATTGAGGCAAGAAATGTGATTCTGGAATAACCAAGTTTATTTCAAACTCTACTACCTACTATAAAGTTACTTTAACCAACCAAGTGCTGCCAGAAACCATGTAAAATGACGAATGTATTAAAAATCATGTGAGGAAAGGGAGTGAATCCTTAAAGCACCAATCACAACTGCAGCATACAACATTCTAAAATAATTTTCTTTATTTTTCCAAGAAAATAAATCTTGACATTTCATGTGAACCATCTGCAAAGCAAGACTTATTTTCTCAGAACACAAAAAATAAATATAGAATATTGTCTGCAATAAATTTTGCTTGGTGCTGTATGGGTTAACCCTTAAAATGGCAAGAAAAACTGCACCTGAAAATGTCGTCTGTTTATGTCGTCTGCTGAATATTCTTGCAAACGTTTCAAACCTATTTTTAGCTCACCTGAGCAAAAGCTCAGGATGAGCTATTGTCATCACCCTATGTCCGTCGTCGTCCGTCGTCAACAATTAGTTTGTTAACACTCTAGAGGTCACAGTTTTGACCCAATCTTGATGAAACTTGGTCAGAATGTTTGCCTCTATGAAATCTAGGTCAAGTTCGATACTGGGTTACTTGGGGTCAAAAACAAGGTCATCAGGTCAAATCAAAGGAAAAACTTGTTAACACTCTACAGGTCATAGTTTTGACCCAATCTTGATGAAACGCTCAAAATGTTTGCCTCTATTAAATCTAGGTCAAGTTCGAAACTGGGTCACCTGGGGTCAAAAAACTAGGTCACCGGGCCAGATCAGCAGAAAACCTTGTTAACACTCTAGCGGTCACATTTTTGAAGCAATCATCATGAATCTTGCTCAATATATTTGTCTTGATGATTTCTAGGTCAAGTTCGAAACTGGGTCACCTGGGATCAAAAACTAGGTCACCTGGCCAGATCAGCAGAAAACCTTGTTAACACTCTAGCAGTCACATTTTTGAAGCAATCATCATAAATCTTGCTCAATATGTTTGTCTTGATGATTTCTAGGTCAAGTTCGAAACTGGGTCACTTGGGGTCAAAAACTAGGTCACCGGGCCAGATCAACAGAAAACCTTGTTAACACTCTAGCAGTCACATTTTTGAAGCAATCATCATGAATCTTGCTCAAAATGTTTGTCTTGATGAGTTCTAGGATATGTTTGAAACTGGGTCACTTGGGGTCAAAAACTAGGTCACCGGGCCAAATCAGCGTAAAATCTTGTTAACACTCTAGCGGTCACATTTTTGAAACAGTCATCATGAATCTTGCTCAAAATGTTTGTCGATGATTTCTAGGTCAAGTTCGAAACTGGAACACCTTGGGTCAAAAACTAGCTCACCTGGCCAAATCAGCGTAAAATCGTGTTATCACTGTAGCGGTCACATTTTTCAAGCAATCATCATGAATCTTGCACAAAATGTTTGTCTTGATGATTTCTAGGTCAAGTTTGAAACTGGGGCACTTGGGATCAAAAACCAGGTCACCTGGCCAAATCAGTGGAAAACCTTGATGCTCTAGAGATCACATTTTTAAAGCAATCATCATGAATCTTGCTCAAAATGTTTGATGAGTTCTAGGTCAAGTTCAAAACTGGGTCACTTGGGGTCAAAAACTAGGTCACCAGGCCAAATCAGCAGAAAATTTTGTTAACACTCTAGTGGTCACATTTTTGAAGCAATCATCATGAATCTTACTCAAAATGTTTGTCTTGATGATTTCTAGGTCAGGTTTGAAACTGGGTCACAAAAACCAGGTCACCAGGCCAAATCAGCAGAAAACTGTTAACACTCCAGAGGTCACATTTTTTAAATAATCCTCATAAATATTGCTCAAAATGTTCGTCTTGATGATTTCTAGGTCTAGTTTAAAACTGGGTCACTTGATATCAGAAACTAGGTCACCTGGCCAAACCCAAGGAAAACCTTGTTGATGCTCTAGAGGTCACATTTTTGAAGTGATCATCATGAATCTTGCTCAAAATGTTTGTCTTGAAGATTTCAAGGTGATGTATATTTTTCTATCCAGTGACTTCCTTAAGTTTTTCCGTTTAGGTCAGTTTCTCAGTAGTTATTGGCCCTACAGAGTGATATTTTGTACTTGTAAAGTGTTTGTGTTTAGGTCAGTTTCTCAGTAACTATTGCTCCTACAGCCAGTGATACTTAGTACATGCATACATCTTAGCATGGCCTCTTGAGTGCAGTCATCCATATTTGACCTTGACCTTTATTTCACAGTCCATTAGACATGCTACATTGTCTTACTTGTTAATATAATCATTTTGAACTTTTGATCAGAATGTTTGCCTTGATCAGTTCTAGATCAGGTTCTCAAAGTGCTATGATGCTCAGGTGAGCTTTACAGGGCCATCATGGCCCTATTGTTTTTAAAAACAGTTCCTCCTTTAAAGGTCATAAATCCCTCTTTATAAGTGGCATGGTTTTGCATTCACTTGGTTGGTTACTGGATCCAGTTTCAAAAGGTACACAAGGTACTTGATATACAATGTAGGAAAAGGGCAAACAGCAGCCAAGATCAGAAAGCACATCTGTGCTGTCTGATCTGGACATTCTCTGTTGGTTGATAGATACTATAGTATCCACTGATTCTGTAAGCAAACAATGAAGGCTCAGATCAGCCTGCACAAATGCACAGGCTGATCTGGGCCTGCTTCGCATTAGGGCCCATTTTGTGCATCACATGATATGGGTGTGGTAGAGAATGGTTGTCTGAATGTTTGAGAGTACTGTGTATTTAATAGGTTTTAATTGCATTTTTTTTCTTAGTTTGGTGGTGGAAGTTATCAGGAAATGTCATTCAGCATACCTTCAGAGGATCTGTACTTATTTACAATATGCAAATAAAATATGTGATTTTTATTTGAAATCAGTTGTTTACAATAGTAGGCTTGGAGAGAATGCTATTTTGATTGTGTATTTAATTTATTATATTTTACCAATGATGAGGCATGCTGTGTGGGAACCAGCATTCTCCATATGCAAACGGCAATGACCAATTCAGCAGTACATCCATGCAGGCAGGCCAGGATCTTTATCCTTTAACCTGTTGGACTTAATGTTTAGCACTCTAGGTAAAATTTTCAGCCGACATATTGAAATATTTTTCTTATTTTTCCCAGAAAACAGGTTTTGGCATTTCATGCAAACTGTCTCCAAAAATGTCATCAATTTGTCATCTGCTGAATTAGCCCAGAGTGTATGTTAATTAGCTGTAGATGTCAAGTATGTTCTTGTAAATTTTTTTCCCCCAGAAAACAGGACTCGACATTTCATGCAAATTGTCTCTCAAGGAAGGTAACAATTTGTAGGAAATGTCAAGAAAAAGGGTCAATATACCATAATAACCTTAAGTATTGGGATGCGGTGTCTGATCAGGGTCTACACTGTTTGCTATACAAACAGCAATAGTTTAGACACAATGAGAGGTAGTAAAATGGACTGTTTCAAATTTTAGGAGATGTATGGTAAATAGGTAAAGTGACCCAATACTTAGGGTTATTACGGTATATATACATGTATGCAAAGGGCCAAGACAGAGATCTGCCTCCATATCCACACAATCTAAGCAGAGACTTTGATGTTTGTCAGTATATTCTACAGGACAGTAAATGTCATAAAATTTCAAACACTTTATTCCATACCTTTTTGGCCTAAATTTTATTTTTGGTGCAGTGATTTCTTAAAATACTTTGTGGAAAAGCAAATAATATCTGGGTCCACACTGTTTGCTTATGCCATTTTTTGGTAACTTTGGTGTACAAAATTTTAGGACATTTACCATATCCAATGAGCAGCGCCAGGCAAAAATGTGTCTTTGGGCAAATGTAGACAGTGAATGCCCAGATCAGTGCCTTCACTCTCCACTAATAGAATCAGAATGGAGAGCAAAGGCCAGGATGATACTTTGCCCATGCTCAGGATTATCTGAATCTGTGCATTTGGGCCCAGTTGTTCAAAGCTAACAACGTCATTAGTTAACGATTCGTTAAAATTTACATTGAGTGATACGCAAATATGCTGAAATTTTTTGCTGAAAAAATGTGAGTAGCTTTTACAGTGCAAAAGCTACTCACATTTTTTTAGCAAAAAATATCAGAATATTGTATATTGAATCTGCTAAAACAGGTAACGAAATGACCCTTAACGAGCTTGTTAAGCTAACGACGCTTTGAACAACTGGGCCCAGGATGATACATTGCCCATGCTCAGGATTATCTTAGTGTCTGCACATTTTGTGCATGTTCAAAGGCACTTTGTTTTTGCTTGACATGGCCCAAATACTTCTGTAAATGGACAATGAATGCCCTGATCATAAATGACAAGGACCCTTTACTCACAACATAGTTCAAATATTTTATTGATGAAGAGAGAAAACTCAGCCAGACTGTAAGGATGCACAAGCTGGTCAGGGTTTTTGCTGTTTCCATATGGGAAGTATTTTTTCCCACAGCAAGCCTCTGATGATCCAAATAAAGTGCAATTCTCATTTGCTGATTAATCAGTGATATTTTTACAAATTTGAAAATGTGAGTCCTAGGACTCGCTAGTCTCAACTTTTATGAGTCCTGATCAGAATTTATGAGTCCCACTTGGAGACTCTCAGAAATCATGCAGTGCGGTTACTGAGAATCGCTGTACTGGATTTAAATATGTTCTGTCTACTCAAATTCAATGGTGATAAAATGTAATAAAATTAAACAACTAGTTCTAGTGTTTTATATCTTTGTATTACCAAATCCTAGACCATGACTAGCTGAACACAAGACTAGCACATGGCTTCTAGACTAGAGAACACGCAAAAAAAAATGTTAATGGAAATAAGCTCAGTTTGAATTATTCTTTCCAGACTAGAACTTTAAAGTCTGACACCACTGGCACTCACTGAATGTGCTCAAAGTAAGAATGAAAAGTTCAGGAATACCACAATAAAGGCCTCAGTAGAAGAAGTCTGGCACAGGTTTAAAAAAAAACTGTTAATACTGATAAGATTCAGCACAGATAGAAAAATGTATGAAGTCAGCCTCAAACTCAGTGGATAGGCTTTAAAGTTTACTTCAGTTTTTTTTTTTTCAGTTCATACATTCTTCTATCTTTGGACTTCCACTTCAGCACTGACTTTTTTTTAGCCAGACTGACCAGAATCTGTCCAGCATGACTTTTCAGCAGCCTCCGAGTCCGACTGGGAATTATCTTGGGCCTGGGAATCCTGGGTCTCTGAAACAGGTTCACTTGCGCGATCCTTGTTAAGGAGCGTAAACAGAGTTGGCTGAGTCTTATCAGTATTAATAGTTTTTGTTTTTTTTTCTTGGGTGGCATCGCTGATTAAGCCTTAAACAATTTAAAATGGGCTTTAAACTGACTCAAGTTACGGCTACGAAACGAGAAACGTCTACTTTCGTTTTCAACACGTGCGACGCTCTTTTCGTAACCATGTCGCTGATTGGTTGAAAAACGTCCAATCAAAATCCATTTGACACTCAGTGCGACTGGCACTCAGTAGTCAATATTTTCGCGAATAGTCTCGAAGCCGAAGCAGGGTACCAGTAAGCCGGTGTTATAGTAAACAATTAAGGTGCGGTCAACAGGAGTATTTTTTTGGAAACGGGACTCGCTACCCGGAAAAAACATGCGTCCGGGGGTCTCACGTCTTTTAAAACTTTGCGTCCTCGGCGAATTTTATGCGAGATTCTCGCAGGACGCGCAGGTAAATGAAACACTGATTAATTTGTTGTCTTTTCCCCATTCCTATGTAATGTAGGCCTAATTATAAATGGTCCTGCAATTCTCATAATACTAAAAACAAGAGGCCCATGGGCCACGACTTGCTCACCTGTGTGAAGTAGTTGTTATGCAACATATTTAGCTCACCTGAGCGAAAGCTCAGCTTGAGCTATTGTGATCACCCTCTGTCAATCATCCATCGTTGTCCTTCGTCAACAATTAGTTTGTTAACACTTGAGAGGTCACAGTTTTGACCAGATCTAAATGTAACTTGCTCAGAATGTTTGCCTCTACGAAGTCTAAATCAAGTGCAAAACTGGGTTGCTTGGGGTTAAAAACAAGGTCACCAGGCCAAATCAAAGGAAAAACTTGTTAGCACTCTAGAGGTCACATTTTTGAAGCAATCATCCTGAATCTTGCTCGAAATGTTTGTCTTAATGATTTATAGGTCATGTTCGAAACTAGATCACTTGGGGTCAAAAACTAGGTCACTTGGCCAAATCAAAGGAAAACCTTGTTAACACTCTATCGGTCACAGTTTTGAAGCAATCACCATGAATCTTGCTCAAAATGTTTGTCTTGATGATTTCTAGGTCAAGTTTGAAACTGGGTCACTTGGGGTCAAATAAGGTCTCCAGGCTTAATCAAAGGAAAACCTTGTTAACACTCCAGAGGTAACATTTTTAGAAGTAATCATCATGAATCTTGCTCAAAATGCTTGTCTTGATGATTTCTTGGTCAAGTTCGAAATTGGGCCATTAGGGGTCAAAAACTAGTGCACCAGACCAAATCAAAGGAAAACCTTGTTAACATTTTTGAAGCAATCATCTTACATGAATCTTGCTCAAACTGTTTGTTCTTGATGATTTCTAGGTCAAGTTTGAAACTGGGTCAATTTGGGTCAAAAACTAGGTCACCAGGCCAAACCAAAGGAAGACCTTGTTAACCCTCTAGTTTTAATTCTGTCATAGCAATTAACGAAAGGATCATCATTTAAGCAGTTCTTGGTTTTGAAGAAGAAGAATGTGCTTTTATATTCCCCTGCAAACTTCCTTTGTGGTGGGGTATACTGTTTCATGTTGTCCATCTGTCGGTTCATCCTTGTGTCCGTCCGCGACACTTTGGTTTTTTTCCTAATATCTTGAAAATGCAGTGAAGGATATTCATCAATTTTTGCAGACATGGAAGCAGCTGACAGAGAGAGATTGCAGAGAGTGGAAGCTCTCGGCTATCAACCCTCATGATAGACGTACCTGGAGATCTGGTGTGAGATCTGCCATGCGTGCAGCAAGCCAGCTATCTGGAAGGGGGCCCACTGATGTGGATGTTGTCCCTGTACCTGCACGTTAATCAAAAATCTGATTATGATATGATATATTATGGAGAGAGAGGAATGAAAGAAAAAATGAACAAAATAGATGATGAGGCCCATTGTCTCTTTCACGATACAAGTCCTCATGATTGCATAGTATACCAAGCTTGAGGGTTCTAGCTTCTACGGGTCTTGAGTAATCTTGAGACGAAAAATTTAACATTTGCTTGTATGGAGAGAAAGCTGAATGAAAGAACAAACAAATAATTAAGCCGAGAAGGCCAATTGTATCTTACACGTCATCATTATTGTATTGCATACCAAGTTTGAGGCTTCTAGCTTTTATAGTTCCCTAGACATCTTTGACAATAAATTTGGGGGTGGTCGGGTGGTGCGAAGGTGCTGTGTATCTTACATCACCGGGGCGTCCAACTGATATTGGCTTACAGTTGGGCAAGGCCTGCTATCTTTGTAGTGGGTAAAGGTAAAGGGGGAATGTTTTTATTTCTTCACTTTCTTTCCTGTTCCTCTTTCTTCCCTGTCCCTCTCTTTCATCTCCTCTACTCTCTCTTCTATCTCTTTTCTCCCTTTCTCTGGGAGACGACACAAAATGACCCTCAAGGGTTGACGTGTCGTTAAACCCCAACACAATCAATTGACAATAAATTTAACCAGTTTTAAACTTTTGGGGTTCTAGCTTTTACGGTTCTTGAGAAATCATTGAGGAAAAATTATAGTTTATGGAGGATGAATGGACTGAAGGACAGATGTAAACCAGTATAAGACAAAGACAACTTTTGTTTCGGGCTCTACCTTGATTTATGAACTTCCCGAGTGCCAAGGCCGGGTCCCCAGGGCTGATCTAGCCCAGCCATAGGCATTTTTTTTATCTCCAAAACCTACATTTTTCTGAGGAAAATGTTTTATATTTTTCTCATTTCTGTCTCATACATAGATTTTGAGTGCTCGTTAGAACCGCCTCAATGAGTACCAATAATCTATGTTTTGAGCCAAAGTAAGGAAAATAAAGTACTAGTAGGAATTACAATGTTATCATTACACAGTCTTATTATTAAGTTGCTGACGTGTTGAAGATAAAAAAAAAAGAAAAGAAGTGAAGGACCAGTCGAATACATTTTTTTTTTCAGAGACCAACCTCAATCATAAGATGGAGGTTTAATGTTGGGTTGGTCGTGGGGTCAATAACATGACCCACCGGCATCCATTACGGTAACATACCCGTGTCCTGAAATGGCACCTTTCATATCTCTAGAACTATCATTTTTCAGATGAAAATGTTTGATATATTTCTAATATCTAGTCCAAACATAGACTGGGTACTCATCTGAACCGCCTCATTGAAGCGGTTCCAATGAGTACTGCCAATCTACACCCAGGGAAACCGGATATCGGAGGTTGCTAAATTTCGGAGGTAAATAAAAGATGTACGAAAGTTATCAGTTTTCTTTCTGAAAAGTTTGCACTTTTTAAGACATGAAAATTGCATTAAAATGAATCTGCTTGTTTACATATTTGTATATCACAACGTCTTGTGTCTTTGGCGAGTTTCCAGGCCTTTATGCAGACTTTTGAAATGGAAGGGGCGGGTGTGTGAATTGTTAGCTGTTCTTAAAAGGGGCACATATGCAAACCAAATGTAAATGAGGGGAGGCAAAATTAAGGAATTTAAAGTGATATGGTCAAATCTGCATGATTTTAAAATAATTTGGCCGAAAGGGGTGCAGGTCTTGTTTCATCTTTTGGTCCATGGATTTTTTTATTTACATTTAGGCTTAAAAAACCCTGGCCCGTAGGTTTTGAGAGTGTGACCGTTTAGAGGTGGTGCAAATGCTCATAAAATAACGATTTAGAGGCGAAAATTAGGGGTGTAAATTGTAACTTTACGCTCGTAGTTAGTTCTCATATCACGCTAGCAAATTTATGCGGTGAACTCGCTTTTATTTTATTGTTAATGGTGAAATCAGTGTATATCTGGTGAAAATAAAAGTGGTATCAATCACAAGTGAAATGATATCGTATCATTTCACTTGTGACTGATACGATTTATATTTTCACTCCTCGCTTTGGGCGACTTCGGTTTTCTTCAGTCTTTCAGAAGTGGATGTTACTGCCACTTCAGATTTTTGAACACCTCTAACTTGTTTGTTTCTGAACTAAACTATCAAGTGTTGGAATGCATTTTCTTAGTTAGAATGTAAGGAACATTTTGGTATCAAGATTATTTTGATTTGCCGAAACTTTTTGTTTTTGTCTCTCCAGCGCTTCACATGTTAAGCACTGAACATCGACGCCATGACGTTCATGTTTTGTTTTGGTGAGGTTAGTTATGATGTCAGAAGCGCGCATTGTCATGTAAACAATAAAATAAAAAGAAAATTTACTCTTTTTCAGTGACTACCATAACAATTTTCATCTCGTGTAATGAAAACATTCAAATTTTCACTTGTGCTTCGCACTCGTGAAAATACTGATGTTTTCATTACACTCGATGACAATATTTATGGTATTCACAGCAAAAGAGTAAATATCCTCTATATATTAGGAAAATGGGTTTACAGGGGAATGTGTAATTGTTCTAGCTGCTGCTTTAAAACCTAGATACGAGGGGCCTGTTGCGCACAAGGCCGCCAAGACGCATCAAGAGTGACTTTCTTTTTTACTGTGCTTCGGGTTGGGTTTGCCTAACTGTACCTCAACACAGAAATTCTAACAATATTATATTTTACTAGTACAACTCTTTTTTATTAACACAGCCATGACATTCCAATTGTCAACCCTATCTATCCTTAAACTAAATACATTAGGGCCATGACATTTCGAATGTCCACTGACAACAAACAAAACCACGACCTTCCAATGGTCGACCCCTCCGCAATCAGGACATTACAACCTCGAATATCAGGGCCTGACATTTGAAATGTCAGCCCATAAATGTCACTCCATAATAAATGCCAACCCCTAATACACTTGAAATAAAATGAATATCGCTGTAATCTTAACTTGAAATACTTATTTAAATCCTATTTAAATATTGGCACCTGGACTTCAGCAGACGACAAAAATATTTACAGAATCAATATTCTCACCTAAAAATAAATATGTTCGCTCTGTATAAACACAAGTGCTTGCAAACTATGTTGTGTTGAGGTTTTACGGCCTAATCACTTCAATGGGATCATGTTGAGCGCTGTCCGTTTTCCTAAACACACTTCCACTGGACAGGCTTAGTTCTCTAAGCGGCTGTTTACCAGTATTGTGTGCATACTTTCGCTGAAAATGACTGCCCTTGTATCAACGAAAGAGCGTATATATATATATATATATATATATATATATATATATATATATATATATATATATATATATATACAGTGGAACCTCGATAATTCAAAGTCCAAAGGACCAAACAGTTTTGTTTGAATTATTGAGACTTTGAATAATCGAGGATTAAAGTGCATACATATATTTAAGTTGGGACTTCAAAATGATTTTGAATTATTGAGAATTTTGAATTATTGGAGTTTGAATTATCGAGGTTCTACTGTATATATATATATATATATATATATATATATATATATATATATATATATATATATATATATATATATCTGTCATGCATGTATGCTTTCATGTTGCGAATTTTGCGCCTGCTACAAAGAGGCCCCGATCAGACTGAACATAGCCATTCCTTTCACGCAAACTGGAGAGAGATACTGACCAGACCGAATTTGCGCTTGCTAGAAAGAGGCCCTGATCAGACTGAACATACTGTACAGTCTGCTCAGTGCACAGCAGTGTCCTGTTAGTTCGCCCTTATCGGAATCATTCGCGGTGCGATATTTATATACGTCCAGGTAGCCACATATTATCTTACACGTATAGTAATTCTTTAGAGTATGATATGTCAGATTTATAGTGGCGACGTTAACGATTATTATTTCTGATCTGAAGCATAGGTTGATGGCACTCGTTGGCACCGCCTCGGCGTCGCAGTTCTTACGAGTTTCCAAAATAAACATATCAACTGAAACTTAGGTAGGAAAAGATTACAATGTTTCACATACAGAACTTCATTTTTGCAGCAAAAAGCTGTTATACTCGTATAGGTTATTAAGGTAATGGCATTGGTTCTATTATTATACTAGACTCGATCCCCTTCAAACCCATCAAACCAAATATTGCTACAAAAATAGACACTGATAGTTGCACACAGCTTTACACCATATTGTGCCAGCAGGTTTTAATTTATATTGCTTTTTTTAGACAGAGCTCACTGAGTGAACTTTCAATGCCTCCGAAATCCAGCAACAGTCCCTCCGAGATCCACTGCACCATGTGTAATTGTACCTCCGAACATTCCGTTATCCAAAATTTCGCTAGTACTTGCTTTAAATTTTAACAGGAGGTATTATTTTTTGTTGATAAACTGAAACAACTATAAAGACAGTCGAAGAAAAGAGAAGTCCATCTTTGGGCAATAATAAACCAACGTGTTATTTACCGTGATTGGGCTGGTAGCCGTCGAAAAGGTAAAGAAGAGATGAAAAATACGAGAGTCGTGCAAAAAGTTCTGTCACTAATATGCTTCCTTCGTTTTATCCCAGGCAGCGTGCAAACAATTCTGAAAAAGCGTTTGGAGAAAGGTTTGCGCTAGGTGGTTACCTCATTTGCTCACTGAGGAGCAAAAGACACAATGCCTTAAATGTGCCTGGGAACTTTTGAAAACATACAAAGGCTGTAAATAGTTGGGTTATTTCTAAATTGCTAACAGGTGATGAAACCTGGGTGCACATGTTTGAGCCACAAAGGGCTGATAATAAGCAATGGAAGCGAAAAGATCAAGAATGCCCATGTATTGCCAAGAGAACCAAAAGTTCAAAAAAGATGTTGTACGCAATTTTCTTTAATTCAAGTGGGCCAGTCGTTCAAGTGCCTTGTCCATCTGGTCATACAGTCACTGGCCGATTCTACAAGAATTCTGTACTGAAGAAAGTGAAAGAGTTTTACAATAAGAAACGACCAAGCAAAGGATGGTCAGGAGTCCACCTTTTACATGACAACGCCTCCTCTCATAAATGTGAGGTTACAATGTGTCTTTTTTGGCTTCTGAAAAGGTGAAAATTTTAAACCATCCACCTTATTCACCTGACATGAGTCCCTGTGACTTCTTTTTATTTCCAAGGCTTAAGAAAATGCGTTCTGGAAATAAGTATACGTCTAGCAGTTCTCTTGGCAGCGCTATTTATCAGAGTCTCCAACAGATACCAAAAGAAGACTACTTATCTGCTTTTCGCGACTGGGTAAAAAGGTTACAAAAATGTGTTTCAGTAAAGGGGGAATACTTTGAAGGTTTATAATAAAAATATGTTTGATAAAATGTAGCACTGAAGTAATCCGAACCCAGTGGCAAAACTTTTTGCAGGACCCTTGTCTCTGAGACCCTCGTAGATCATCGTGGTTCAAATACCGTTTTACCCGGTAATCTCCACAAAGTAGCTAAGAAAGAAAATTTTTGCTTTAACATATTCATTATTATGTCTCTGGAACGAGCACCTCAGCTCTTTTATCAAATGATTAAGATACATAATTGTATAAGCAAGCAAAAGCCTGTTTTCACCAACCCCAGCATACTTCGGTCAATATTTTCTGACCGTTACACATCTTTTGTGCAAACGCTTTTGTGATTTAAATATTGTTATGACTCTAGAGCCTCCACTGATACATTTCTTTGAGCTCCAGGTAGTGTCAATGTCCACTGAAAACGGGAATGGTTCAAAGCTTGAGTTTTTGTTAGGGTACAACTTACCACGGGTTAGGATACACCATAACGCGGTTAATCAGCACAGTTTTGGAACAACAAACACGGATTATAATGAGCCTGTCATCACGAAAACATACCTATATAATTTTGACCCCCATAAACCCCACTTTTTATATGGTAAAACTGGGGTTTACAGGGCTATACTTTATATTTCTTATTTCTGCTCAAAACATAGATTGTGGTACTCGTTAGAACCGCCTCATCGAGTACCCACAATCTTTGTTTTGAGCAGAAACATGAAAAATATCGAAAAAATTTATCTGATTTTTTTTTTTCATTTTTTGGTGGTAAAATTTTCAATATATTTGAATAGGCATGTTTTCGTAATGGAAATCCCGATAAATGATGCTGTTTTTAAAATTCAAACGATCTATTTGACTGTTATATACTTTTTAAAGACACATCTTTTCCTTCTTTGGCTAGACACGCACCCCCCCCCCTCCCCGCCCCACCCCACCAACCACCACCACCCCACATACCCTGATCAGCCCCAATATACAGTCCTGATAACGGAACCCCCCCCCACCCCACCCCACCAACCACCACCACCCCACATACCCTGATCAGCCCCAATATACAGTCCTGATAACGGAATGCAGTGTGACATTAAAGGCTTATCTTCTCTAAGCAATTATGAGGTGATTATAAGGATGTTAAGTCTCCCTAGGTGGGGCCCTGTAAGGGGTAATTCATATAATTGTGAAGTATTAAATATGCTACTTTAGAACCAAATATAAACTCATTTGCAAATTATTTATTTATTTATTTATTTATTTATCTATTATTATTATTATTTTTATTTATTTTTTTTTGATAGTTTTTTCAAAAACATAAAAGCGTTGTTTTTCTCGCACTGTGAAAAAAATACAAATAAACTGAAATAGAAATATAAAATTGAAAGTTTTTATTCATTTCTTTATTTCTTTCTTTCTTTATTTATTGAGTAAATAACACTTCAGAATTATTCTATAGCTGCCTCAAAACAAAATATTTTAGCTTCAGTCAAATTGAATCTGCAAATATTTTGTCATAAGACTTATTATAAGAGTTCACTAGGAAAGAGCAACAAAGGAATACTAAATAATATTCATTAATGAATGTTAAACATACTGAAATTATCAAAAGTTTTCTTCAAAAGCATAGCATTTGATAGGTAGGAAATAAAAAAACAAGAAGATAATTGTATCCAAATTCTGAATATTTATTTTGTGCAATCTTACGAACTGAATTTTCTGAAACCCAGTTACTTCTACAAAATAATCTGTATGTTCAGTGAATATTCAGAAGACTCTGTACATCTGTGCAGTCTGATGCATTACGAAAACACGCCTATTCAAATACATTGAAAGTTTCACCTCCAAAACTGAAAGTTTTCAGATAAAAATTCTGATATTTTTCATATTGCTGCTCAAAACATAGATTGTGGTACTCGTTAGAACCGCCTTGCCAAGGCGGTTCTAACGAGTATCCACAATCTATGTTTTTGAGCTGAAATAAGAAAAATAATGTATACCCCTGTAAACCCAAGTTTACTATATAAAAGTGGGGTTTAAGGGGGTAAAAATTATATAGGTATGTTTTCGTGATGGAGTCTTCACCGCTCGCTCTAAAACATATACTGATTCTTCGTCCAAATAGCACAGGCTGATCAGGCTGCGAGGATGCTCCAAAATAATGCTTCTCCGGACAAAATGGATTTATTATGCCCCCACCAAACTTGTTTGGTAGGGGCTATACTGGATTCACTTTGGTCGTCGCGTCGCGTCGCGTCCCGTCCCATCGCATTTGAATATTGCTTATAACTTTGGTTATCTTTGGTGGATTGCTTTATAGTTTTGGAACAGATACACATTGTAGCAAGGTACAATGAGGGGATAACTTAGATAATACCAGCAGGCATTTTGCATGGACTATGGCCCCTTTCCGACTTAGAAACTGTCCCATTCAGATGCATTTTGATTCATAACTCGTTATCTTTGGCCGATTGATTTGAAACTTGAAACACTAGCCTGTTTTCTTACAGACAATTTGTAGAACACATACCATTACTCTGTTATGCATTTTGTGTGGATTATGGCCCTTTTCTGACTTAAAATGTCCCATTTAGATACATTTTGATTCATAACTCTTGTTATCTTTGGGGGATTGATTTGAAACTTGAAATACTAGCCTGTTACCTTACAAAGAATATGTAGAATAAGTACCATCACTCTGTTGTGGATTTTGCATGGATTATGTCCCTTTTCTGACTTAAAAAAGTGACTCATTTAGATGCATTTTGATAAATAACTTCTGGTTTCATGGAAGGATTGATTTGAAACTTAAAATACTCGCCTGTTATCTTGCAGAGATTTTGTAGAACATGTGTCATTACTCTGTTATGCATTTTGCATGGATTATGGCCCCTTCTGACTTAGGAAATGTCTGATTTAGATGCATATTGATTCATAAGTCTTTTTATCTTTGAAGGATTGATTTGGAACTTTAAATCTTTAAATACTAGCCATTTATCTTGCAGAAAACTTGTAGAACAAGTAATATCATTCTGTTTTGACTTTTGCATGAATTATGGCCCCTTTCTGGCTTAGATATTGTCCTATTCAGATGCGTTTTGATTCTTCAATTTTGACATTATTGCGGATTGACTTAAAATTTGAAATAGTAGCCCAGGATATTATTTACCTGAGAATTATAGAACAAGTATCATCACTCTGTTACACTTTTGCATGGATTGTGGCCCCTTTCTGACTTTGATATTGTTCCATTTAGATGCATTTTGGTTAAGTCATCTTTGGGGGATTGATTTGAAACTTTAAATACTAGCCTATTATCTTACAAAGAAATTGTATACATGTAACACTACTCTGCTGTGCATTTTGCATGGATTATGGCCCCTTGCTGAATTAGAAATTGTCCCACTGAGAGACATTTTGATTAAAAAATTCTGATGTCATTGTAGGATTGATTTGAAACTTAAAACACTAGGTTCCTACATTATAGAGACCTCATAGAAAAAATTTACATAACTATTTTATGACTTTTGCATGGGGTATGTCGCCTTTTTAATTGAAAAAAAAGACGGCAAATTAGTAACTTTGCCTTATATAGCTATTAAATGGTTGATTTGTGTTTGCTTTGGAACACATGCATACTATAAGATAATGGAGGCGGGGCAAAAGGTCAGTGTCTAGAACTTGGCACTGAACACGAGACTTCAAGAAGTATGGAGGTGTCATTAGACCAACTTAATGCTGTAGTGAGGTGATGCGCAGTGCAGTATTAGGAACCGCTTCTTGTCATCATAAGCATGATATAGTAGGTATTTCTCCATCTAGTGAGAGGACCTGGCCTGTAAATGTCTGTGAGTATCACTAGATTGAGGTATGCAAACAAGCACTGCATACTAGTAGAATGCCTACTTTTACTTTGCTTCTGATGTTATCTCAAACAGGGGATATATACACTGACATTTTATGGAAAATCAGTGCTGTGATGTAGCCATTGCTTTCGATATGCTGCACATGATGCTTACTAGGTCAGACCTTTTATCCTGCTGAATTCCAGTTCTTTTTGTGATAAACATGTTTCACGCAAATTCCCATTTTAAGCATATTGTGGAATTCATTAATCAAACCTTTGTTAAAAATGGTGCCTGGGTGGGGGCATGAGTGTGTTTATTACACCTTTTCAGCGATTATCTTTTTACCAAGCTACTCAAATAGTGCTACTGGAATTTTATTGATACTAGTATTTTGTATTTTGTGATCAGTTGTTGGCAAACAAAACTGTATTACTGAGAATGTAAAGATTTTAGTTACATGTACAATGATTTTCACTTCAGTAAAAGAACACATCATGTGATATGTCAGAAAGTTCTTAGACAATTTAGAATGTGTATTTTATGCCATAAATCTTTTTTTTAAATAAATAAATAATTAAATAAATAAATAAATAAAATACTATCTATCTTACTAATTTTCTGTATATGATCCAAAGAAGCAGACAAAGAGGGCATTTGATGATAAATTAGCATATAAACATAAGTATCTGTATTTCTCCATAAAACATGTTGTGAGGCAATTTTAATGAATAACAACCAGATATATTTTATTGAATAAAGAGGAAAAAAGATCAAACTGTCACCAAATTACCCACCTTATCTGTTTCCCTGTCTTCAACATAAACTTTGCTGATACTTAATATATAATTTCCCCTTATCAGGCCCCTACCTGTAAGGGTGGCCCAAGTCACCAAAGATTTCTTCTTATTCTGGTTGGAGTCATTAGGGTGTTATGCAATCAAAAATGTGTCTTAAATGCCTTTCTAATTCTCATTATTACGATTTCTGTACATATACATGACATTGTTTCTGAATTTAATAGGGCAATCTTTGAATTACGAAGTGCTCACTTGTACCCCAAATCAGACGTGTTACTGGTGACACGTCAAATGACATTCGTTTACAAGGACCTGTGATGTGGGAAATTAGTCCCTTGCTTTCAGAGGTAAACAATCGACCAAAAAAATGGGCTATGGTGGGATTCGACACTGCGCCACACGAATGAAAATCTGAGAAGAAAATCCAGTGCTCTCACCACTGAGCCAAAGAGTCGTACCCCTTACGCAGTTGTCAGAGATTGGTTATAAGCCTATAAGCTATGTATAAGCTTCAAAGGTAAATAACTGAGGTTTAGGGGTCGTGGGTCGTAAAAGGATGAGGAACGGATTTTCTTATCTACCCCTGATACCCATTACTTTTGTATGTTTATTTGACTGATTGATTGTGTTAGGGTTTAACATCGTGTCAACCCTTGTGGGTCATTTTGTGTCGTGTCTCGGAGAAAGAGAAAAAAAGAGAAAGAAACGACAGTAGAGGAGACGAAAGAAAGGGACAGGGAAGAAAGAGAGAAAGGAATGAAAGTGAAGAAACGGAAGAAATAAAACATTCTCCTCTACCCTTACCTACTACAAGGTTATAACAGGTCTTGACCAGCTGTAAGCCAGTTTGACACCCCAATTGACGTAAGATACACGACATCTTCGCCACACCCAACCACCCCAAGTTTTTTTGTTTGTTTTGGAGTTTGACGGCCCAGTCAACACAATTTTGGTCATATCGAGCTGTTCATTTTACCTTACAACACTTCCTGGGCAGGCTTATATGTAAGTGGTTAACCAGTACAGTGCACATTCATACGCCAGAAACTGACAACTGCCTTTATTGAATCATCTGAAGGGAGAGAATGACCGTAGAAAAGACACACCAATTACAGAATCTTTTTCTATTATACCTTTAAGTCTAGAAGTAGATTTAAATGCAGTCACTTCGATTGCTGATGTCCGCCATAATGTGATGAAATCATTGTGGTGTTTAGTCACGTTATGGTACATGCAATAAACGACAGCGTTATGATGTCCTATACAACAAGTGTACATCAAACATCTCAGAGTCAAACACGTGAGATTTTTTTTTACTTTTATACAATCCCTTTACAGGACAACCTGGGTAGGATAAAAGTTTCTTTCCCAGGGTTAAAAGTAGATTTCCTCATATGGTGTGCAAGAACTAGTAAAAGGGGTGAAAGAAAAATCCCTTCAATTAAATATGCGTGTCCAGGAAAGACTCGAATCCGCGCACTTAGGTCAAGGTCATTGGTTCTCGTATTGATATAATGAATAAGTCTTTAGTTGCTCACAGAATGTAAACAAAGTATCTTCAGTCACTACTGTACTGACAAATTATTTGCAGATTATTGTGATTGCACTATGAGACCAAACAGTGTCTTAATAAAATTGTTTTTGCTCAGTTAGTAGAGCTTGTTGCCTAGGGTAACAACATGTGCTTCTGAAATGACGCAACTGACAACTGCCTTTATTGAATCATCTGAAGGGAGAGAATGACCGTAGAAAAGATTTCATGACACATCAATTACAGAATGTTTTTTTTTATTATACCTTAAAGTCTAGAAGTAGATTTAAATGCAGTCACTTCGATTGCTGATGTCCGCTATAATGTGATGAAATTATTGTGGTGTTTAGTCACGTTATGTTACATGGAGTATCTTAACGACAGCGTACATGACGTCAATTACAGAATCTTTTTCTATTATACCTTTAAGTCTAGAAGTAGATTTAAATGCAGTCACTTCGATTGCTGATGTCCGCCATAATGTGATGAAATCATTGTGGTGTTTAGTCACGTTATGGTACATGCAATAAACGACAGCGTACATGATGTCCTATACAACAAGTGTACATCAAACATCTCAGAGTCAAACACGTGAGATTTTTTTTTTTACTTTTATACAATCCCTTTACAGGACAACCTGGGTAGGATAAAAGTTTCTTTCCCAGGGTTAAAAGTAGATTTCCTCATATGGTGTGCAAGAATTAGTAAAAGGGGTGAAAGAAAAATCCCTTCAATTAAATATGCGTGTCCAGGAAAGACTCGAATCCGCGCACTTAGGTCAAGGTCATTGGTTCCCGTATTGATATAATGAATAATTCTTTAGTTGCTCACAGAATGTAAACAAAGTATCTTCAGTCACTACTGTACTGACAAATTATTTGCAGATTATTGTGATTGCACTATGAGACCAAACAGTGTCTATATAAAATTGTTTTTGCTCAGTTAGTAGAGCTTGTTGCCTAGGGTAACAACATGTGCTTCTGAAATGACGCAACTGACAACTGCCTTTATTGAATCATCTGAAGGGAGAGAATGACCGTAGAAAAGATTTCATGACACATCAATTACAGAATGTTTTTTTTATTATACCTTAAAGTCTAGAAGTAGATTTAAATGCAGTCACTTCGATTGCTGATGTCCGCTATAATGTGATGAAATTATTGTGGTGTTTAGTCACGTTATGTTACATGCAGTATCTTAACGACAGCGTACATGACGTCATGACGTCCTATACAACAAGTGTACATCAAATATCTCAGAATCAAACACGTGAGAATTTTTTTTTACTTTTATACAATCCCTTTACAGGACAACCTGGGTAGGATAAAAGTTTCTCTCCCAGGGTTAAAAGTAGATTTCCTCATATGGTGTGCAAGAACTAGTAAAAGGAGTGAAAGAAAAATCCCTTCAATAAAATATGCGTGTCCAGAAAAGACTCGAATCCGCGCACTTAGGTCAAGGTCATTGGTTCCCGTATTGATATAATGAATAAGTCTTTAGTTGCTCAGCTACACGAACTGTCAGCGAACACATCTTACAACCCAAAACACTTTCAATTTTTGGAAAACGCATCAGTTGATGTTGCAATTTTACAACTTAAGGGGCAGATACGTGCCGGTCTTTTCGGCTAATTCTTGAAAACTGGCGCTTGTAATGGAAAAAATGTCCAGATTTGGGGTTTTCATATCCGTGTTTGTTGTACCATCTTTTCCGTGTTTATTGTACCCAGACACAACACATTATCCGTGGCAAGTTGTACCCGTGTTTCAAGATAGTGCGCTAGGAAAAATCGAATCAATTCTTATTCTAAAAGTTTTTATGAATTATCAAAAATAGTATATTTACTTCGATACCTGGAGACATGAAAACCCCTAGAATGGCTGTGTACATGTCATTTATCTTTAATTGATAGACCCTTAAAACGAATATTTTTGTTCTTTTGCCTATTATGGCCTAATTTTTAGCTTTGCTTTTCTTTCTCTGACCGTGTCATAACTTAAAATTTGGACAAAACAACAAAAACGCATCTTCTTGTTATCCCATAACCTCCAGAAAACGAAACTCATCATATTTCCGTCAAAATAAAGGAAACATTGAACTTACACTTTTTTCCCGTCAACAAAATTTCAACTGCGTTCGTTGTACCCAGTCGTGTTCGTTGTACCGCGGTAACTGGCATGCACACCGCTTATCGCGATACAACGTACGCGACTGGGTACAACGAACGCAGTTCAAAATGATGACGTCAAAAGAAAAAAGGTTTGGCTAGAAAATGATTTATTTTAGACATATTCCCAAACTTCTTGCATGGTTACTTTGCATAGCTGCAGGAAAGCGGTATTGCCTTTTACAGTTGCAGAGAAATCTGCCCATGACAAACGAGAATAAAAAAACTTTTTTTCTTTTGTGAAGCGTGTTTTTTTCCAACCTCAGCATACTTCGGTCAATATTTTCTGACCGTTACACATCTTTCGACCAAACGCTTTTGTGATTTATATATTGTTCTGACTCTAGACCCTCCATTGATGCATTTCTTTGAGCCCCATGTAGTGTCGATGTCCACTGAATCCGGGAATGGTTCAGAGCTTGATTGTTTGTTCGGGTACAACTAACCACGGTTTAGTGTACACCATAACGCGGTTAATCAGCACAGTTTGGGAACAATAAACACGGATTATAATCTTCATGCACTGAGATAAAAAAAAAAAAAAAAAAAAAAAAAAAAAAATCTTTATCTTTAATTCGCCTGTGAAGTCCCGATAAACAATGCTGTTTTTAAATTCCAAACGATCTATTTGACTGTTATATACTTTTTAATGCCTTTCTAATTCTCATTATGATTTCTCTACATATACATGGCATTGTTTCTGAATTTAATGGGGTAATCTTGAATTACGAAGTGCTCACTTGTACCCAGAATCAGACGTGTTACTAGTGACAAGTCAAATGACATTCGTTTACAAGGACCTGTGATGTGGGAAGTTAATCCCCAACTCTCAGAGGTAAATAATCGATCAAAGAAAAAAAAAAAAAAAAAAAAAAAAAAAAAATCGAGATATGGTGGGATTCGACACTGGGCCACACCGGTGAAAATCCAGTGCTCTAACCACTGAGCCAAAGAGTCGTACCCCTTACGCAGTTGTCAGAGATTGGTTATAAATCTACAAGACAAATTATTTAGACGTAAATGTTTAAGTACCGGCGCAAATTTTGTTCATGTTCACATAGAGATAAGGGACAAGGGTAAACTAAAGTTTAATAAATTTTCAATGTAACAGGTAAAATCGAACAATAATGTGAATTTTTAACTTTCACTGCCACAGGCGATAATAATAGGCTTTCGCAAACAGCATAGATCCAGATGAGAAGGCTCATATGAGCCGTCTCATCTGGAGCTACGCTGTTTGACATTCCGTCTTTCAACTTTACGTATAAACTTCTTTTCAAGCAATAGTTTGTTAAAAAAAGAAAAGCAGACGACAATGTCGTCTGAAATTTGGCACCGAAATAGTTAATGTTTGCTTTTATTAAGCTTTATGAAATTTCTTGATTGAAATAAAAATAAAATAGACATTAATCTGTTTACAATACAGTTTGTAATAAGATTTTTTATATTTGCCGGGATCGTCACAAACCGACGATCCCGGCAAATACAAAAAGTCCTTGGTGAGCTAATCGAACACGCTCCAATATGTAAAAATCCAAAGCTATATTAAGAGACTATGGTGGCATATTTCTGCCACGAGATAGCTAGGCAGCTATCACGATACTTTTAATAATTATCTTGATATTTCGAAATTTCCTGAAAAGATTATCTTAATAGTTTAAAGTTTCCTGGAAATATTATCGCGAAAGTTTACAGTTTTATCGCGATATTTTTGCGTTAGTGCCCAGAGCTGCCATTTATTTTCTGTTATCTACAAATAGAACTGATATCGGAAAACCTTTGTTTATACTGTTGAAAATTCACCAAGGATATTCACCAGCGACTTTTAAGGTTAGAGTTTATACCAGGTAATCGCAAACTGGTGCGTGGAAATCCCGGAATGTCATATCCACTTGTGTTCTATTTAAAGCTACCTCGCTACCATGACAATTTTATCGCGATAATTTTATCTAGAAACTAATGTCAGTTCCGAGCAGTATCACGAAATTTTGCGTTAAAATATTTTCTGGAAATAAAAAATTATATCTAGATAATTCAAGTTATTGCGATAATGTTTTCAGGAAAACTTTTTATTTTCTGGAAAATGAAGAATGCTATCGCGATAGCTATCTAGCTATCTCGTGGCAGAAATATGCCACCATAAGAGACCGGCGCGATTCCCGCGCCGGTCAATAAGCTACGTATAAGCTTCCAAGGTAGATAATTGAGTTTATGGGTCGTGGGTTGTAAAAGGATGAGAGACGGATTTTCCTATCTACCCCTCACACCCATTATTTTTGTTTATTTGTTTGACTGATTGATTGTGTTAGGGTGTATGGGTCATTTTGTGTCATCTCTCAGTGTAAGGGAGAAAAGAGAAGGAAACGATAGTAGAGGAGACGAAAGAAAGGGATAGGGAAAAAAGAGGGAAAATAATGAAAGTGAAGACACGTAAGAAAAAAACAACAACAAAACATTCCCCTCTATCCTTACCTGCTACAAAACTTGGCCATCTGTAAGCCAACTGGACACCCCAAATGACGTAAGATACACGATATCTTCGCCACACCAACACCCCTCCCACACACACACTTGGTTTGTTTGTCTTGGAGTTTAACGGCCCAGTCAACACTATTTTGGTCATATCGAGCTGCTCAGTTTACCTAACAACACTTTCTGGACTGGCTTTTATATAAGTGGTTAATCTGAACAGTGCACATTCTTACAACAGAAACTGACAACTGCCTTTATTAAATCCGCTGAAGGGAAAGAATGACCGTAGAAAATATTTCATGACACGCCTATTACAGATTCTTTTTCTGTTATACCTTTAATTCTAGGAGTAGATTTAAATGCAGTCACTTCAGTTGCTGATGTCCGCCATATTGTCATGAAATTATTGTGGCGTTTAGTGCGGTTATGTTACATGCAATATCTTAACGACAGCGTACATGATGTCCTATACAACAAGTGTACATCAAGCACCTCAGAGTCAAACAAGTGATTTTTTTTCTTACTTTTATAAAATCCCTTTGCAGGATAACCTGGGTAGGATAAAAGTTTCTATCCCAGGGTTAAAACTAGGGTTTCCTCATCTGGTGTGCAAGAACTAGTAAAAGGGGCGATAGAAAAATCCCTTCAATAAAATATGCGTGTCTTGGAATGACTCCAATCCAAGCACTCAGGCCAAGGTCATTAGTTCCCGTATTGATATAATGAATAATGAATGTCTTTAGTTGTCGCAGAATGTAAACAGACAAAGTATGTTCAGTCACTACCGTACTGACAAATTATTTTGCAGATTCTTGTGATTGCACTATGAGACCAAACAGTGTCTCAATGAAGTCGTTTTTTTTTTTTTTTTTTTTTTTTTTTTTGCTCAGTTAGTAGAGCTCATTGCCTAGGGTAACAACATGTGCTTTTGAAATGACGCCCTGACCTTTGCTCGTGACAGTTGAGATAATAATTTGTTTGTTAAAATGGGGATATTAAACCAAATGTACATTTCTATAGTTTACATGTACATCTACATGCGCAGGTTATTTTGTATGCCATATGCAATTTTTTTTTTTGGCCAAAGCGACTGTTTATTGTGCGTCGGATGTATAAAGAAGTTGTCTACATGTCATAAACTATATGCTCTGGCACTCAGCTACATGAAATGTCAGCGAGCACATCTTACAACCCAAAACACTTTCTATTTTTGGAATGGCAAGCGCATTAGTTGATGTTGCAATTTTACAACTTAAGGGGCAGATATGTGCCGGTCCTCTCGGCTAATTCTTGAAAACTGGCGCTTGTAATGGAAAAATGTCCAAATTTAGGGTTTTCATATCCGTGTTTGTGATACCATCTTTTCCGTGTTTAGTGTACCCAGACACAACACATGATCCGTGGTAAATTGTAACCGTGTTTCAAGGTAGTGCGCTAGGAAAAATCGATACAATTCTTATTCTAAACGTTTTTATGAATAAACAAAAATAGTATATTTACTTCGATACCTGGAGACACGAAAAACTCTAGAATGGCAGTATACATGCCTTTTATCTTTTATTGATAGATCCTTAAAGCGAGAGGCTTTGTTCTTTTGCCTATTGTGGCCTAATTTTTAGCTTTGCTTTTCCTTCTCTGACCGTGTCATAACCAAATATTTGGACAAAACAACAAAAACACAACCTATTGTAATCCCACAACCACCAGAAAACGAAACTCATGATATTTCCGTCAAAATAAAGGAAACGTTGAACTTGCACTTTTTTTTTCCGTCAACAAAATTTCAACTGCGTTCGTTGTACCGCGGTCGCGTTCGTTGTACCGCGGTAACCGGCGTGAAGTTGGTTTTAAAAGGGTTTTCCTTGCATAGATTTAATCGTTATAAATTTGCTGTTTAATATGTGAAAACAAAGAAGACATTCGCAAAAATAAATATTAAGTCTGGCATGTCGAGGTGCCATTCTATCTTCTATGACTGGAAAGCAGTAGAAATCAAAGCACTGACAGCACTGGTGGCTCGATTGTCTTTGAGTGAAGGCTGGGAAAATGAAACTGAGACTTTAACTGTTTCATTTAACCCTTATATTCCAATATTTAAGCAAACAGTGTAGACCCTGATCAGACGCCGCGTTATGCGGCGTCTGATCTGGGTCTACACTGTTTGCCAATGAGCAGGTACACAAGCCCAGTCCAGATTTTACTTTTCACACAGCGCTCTGACGTCACATGGGGAAGACTAGCGCTACAATGAATAACCGATTTCTGGATTTTGTACAAGGTAAGCGACAGTCCCGTTGACATTAGCAGGCGGGAAGCTTCTGTAGTCAGTAACTTTGGATCGATTGATAAACAATCGACCCAAAAACTTGTACCCAATCGCTTACAAGAATTGTAAATGACATTCTATCCGACGTTTGGCTTGCCTGCCACTGTTTGCATAATTGTGAAAATTTGGGAAATAAATGTATTGTTTACATCAAAATTGAGCCAGCGCACAACTAAACCTACAATAAGATTTGGCGCCTCAGATCAGCTTCTGCATCCACCACTAAGGCAAGTTTTCGCGTAGCTTTCTTTTGATAGCCTGAGGCTACAGAATTCTCATGCGATCAGCAAAGGCTATGATCAGACTGTGCTGAAGCGAAGGCAGACCCGACACCAGTCTTATTGTAGGTTTTGTCGTGCGCTGGCTCATATGTTATTTCACTGCCGGGAACAGGAATTCTGGCTAAACCCGATTTATCAAGTTAAAAACGCTTGAAAATAGATCTTGTCTTTATTTCATGTGCATGTGTAAAACACAAAAGCCAAGTTTTTAAGGGGAATCGATGCACCTTCAGACGTTCAAATGAGTTAATCCTTTCAAAATATACTTAATTATATTCAATTGGGGTCTGGCCGTCAAGAAAAGAATTTGCTCTTTAGAAAATGTTTTTCTTCAAATAAGAGTAGACCCCTTCCTCAGGAGCGAGGGCATAGCTTATGTGAAAGCAAAGATGAGGTCCCAAATATCTCCCACATATCTCCCTTTTGAACATGGTGAAAAAAATTCAGGTTAACCTCTCATTATATATACGTTACTTATTTTTTTTTACAAGCATGACCAACTTTAAGATAACTAAAACTCGCTAATACCTGGACAAAAGGTACCCAAAAATACATTGAAGTTGGTAGGAGATGACATTTTAAGAACCTAAATCAAAAGATAGAAACTCTGTGCAGTCGCCATTGAATCCTATGTTATTTCAAGGGTACTTTGGTATGTTTATTTTATTATTTTTTTATTTATTTTTTTTTTAACAATTCTAAATAAATTGGCCAGTATACGTTGGCCCTTATTCGGGCCATTTGTCCCTACTATTGAAATAATTAAAGTATACAGTAAAATGAAGATGAATTTGTTATACATCAGGTTAACAAGTCCGTGTAATGAACTCCCCTGAAAAACCCTCTTTAAATAGAGAGAGAAGTGGGTTTTACAGGGGTATACATTATCGTTTTTATTTAACATAGATTGTGACCAATCCGGCGTTAGAACCGCCTCAATAATGAGGCGGTTCTAACGAGCACCCGCAATCTATGTTTGGACTAGACCTAAAAAAAATATCAAATTTTCATCTGAAGTATGGTAGCTCTGGAGACATGAAAGACGCTTCTTTAAAGCGCACGTGTGTGTTATCGTCATAGGCCTTCACAGCTTACCAGGTAGACTGGCTCCAGTCTCCAGTGACTAAATATTTTTCATAATCCTGTTTGATAATCCACTAAAATAAAGCCAAAAAAAAAAAAAAAAAAAAAATATCATGACTATAAAGGCAGGTCTAGTGGCCTGCCGTTATAGTCATGATATTATTTTGGTTTTGTTTTAGTGGATTAATAGACAGATTATAAGAGAAAAAAATAGTCACTGGAGACTGAAGCCAGTATACTTATCAGGGTATACAAGATTTGATGGACTCTGTGTAGTTGCTACTGATGTATTAGATCTCGCTATTTATGTATTATTTTATTTAGTTAAACATAAAACCTTTTGGTCCTTTTTAGTTTTAAATTAGCGATCATAATTTTCAATTTGGTTTCAAACACATTCCGGAAATATACTATTAGTGGCGATGACTGACGAACAGCGTCCTGCAGGTCTGCTTTACCTGCTTTCAGTATGAAAATAGTTGGAGATGACTGAAAATGTCTATAAAGTCCCGTTTGTCTTCTAGTCAACCAATATCTTTCACAAAGGTCAAACCTTAAGGATAGAAATTGCTCTTCCTGTCTCCAGTAAAAGGAGAAAAATATTTTTTACAGAATTGTTTTCCCTGAAGGTGTATATATTCCCCTTAATGCTAGTACATGTACAGTCGAACTTCAATGGCTCGAACACCTTTGGGGCCGTAAAAGCCTGTTCGAGACAGAGGGAGTACAGGCCTATGAAGGTTAATCATAAAGCCAAATCAAGAGGCATAATGGGGATTACATATACTACATAATACCTTTTTGGTCGATTGTTTGTCAGTCGACCCAAAGTTACTATGCACAAGTAGCTCTTAAGTGCTGATGTCCACGTGACTATCACTGGTTTAAGTGAAATCCTGGTAACGGTTATTTATAGGAAATAGCCGCGCTATTCTTATTGCTGTGAGGTCAAAGTGTTGCGTAAGAGCCCAGCTAGCATTCTTTATAAATCTACAGCGGGCCGTTATCGGCCCATCAGCTACCCTGACGGGCCGATAACGGCCCGCTATAGATTTATAAAGAATGCTTACTGGGAATGTTATCAATAGAATCTGGACTGGAATCATGCGTTTGGTTTAGTAAACAGTGTAGATCTAGATCAGACGCCACAGAACGCAGCGTCGGATCTGGGTCTACACTGTTTGCTTACAGGGTTAAACGAAACAATCTAAGTCCCCGTTCAGGACCATTTTTCAAGTCTGACAATCGATCCACCAGTGCTGTCAGTGCTTTGATTGTCAATGGTCTTCACAGCGAGGATTCACAGACAGTTCGGACGCGCAGGCTTATCTAAGACCTCGTTTCTTCTATAAAGGTATGCTGTGAGTAGTCATTGGGATCGCTTCAATTTATTGTGTGTACTCAGTAGAATCGCCTCATTGAGGGGATTCTAATGGGTATACACAAAATATAATTTTAAGATACAATAAGAGAAAATCTTAAGATTATCCCTACAAATTTGTTACTTGAAAAAACAAACAATATTTGTTGATTTCAGAGGGACTCAAGAAATAGTTCGAATAAGCCATTATAAACGAGCCATCGGTGCTCGAGCCATGGAAGTTCGACTGTCTAAAGCACTGTTTATTCCATTCCTCTTTCACAGATGGAATCAAAGAGTTTTTTACAAGATATGTCATTCCATTCAGAGCCTGAGTAGGACACGTATTGGATACAATTTTCAGAGTCGCCACCATTCGGTTCACCTTCTTTCCAGCTTGTATAACTGAAAGAAAAAATAGAAATACGGTGCAAATTCAATGGCTGGAGCACTGATGCTCGTTTACCATGGCTATATAATTCGACCTCGCCCTTGAGTCCCTAGCGAATTCTGCAGTAGTAGTCTAGGAGTGCCCTTGACTACTTTATTCCTAAGCACATACATTTATGCAGTTAGGATAAGGATAATCTGGGCAGGTTTTTCTCATTTTCTGTAGAAAAGATTTGTTGTATGTACTTACTTGAACCGCCTCAGTGAGTACACACAACATACATTTATTTTATGGAAGATCAAAAAGATATCTTCAAATCATTTCCATTATGCCTCCTGAACAAGCGCCGCGATTAACCCTCAATGGCTCGAACTTCCCCTATCTCGAACACATTCCGGTGTCTTAAAGAGGTTTGAGCCATTGAAGTTCGGCTGTAATCTATTTTCGAAGAAGGTAGTGTCATATTTTCATTACTATGTTAAAAAAGAATCATTATTCGATAAGAGTATCTCATAATATTATCAAATTACAGTAAGACTTCGATGACTCAAACACCTATGGCTAAAGTACTCGTTCGAAAGTCAATGAAAATTTCTTCCGATAGCTCCTGCTAACATTTTAATAGGGATAATTTAGGGGAATCTTTCTTATCCTTTCATAAAAAAACATGTTTTATGTTCTCGTTAGAATCACCTTACAGAGATTATTCTAATGAGTACATACAACCCACCATTATTATTAAGAAGATCGAAAAGATATCCATTATTCTTTCCAATTATGCCTCCTGATATGGCGTTATTATTAACCCCGACTGGCTCGAACCCCTGTCTTGAGCAAATATTACTTTATTCACAATTTCTCAATGACATGCAAAGCATAGATATATATGCAAAAATACTTCATAGGATTGGAACGGAAGCTTAGAGCATATAGAGTTCCTTTCCCAATGGAAGTTTAGATATACACGTACCTTGCACAATCGTGGCAAGTCATACTAAGTACCATGATTGTAAGCTGTCTGTAAACTTATTAAAATATACAATATCTCAAAGTACCAAGGCAAGCCTACAAGTTCATATACTATTACGGTATTGCGTCTAAGCTTATAAATTGCACATTGATAGTAATAAAAATGAGATGCGTGCAAGACAGGAGAAAAGACAGATACGTATCTTAATTGGCGCATGGGATGAAGAGAAATATCAAAGCACTGAGAGTACTGGTGGAACTATTGTCTCTGAGTGTAGGCTGGTAAAATAGTCCTAGACTGTGACTTAAACTGGTTCGTTTAACCCTTAAATTCCAGTCTTTTTAATCAGACCCGCGTTCAGATCTGGGTCTACACTGTTTGCTAAGCCCAACCCATGATTCCAGTCCAGATTCTATAGTTAACCCTTTTACGCATCGATAAGAATAGTGCGGCTATTTTCTATAAATAACCGTTGCCTGGTTTTTCTGACAAGTCAGTGATGGTCACGTGGACTCTAGCATTGAAAAGCTTTCTGCGCTTTATAACTTTGGGTCACAATCGACCCAAAAATAATAAAATGTGCCGAGCAGGAACAGATCGTTGGAGTAAGTGGCATCAGATCCGTCATAGTCTTAGCTGGTTCTTCCCATTAAGAAGCGTCTAAAGTCATAAATCCGTTGCTGAAAGGTGTCCTATCATCGAGGTTACCAATTTTCTGCTTTTAAAAAGTCTACCAAGTTATTACGGCAAAAGCAAACATGGGCCACTTTCGGGCATATAGAAAGTTTACGAAGAATAATAATGAGTAAGTGCATTAGAATGTGGGTAACTGTATTGAAAATTGTCATTTAGTAAATCGCCCGTTTTTATGATTGCAAATTACGTTGTACGGCTCCACTGACGTGTCGCCGTAAAAGGAAATTTCCGATCGTAAAACCGCCGATTTACATCCCCAAATTACAATTTTGAACACAGTTACCCCCTAAATAACAGGATATCCAACGATATATGCCATCATTGATAAACAGTTTAAAATTTCGATTCGTGACTGGCGGTACAGACGGCATTAGAGAAGGTAATGTTCAGTATTTTCAACATGCAAATGTTTATGGTCTAGGTAGAACTTTAGCCAACCAGATTTAATTGTAACTTCTTATATCTACATTTTGTGTCCATGACTTTGACTAATGTCTAGTGTGGCGGATTGAAAATTGAAGCTGAAAGACATCTACACGCAGTTTTTCTACGAACAGCGGAATGCCGCAATAACGTCGCCAGTGTCCAATCATAATGTTGAGAACCATGGTTCATTTCGATGTCACTTACAGACCGTGTGGCGTTGGTAGATTGATTAACTACCCTACGTTTCTAGTTTGTTATATATTCTAATGCACTTGCGAATGTAACGCGACGTCTGATTAGATAACTTAAAAATGCGACGGTATAGCCTACGATATACTGTCGGAAACCCAACGCACCACGTAATGTCGCTTTTCACTGGCTGGCACTTGGTTTTACGCAGCTCACAGCACTTACCGCTGACGCGTTGCCATGAGACGACATTTTTGACCGCAAAACCGCAGGTTTGCGTCCCCGATGACGAAACGTCTCCATGATGCTGTGGTTAAGTTACACGCCTTACAAACCAGGGGTCATAGGTTCGATTCCGGGCTTCTTCACGTTTCGAATGAGACTTTAAACCGAGGTCCCGTCTCCTTATAACCTTAGTTGTTGGTGGGATGTGAAACTCTCTCTCTCTCACACACACACACACACACACACACACACACACACACACACACACACACACACATGACAATTGAAGTTATTTAAAGACTTTCCTGTAACTGCATTGAGAATGTAAATATATAAAGTAAAAGTTTACGCTATTTTCTCTCCACTTTGGTCCCAGTACCACTCCCCATCTGTCTTTCTGTCATGGCCTCCAATGAACGGACCGTACCCAAACTTTCCAGTGATGCTCATCAAAGAGAAGAGAAATTCATTTTCTTCTTTGTTCTTCACCTCTGCTAGATACCCACCTGTACCAAGATAAAAATCAAAGTGCCAAAGGCACTGAAATGACAGATTCTACGAGAAAATAATGAAAATCTTAACTTATATAAAAGCGCCCCGTCCATCAGGACTTGGAAAAATAGAGTGTACTGCATGGTGCTTCTGCGCAGAGCTGAAACCGACCGAACATGAGCACTGGTAAACCCGCTTAGAAGGTTTAAGCCTGCCCAGGCAAAGTGATGCGAGTCGGACCGTCCCTAGTTAAAAAACCTAGCGGTTTCTTTGGGCGGCAGCGCTTGAGAAGCCATTTCATCTTATTGTCGGGTAAAAGCCCCCCACAAAATCGGAAGCAATGTCTCCAAAATGACCAAAAGAGTGTTGACGGGGAGGTAAAACCTCAACTCAAACAAGCAAACAAAACTTATATAAGACCTTTATAAAAGGTTTCAAAATGTTTTGAAAGAAAAATAGTACTACAAATTCAGTAATGAAATGTTTGCAGAGGTTTATGTAGTACTACAGAGTGTCATTCGCCGTTTCGAAGTTTCAAAAGAAATATCATATCCATCACGAAAACATACCTATATAATTTTGACCCCCTTAAACCCCACTTTTATATAGTAAAACTGGGGTTTACAGGGGTATACATTATTTTTCTTATTTCTGCTCAAAAACATAGATTGTGGGTATTCGTTAGAACCGCCTCGCCGAGGCGGTTCTAACGAGTACCCACAATCTATGTTCTGGGCAGAAATATGAGAAATATCAGAGTTTTTATCTGAAAATTTACCATTTTTGGAGGTAAAATTTTCTATATATTTAAATAGGCGTGTTTCCGTATTGGTAAAATGTAAACGTTTTCAAAACATATATTTATATAATAAACTGGCCAAAATTGGTTATTCAACAGCAATATGTTAAGTCTAAATGTGCACTTAAGCAGAAATTTTGCAGAATTATGCATTAGTTATATACGTACTGGATGATAAACGAAACTGCAGTTTCAGTAATTTGCAGTTTCAAATGTAGCTAAAGTTTTATTAGTTTTCGAGATTGTTAACATGTAACGGTCTATGTAACATGAGGAAAGATAAAATCGCTAATATTTTGCCGTTTCGTCTTACTTAATGACGTTGCAGCAAATGCGTATTTCGGGACTTCCATGCATTATCAAATTGCATCCACGCAGTGACTGCTCTATTAATAGTCAACAAAAATTGCGCAGATCTCCCTTTCAGTAATAACTGATTAGACTGTTACTGGTCACAGTTGCATACGGTCGCACTTTCTCGCGCGACGTCTTCAGTCCTAGTAGGTCTTGCAGCGCAGGCGTATTAATACGTTAACCCTTAAATTGCATATTACGACAGTAGCAGATGTCATTATGTCCCCAACTTCGAAGAAGTTGGAGGGGCATATTGCTTTTGGGACGTTTGTGCGTGCGCCCGTCCGTTACGCTTTTTGATGCATAGCATAACTTCTGAACGGTGCATGCGGTGAAATTTCATACATGGATTCCTCATGAAAACATAGCTGACAAGTATTTTTTTCCCATCAGGATTATGCCTGAGTTATGGCCCTTTGAAATAATATGGATGGAATTGTCAGCAATATATATATATATATATATATATATATATATATATATATATATATATATATATATATATATATATATATATATATATATATATATATATATATATATATATATAAGCTAGAGCCTTGAAACCTGAAACCTGGTGAATAGATTGGTATTGATGAGTAGATGACCTAATAAATTTTGAATAAATTCTAAAAAATTCTTAATGAGTTATGGCCCTTTGTAACAGGGCATTTTTAATTTGCATGCTTTTTGATACATGTCATAACTTTAGAACAGTGCATGCTAGGGTTTTGAAATTTCATATATTGATTTCTCATGAAAAAATAGCTTACACATATTTTATTTCTCATCCAGATTATGCCCCCTTTCCTGAGTTATGGTCCTTTGAAAAATATGGATGAAATCTTGTCAGCAAAATGTCTCAAAAACTATTAAAACTAGAGCAGCTTGAAACCTGGTGAATAGATTGGTATTGATGAGTAGATGACCTGATTAACTTTTGAATGAATTCTGAAAAATGCTTCATGAGTTATGGCTCTTTGTAACTTTGGACATTTTTACATTGCATGCTTTTTGATGCATAGCATAACTTTTGAACAGTGCATGCTAGGTTTTTGAAATGTCATATATGGATTTCTCATGAAAAAATAGCTGACACGTATATTTTTCCATCATTCCTTAGTTATGGCCCTTTGAAAAAAAAATATGGATGAAATATTGTCAGCATAATATCTCAAAAACTATTGAAGCTAGAGCCTTGAAACCTGGTGAATAGATTGGTATTGATAAGTAGATGACTTGATTAACTTTTGAATGAATTCTGAAAAATACTTAATGAGTTATGGCCCTTTGTAACTTTGGGCATTTTTACATTGATATTTTTTGATGCATACCATAACTTTTGAACAGTGCATGCTAGGGTTTTGAAATTTCATATATGGATTTCTCATGAAGAAATAGATGACATATATTTTATTTCTCATCGAGATTATGTCCCTTTCCTGAGTTATGGCCCTATGAAAAAATATGCATGAAATCTTGTCAGCAAAATATCTCCAAAACCATTCAAGGTTGAACCTTGAAACCTGGTGAATAGATTGGTAGCGATGAGTAGATGACCTGATTAACTTTTGAATAAAATTTTGAAAAATATTTCATGAGTTATGGCCCTTTATAACCTTGGGTATTTTACATTGCATGCTTTTTTGATACATAGTAGAACTTTTGAACCGTTCATGCTATGGTTTTGAAATTTCATACATAGCTGACACGTGCCTTTTTTCTTGTCAAGGTTATGTGCATTTCTGAGTTATGGCCCATAGAAAATATATGGATGGAATCTTTTCAGCATAATATCTCAAAAACTATTGAAGCTAGAGTCTTGAAACCTAGTAATAGATTGTTAGTGAGAAGTAGATGACCTGCTTAACATTTGAATAAATACTGCCAGATACTTCTTGAGTTATGGCCTGTTCTCAATTTGGTTTTTTCGGAGTCTTCATGGTGGAGTGATGCCCCTTTTCAAACTTAGGCCAATGAAAATCTTGTAAGCAAAATATCTATAGACCCACTTGAGTTAGGCTCATGAAATTTTGTAAGCAGTTTGGAACCAAGGTGTAGATGACCTGATTAAATTTTGGTCAGAGTTATGTTCCTTTTCATTCGAATTATCTCCCATTTTAGAGTTATTTCCCTTTTAATAAAATAACATTGAAATCTCGTTAGCAAGATATCTCAACAAGTATTTAAGCTAGAGCCTTGATTTTTGGTTTACTGATTGGGACTGAGGAGGAGATCACCTGATTAAATTTTCAACTAATTAAATGAAATGTTGTTGGACTTATGGCCCTTTGCAATTTGGGCCATTTAATGTTGTTGCTTTATTTAGCATAGCATAAGTTTAGAATCATGTATGCTAATGTTTTGAAATTTCATATATGGATTCCTCACGAAAAAATAGGTGACCCGTATTTTTGTTTTCTTATCCGAATTATCTCCCATTTTATAGTTATTTTCCTTTTAATAAAATAACATTGAAATATTGTTAGCAAGATATCTCAAAAAAAAAAAATTGAGCTAGAGCCTTGATATTTGGTATACTGATTGGGACTGAGGACTGAGGAGGAGATCACCTAATTAAATTTTGAACCAATTAAATGAAATGTTGTTGGAGTTATAGCCCTTTGCAATTTCTGACCATTTAATGTTGCTGCTTTATTGTGTATAGCATAAGTTTAGAACCATGTATGCTAATGTTTTGGAATTTTTCATATATGGATTCCTCATGAAAAAATAGGTGACCCGTATTTTTTTTTTCTTATCCGAGTTATCTCCAATTTTAGAATTATTTTCCTTTAAGTAGAATAACATTGAAATCACGTATATTTGTACTGTTGTTACCGTCATGGGCAAGCAGTGTTGGAGTCAAGCAGTGTTAGAGTCAGGCAGTTGGGGGCATACTGTTTTACAAACACCAGCTCTAGTTTTCATTTTTTTTTTCTTATATTTTATCAGATAAAATGAAACTTTTTTACATTTCATGCGATTCATCTGCTGACAGATTATTCAGTTGAGTTGCTACATCTGATTTTCTCTGAAAAATAAGGAAAAAGTCTGAATGTCGTCAGCTTTATACATTGTATGGCACTTTAAGGATCAACAGCTTTATTTATTTATAGCATACTTGTTCAGCTGATTGAATTTATGGATATTCATTTTTCATTTTTAAAAGGCATTATTCATGGAATTGTTTTAACTTAAACCAGTACGTGAATACAAATAGAAAATGCTCAAAAATGTCGAATAAATATGATTTGAGTGAAACTGCACCAAAACCTGAAAATAAGCCGGACTACGTTTTGTGCGGACACATATTTCAGTGTTAGTGTAAGCCGGAAGTGCCTTGTAAACGTCTGTGCCAGCTAGGAATGGCAAATAGAATATGTCATTGATGAGTGCCATAATGGTCATATATCGCTTACCTGGGGTAACTACTTTGCATACTTAATATTGAAGTTTCACACAAGTATATTGCTTTAAAACTTTTATGTATTATACAGGTTTTGTTCAGGAGTGCCTAGATAATCCCACATAGAGTAATAATGTCATATATGACAAGCAGTGCCTCAATGGGTCGGATCAAAATAATTTTTGTTTGCTTCGAATCTGTAAAAACAAAACGTCACTTTTATTGCTCAGACAAAATAACCGTAATTTAGGAAATATTCATGAGTAAAATAATGTGAACAAAAGGAACTTTCGTGTGACAATATTTTGAAATAAACCCAGTATTTTTGCAAGACATTTTTTAAAGAATTGTCGATTTTCTCCGTTTTGTTGCCATGGTGACCGGACCTGCATAGAATGTTATGCATGCATTTTAATGTGTATGCGTGTGCCTTCATGTCCTTAACTCTTTGTATTTTTCCTCCAGACTGTTGTGTTCCTTGATCATTGTTTTCCTGGGTGTAATTTCTTTCTGTCTTCAAAGATCAGAGGAACTTTGGAACCAATCATTCCCATGTGTTTTTAACGTTTTCTCTCTGCCTTATATTCAACTTTTCTACGAATCGATCCTTCATGTGAAAAGAAGAATTATCATTCTTAGAACATGACCATACGCAGTAAAATTTCATAAGCTTGCTTTCTTTTAAGACCCTTTGTGAAAGACGTTTTTAAAATCAAACCACCGACAACACTGCTGAGTTGACTGTCTCATAGTGTAGCATCAGGTTAACAAGTCCGCGTAATGAACACCCCTGTAAACCCTGCTTTATATAGAGAAAAGTGTGGTTTACAGGAGTTTACAGAATTTCCTTATTCTTGCTCCAAACCATAGATTATGGGTACTCGTTAGACCCGACTAGAAGTAACACACACACACACAGATATATATATATATATATATATATATATATATATATATATATATATATATAACAACTGAAAATGTTACTTATAGAGTTATAAAGGACGCCAGTTTTTCGCGAATGTATAAGCAAGGACTTTGACTTTCAACAAACCAGATCAATATTGAAGCACAATTTTCAGTACATGCGGGTCTTTTATTTTCATTGCGTCATGCGGATCCTTTATTTTCATTGCGTTGTTTGTTAACCCATATGTGCCTAGGCTCCCTAAATGATGCATTAGCAAAAAATGGAGACTGATGAGAATGCGGTGCCTGGTCAAGGTCTTCATTTGTTTGCTTAAAATACTGAAATTCATGTAAATCTCACAAGGATTCAAATAAACATGACACCTCATTATTGTTACTGGACCTCTCAAAAACTATAAATGGAAAAATCTGTTGGCCAGTAAAGGTTTGAACAATAAAGAAAACTTTTAGTCTAACTAATCTCGTGGACACTAGCAAGAAAGCGTCTGAAATAGACGAACAATCGACCCGAAGAAGGAAAATATGAAGTCGGAGCGCTGCGGAGACAAATCTTTTGCAATATGTTCATCCGCGGAGAGAGAAATAAAAACAAAAACAAACAAACTAAAAATGTACATTATATCACATACATGTACAGAACACGTGTACAATAATTGTACACAAACCTTCTGGGGAACGGATACACCCTTCCAGATTTGTCCACCATTTTTCAAAGGGAAACAATATTTGTGACTGCTTTCTTGCAAACCCCTTTTCGCTTGTTGCGGCCCATATCAGGAAAAGTGGATTTTATAGGTAGACAGTTTCATTCGTTTTCTTATATACTTAGTGAAAACTAAAACGATATATACAAGCTTTCGAGTAAACGTGATTTTCCAGGGCCCAGTTGTTCAAAGTGTCGTTAGCTTAACGAGCTCGTTAAGGGTCATTTCGTTAACTGTTTTAGCAGAGTCAATACATAATGTTCTGATATATTTTGCTGAAAAAATGTGAGTAGCTTTTGCACTGCAAAAGCTACTCACATTTTTTCAGCAAAAAATTTCAGCATATTTGCGTATCACACGATGTAAATTTTAACGAATCGTTAACTAACGATGTTGTTAGCTTTGAACAACTGGGCCCTGGTTAGTATTTCGCGAAAATGACTTTTAGCACATTGAACAGACCTTCAGCTGCTGCAATAATAATAATAATAATAATAATAATAATAATAATAATAATAATAATTGAAAATTGCTCAGATTTTCATTCCAGAGTTATCTTGCAATATTTCCCATGGAATGGATTTGCCTAGAAATTGCCATTGTTCATTCGCAGATGAACATTTTATGCAGACAGTTGGAGACTAGCTATAATAGAAGTGAAGGCAATGATCGGGAATCGATACAATTACCTCACACCTCCCATCCAAGACACAAAAGGGAAAGAAACACCAACATAAAACAACTTTATCATAATGAAGCGGAAAGCCAAAAGGACAGTTACTTTCCCACAAAATGGCTAAATGGTTATCCAAAATAAAGATAAAAAACATTAGCAATACATATAAACCTAAAAAAAACACACACTTTAAATTGTCAATATTTTACGACCATATTGAATGTGAGGGATTTAAATTCACAAAAATTGTATATCAGATTATCTAACTGAAGAAGAAAATAAGCAATTTTCGAATGGGCAGTATTTCAATGCATGTCAATATCTTTGTGGAATTTCTTTGAAATCGCTTTATAACCAACTTAGCCTTTTCTCGTGATGTTAAATCTCGATGAAAATCCATGCAACAGCATTTTCTAATGAACCATCCATGAAAAGCTTATTACTTGCACCTGCTAAGGCTGACGCTCCTATTTGTTTTTGATTTGCTGGTATGCACTTGATGTGTCTAATAAAAGGCTAAATATTCAAACTTGCAGAAATCATTTGATAATGGGAATTGTATATGTATTCAGCTGCAGCTTGTCATTTTCTTCCTATGCGAAAATTACAACAGGAACCTTTGACTGTTTAAGTCAGTTTTGAACCAGGATGTTGCTCAGAGATGATAACAAACAGACAAATGAGTAATATTTCATAAAGAAAATAAATTTTGAGTGCATTGCACTACGTACCTCTGGAGTGACAATGTTAATCAAGCAAATGCAATTTCATGTATCAGAATATTAACACTTCAAGCGCTGAAAATAATTCTAGAGCTGACGGCAATCTATTTCTTTTTCATTTTTTTTTTCGACAAAAATAAGCCATGAAACGTCTGCTTAGCAAACGATTCACATGTGATTTCAAGCCTTATTGAAAATGCAGTCTGCTAAACGTGCTAAGCACTCGAGGGATTAATTTAAACTCACTTCAGTGAAGTGATTCTAGCGCATGCTCTGTCTATGGCTTATATGTGATTTTTTTTCAGGTGAAAACTTATTTTATGTGTCTTATTTGTTCTTATAATTTCGGTGCTCGTTAGAACCACCTCGACCGCCTTATATAAAACCAATTCATATGACATAAAACCTTGAAGGTAGGTCTTACAGAAATATTTATTTGAAACAGTATGCTACACTTACCCATTGCGTGACAGGTTTCATTGGCTGCAGTCCATGTCATTTCCTTATCTACAAGAAGGTAGCAAGACTGTTGGAACTCACTCCAGCCTTCTGGACACGTCTTTTCTGTACATTTCGCGAGCTTTTCCTCCAGTGAACCCAGCATTCCTCCCAATTGTTCCAAGAAAGAAGGAAGACCCGTCAGCGGCTTGACCTGATCGCTGAGTGTGGCAATACTTTCATTCAGCTGGACGACCTTCTCTTCTAAGTCAGAAATGCTTTCTTTCACTTGAACCCATTTCCTTATTCTTTTTATTTTTGCGTGGACTTGCAATGTTTGGTTGATTGTCATCAGCGCGAAGAATAGTACGGCTGCAGTGATGCCCTTCATTTTTTAAAAGTGTTTTAAGAACTTCTTGTATAAACCAAAAGTTCTGTGTAGCTTGGCCGGTTGGCCGACATTTATATACAGATATCCTTCCCACGTTCCACTGTTAATGCGATTTATCACATCGTGTCAGCCCATATGGCGAGAGCTTGGTGTTGCTTTACAAAAATATGATATGTGTATATAAAATCACTAATTAAGCCGGGTTCGAATATATGCCAGCAAAACAATTTTTCACGGAACGTAGAATTCGATATAATACTATCTGATCAAACATTGCAAACTATGTTTCTGAAACTGCCCCTGATCAGACTGTTTAGGTGCAATTTAATCCAAGTTTATAACGAGTAAGATTTTGAATATATCAAAACAAGACATGGTCGGAACTATATGAGGTGTGATATAAAAGAAAGAAAGAAAGAAAGAAAGAAAGAAAAAGAAAGATAGAGAAAGAAAGAAAAAAACTTAAGACGGTGGAAATAATGATTTTGATCGTAGACGATACAGCAAAACCTGTCATAGTGGCCACATCAATTAAGGAAACAATCTGTTTTAAGCAAGCATGAATTCCCAAAAAAGGCACATGCATTAAACCTCGCCTGTATTAAGGAAGCACCTAACTTAAGCAATCATATTTTGATTGCATTATACAGCTTGTATTAAGGAAGCACCTAACTTAAGCAAGCATATTTTGATTGCATTATACAGGCTGGACTTCAAATACAGAGCCTTTAGTCGGACCAAACAAGGCGAATTCGGACTATAAACCTGAATACCAAAAAAGCCAAAAAATAGTTATGTTTCTACTGACCCGACCGACCCTGTTTCAAACACCCGACTCTGCTATTTTTATAAGTAAAATGCAAAATAAAAAGTAAAGCACCGACCTTGCAAATATTTATTGACCGACCCCACCAACTTTCCACTGTCGTTTTCCCATTGAAGAATTTGGGTTTTCTGTACACTTTTGGAAGTTTTTGGTGTTCAGTACATTCTGAAATACGCAGTTAACTTTGTAAAGCATCCAACTTAAAGACGCAATAGCATATACAATGCAAGCCTCAACCTAAAAATTATATCAGCAAAATATGCGTATATTCATAAAAGGTCCGTGTTAACATTTCCGTGTAATGAATGCCCCACTCAACCTCACTTTATAAAGAGAAAAGTGGGATTTAGGGGTTATTAATTATTTTCCTTCTTTTTGCTCAAAAACATAGATTGTGGGTACTCGTTAGAACCGCCTCACTGACTCATTGTTGCGGTTCTAATGAGCACTCACAATCTATTTTTGAACAAGAAATAAGAAAAATATCAAACGTTTTCATCTGAAAAATGCTAGTTCTGGATATGGGAGAGGCGCCGTTTTTGTACACGGATGTGTTATCGTAATGCGCCTAGCATTTAACAGTTATTTCTGTCGGTGAACCGGAACCCTTGTCACATGTTTGGTGTTGGATGCTGTAATGTGGTGTCTTCTTATTTCTGAATAAAAAAAACTCAAGTGTGGGTAATCAAAAGGAACATTTTGGTACCAGAATTTCTCGACCTTGTTTTTTTTTTTTTTTTTTTTTTTTTATAGTTTGGCCTCTTTTTCTCCAGCTTCCCATGAAGAAAAAAGTTGCAATCAAATCGTCATATTCAAGTTGAATAAAAGAAAAATAATCAATCATTTTTGTTTAGTGGGAACAGGAAATCCAACCCCTCGGGTCCAGCGGTCATGTTGGAAAATCGGCATCCTGAGTGACCGCTGGAACCTCGGTTTGGGATTTCTCTGTCCCCATTGTCCCTCTCTGTGTCCTCAGTGATGGATTCTATTTATCTCACACAACGTAACAACGAAAATAGGAGAAACACACACACACACACAGAGAGAGAGAGAGAGAGAGAGAGAGAGAGAGAGAGAAATACAGCGTCTGTCTATCTTATTTCCTTGTATTTGTCATATTTTTTTCTTTCTATCTGGGAGCTCCAGATAAACACGGGCTAAATAAGTATATATTATTTGAGTAGTAACCCTTGGCAACAATAAATGCTATACTCCTGAATTTTTTTTTTTGTTTTAGTTTGATTTCTCTTTCATGAATATCCTTGTTTACCCCATTTACGTAGAGAAAATGAGGGTATGCATAAAGTTCCTTATTTTGGCTAAAATACAAATTGTGTGTACTCGTTAGAACTGCCTCGATAAGGCGGATCTAACGAGTCCCTACCATCTGTATGTGGAGCACAAATAATTTAAAAAATGTCCACTTTTAAGGCATGAAGGAAATCATTATCTTTCATGTGCGTGTTTTCCTTATGGCCTGCTGAGAAGTAGCAGATGTAGAAATTTAAGAAAAAAAAAAAAGTATAACATAAAACAAGAGACCCAGGTAGGCCAGAAGTCGCTTACCTGGATGAGGCTGATCATGATGTTTCATTGTGCCATGGTGGCCATCTTGGCTATCAGATCAGATTGCTTTCAGCAATTCTGAGTTTGCATGCTGATAATTTTCTGAACAGCTCAATCTGACTTTGGATTCAAGTTTAGGAGATGTTAGCGTAGACTGAAGGGTGTAGATGTCCTGAAGGAACGGAACTATTTGGGCAGTTCTAAATCTACATGTCGCTCCGATGCCTACCATCAAGTTTCAGATCAATGCGACTTTCGGTTCAGGAGGAGATGTCGTTTAAAGAATTTCAAGATGATTGCCAGGGCGGCCATCTTGGATATCAGAACGGAATTATTTTAGAAATTCTAAATTTTCATGTCGCCCCGATGCCTCCAATGAAGTTTCAGCTCAATCCGACCACCGGTTCGGGAGAAGATGTTGTTTGAAGAATTTCTAGATAACCGCCATGGCAGCCGTTTTGGATATTAGAATGGAACGATTTCAAGTTTCAGCTCAATCCAACTTTAAGTTTGGGAGCAAATGTCATTTACAGAATTTCAAGGTAGCCACCATGGCGGCTATCTTGGATATCGGAATGGAACTTTTAAACAATTCTAAATTTCCATGGCAACCATCTTGGATATCGGAACGAAACGAGTTTTGCAATTCTGAATCTCCATGACGCCCTGCTGCCTCTCATTAAGTTTCATTCGACTTCCGGTTTGGGAGGAGATGTCGTTTAAAGAATTTCAAGATGAACATCAGAAGGGAACTATTGTAGCAATTTTGAATCTCCAGGTCGCCCCGATGCCTTTCATCGAGGTTCAGTTCAATCAGACCGTCGGTTTGGGAGAAGATGTCGTTTAAAGAATTGTAAGATGGCCGCCATGGCAGCCATTTTGGATATCGGAACGGAACGATTTTAGCAATTCTGAATCTCTATGTCGTCCCTATGCCTCCCATCAAGTTTCAGCTCATTCAAACTTTCGGTTCGGAAGGAGTTGTTCAAAGACTTTTAAGATGGCCAGCATGGCAGCCATCTAGGCTATCAGAATGCAACGATTTTAGCAAATCTGAATCTCCATGTTGCCTCAATGCTTCCCATGAAGTATCTATTCAATCTGACTTTCGGTTCTGAAGGAGATGTCGAAAATGTTAAAAGCTAACGACGGATGGACGGACGGACGACAGACGACCGACGACGGACAACAGGCCATGGCATAAGCAGACCTAGACCTTCGCTCCAGGTGAGTTAATCAACACGATAAAATGACAAAATATAATGATACTGGCGTCGTTTTGATGTTTGCTTAGCATTTATTTTAAATTGTCAGTCGTTGGTAATGCCATGCAGTTGAAATATTTAAAATGGTTGCCTATCACAAGAAAGACGCTTTTCACTGGGCAAACAACAAGCAGATGCATGCATATAGAGGTTTCGTTTTAGATCTTTTATTCATCACAATAGTACTTAAAAGAAAAAAAAATGAAACCTCAAATATTTTATTATAAAGAACAACATATGAAAGGCATATCTATAAAATGTAGGCTGGCTTGGTTTCAATTACCGAAAACCACATCGGTCTTAAAGCCGGAGCCATCAAAGAGCCTGAGGCCCGACGGGCCGGCGTGACATCATCACGAAAACATACCTATATAATTTTGACCCCCTAAAACCCCACTTTTATGTAGTAAAACCGGGGTTTACAGGGGTATACATTATTTTTCTTATTTCTGCTCAAAACATAGATTGTGGGTACTCGTTAGAACGGCCTCGAAGAGGCCGTTCTAACGAGTACCCACAATATATGTTTTGAGCAGAAATATGAAAAAATATCAGAATTTTTATCTGAAAACTTTCAGTTTTTGGTGATGAAATTTTCAATTTATTTCAATAGGCATGTTTTCGTAATGTGAAAAGGAAGCAAAAGCAATGCTCTATATCATTTTTTTTATAATCGGAACTAATTTAACAAATTATAGATAAGACAATTGTCTTTACTAACTGTCTAACTAACTAACTAACTAACTAACTAACTGACTGACTGACTGACTAACTAACTGACCTAACTGACTAGGTAATTAGTTCGGTAAACAAAAAAATAAACAAATGAACAAAAGTAATCGAAAGCAGTGTGTTTTCGAGGAGAGAGAGAGAGAGAGAGAGAGAGAGAGAGAGAGAGAGGGCAAAAGATGGAGATAAATATCGAGTTAAAAAGAGCGTGAATGATCTGCAGTGGTATTTGTTGAAATAATTTACATGACCGTATTTCAATAAATAAATAAATAAATAAATAAATAAACGGAGTGGTTTGCCTAGTAATTAATGCACCATTTCGGTCTCCGTTCTGAAGCCATGATCACCAATATACGCATAAACAAATTGATTGTGATGATCACAGAATATCAGTTTTTTTTAGCATAGAATTTGCAATCATAGCTTCACACCGTTATCTTCACTTTCAATTCGGTTTCCTTCATTAAGTTCAGTCAGTCATGGTTTATACGGATCAACTAAGTACACGACCGAGTTAGTCAGTCGGAGTGAATAGCATCCTCTTCTATTACGACAGCTGACAAAATCATCAAAGTACAAGAGATCGCCTTAAATAACAAAGTCAAAGAAGTCTGACTAGCGACTTAAGTTTTATTTTTATCTGCTCATTTTTCTTCATGTTTGTTCGAATTATAAGATGACTTTCAAAGAACAGATATAATAATTATGCTGATCAATAATCGGGCGATTCAAATTTAATTCATATACTAAGACACATTTCTACATCTCAGTAAGACTATTTTTAAGTCAGGAAATTTCATTCGCAATTGACAAATACCAGCAGATCTCATCTGGAAAATGCAACAATTTCCGTGACACTCCATTAAATGAGTCGGGAAAATCCTAGACCGTCACAAATGGGGAAAATAATTCTATACCTTATATAAAAATGACCAAAAGCGACTATTTTCCGCAGATTTTTTAAAATAAAATTTTGTCATTAAAAAGAAGAAATTGCATAAGAAACTGTTTTGTACAGCAAGACTGCTATATTCTTTTCAGAGTAAATAAGTGCGAATGGGCTTTATTTAAAAAAATAGATCAGATCGCAGTTTGGAGGGAAGTTGTAAAAGTAGATCAAATCTACTTACAACTGACCGATACATGAACTATTCCGATTCTAATACACAAAAAATCGACACTAATTCTCTTGTTTCCTTCAAACTTTCCCAACCTTTCGCCCTTGTGAGAAGAAAATCCCCAAACATTGTTAACTGTATCACACACAATTTACGAGTATGTCCGTTTGTAATGTTTTTGATGCGAGAAAATAACGTTTTACCGTCTAACGTCATAGAATCTTTAATGACGTAATAAGACGGCAACTTCCATTGCTTATACAGGCGCGCTGTGTAAGAATTCGTCTCAGAATTTCTCGTTTTAGGCCTACTGTACATTTATTACATTTCGACAGTGCTTCTGTATTTCCTTAAACGGCATTTTTTTTATTTAAACGTTCTTAAACGGCATTTTGTTTGTCAGAAATTTGTGACCTATATCATTTCAAAGCGCATCATTTATTACAAATGTCCCAGCGGGCACATGACGTTTATACAACGTCGGCTCAACGTCGATGCAACGTCATGACGTTGCATCGACGTTGAGGCGACGTTGTATTAACGTCATGTGCCTGCTGGGGTGGTCTGTCTGTGCATTAGCTGAAGACTGCGATTCATGTATTGCAATGTTTTATACCAATGACCTAATCAGCGAATTGAGTGGACACCATTCTTCACCAGTCTGCGTCTGGCACTCTGATCTGAATCACACATATGCCGCGCAAAGGGACATTTACGCATGAATAGGGATCTAATGAAAAGATTAGTATTGATGACAGACAATCGTAATTTCCGATATTTAGCTACATAATTTAGCTACATAAGACACTTGAGGTACTGTTTCTGTATAGCTGTTGACCAAATCTGTGTAGCAATATCCAGGGCAGATGGATCCCTCGAGCCCTGGTCGGCAATCCATCTAGGAGAAGGCAACTCCAAACAAAAAAACTACATATCTGGATTTGCCTGTTCTAGCTAGGTAAAGTCTGCTTCGGTAGCTGGGGCGGAAGAAATCTTCACTGATTCAACGGCCAAAACGGCGATGCAGCAGCATGTTGTCGAGCATGAAGAGCATGACAAGGCACAACAGAAATCATGGTCATCCACTGCATCCGGGCTTAGCTCCAGATGTCATGACTGTCTTGCCTCTGGATCCAGCTAGGTCAGAACGAGAGAGTGAGGTTGACTCTGTGCGCCTCTCCCTCACTATAATCCAATTCACAGCGCATGTCATACACACACAGCAACAGCAAGCACACGTACGCAAGCCACACAAAAAGCCCTGGGGCGATGGGCGAGCGGCGAAGCAGGTGAGGAAACAATGGAAGCTGTAGTTGCGCCTGTTCACGCAGGCGCCTTGGTTCTATATGGTCGCTTTCCTCAAGAATGAAGCAGTCTTGGGAATTCGGCAGCCGAACTAAGTTACTGAACAGACCTTTTTAGGATCGCACTCCTCACCCCTTAGCACGTGAAAAGGGCTAGAAAAGGTGCCCTAAACAATTGCCTGCTTCAAAACCTTTGGCTGGTTAACCGCGTTCAGCGGGGATCCCATTTAGCGATCGAGCAAGAAAGAAGATAAAGGTGATACCTTTGAAAATCGGCGCATGGAATGTGCGCACCTTGATGAAAAGTGCTGGCTCAGACAGACCACAGCGTAGAACAGCTCTAGTTCGTAGAGAACTTAATCGGTACAAAGTCGAGATTGCAGCTCTGAGTGAGACTCGCCTTGCAGAGGAAGGCCTTTAAAAGAAGTTGGTGCTAGCTGCACTTTTTTTCTGGAGTGGACACAAGAAAGAAGAGCGGCGTGAAGCAGGTGTAGGTTTCGCCATCAATCACACCTCGTCCGCAAGCTCTCAGGACTCAGGCATAAATGACCACCTGATGTCGCTGAGACTTCCCTTATCTGATAAGAGGCATGCAACTACTGTAAGTGCCTATGCACCCACAATGACCAACCCAGAGGAGGTCAAAGATACGTTCTATGATGATCTGGATTCTGTGATTTCTGCTACACCCCGGACAGACAAGCTCATCCTCCTGGGAGACTTCAGTGCTAGAGTGGGCACAGACCACCAAACCTGGGAAGGAGTGATTGGGACTGAAGGGATAGGAAAGTGCAATGGCTTCCTCCTTTTGAAGAAGTGTGCAGAGCATGAACTGCTGATCACTAACACAGTCTTCCATCTGCCAACTCGCAACAAGACGTCATGGATGCACCCTCGCTCCAAACACCGGCATTGATTATGTCATAGTACGAAGGAAGGACAGACAGGATGTCAGAGTGACAAAGACTATGTGTGGTGCAGACTGCTGGACAGATCACAGGCTTATTATCAACAAACTCAACCTTCGCATTCAGCCTGCACGGCGACCACAAGGCAAGAAAGTGCAAAAAAGATTGGATGTCTCTAAGCTGAAACAAGACAGCAAGAGGCAAGCCTTCATCAATGATATCAGCAGCCGATTAGATGCAATGGAACTCGCTTCAGATGATCCAGAAGAGAACTGGACAGTCTTCAGAGACACCGTCCGCTCTTCAGCTATGGATTCCCTAGGACCAGTATCTCGTAAACATCAAGACTGGTTTGACGAGAATGACGAAGAAATCCAGGGACTCCTTGAAGAGAAACGCGAAAAACCCAAGGCATACCTTAGCGATACCAGCTCAGTATCCAATAAGGCGGCATATTCAAATATATTCAAGACAGTCCAGACTAGGCTCAGAGATATGCAAGACTCCTGGCTGAGCAGTAAGGCTGATGAAATCCAGTCCTTTGTAGATAGAAAGGATATGAAGAAGTTCTTTGATGCGCTAAAAACAGTTTATGGTCCGCAAAGCTCAGAAACCACCCCTCTTCTCAGTACAGATGGGACTAGTCTTCTGACTGACAAAGAGGCTATCTTGAAAAGATGGGCTGAGCACTTTGATAGTGTTTTAATTGACCATCATCTATCAATGATGACGATATCAACAGACTACCACAGGTGGAATGTAATCTGCTGCTTGGCGAGTTCCCAACCGTCTCTGAAACAGTGAAAGCAATAAAACTTCTGTCATCTGGCAAGGCTCCAGGATTAGATGCAATACCTGCTGAGATCTACAAAGCAGGAGGAACTCCAGTTGCAAAGAAAATGACAGTTATTTCACATTATGTGGAGAAAAGAAGCCATCCCTCAAGAATTCAAGGATGCGTCAGTTATCCACCTATTCAAACGGAAAGGGAATCCTCAGTTGTTTGATAATCATTGTGGCATCTCTTTATTGTTGGGAAGGTCCTTGCAAGAGTTCTACTTAACCGACTGAATGAACACCTTGAACAGGCAGGGCTTCTACCAGTAAGCCAGTGCGGATTCAGAAAGGACAGAGAAACAACTGACATGATCTTCACAGCAAGGCAACTTCAAGAGAAATGCCAGGAACAGAACATGGACCTCTACATGACCTTTGTTGACCTTACCGAAGCACCTGATACAGTCAGCCGTGAGGTTCTTTGGAAAATTATGGCGAAGTTTGGCTGTCCAACCAAGTTCATAGCAGTGGTGAGGCAGTTCCATGATGGTATGCTTGCACGTGTCCAAAACGATGGTGTGTTTTCTGATCCATTCCCTGTGACAAATGGTGTCAAGCAAGGCTGTCTACTAGCCCCAACTCTGTTCAGCAGGATGTTCTCTGCCATGCTCACAGCTGCTTTCTAGGATGGTGACAATGGTATACCTATTAGGTATCGCTTTGATGGGAAGTTTTTCAACCTGAGAAGGTTGCAAGCCAAGTCCAAGGTGCAGACAGAGGTGCTAGACGAGTTCCTCTTTGCTGATGTTATGGCAAAGGGTGCTTTAATAGAAGAGAAGATGCAAAAAGGTGAAGATCAAGTATCTGACTCCTGTGACAACTATGACCTCACGATCAGCATCAAAAAGACCGAGGTGGTTTATCAGCCAGCACTGGGCAAGCCTTGGTTTTTCAACCAGCACTGGGCAAGCCTTACAAGGAGCCCACCATTACAGTGAAAGGTCAAAGATTGCAAGTGGTAGACAAGTTCACCTACCTTGGAAGCACGTTGTCAAGAGTCGCGCACTCTACCGCGCGAAGTCAATGCCAGGATTGCCAATGCTAGTGCAGCATTTGGCCGACTACGTGGTAGTGTTTGGGATCGAAGTGGAATCAGGCTTAATACAAAGCTGAAAGTCTACAAAGCTGTGGTACTGCCAACACTATTGTATGCATGCGAAACGTAGACAGTTTACCAACGGCATGCCAAAGGACTGAACCACTTCCATACAAGCTGCCTTAGAAAACTTTTAAAGATTAAGTGGCAAGATAGGATTCCAGACACAGAAGTCCTGAAAAGGGCAGGGATGCAGAGTGTACATACTCTTCTGAAACTGGCACAGTTAAGATGGGCAGGCCATGTTACCAGGATGCATGAGGAACGTTTGCCAAAGAAAATCCTCTATGGAGAACTAGAAATGGGCAAACGCTCCCATGGTGGTCAGAAGAAGCGATACAAAGACACCCTCAAAGCCTCCCTCAAGGATTTCAACATACCAACAGAGTCGTGGGAACAAATTGCACAGGACCGAGCAACGTGGCGGGACCTCATCAGAAGAGGTGCTAGTGAATATGAGACAACAGAATCAGCGAAGCCGAGCAGAAACGTGCACAGCACAAAGCCAGAGCTAAGGTATCATCAACAGAGCTGTCTTGCTCTGACCTCTGTTGTTCCATCTGCAACAGACAGATTAGAGATAGAATTGGTCTAATCAGCCATCTGAGAACACACAAACAGTAGTATTTCTCGTTGTGATTAAGATTGGTCATTGTCAGTAATGACAGACGAACTATTATAATTTCCGATAATTGCTGAGCGGAAAATTTCCGGAAATGTATCGAGATCGAGGCTGGCGGTGTATTGACAATGTGGAAATGAAAGACACTCGCTACAACCTGTGATAAATTCAGGGTTCTCGGGGACACACAATCCCGGGACGCATAAATCCAAGTCCGGATTCCTAAAAATTTCCGAAGCCGAGTCCGCCGGACGTTTTCCCCGTGCAGTCTGTTCTTTTATGACAAAATTTTCCTCAATGCTGAGGAATTAGGTACCGTTAGTTTTATAGCTCTTATCAGGATATCAATTACCCCCCTACAGGTCATGACCTGCCAGTAGGGCTAATTCTGCAAAGAAGCAATAAAACTGGCATTGTGCTTAGGTTGAAATGACTTTCTGCCAAAGTTATATTCAGTGTCTCCTGATGTTGTGTGGAAGTTATTTTTTATTTATTTATTTTTATTTTTTTTTTGTTGGGGATGGGGGGGGGGGGGGGGAGGTGGGGGGGGTGGGGGGGGATGGGGTTGAGGAATACATATTTCAGGCAGGTTTGTTGTTCGTTTAAAATGGAAAGTTCAGTTTGAAAACTGAAGTCTTGAAGTCTTTAACCATTTGGTGAAGTATATATGTATATATATATATATATATATATATATATATATATATATATATATATATATATAAGAGAGAGAGAGAGAGAGAGAGAGAGAGAGAGGAATATGAAATAGCACTGGGCTGAGTGAGGTTCGAACCCACGCCAGTTACGACGGCAATGCCTAGCCCTTCAGAGTCAGGAGACATAACCACTGCACCACTACGCTTGTTAAAAAGCAAGTTTCACGGAACAGTATTATGCTTGATTTCTCTGAATGACCCATCGGATAGGGTATATATGTTTGGTGCGCTAGCGCACTCATTATATACAAACTCATTGGATCCATAGGATACTGAAGCTTGAAACTATTAAGATTTAAACAACTTCAACAGAGAAGATATAAAAGAAAGAGGGGCCCAAATATACCATATGAAGACGTGCGTTCAATGAGCATTGCAAAGTCACAAAACACAAGCAAAAAATCAGTGTTTAAAACAGCACGGATATGGCTCCTCCCTCCCCTCCCTTCCCCTCCCCATCAAACTGATATTGCAAGATATGCTGATAATTGTTGCTAATTGAGTATCTTCAGATTGCTGGCTATCACCAGTAGAGTATGCCAAACTTTCTAGGACGTAAATGCTTAAAGAAACACACAAGCGCAGAAACTGAATATGATTTTGGGGAAGAGTCACACTTTCAAAACTTAGCAGATCTTCCCTGTGTAAGTACTTGGTGCACAAGAAATGCAGTAGGCTCAAACACTTGAAAAAGGACCCTGACTACAGATGTACACGGTGCCAGGGAACTGCACGCCCCTTGGATGGCAGACCACAGAAGGAAGTCCAGGTCAGACCTGACAAGCTATAGGTGGTAGCTTCCTTTTGCTGCCTCGGAGACATGCCCTCAGCAGCTGGTGGCTGTGAACTTTAAACCACAACACGTATGAAAACCACCTGGACAGGACTGTGGAAGAAGTTCAATGATCTGCTACCAGTTTCCTCTTCACGCCACCTCTCTTTCAAAACACGTGGCCGTGTGTACAGCTCTTGTGTGCGGAGCGCAGTGCTCCATGCCAGCGATACTTGGCCATTGACAAAGCCGAACCTCCAGCGTCTGTAGCGAAATGATAGGGCAATGATCAGACAGATCTGCAATGTCAGGCCGCAAGACGTTGTCACCACCAGGTCCAATGAGCTATTTGTGCGGCTTGGCATTGAGGATCTGGACCTCATTCTGAAGGAGAGAAGACTCCGATGGTATGGATATGTGGAACGCTCCAATGGTGCAGTTAAGACAGCCTTTGACATACAGGTTTATGGAAAGCGTGAGCCTGAGAGGCCCAAGATGACATGGAAGCAGCTGACAAAGAGGGATTGCAGAGAGTGGAAGCTCTCGGCCCTCATGATAGACATACCAGGAGATCTGGTGTGAGGTTTGCCATGCTATCTGGAAGAGGGCCCACTGATGTGGATGTTGCCCTTGTACCTGCACGTTAATCAAAAGCCTGATTATGATGATATGATATATGATGTAAATGTCGAACAAGAGGGCCATGATGGCCCTGTAACGCTCACCTGAGCAACATAGCACTTTGAGAGCCTGATCTAGAACTGATCAAGGCAAACATTCTGATCAAAGTTCAAAATGATTATGATCAAAGTTCAAAATGATTATATTAACAAGTAAGACAATTTAGCATGTCTAATGGACTGTGAAATAAAGGTCACGGTCCACAATGGATGTCTGCACTCAAGAGGCCATGCTAAGATGTATGCATGTACTAAGTATCACTGGCTGTAGGAGCAATAGTAACTGAGAAACTGACCTAAACACAAACACTTCACAAGTACCAAATATCACTCTGTAGGACCAATAATTACTGAGAAACTGACCTAAATGGAAAAACTTAAGAGAGTCGTTGGACAGAAAACTATACATCACCTTGAAATCATCAAGACAAACATTTTGAGCAAGATTCATGATGATCACTTAAAAAATGTGACCTCTAGAGCATCAACAAAGTTTTCCTTTGATTTGGCCAGGTGAACTAGTTTTTGAATCAAGTGACCAGTTTTAAACTAGACCTAGAAATCATCAAGACAACATTTTGAGCAATATTTATGATGATTATTTCAAAAATGTGGCCTCTGGAGTGTTAACAGTTTTCTGCTGATTTGGCCAGGTCACCTAGTTTTTGACCCCATGTGACTCAGTTTCAAACTTGACCTAGAAATCATCAAGACAAACATTTTGAGCAAGATTCATGATGATTGCTTCAAAAATGTGACCGCTAGAGTGTTAACAAGGTTTTCTGCTGATTTGGTCAGGTGACCTAGTTTTTTACCCCAAGTGATCCAGTTTGAAACTTGACCTAGAAATCATCAAGACAAACATGTTGTGCAAGATTCATGATGATTGCTTGAAAAAAAATGACCACTAGAGTGTTAACAAGGTTTTCTGCTGATCCGGCCAGGTGACCTAGTTTTTGACCCCAGGTAACCCAGTTTCGAACCTGACCTTAAAATCATCAAGACAAACATTTTGAGCAAGATTCATGATGATTGCTTAAAAAATGTAACCGCTAGCGTGTTAACAAAGTTTTCTGCTGATTTGGCCCGGTTTTTGACTTCAAGTGACCCAGTTTCGAACTTCACCTAGAACTCATCAAGACAAACATTTTGAGCAAGATTCCTGATGATTGCTTGAAAAATGTGACCGCTAGAGTGATAACAAAATTTTACGCTGATTTGGCCCGGTGACCTAGTTTTTGACCCCAGGTGTTCCAGTTTCAAACTTGACCTAGAAATCATCAAGACAAACATTTTGAGCAAGATTCATGATGATTGCTTCAAAAATGTGACCGCTAGACTGATAACAAAATTTTACGCTGATTTGGCCCGGTGACCTAGTTTTTGACCCCAGGTGTTCCAGTTTCAAACTTGACCTAGAAATCAAGACAAACATTTTGAGCAAGATTCATGATGATTGCTTCAAAAATGTGACCGCTAGAATGTTAACAAGGTTTTCTGCTGGTTTGGCCTGGTGATCTAGTTTTTGACACCACGTGACCCAGTTTCAAACTTGACCTAGAAATCATCAAGACAAACTTTGAGCAAGATTCATGATGATTGCTTGGAAAATGTGACCGCTAGAGTGTTAACAAGGTTTTCTGCTGATTTGGCCCGGTGACCTAGTTTTTGACTCCAAGTGACCCAGTTTCGAACTTGACCATGAAATCATCAAGACAAACATTTTGAGCAATATTCATGATGATTGCTTCAAAAAATGTGACCGCTAGAGTGTTTACAAGGTTTTCTGCTGATCTGGCCTGGTGACCTAGATTTTGATCCCAAGAGACCCAGTTTCAAACTTGACCTAGAGGCAAACATTTTGAGCAAGTTTCATCAAGATTGGGTCAAAACTGTGACCTCTAGAGTGTTAACAAGTTTTTCCTTTGATTTGACCTGGTGACCTAGTTTTTGACCCTAAATAACCCAGTATCAAACTTGACCTAGATTTCATAGAGGCAAACATTCTGACCAAGTTTCATCAAGATTGGGTCAAAACTGTGACCTCTAGAGTGTTAACAAACTAATTGTTGACGACGGATGACGGATTTAGGGTGATGACAATAGCTCACCCTGAGCTTTTGCTCAGGTGAGCTAAAAACAAAAGAGGCATTTAAGCACACACCTCAAAGTGGTGCTCGCAGGAAAAGACAGTTACATGTAACCGACTCCAAAAGGCAAAATAGTTTACAATGATTAACTGAATTAATGATAAAAAAAAGAGTTTAAAATAGTTTTCAAAGTAAATATATCATGATTTCGAAATCAATGTCAATGACATGGATGGAATTGAAACACTGTGCTTTTAACCCTTAAAGCACCAATCACAACTGCAGCAGCCAACACTTTTAAATATATTGTTTTGTTTTGTTTTCTTAGAAAATAAGTCTTGACATTTCATGTGAATTATCTGCCAAGCAGACGATTCACATGACATTTCAAGACTTATTTTTTTTTAAGAAAAATATTTTTTTTAAGAATGTCGTCTGCTGCAAATCTTGCTTAGCGCTTTAAGGGTTAAGTAAACTATTATTACCTTATTGTTACACAATTCATTCTTAGAAAGATACAAATTAGAGAATAATTCAGACTGTATAATATCCCATGTTATTCCCACTACTGGCTGACTTGCGGCTGAACGTTTTCTCAAATCTTATCCTAAATATGAGGGCATCTCTGAGAAAACAGTTTAGACCCAGACTGAACTGGAGCAGTTTGATCAGGGCGTGTTGTACACCGTTGGCAATTCCCCCGATCTGTTTATATACACCATCAAACTTGCCAAATAGATCTACTTCAGATTTAAGGTAAGAATAAGGGCTTTAATTTGGAGTAATAACAGAAGCTTCTTTCTGACCTTCAGAAAGCCAAAGGCCAAAGTGCAAATGAAAAATGAGTATTTAGTTTTCTTGTCCTGGTGCATGTTTACCGCTTAGCATTCTGGGCAAAGTTTTCAGCAGATGGCATTTTACATTTTGAAATATTTTTCTTATTTTTCCCACAAAAAAAAAAAAAAAAAAAAAGATTTGACATTTCATGCATACTTTGAAGACAATTTGCATGAAATGTAAAACCTGTTTTCTGGGGATATTATGAAAACTATTACAAAATGTCTTCTGTTTTTCTTATTTTCCAAAGAAAACAAGATTTGGCATTTCATTCAAACTGTCTCCCATTGAGACAATTTGCTTGAAATGTCAAAGCCTGTTTTCTTGGAAAAATAAGAAAAATATTTCAAAATGTCGTCTGCTGAATTTTTTTACCCAGCAAGCAAAGAGTTACAATCAGGGTTTTGTATCTGCAAAGGTAAAGGGGTTTCTTAACCCTTACCACTCACAGGGCAAATTCAGCAGACGACAAATTGATGATATTTTTCTTGTACTTCCTAGATAGTTCATGCAAAATGCTCTCATCGGAGATAGTCAATTTCTTATTTCTGGGAAAAATAAGAAACATATTTCATTATGTTGTCTGCTGAAAAGTTTATCCAGAGTGATAAGCATTAAGGAGATATATTTGATGATCACTTTGGGATAGTTATCTTAATTCCGCATAAAACGTTTTTATTTATTTATTTCGGAATATTTTAAGAGGGTGATACATTTAGCTAAAAGTAGCCATTCTACCAAGTGACCGTCTACTAACATAGGTTTGACACTTTCAAATGTTTTTGGTTTTTTTTTTTGTTGTTTTTTTTTTTTTTTTTTTTCACAAAATAGGTTTCATCAATTGTCTCCTAGGAAAACTTACTACACCTGTAATGTTTGCATGTTGTGTGGATTTTGGGGAGCAATATATTGGTTATGTAGGAACCATCTGTGAATAGGAGTAAAATAAGGTCAGAGTCCGGGATAATTACACCTCATGCTGAGAGGTTCATTTTGTTTACCGTTACATGTTCCCTGATATTTTTGGTGAAACCTGGCATATTGGAATAGACTGCGTGGGACACCAACTTATTTGACTGATGTCCGCAACGTATTATTCTTACCGTTGGTAGCATCTTTAAAGAATAATCCGCCGCGTGTTTTTCACACCAGCGACAGTACCGTCTATCTACTTGCTAAGCAAGCGGTAGTCAAACAGGTGTTGGCAGTTAACACTTCAGCGATATTAACTGGTCGATCAATTACAGCATGCGACTGACACCGTTATGCACCCTCATTGTGTATCGTCTCTATCGGCCGACTGATTCATCGAAATGCACACGCAGGTGTCATGTCTTGTATCCTCTGAGGCTGGCATTTTTTAAATTGACCTTTCTTTCCGATTCAAAATTTTCGGATGTCGAATTTTTGTCACTGACTTCAGACACGCACGCTCACCGTTTTCTGCTGAAAGACGACAAGCACCCAAGCAAAATAGTACCTTATCCGTTTGTGAGATCTGCGCACAAATCGATTATTCCTGCATGCCACTAAAATAGTTTCTAATACCACCGAGTCTATCATGTAAAGCCCATCACGGTAGAGTCTCATCTTATGGGATGCTCAGATGTACCACAGACGACGATACACTGAACTGTTCGCGTTTCTAATATAATTTATTTTTTTCTATAGCTCTCGCATGAAAAAACAAACAAACAAAAACAAACAAAACAAACCAAAACAAACAAACAAACAAAAACAAACAAAAAACAAACAAACAAAAAAAAAAAAAAACGCGTGCTCATAACAGTAGCGCGTGCTCGTAATGGTAACGTCAGATGACAGCTTGGGGAAACCGTTTTGGGAGAAAAACTAACTATTACCATGTCGGATTGTAGAGCGTTTTCTTGTTGGAAATGCATATAAAACGGACATATATTAAATTCCAAGACTGTTTCCACGAATCAAAGCAGTAGATCGAAATGCCAGCAAGTAAAAAAACAAACAAACAAACAAACAAAAAAAAAAAAAAAAACAAAAAAAAACAAGTCCCGGATATTTTTTTTCGTAGCGTATATTGATCACAGCACATGTAAACATTGACATGACGTCTTGCGGGAAGCTCAACGGAGGTGGTCATGATCAGAATGTGCGGATATATTTCAGATACAAGTATGCGATAGCGTATAAGAGAGTTTAAATCAGTTTTGATTAAAATATCTTTCACTAGAAACCCATATAACACTCAAGATCACTTAATACAGACAGCAACGATTTTCTTTGGGGTGGGGTACTGAATTCAACTGAAAAGCAATGTAGAAGAGAGTCATGAAGAAGAAATGGGACTGCTTATTACACGGAAATTTCCACAAATCTTCTATTGTGTACTTAGTCACGGTCTGACGACCCGTCATTGTTATCTGTGATACACCACAAGCCTCGTTCTGGATTAACGAGATTATGCGTGGACAAGCGAGAGCGGTAAAACTCGCGATTGTGAAACTGGTCTATTCTTCATTTCAGTGTAGAAGATAATCTGTTCCGCCCGACCGTACATCTTTTTAAAGAAAGAAATATTGCTAAAACCGATAATAGCAGTTCAGAGGCTTGGCATATATAAGTTCAGCTTGGTGTAGAGCTAAAATCTTTGATCTTGATCAGACTGCATTTAGCCTCGGACCCATCAGTTGATGGGTCCGAGATTTAGCGCAAGCTGTTGTCCGCACTGTTCGTTTATGTATGAGTCCTTTCCAATAGAAACAACGTTATGACATTTAAGACCAGCATAGACAAGATCAGCATATCGCATATCGCCAACAGAATGCATTCTGTCGGCAAACAGTGTGAATACTGCGCTTCTAAACGGCGGAAATTCTAATCAGTTTGCGCCTTTCACATTTAAACCCTGTACACTTCACCTTTGAGGAAAGGGACTTTTGCGTTTCTGTAGTTGCTCAAACAAGAACAAACGTGCGGTACCTTTTTGAAGTATTTTTGGTCAGCTTGTGTATCTCAGTGCAGTAAAGTGAAGAGGGCTGTTACATAAGAAGGGTTGTTACGTAAGAAGACAGTGGACTAAGCCAGCTTATTTTAAGAAAGTGGCACATTCCCGGAGTGCCAAATGTACGGGATAATTAATTGTTTTGTTATGAGGAACATTTATTCGACATTAATCGGATGGAATTGAAAACAAACAGCAGTGTGGTATTTATTTGTTAGTTCATACAATTTGGCATTCAGTTTATCAATCACACATAGCAAATAAGAAAACCCTTTCGTCGTATATCGGGTGTCCGAAAGAGTCCGATAGCCAGGTCAGTTTTGGCTGTCAGTGAATTTGTTCTATGATTTCGAACAGTGTTTACCGTATAGATTTTTGACAATCGCTTAGCTCTGCCCTCTTCTGTTTACCGGTATTAGATGGTGATGCTAAATATGGATTGCGGTTACTTTGTAACTTGTCACTTGTGGCGCAAATTCTTGTGTAGCGTGTCAGTGTAATTTGACGTATTTGCCCTTTTATGAACCGACGGCAGTAGTCCTATAGCCCTCATCAACGCATATATAAAATGACTATAAATAGAGTAATGACATACAATAGTAGGACAAATAAACCTACTCATGTGTAACAGTGATGGTCATTGAAAAAAGCATGACAAAGAAAGAACTTATAGTAACCATATATAGAAATGGTTTTGTTTGTCCTACTCTGTGATGTCAGTGCTGACTCGGACCTAATAATACGTGTATATTAACTCCAAGGTGCTGATAAGTGCTATTGCTAAACGGCTGGTTGTGTGGTTGTAATTATTGTTCTAAATCAAGCTGTTTCTACCACCACGGTATGATAAATATTTGAATTATGTGATATAATCTTTTTCCAAACAGGCTAGTTCCTTATCTTATGTTTAAACTAAGTGTACTGTCAAAATACATTTGAATTATTTGATATCATCTTTTTCCAAACAGGCTAGTTCCTTATCTGATCTTTAAACTAATTGTACTGTCAAAATACATGCAATATATCAGTTGCCATTCACATCAGGAAATTTATTTCATTGCAGGATAAGAGAGACACATGGTGCACAGATCAGTTGAAAAGATAAAACTATTTTATAACGCTAATTAATACAGTCGAACTTCAAATAACACCGTTTGAACTATGAAAAATTGATATAGAGAGAGGAGTCATAGCCATTACGATAACACATCCGTGTGACATTGTGCACTTTCATTTCTCCAACAAATGAAATTTTGTGATATTTTCCTTATTTTTACTCCAAGCATAACGGTCCTCCGTGGCCTAGTGGGTAAGAGTGCTGACTCTTAACAGGTAGGTCTCTCTCACCGCTATGGTTCAAGCCTCCCTCGGGTCACATGTGAGACGCCGTTCCGCAACGGCAGGCCAAGTTGTTTTTCTCCGGGTACTCCGGTTTTCGCCCACCTCTGATTAACGATCGGCTCGACATAAGTGAAATAATCTTGAAATTACCGACGAAACCCCTCCCCCCACACTCCCTCCCACCACAAAAAAAAAAAAAAAAAAAAAAAAAAAATGTAAAAAAATAAAATACTGTGTAAAATGTTGGACCAATATCTATCAGTATAGTGTATATGAACAAAATCCATCCAATGCAAATAATGTCCTGAATACTTAAAGCAAACAAATATAAAAATTCTAAGTCTCTGACCTTGATCTTGAGGGCCCGTAGGGGGGTGGGGATGGTACTGCTTAAGATTTTGGACCAATATCTGTCATCATACCAAACTAGGATTTGTTTTTCTACAAAAACACAAATGCCCCTCCCCCCACCCACCCCCACCCACACAAACACCTCTTTTTTGGTGTCATATTGTATTGTACATTCAGCAAACATTTATATTAACTAATGCGATTCCAAGGGAATAACTAAAAAGTATAAATGTAAGTGTTATGGTTATTGCGCTCTGCACTTCGTTTAATGTTGATTGTCCTGGCAAAGTTTGGTTGTTCTGCCAAATTCATAGCAATGGTGCAGCAGTTCCATGATGGTATGCTTGCAAGCGTCCAAAATGATGGCGAGTTTTCTGATCCATTTCCTGTGACAAATGGACTTAAGCAAGGCTGTGTACTAGCTTCAACAATGTTCAGTATGATGTTTTCTGCCATGCTTACAGGTGCTTTCCATGATGGTGACAATGGTATACCTATTAGGTATCGTTTTGATGGGAAACTTTTCAACCTAAGAAGGTTGCAAGCTAAATCTAAGGTGCAGACAGAGGTGCTAGACGAGTTCCGCTGATGACATGGCAAAGGGTGCTCCAACAGAAGAGAAAATGCAAAAAGGTGTGGATCAAGTATCTGATTCATGTGACAGCTATGATTTCACAATCAGCATCAAAAAGACTGAGGTAGTATATCAGCCAGCACCTGGAAAGCCTTACAAGGAGCTACCATCACAGTGAAAGGTCAACGACTGCAAGGGTAGACAAGTTCACCTACCTTGGAAGCACATTGTCTAAAGTTGTGCACATTGATGATGAAGTCAATGCTAGAATTGCCAAAGCTAGTGCAGCATTTGGCCGGCTACGTGGAAGTATTTGGGACCGAAGTGGAATCAGACTTGACACAAAGCTGAAAGTATATAGATCGGTAGTGCTGCCAACACTATTATACGCATGCGAAATTTGGACATGCCAAAAGACTGAACCACTTCCATACAAGCTGTCTTAGAAAACGTCTAAAGATCAAGTGGCAAGACAGGATTCCAGACACAGAAGTCCTGAAAAGGGCAGCGATGCAGAGTATACATACTCTTCTGAAATTGACACAGTTAAGATGGACAGGCCATGTTACCAGAATGCCTGATGAACGTTTGCCAAAGAAAATCCTCTATAGAGAACTTCAAGTAGGAAAACGCTCCCATGATAGTCAGAAGAAGCGATACAAGGACACCCTCAAAGCCTCCCTTAAAGACTTCAACATACCAACAGAGTCATGTGAACAGATTGCACAAGATCGTACAAAGTGGCGAGGCCTCATAAAAAGGGGAGCTGGTGAATACGAAGCAAAAAGAATCAGCGAAGCCGAGCAGAAACGTGCACAGCGGAAAGCCAGAGCTAAGGCATCACCAACAGAGCTTTCTTCCTCAGACCTCCCTTGTTCTATCTGCAACAGGCAGTTTAGAGCTAAGATTGGTCTCATCAGCCATCTTAGAACACAAATAATAACACATCACACGGTTGGTTAGGATTGTTCATTGTCAGTAATGACAGACGAACAAGAATGTTGATTCGTATTTGCATGAAGTTTCTTGGAGATATCTTGAACAGGTTTCAAGTTACAGAGCTGACAAGATTTTGTGACGGACAAAGTTCCAAGGGAAATAACTCAAAAAGTATAACTGTAGCTCTGCACGTCGTCTGATGTTGATTGATATTTTTATGAAGTTTCGTGAAGACAGTTTAAACGGTTTTCAAGTTGTAGAGCGGACCCGATTTTGTCACAAAGTTCCAAGGGAAATAACTCAAAAAGTATAAATGCAAGGGTTATGGTTCATGCGCTTTGCTCGTCGTCTAATGCTGATTGATATTTATAAGATGTTCCGTGAAGATAGCTTGAACGGTTTTCAAGTTATAGAGCAGACACGATTTTGTGACAGACAGACGCCCGGGGGAAAACAATGTCTCCCTACCCTAAAGGGGAGTTGGGGGGGGGGGGGGGGGGCGGAGACATAATAAGAAATTAATCCCTCATAAGATGTGGATGTTATAAGCTATTAAAAAACATTGATGCAGATTTCTTCATATACCACGGAAGAACTAACGGACAAACACGAACGGAAAGAAGAAAACTATATACCCCTCAGCATAGATGCCTGGGATATAAATAAAATATGGTCATTGGTGTACCAAAATTCAATGTCTTGAAGCAATTTTGTATGGGATTTGGCCATCTTTTTTCCCATTAAAAGTTAGAGTGTTGCTTATAAATGAGAAGCCATTTGTTGTAATAAAATTTGGTATGTAAAAACAGTATATGGAGGATTTTGTTTGGGGGAATAGATATATATTTAAGCCCAAAATAAGTTCCCTAATATGCATGCATGAACCTGCTTTATGTAAGTTTAACTCAATGAAATATTCATACTATGAAAATACTTGAAATAGCCATTGTTTTTTTTTTTTGTATATACCATGCTAATCATTTGATTCAGATTGAATGCGAACAACTGCACTGTATTTCCTATTTTCTGTCTTACAGGTTGAATTATGCATTGTTATAAACATAAATATCGCATAAACTTTCAGTCTTCTATTCCCTATACCAGCCGGCTGGCAGCAGACACTTCCAAAAAGAAAACATTTACATTCTGTTTTCACCAGCCTGAAAATTTCAGAAGTAACAGGATACTCTCGCTTGATTCTTGTAAAAGAAATAAGAAAATGGTTTACGCTCGTATGATTTTTATTTTGTCTTCAAATTAAAAGTGAATGTTAGATCCAAAACATTCGAAGATTTAAATGCATAAATCGTACAGTGCATCTAGCAAAGACTAAGTCATAATTAGCCTGCACCAATTGTGTTCAGTCTCCTTAGGTAGCAGTAGATAATATTTTAAAATATTTCATTATTTTTCACAGAAAATAAGGTTTGTCATTTCATTCAGTTGTCTTTGAAGACAATTTAAATGAAGTACCAACTTCCAAAGCCTTATTTTTTATGAAAAATCTCAACTCATTTGTCATCTGCTTAGTTTGTAATGAAGGTTAAAGGGCTTGTCATATCATTGTAGTCGAACCGCCCCGTTGGCACTCTGATTGGTAATATAAGCCCCGTTGTAAATCCGGTTAGTAAGAGTTTCAATATTGCGCTGGAAGGAGTTTTTGGAATTTACCCGTCTTGAAAAAGTAAGCATTTACTGTAATATTCTTATTTGATAAGAGGGCCAATTTTACTGCTTTTGTCTGAATAAATATTCTTGTTAACCATCACGTTTTATCATCACAAGATTTGCCAGAAAGCGAAATATCAATCAAAGCTCACGGAAAACAAAATTTTTCGAATCGAGTGATTTTCTAGAAAACTGCCGCTGACATGTATTACGGTTTTGATTTTGCATTTAGTTTCTACGACGAATATTGCGCGACATACTCATTGTTTGTATAGACGATATCCCCTTCTTCTAATTTTCGGTGCATGAAAGGATACACAAGGAATACGTTTTTGACATTCATTGATTTTGTCTTGGGTTGGTAACTAGCGGCTCCCGGGGTGGTTTTGATAGGAAATCGGATTGGAATGAGCCGCTAATGATAAGGAGTACGGGTTGGTCAGTCCAGTTAATTGACAGAATTGCCTTTACGAGGCAGGTTAGTGAAAGAAATGCCACTATACATGCACTTCTTTGGGCAGGCAGTACTTTTGCATGTTACAGCCCTACAGTTTTTTTTTTTTCGGATAGTGTGTTTTTGCAACAGCATCTGTGCCATGTAGACGAAACTGTATTCCGATGGATTGCTTAGGGACCGATCATTTGATTCTTATTGATGGGAGTTGGAGCGGCGGTAAGAAGTTTTCAGGCGAGGATTTGTTCTTCCGCGACTGACAGTCATTTTACTACGCATTTCAATATCCATTAGACTTTGATGTGGACGTGACACACGACAGCTGTCCAACGGCAGCCAATTTCAGAAGCATTGCCGCATTACGTAACTATTTTGCGGTTCACGAGTCTACCGGTTAATACCATGGTGTTCCGAGTAGTAAAAAGCGTACCTTATTGCAAATGCAAATTGCTGATCCAGACAAGTTTGCTGGGTCCGATAAGGGTCTATTTTATTTATAGTGCATACAAGGACTAGCAGTTTTATTATTTTGAGTAGCCTGCGCAGCCGATCGGGTCGCGGGTAATTCGTGTAAGGTGCACAAATAAAGTCCACCAGTATTCCTGGCCAGATACAGGACAAGTCAATCACAGATCATTTACTGGCTTGTCTCCGCCTACTGAATCGAAACCAATCGCATGCGAGATAACTCAGTTACTGTTTGTCAATAATCAGAATTGCGCAATCGACAAGACTTGACCTCTGTGATGAATTCAGAATGTCGTGCTTTGATTCTCTGCACTCGACTGAAAGTCTAATGAATATTGAAACGCGTAGTACTCACGTCTCTACAAAGTGTGTAATAACATTAACCCTGGTTCTGGTTATTTTGTCTGGAAAAAGAGGCTCCTGGATTTTTTTCGTTCGTTACAACATACTTGTCGACTTAAGATGCATCAAAAGTCACAGGTTTCTGCTGTGGTTTACTATTTCTGTCATTGTATGTCTTTGCATATATGTCCTGGTGTATTTTTATTTTTGATAGCCACTTGGTCATTATTTTTTTGGAAAGAAACTGCCTTTTTGGCTTTCTGCTTGTAGTGTTTTGATAGAGGCCCCGTTGCTTTAAGTGCCTCCTTCTTTCCTTTTGGTGTTTTGGACGGAATTGTATCGATTCCTGATCATTGCCTTCCTTTCTATTTAGATTGTATTGGGCCGAAACTTCTAAAAATGGCTCCTAGAATTTTATCACCAAGTTTAACATTTATTATCAACCAAAGACTGTCTTCTGGCATTTTTTTTTCCAGAGTCTTGGAAAAAAGCTAATGTCAATCCTAAATTTAAAACTGAAGCACAAGATGACGTAAATAACTATAGGCCTATTTCTGTACTACCAACTCTGTCAAAAATAATTAAAAATGGGTTAGCAAGAAACTTATGACTTATCTAGATAACTATAAGCTTCTTCATAAACATCAGAGAGGATTTGGAATGGTCAGTCAACAGAGTTGGCCCTTACACTGATTGTTGATACTTGGCTGAAAGCGATCAATAATGGGGATTTAGTGGGGTTCTTGGTAGATTTTCGTGAGCCCTTTGACCTGGTAACTTACTCCTTCAAAAGCTACGAGATTACAGACTAAAGGAATTGAGTTTATTATGGTGTTAGGAGCCAGGCGTGACGAGAAAGAAATGAAAGTGAAACCAGCAACACCCACAAGCCACATCACGAAAACATACCTATATAATTTTGACCCCCTTAAACCCCACTTTAATATAGTAAAACTGGGGTTTACAGAGGTGTACATTATTTTTCTTATTTCTGCTCAAAAACATAGATTGTGGGTACTCGTTAGAACCGCCTCGCCGAGTACCCACAACCTATGTTTTGAGCAGAAATATGAAAAATATCAGGGTTTTTTTTTTTTATCTGAAAATGGTCAGTTTTTGGATGTGAAATTTTCTATATATTTGAATAGGCATGTTTTCGTGATGACAGATCAAAGAAAAACAAGGCAATCAGCTCCCTCTTCCCCAACAACGTGATTACAATGCTAGAAAGGATCCACTTCACACAACAATAGACAACGAACAGGACAAAATATGAAAAGAGCACTGTGGTGAACTGAAAACACCAGTACCTGTAATTTGATGCATGTTTATTGACTGTAGCGTGGGATTATATTAACCCTTAAAGCGCAATGCAAAAATTTGTCACGGACATTTTGAATTTTTAATTATTATTATTTATTTTTCAGAGAAAATAAGTCTTGACATGTCATGTGAATCATCTGCTGGGCAGATGATTCACATGAAATGTCAAGACTTTATTCTCTGAAAAAAAAAAAAATAAAAGAAAAATTGTTTTCTGCTGCAGTTGTGAGTGGCATTTTAAGGGTTAAATATTTAAATTTCAGTATTCCATATGTGACAAAATTGTCAGTAAACATTCATCTGTTTATAGTACTTATACCAGTTTTTGATATACCCTAAGTATTGGGACAGACAAGCCTGAGCAAACAGTGTAGACCTAGATCAGACCATAAAAATAAGGCATCTCATCGGGGTCCTCGCTGTTTGCACAGGGTCTGGCAGCATTCTTTTGTGGAGATTGATCATGAAATATCTTCTGTGGTTATTCTCTCCCTTCTGATCGTGAAATATTTTCTACTGTTATTCTCTCCCTTCTGCTGAGTCAAGAAGGGCAATATTGTCACCAGACAGGGATCATGAAATATAAAGATTTTCCCAATATTTTAACCAGACAGGAATCATGAATTATACAGATGTTCTCACTATTTTCACCAGGAATTACGAAATATACAGATTTGCCCAATATTATAACCAGACAGGAATCATGAAGTATACAGATATTCTCAATATTTTCACCAGGAATCATCAAATATACAGATTTCCCCAACATTTTCACCAGGAACTGAGAAATTTTCCAATTAATTTCACCAGGAATCCTGAAATATAGATTTTCCCAATATTTTCACCAGGAATCCTAATATATTGTCTACTCGTAAAATTGGTCATAAAAGAACACAGACACAATTGAGATTTACTTTTTAATAACAAAGAAAAATATCACAGCTTGTAGCATTGATGTCAAATTTAACACAAGGACTCCAAATCATAGTATGATATGCCACAGTACTAGATGACTTTAGATGACTTTTTTTTTTTATATATATATACAGTTGACTCTCCTTATCTCAACCTCGCTTATCTCGAATAACCGCTTATCTCGAAGTGAAAATCTGGTCCCTGCCTATACATGAAAACCTAACAACAGATGGAAAATATTGTAGAAAAGAGGAGAAATTGCTCCTAAGGAGCAATTTCTCCTCTTTTCCACAATATTTTCAATATATCTCTAACTTCAAAAGTCCAATTACCTATCAGTTTGTTAAATGTGGTTAATCAAATTATTTTTTCCTCAATTCTGCAAACCTGATATGTCTAACTACAGATATCTCGAAGTATTTCAGAGAGTCCCTTGGAATTCGAGATAACGAGAGTCGACTGTATATATCTAAAATCCCATAAGTATGGTTTTCCAATTTCGCCATAAAATTTTGTGTTACAGGGCTTTGGCGAGACCTTACAATTTCTGCAGTAATTAAAAACAAAAACAAGATTTATCTAGATCCTGCTCTTTTTCTAGAGCTACATTTGCTTTAACCAATTGTATACTGAATAGACTCTCCCACACAATAAATTGGATGAGTCCTATTTCAATTTTAGGTATGTCCGGCTATGAGATCTACATATTCCTGGAGAAACTGGCTAAACTATTTGCAAACAATGGATACCCTATTCAGACTCCGCGTTCTGTGGCGTCTGATCTGGGTCTGCACTGTTTGCCAATTACCCTTTTACGGGTCTCCCGACTACAATGGGTTAAGCACTTACTCGGCCAGTTCAGCAGACAATTTTTTTTTTTTTTTCAGAAAAAAATGGGGTTTGGCATCTTATGCATATTTGTCTCCAGAAAAATAGGATTTGACATTTAATGCAAATTGTCTCCTTAGGAGACAATTTACATGAAATGTCAAATCATATATTTTTATGTCAAATCCTATTTTTCTGGAGACAAAAAAGCATCCTATTTTTCTGAAAACAACGAAAATACCGTCAAATTTAATTTAAACAACAAAATAACAGCTTAATCTGGAGTCCTGCTTAACATGATTCTTTGTGAAAAGCAAAACATAATGATAACAACACCTTGAACATAACTATAAAGCACATGACATGAAAAGGAAGCAAAATTAACACAAGTTGTGTGAAGAAATTGCATAGCTCTGAGGAATATGCTTTTTTTTTTTTTCGGCAAAAAAAAAAAAATAAAAAAAATTGGTTGTTGTCTGCCAGATGAAGCCTGCCTTGGATCCTTGGCTGTCAAGTGAAGACTAATCACACTACGCAGATGCACATAAGCTGATCTTTGACTTCATCAGATATACATGTTCATTGGTACATTTACTCGCACAGCATCTCAAATGTATTTTTTATTTTTGCTTTTCAAAACCAGGAGTATCATAAATGTCCTAAAATTTCAAACACCATATTCCATACTTTTTTGCCTAAATTTTGCTTTTTATGCACTTGTTTCCTAAAATATCTGGAATTGCAAACTGTGAACTCCAGAGGCAGTCTGGGCCCAGTTGTTCAAAGCTAACGACGTTGTTAGTTAACGATTCGTTAAAATTTACATGGAGTGATACGCAAATATTCTGAAATTTGCAAAAGCTACTCACATTTTTTCAGAAAAAAAAACAAGAATATTGTGTATTGAATCAGCTAAAACAGTTAACGAAATGACCCTTAACGACGTCGTTAAGCTAACGACGCTTTGAACAACTGGGCCCTGATCTAGATCTGCAGTCTGCATATGCTATGTTGTCTGGAACTTCAGTGTCTTAGGACATTAACCATACACTTCAGAATTTCTTCACTGAGGCAATTCTAGTGAGTATCCACAATATATTGTGCAAAAGAAAGAAATACTCCTCTGGAGCTATGCGGTAAAAGTACATATATCACTACAAGGAGCTGTTAATCCTTGTCCTGCCGAACCCGGATATACCCTGCCTTTGCAAACAGTGTAGATCCAGATCAGTTGGCTTCTGAAGAAGCCAACTGATCTGAATCTGCACTGTTTGCCATTAAGTTTGTGAATTTATAGCAACAATCCAGATCAAGCAATCTGACTGGCTGAAAATTAGAAGTGGGCGTGGCATCTTAATTTATTCAGCATAACAAGGGTTAAGATTGAGGTCAAGACAGAAAACGACCTTATGACATGCAAACATTGTAGCCTGGATCAATCTAAGCATCCACAGTCTGATCAGTTTACTTTGTTCACTCTGTACGGACCTCAAACATGTTATTAGCAAACAGCATATATCCTGGCCAAACTGCATGAAACTGCTGGCTGATCAGGGTCTACACTGGTCACGTCATAAGATCAATTTTCAATTCAGAATGGCTTGTACACTCATCCCCAGCAGGCACACAATGTTGAAACAATGTTGATTCAATGTCAAGACGTTGAATCAACACTGAATCGACTGTTTCAGCATTGTGTGCCTGCTTGGTCAGTGCAAGTTACTTATATATCATATTTATCCTAAATATCTTGGCCCAGTTGTTCAAAGCATTGTTAGCTTAATGAGCTTGTTAATGACAAACTCATTAACTGTTGTAGCTAAGGTATTTTCAAATACATTGATATTTTTGCTGCAAAAAATGTGAGTAGCTTAGCTCTTTAATTATTGAGAATCAAATACCAAGAAATGGATAAAAAATTATTACTGTATAGTGAAAACACTGTTCTGTGACAAAATTTAGAAATAATTAGAAATTACTTGATAAGCTGTTCATTGGTGAGGTAGTTGTTTTGAAGTATAATTTTTATTTTACCCTCGCTGTCCTTGTTTTCATGAAAAAGACAAATCTTAGAAAGACAAAACTAGTGTATACATTTCAGGATACAAGCTAAGCTGTTTTTTTTACCTCAAAATTTTGAGGCAAGTTATTTCACATTACGAAAACATGCCTATTCAAATATATTGAAAATTTCACCACCAAAAAATGAAAAATTTCAGATAAAAAATTCTGATATTTTTCATATTTCTGCACAAAACATAGATTGTGGGTACTTGTTAGAACTGCCTCAGTGAGGTGGTTCTAAGGAGTACCTAGAATCTATGCTTTTGAGCTGAAATAAGAAAAATAATGTATATCCCTGTAAACCCCAGTTTTACTATATAAAAGTGGGGTTTAAGGAGTCAAAATTATATAGGCATGTTTTCGCGATGAATACTCTTAATCATCTAGATGTCTGACAAGTTTCTCACAGTTTTTAGGTGAAAAAGTTTTGATATTTTCCTTATTTCTGCATTAAAGGCTCCATATTCCTCAAAAAACACATTTTTATCCAAGAAAGGTTTAATAAATTGATATAAAGTATTAATATGATCATAAAATGTGGCAATCTGTCAGCCTGTAAAATTTCAGTTAGTCTCTCATTTTTGAACAGGATCAAAAATGAAATGATTTTTTAGCTTATTTCTGAATTTATGTTGGCAATATTAATTCAGAGATACGATAAAAAAAAATCCATTTCAAGAACGAGCGACTAACTGAAATTTTACAGGCTTTCAGGTGCCACATTTCATGGTTGTATTAATACCATATATCAATTTATTAAACCTTTCTTGGATAATAAAATGTCTATTTTCGAGGAATACGGAGCTTTTAAAATATATGTTGGGGTACTCACTGGAATTGCTTTAGTGAGGGAATTTCGGAGAGTACCCATGCTTTTTTGTGGAGAAAAAGAAGGAAACAAAATATGTTCAATGAAACCCCTCTTATCTTAAGCTATGCATTTTTTACCACCAGCAATCTACCCAGCTTCTGTATTACCTTTTCTTTTACAAACAATACTGGTTTATACTGATCAGGTCAAATTAATGGGCACTTTGAGGGTTCATAGGATGGACAATGTAGCAGCAGGGCCCTACTGCCATATGGGAACAGCCCATGCCCACAAGGCCTGTGAATTAGCAGTCTGACTACTGATATAGTCAACAGTATTCACTGATTCTATAAAGCAGGCGATAAATGCCTCAATCAGATAGCATGAACATCCTACAGATCAATGCATAGAGATTATTATATGGCAATTTTCGTATCATACCCCTAATCAACCCGAGACACCCATATCAGCTGAAGGCCCTCGGGCTAAAATGGGTGTCTCGGGTTGATATGGGGTTATGATATGAAAATTGCCATATCAAAATCTATTTATCATACATTTGAATGTGGTGATATGGGTTTTTTGCTCAGGCAAAAAAGCTGTATCACCCACGTGACCTGGTGATATGGGTTTTTCGCCCCTGCAAAAAAGCAGTATCACCCACGTGACCCATTATCAAACCTTTTGTGCTCCACAAGTGATATGCCCTTGAAAGCCATGTTAGTATCTCATATGCAATATGAACATATTTTCTAGTAAATGTATGATAAATTGTTTAACGTCTGAATACACCAAGTGTACTGTGATGTAAGCTCAATAACACGGAATGAATGTTTTTGTAGGGTCACGGAATGACCGTTTTTGCAGGGTCATCTCAATAGTGCAGTTGGTAAAGACTACATATACTACATAACTAGGTAACATTGACACACTGATCAATGCTCATACGATATGGGTTTCAGTGTGAGTAAAACAACTTTGGAACTTTTCCACAGATTATTTCCTCAATATGATTTGGAAAAGAAAAAAAGTAACTGCCAAGGTCTGAGAATTTGAAAATTATCAACAAAAGAAAAATATCCAACAGCAATTTTCTCATTAAATGGTCATCATACTGATAACATGTAAATAGAATGCTACATTCAAGCATTTTCTTAAAACAAATTATTGGTGGGATTGTAAATCAAGCTAGAGGTATCACAGAATCTTCCAACATTCAGGGAACACTTGTGTGACATAAATTTATTTCAGTGGATTAGAGAACCAAAAAAGGATTGTCTATACCAATAGATTTTTTTTTACTGTGTATTTGAAATGAATAACAAGAGGGCCATGATGGCCCTGTAACGCTCACCTGAGCAACATAGGACTTTGAGAGCCTGATCTAGAACTGATCAAGGCAAACATTCTGATTAAAGTTCAAAATGATTATATTAATAAGTAAGACAATGTAGCATGTCTAATGGACTGTGAAATAAAGGTCAAGGTCAAATATGGATGACTGCACTCAAGAGGCCATGCTAAGATGTATGCATGTACTAAGTATCACTGGCTGTAGGAGCAATAGTTACTGAGAAACTGACCTAAACACAAACACTTCACAAGTACCAAATATCACTCTGTAGGACCAATAATTACTGAGAAACTGACCTAAATGGAAAAACTTAAGAGAGTCACTGGATAGAAAACTATACATCACCTTGAAATCATCAAGACAAACATTTTGAGCAAGATTCATGATGATCACTTCAAAAATGTGACCTCTAGAGCATCAACAAGGTTTTCCTTTGATTTTGTCCAGGTGAACTAGTTTTTGATATCAAGTGACCCAGTTTTAAACTAGACCTAGAAATCATCAAGACAAACATTTTGAGCAATATTTATGATGATTATTTCAAAAATGTGACCTCTGGAGTGTTAACAGTTTTCTGCTGATGTGGCCAGGTCACCTAGATTTGACCCCATGTGACCCAGTTTCAAACTTGACCTAGAAATCATCAAGACAAACATTTTGAGCACGATTCATGATGATTGCTTCAAAAATGTGACCGCTATAGTGTTAACAAGGTTTTCTGCTGATTTGGCCAGGTGACCTAGTTTTTGACCCCAAGTGACCCAGTTTCAAATTTGACCTAGAAATCATCAAGACAATCATGTTGAGCAAGTTTCATGATGATTGCTTAAAAAATGTGACCACTAGAGTGTTAACAAAGTTTTCAGCTGATTTGGCCCAGTGACCTAGTTTTTGACTCCAAGTGACCCAGTTTCGAAATTGACCTAGAACTCATCAAGACAAACATTTTGAGCAAGATTCATGATGATTGCTTGAAAAATGTGACCGCTAGAGTGATAACAAGATTTTACGCTGATTTGGCCAGGTGACCTAGTTTTTGACCCCAGGTGTTCCAGTTTCGAACTTGACCTAGAAATCATCAAGACAAACATTTTGAGTAAGATTCATGATTATTGCTTCAAAAATGTGACCACTAGAGTGTTAACAAGGTTTTCTGCTGATTTGGCCCGGGGACCTAGTTTTTGATCCCACGTGACCCAGTTTCAAACACATCCTAGAACTCATCAAGACAAACATTTTGAGCAAGATTCATGATTATTGCTTCAAAAATGTGACCGCTAGAGTGTTAACAAGGTTTTCTGCTGGTTTGGCCTGGTGACCTAGTTTTTGAAACCATTTGACCCAGTTTCAAACTTGACCTAGAAATCATCAAGACAAACATTTTGAGCAAGATTCATGATGACTGCTTCAAAAATGTGACTGCTAGAGTGTTAACAAGGTTTTCTGCTGATTTGGCCCGGTGACCTAGTTTTTGACTCCAAGTGATCCAGTTCGAACTTGACCTAGAAATCATCAAGACAAACATTTTGAGCAAGATTCCTGATGATTGCTTGAAAAATTTGACCGCTAGAGTGTTAACAAGGTTTTCCGCTGATTTGGCCCGGTGACCTAGTTTTTGACTCCAAGTGACCCAGTTTCGAACTTGACCTAGAAATCATCAAGACAAACATTTTGAGCAAGATTCATGATGATTGCTTCAAAAATGTGACAGCTAGAGTGTTAACAAGGTTTTCTGCTGATTTGGCCTGGTGACCTAGTTTTTGACCCCAAGTGACCCAGTTTCGAACTTGACCTAGAAATCATCAAGACAAACATATTGAGCAAGATTCATAATGATTGCTTCAAAAATGTGACCGCTAGAGTGTTAACAAGGTTTTCTGCTGATCTGGCCCGGTGACCTAGTTTTTGACCCCAAGTGACCCAGTTTCGAATTTGACCTAGATTTAATAGAGGTAAACATTTTGAGCAAGTTTCATCAAGATTGGGTCAAAACTATGACCTCTAGAGTGTTAACAAGTTTTTCCTTTGATTTGACCTGGTGACCTAGTTTTTGACCCCAAGTAACCCAGTATCAAACTTGACCTGGATTTCATAGAGGCAAACATTCTGACCAAGTTTCATCAAGATTGGGTCAAAACTGTGACCTCTAGAGTGTTAACAAACTAATTGTTGACGACGAACGGCGGACATAGGGTGATGACAATAGCTCACCCTGAGCTTTTGCTCAGGTGAGCTAAAAATTAATGTTAAATATAAGAAAAATAAAATAAAAAAAAGTAGCTATTCTAAATTTCAGCATCATCCACTCTTAAAATGTTATCTACTAATATTCACCCTGATCCATGATAAACTATTCACTTTTATTATTTTCAAAATGACATGCTCTTTAACGACAGGCATAAATCCTAAAATACTATTTTCTCGCAATCCTGGCCATTAAAATAAATTATGTTGTATTCGTAAAAAAGTTCTAAGACTAGATACAAAAATTTAACTACCCATAGGTCTAAAACAATGCAGCAATGATAAGACATTAAAATGGGAGAATAAGCAAATTAATAAAACCAGTTAAAATATTTAACCCTCAAAATGGTAACCACAACTGCGGCAGAAAACTTTTTATATATATATTTTTCGGGAAAATAAGTCTTGGCATTTTGTGTGAATAGTGATTCACTTGAAATGCCAAGTCTTATTTCCTCCGAAAAATTATTTAAAAAAAAATTAACAAGCATCTTATCAAAAAAGTGTACACAGGTAAGAATGTTTTCTTTTTTCTTTTTTTTTTGAATAATCACTGATTTTATTAAGCTAAAGCTCATGCTTCCTTGATATATATACGCTATCAATAGTAGGAAATCAATAACAACCTTTGACAGACGAGGAACAAATTATTACAGTAATTTATGTTACTGTCATTTTAACATCTCTCAGAAAGACATCTTTTTATTGGTGTCTCATCTTAACTGAAAATATTTTGTTCTGATTGACCATATCTTATCAGAAACCATTTGTCTTTTCTGTTTCTGCATTTTGTTCTCAAATATTTACCCCAAAATGAAATTTGGTAAAAAAACTGGTCTGACCTATGCAATTTCTATATTTAAGTGAATTTTTGGAACTTTTATGTAAGAAAATATTGTTTTACTTTTCTTTGTTGATTTATTACTTATTGAGGTTTCACAACAATATAGTGAAGATTTCAGAAAATTTGATCAAACAGACATTGTTGAAAACTGCCTCCAATGTTCTTACCCAACCAATTTCTGCATAATTTGCAGACATTTTTACTATGGGAAAAGTGGATATATTTGATTTTTTTTAATAAAACTTTTTGTGCATAGGCAGTTACAACAAAAGGTTTTGCATTAAATTATGACAAATTGTTGCAAACTTATTTTTTTTTCTGTATAAATCGCCAAGCAAAAAATGACTTTCTGAAAGATGTTGAAAGCAGAGTAGATACAATAAACTGGTGAAGAAACATTAAAATTGAAACTGACATGGTATTTTAACTATGAGTTGGGTCATATAGAATAAAAGAGATTAAGATCATATGTTAACAGAAAGGTCTCAGTTCAGATTGTATCCTAACAACCTGGGCCCAGTTGTTCAAAGCGTCGTTAAGCTCGTTAAGGGTCATTTCGTTAATTGTTTTAGCAGATTCAATATACAATATTCTGATATTTTTTGCTGAAAAAGCTACTCACATTTTTCAGCAAAAAATTTCAGCATATTTGCGTATCGCTCAATATAAATTTTAACGACTCGTTAACTAACGACATTGTTAGCTTTGAACAACCTGGTCCTATTTAGGGCCTATGCTGTTTGGTTTGATTTGGAGTTTAATGGCCCATTCAACATTATTAAGGTCATACAAGTACTTGCGCACATTTTTTTTGCAGAAACTGATAACTGCTCATCTTTAAACAGTTAAAGGAAGTGAATGACTGTTGAAAATATTTCATGACCAATCTCCACAAAATATTGCCGGACCCTGCAGGGATCAAATCCATGACCTCCTGATCACCAGTCAGATGTGCATCTGAATGAGCCACCTGTGCTGTTTTTCTCCAGAAGGCCTAGCTCTGTAGACTCCATTAACAAACATTGACGGCTGTGATTAGAGAGTACATTTGCATCAGCTGATCCTTCACATTGAGGCCCTTTTTTGTCTGACTTTTACATGGACGGACTATGAAACTATAAATGTATATTACTATGAAATATCTTTATACTTCTTAAGAGCCTGAATGTGTAACTCAAGTGTATTTTAAGGTAAATGGATACACCTGAACCTGAAAGATTTTGCCACCATTTTACAAAGGGAGAGAACTTTTGCAGGCAAGAATATACTGCCCTTCAATTGAAACCTTTAAAAAATGTGGGCTACTCTTAAAGGAAAGAATTTGCTTCCAGAGTGCCAAATCTTTTCTTTAAGAGTAACCCATAATGATAAGGAGATAAACACTTTCAAGTTGGAGTTATTTCCCTTGAAGGTGCAGCCATTCTCCTTAAAATAAACCATTTTTCCATATGAAAACAGCAAATACATGTATATTGATCAGCCTGTACATTGATGTGGTCTGATCTAGATCTGCACTATCTTTTACATACACTCTACAATATCTCTGTATGGATACTGAAGAGCAAAAATGTGTCTGAATGCATAGTCAGATCATCCTGTGCATCTATACAGTCTCATCAGGGCAAACTGTACTGTATCCAAAGCGAAAACAAGTCTTCGGGCATATGGGGACAACTAAGGCACAGATCAGCCTGCACATCAACGAAGTCAGATCAGGGCCTACGATGTCCGCCAACAAAATCATTGGATACTACAGAATGTGATTTTTTTTTTTTTGATTCGGGTTTTATGGCCCTTTCAAGAATATTTCACTTATATCGCACCTGAACCTGAAAGATTTTGCCACCATTTTACAAAGAGCGTTCATCAAAGGTGGGCGAAAACTGGAGAATCCCGGGAAAAATACCTGACCCCATCTATAAGCAGAACTTGGCTTTCCCACACGTGACCCATGCGAGGCTTAAAAAACAGCAGTGAGAAACCTACTGAATTGAGAGTCAGCTCTCTTATCCACTAGGCTACCAGGACCCACACAGAATGTATGAATGGAGAGAAAAGACCCAGATGATAATTTGTATATCAACAGGATGATCTCAATCTGCACATTTTGTACATGTCTGAAGACACTTTTTTGAGGTGGCCCATGTTATGCAGGCACAGGCTGTTCATGACCTACAAAAAAAATGCTGGTTTTCTCATCTGTCTCGAATTTAATTTGGTACACATTCACTCTAAAGTCTGTAGTGAGTCTTGTAGCATAAATACATTTATGTCAAGCCACACAATAACAAAACTGTGTTAACCTTGGCCTGCCACTGAACAATGAAAAATAAATAAGATGAAAATTTATAAGCAGGAGACTATTAACCCTTAAAGCGCTGATCACAACAACTGTCGTCTGCTTTGTCATCTGCTTGTGATTTTAAAAGTCATTTTTGCAAACAGTGTGGACCCAGATCAGACTGCTCCTCTAGGAGCAGTCTGATCAGGGTCCACACTGTTTGCCTGTATGCAAAAATAGGTTTGAAAAGTTTGCAAGAATATTCAGCAGATGACATTTTCAGATGCAGGTTTTCTTGGCGCTTTAAGGGTTAAAAATCTGTAATGAACAAACTTAACAAACAACTACAGTAAAACCAGAAATATCTATGAAAATCAGATAATTTCACAAATTGGACTCTGTACATATTCAATATTGCTAGTATTATAGGAATGAATTACATTTCTGGAGATTTTATCAAAGTATAAAGGTTGGCAATCACTTGCTGAATAAGGCCACCTCCCCAACTCCCACCCCAGTCCGCAACCTATCCCTGGGATTTCCAAAACCTGAAGAAAGAAAAAGAGCTTTTGTGCATGATGATATAATGCAAGATTACTTTAAATCGAGAATCTATTGACGCAGATAACCAGATTAATGCGATCATTACAACATATTAAACATGTAATCATTAATCACAATTATTTCCTCCTATGTACATTATATTTTCATTTTTCAACATAGGATTCTAATACTCAGTCATAAAAATTCATGACATAAATATTTCCAGTTTTACAGAGACATAAAAGGATCACTCAGAAAGGAAGGAAAAATATTCTATGTATATAACATTTCAGAATAAATACAAACTATCTGCCATAATCACAGTAAATACTGGGACACCTTATCACTTTTATCTTCTATTTTTCCTAAAATTTGACTGCCCATTTTACTGGCAGCTGATAATGGCATTTACTCAGACCTGAGCAAACTATGTAGAGCCAGATCAGATGTTGCAGAATGCAGCATCTGATCACAGAGGACTTGCTAAGGAATAGTATTTGAGGATAACCTTGGGATATTTTCTTCAGTTCTCCATAAAAACATATGTTGTGGGTACTCATTAGAAGCACCTTGCTGAGGCACTTCTAATGAGTACCCATAACATAAGTAGTTTTTATGGAGAAATAAAAAAAATTATCCCAAAATTATTACCTAATGTTCCTCTTGAACAAGTTCTCTGTGATCAGGGTCTACACTGTTTGCCACCCATCCAACAGATTTTAGACACATCAACTGATAGTAAAATAAATGTTTGCTTTTTAATATAAGTATACCACATATTTAGGGTAAATACTATACATTAAACATAAAACCCTAAATTTTCAGTGCCATCATACTGTATTTATGTATTATACAAATGTATTTGGACAGACCTATGCAAACAGTGTAGACCCAGATCAGATGCCACATTCAGTGGCATCTGATCTGTGTCTACACTGTTTGCCACTAGTTCAGCAGGTTTTAGACACATCAACATAGTAAAAAGGGCTTGTTCAAATTTTAGGACAAGTATGGACCTTTAGGGCAAGTATGGAAAAACAATTAAGGTGTCTGTATATTTTCGATTAAATTAAAAGTCCTAAATTTTCAGTGCCATCATAATACTGGTACAGATATAGGTTCTGATGAGTAGATGGGATAACCCAGTGGTGGATCAGCTGCCTGCACTGTTAGGTTCCTCAGTATAGTAGGGTGGGCCTGTATACTGTATCTCTCCTCGTCGTCATTGGTCAGGTACAGCAGTTCAAGTCCTAGGTTGGCCCACTGGCCTCGTACAATCTCAGGATTCAGGCGACCAATGTTCACTTGCATTGACTGTAGTGTCAGTGTCCTACTGCTATATGTGTTCTGAAATCATAATTGTACAATAAATAACTTCAATATCTGAATTAAACTGACTTAGTGCATTTGACTAACAGGCAATATGTCTAAATAAGGGTCCCAATCTGAAACTACAGCTCTAATGGTCATTTGAGAAGCAATGCAGTCTCTTTTAAGTTGTCAGTTGTAGTTCTCATTAGATCATCAAAGGTAGAAATCACAGCTAACCCCTAATGACCCATCTGTGTAGGGAGTTTGGGCTGGATGTGCCTCAAATCCATCTTAATCATGGCTAAGTTTGGTCTGACACTTAATGACCCCATTTAGGGGTGGGGATGGGAAGCATCAGGGTTGGGTGCATCTGAGACCCACTTAATTTATCTGCAGATAAGGTTTTTCAAGACCCTGAACATGGCCTGACATTGGAAAGATCGTCCAGTAGACTGGGAGATGTGAAAACAAGAAAAATCAAAGATGGCTGCTGGTGGTCATATTGGTTGACCAGCTGAAACTGTTTTCATTTTGGCATAATAAGAACATCAGAGAATATTCCGAGTGAGTTTCCAGAAAGTCCACCCTGTAGTCTCAAGAGGAGATGCACTAATGATATTGTAAAACTGGCCAAAAAGGGAAATTTCAGTTTTCAAGACAGAACATGTACGGCTATCTTAGATGGCCGCAATATGGCAGTCTTGGATGGCTGACCTCAACATTTTTTTTCTCAGATACAAACAAAAACAGGAAAGGTATGCATGCCCACGGTTTCAGTAAAATTCTTCGTACAGTTCTGGAGGAGATGCATTTGGTTTTCCTGCATCATTTTCATGTTGATACAAAATTCATATAATACAAGCTGAAATATTACCTGTGTATTGTTGTGACCTAATGAGAAGAGATTAGGCTTGGATTCTAAGATGGCTGCAGTCCATTCAGGATCTTTCTCAAGGCCGATATACCAGTCTTTATCATACTCCTCTAGATATTCCTGTAGCTCAGCATTGGTGGTTGCTTCCCCTAGTAACATCTGATCCAACATCAGTTTAAAACCATACCTAGTAAAACAGATGTAGTTTTCTAGTAAGCTTACAATACATGAACAAATTATATTCATTTTCCACAAAATATTTTCTGTCTGGAACAACTACATGTGTTTCATGTCATGCTTTAGTGTATCTATTAATAACAAGAAATCCATGGAAAGCGATGTCGCACCTGCGGGGATTAAGTCATACAAGTTCCTATTTGTATTGAAAAAAATCTATTTTGCAGTATTCAAGAAATTGATGGGTTAGTTTGTAAGAAAAATGGACAAAGAAGAAAATTGACGAAAAATGTCATGTGACAATCCCAAGCTAGGTATTGTTAACAACAATATGTATGCAAAATATGATCCTAATCCATCAATTCTTTCACAAGATATTGAGCGGAAACCAATTTTGGGCATAAATCAAGGGCCCCTCTGCTGAAATGAAATCTGAGATTTATGTGCAAAAATATGCACATCTTCAGACCATGACCTAATCATCTGTGAAGTTTCAAAACTATTGGCCTAAAACTGCAGGAGGAGTTGCGCTCATGAAACACCCACTGACTATAAGGATCTTAGGTAAAAACTGACTTAACAAAGCGAAAAAGTTGAAAAAAAAATCTGAGATTTATGTGCAAATAATATGCAAATCTTCAGACCCTGACCTAATCATCTGTGAAGTTTCAAAACTATTGGCTTAAAACTGCAGGAGGAGTTGCGCTCACGAGATACCCACTGACTATAAGGGGTTTAGGTAAAAACTGACTAAGTTAACAAAGCGGAAAAAGTTGAAAAAAAAAAAATCTGAGAATTATGAGCAAACAATATGCACATCTACACACCATGGCCAAAACATCTATGAAGTTTCAAAATGATTGGCCAAAAACTGAAGGAGGAGTTGCACTCACGAGACACCCACTGACTATAAGAGTTTTAGGTAAAAAACTGACTAAGTTAACAAAGCGAAAAAAGTTGAAAAAAAAATCTGAGAATTATGAGCAAACAATATGCACATCTACACACCATGGCCAAAACATCTGTGAAGTTTCAAAATGAGTGGCCAAAAACTGTAGGAGGAGTTGCACTCACGAGACACCCACTGACTATAAGAGTTTTAGGTAAAAACTGACTAAGAAAAAAGTTGAAAAAAAAAAATCTGAGAATTATGAGCAAACAATATGCACATCTACACACCATGGCCAAAACATCTGTGAAGTTTCAAAATGATTGGCCAAAAACTGTAGGAGGAGTTGCGCTCACGAGACACCCAATGACTATAAGGGTTTTAGGTAAAAACTGACTAAGTTAACAAAGCAGAAAAAGTTGAAAAAAAAAATCTGAGAATTATGAGCAAACAATATGCACACCTACACACCATGGCCAAAACATCTGTGAAGTTTCAAAATGATTGGCCAAAAACTGTAGGAGGAGTTGCGCTCACGAGACACCCACTGACTGTAAGGGTTTTAGGTAAAAACTGACTAAGTTAACAAAGCGGAAAAAGTTGTAAAAAAAAATCTGAGAATTATCAGCAAATAATATGCACATCTACACACCATGGCCAAAACATCTTTGAAGTTTCAAAATGATTGGCCAAAAACTGTAGGAGGAGTTGCGCTCACAAGTCAATTGTTGACGTATGGACAAATAGACGAACGGACGGGTCACGGCACGCCTATATCGCACCTGCGTCCTAACGCAGGTGCGACAATAATGACATTTGCAAAAAAGGTCACCTTGTCCATACTTTTCATCTTTGGCATGTTTCTAATCTGTCAGAAAGTGAATTCCTAGTTTCAACTGTCAAATAAAAATGTGAAATGATAATACCCCACCATTATCATGTTGCAGGCAGATAACTGATGAAATTTGCCCATTAGCAATCCCAAACCAGATCTCCTCAATATCAATGCACATACCTCATTTGATGAAAAGCCATTGATATTTACTCAAGTTATCGTCTAGAAATGAGAATACGTATGGATGGATGGACAGATGGCCAGACGGATTGCCAGAAAAATGTACGACAGATGGATAGACAGACAGACAGTGAAATCCATTGAATTTACTCAAGTTATCATCCGGAAATAAAAATATGGTTGTGTCTCGAACAGGTTCAAATCCAGCTGGTACACAGCTATGTGTGAATGGTTGTCAGTTCCCTCCTGATTGTGGTGATCACAGAGGGTATTCCTAGTCCCTATACAACTGGAAATTCCCTGGGTTTTCCTCCACCAATGAACTGTCCTCTAGGTTATAGTTGGATGTTTGTTTGCTTGTGTTGAGGTTTTAAGGCCCATCAACCCAATGGAGTCATTTCTGGTGCGGTCAGTTTACCTAGTCACACTTTTACTGGGCAGGCTTAGTCCTCTAAGTGGTTAACCAGTGCTTGTGCACATTCTTTCGCTAGAAACTGACAACTACCCTTCTTGAATCAGTGGAAGGGAGAGAATGACCGTAGAAAATATTTCATGATCAAATCTTCATGAAAGAATGTTGCCAACCCGGCGAGAGTCAAACCAGCAACCTCCTGATCAGCAGTCAGATGCGCATCCAACTGAGCCACCGAGGCCAGCCTATAGTCAGATGTGACTCGGAGTATATGGTTGAATAAATCTCTGTTAAAGTCAATTTGAAGTAGAACAACTGAGACTGTATAGTGATTTACGAAATTTTCTTTAGTTACCAGATTACAGGTACTCATAGCTCCAGATAAGATTTTTTACATCTGAGAAATTCTCATACTTTTCTTATTTCTCACTGAAACATACATTTTGGGTACTCACTGAGGCACTTCTAATGAGTACCCACTACATGTTTTTGTTTAAAAATAACAGAAATGTGGCTATCCCCTCTTATCTGGAGCTATGGTACTTCAAAGTTAATATCTAGAACTCCAATCCATGTTGTAAGCTATAACTGATAAAAAAAATCCAAAACTTATAACTTGCTCATCTGGGCCCAGTTGTTCAAAGCTAACGATGTCGTTAGTTAATGATTCCTTAAAATTTACATTGATACGCAAATATGCTGATTTTTTTTGCTGAAAAAATGTGAGTAGCTTTTGCAGTGCAAAAGCTACTCACATTTTTTCAGCAAAAAATATCAGAATATTGTATATTGAATCCGCTAAAACAGTTAACGAAATGACCCTTAACGAGCTCGTTAAGCTAACGACCCTTTGAACAACTGGGCCCTTGTGATGACTGAGGATTTTTAAAGGTGCTAGGTACCCGAGGCACAGGGGAAGCAGTGCTGCCAGCTGGCTAAACTTTGTTGGACTAATGTACATAAACCAGAACAAAGGATTGTGTTAGCTGATGTGAAAATCCTCTTATGAACAGACAAAATAGCTATGTACAAATTCCTTAATGACAGTGGATTCATTTTCAGAGTTAAATGTTGAATTGATCTCTGTTGCTTCTACCTGAAAGCCTGTTTCACCAAAGACAGCAACTCTTTATTTTCTGTAAGCCAATCCATCATGGCATTAAAAGGAACATCACCCATATAACTCCTGTACAGAAAACTTGGGCCACCAAAACCTGAAATAACAACACTGGTCTTTTATTAATATTGATAAAAAAATAACATATGTCTCCCCAGGCAGAGTTCACACAGACAGTGTACCCATGAATTATTTATTATTAATGTCTATTTAACTTGGTTCTTGTTCTCTGCACATCATCTGATAATGCTTAATACTTCAACCAGGTTTGAAATTCCTGACTATACCTCAAACAGCATTGAAGTTTGGGCAATAACACATATTCAGTATTTTCAAAAAAATGAAAATCAAATTACAGTTCTTGTAGTCTTCAAATCACCTTATGCTGCTTTATATTTCTACCAGGTTTTTGTCAATACATCTTCACAGCCTTAAAGTTATGGAGGGGACCCAAATTCTATACAAAAATCACACAAAGGGTCATAAATCTACAAACACTGAATACAATGTAGTGAGTTATAGTTCTTGTTGCTTGAGTATCTTCTGGCTATGCTTTATACTTGTGCCAAATTTCCTGAAAATAGCTTCAAAATTTTAATGTATGGAGCAGACCTAAATCTCATATGAAAAGTTCATAAAGTGGCCTTACTCTATTAACAAAGAGTCAATCCTGGAATTTGGGAAAATTTGAGGGTCACCGATGAGGCTTAACTGGCCAAAACTAGCCAGTCTGACCCAGAAAATTTGAAACCAGGTTATTTTTAATTTTTGTGCAAGTATATTCATTGCTCTCATGGATCATTTCTTTTAGAATCTACTGACACCTGACGTGAATCATCTGTCTGCTTTAATTTTAACCCTTATCCTGCTGATTCCGGATATAGCCTGCCTTTGCAAACAGTGTAGATCCAGATCAGTTGGCTTCTGAAGAAGCCAACTGATCTGGATCTGCACTGTTTGCCATTAAGTATGTGAATCTATATCAACAACTTGATCAAGTAATCTGATTGGTTGAAAATTGGAAATAGGTGTGGCTTCTTAATTTATTCAGCAGGACAAGGGTTAAATCATGCTTTAGGACTTATCTTTCATTTTAATCATTTTTAAAAGGACATTTCAAATGAAATACCTGCCCTTGTTTACTGATTTAAAAAACAACAACAGCAACAAGAAAAACATTAATATCTCCTCTGCTAATTCTTGAATTCAGAAAGCTAACGGGTAAACTTACCCTGATTATCAAATATAGAATAACATGCCATTGTTAGCTGAGCATAGCAATTTAACAATGCATCATCACTGAGCACTTCCTTGATTATTTTGTCTCCAGGCTGATCACTTGATGACCAGTCCAGACAGGCTAAAACATGCTTGTACCAGTCTTTAGGGAATTTGTTGAGTAATCGTGACACCTGTGAATTATCTAGCGGCAGCTCCCGCCATGACTGTGGTAAACTCATCTGTGAAGAATAAGGGCATTTAAAATCTGGTGACCCTGGTAGATTAGTCTGTGGTTTATAAATTGTATTATTTCCAAATGATTTTGTTCCAAACTTATTCTGAGTAAGAGGTTTAGGCTTAGTAATATCATATGCAGGTAATCCCATATCTAGTTCTTCAAATAAATCCTCAATTTCTGGACTTTTATTTCTTAATGGATGAGGAGGTGGTTTAGAAGCCACTTCCTTCGGCTTCTTAGGTTTAGCAGTAATTGTGCCATCATCAGAGAAAATACTGTCAGTGAAACTATCCAGAGATCCCCAGGAAGCAGCCATTTTCTTGTCCTTTTCTATTGTTATTGGAGGTAACTTTGTAGGTCTTTCCTCCTTCACAAAATCTGGAATTAAAGGAAACACAGGATCTTTTCTAGTCTCTTTCTCTATAACAGCCTTTGTTGTATGATTCTGATTTATTTCTTTCATCTCATGTTTTTCACTTTGAGCAACAAATGATAATTCCTTGTCAAACTTTTTCAGCTTTGTATCCTTCTTTTTTAAATTATTAACGTATTTCAATAAAACCCACACTAAACTTTTCAGAAAAGATGACATTGTCAATTCTGTTGCACTTGGATTGTCTATTATTCCAGTAAGAACATTTCTCGCATCAGAATAAGCTTTTAAATAACAGGCATCTACTGGTGTCAATGTGTGTAACAAATATTCATTAGGACATCCAACTGCACATCCATTTTCTGGTTGTTCAAAAGCAAATTCAAATATATCGTCAATCCTGGCAGCCTCTGCCGTATGACAGGAAGTCTCCTGTAATTCTAGTCCCTTTATGTTTATGGTACAGTAGCTGGCTCCCCTCTCTAGGACCATTACCCACACTAGTCGATCCTGGAACCGTACCAAATAATGGTTCCCAGGACAAGGCTCTCCTGAAACAGAATCAGTAAAAGATTGGTGAAATCAGCAAATGAGTGATATATAACACTTTGCAAGCTGGGTAAAAATTTCAGCAGATGACATTTTGAATTATTTTTCTTGTTTTTCCTAGAAAATAGGATCTGACATTTCATGCAAATTTTTAGGAGACAATTTGCAAATTGTCTCCTTAAGAGACAATTTGCATGAAGTATCAGATCCCATTTTGTAGGAAAATAAGAAAAATATTATCAGTATGTCATCTGCTGATTTTGCTCATAGCATGGTAAGTACACTACAACCTCTTTATAACACAGTTCGTTATAACACAGTTTTGGATATAACACGGTACAAAGATGGATCCCAAAAATGTAAAGATTATATAGAAAAATGACCATAAATGGTTAAAGACAGGCAGCTGCCATGCATAATAGTATTTGTTGTTTTTTTTTTTAAAAAAAAGTGTGTGTGTGTGGGGGGGGGGGGGGGGGGGTACTTTTAAAGGAAAGAATCTGCAAATTCTATCTTTCAGAGAGAAAGAAGACGCATATTTCCATTCTTGACTTATTTTTCTTGAAGGTGTATCCATTTCTCTTCAAATGGTTTTGAGTGACGAGTTAAAAAGCCTGTTACAGGGAACACTAGTTGTTGGTTTAAACATATTTTATTTGTATACTATAAAATATGATAACATGAACATATATTTCAAATAGAATACAGAAACAAAATTCAATGACTTGCATGCACTATAAATCAGTCTTGTAGAAACTGTTGCAGAATGTTTTAGTGCAAAAATATTATGTGGATACCCCTGTTATCTGGCGCTATGCTCTATCATGGGTAGCTACAGATTCAAGACTTCTTCCTTCTTCTGCTGGACAGTGATGACTGATCAGATGTGCACATGCAGATGCTGATCAGAATCTTCACTTGGGACACATGCCAAAGTCAAAAGTTTTCAGGTTGCAATTCATTTATGATCTGCTAAACATTGTCTACAGCAGACTCAAGGTTGAAGCATAGCTAGATTTAATAAACCTAATCTCTACTCAGACAACAGAACTTCCTTTTTTGGTAAATTCATGTTGTTACTGTGTATTTCAGCCTAGTAAAAGCTTCACTTCAGGCAACCAATTTGTCTGATCTCCTATAGATTTAACCCTTAAAGTGCCAAGAAAATCTGCATCTGAAAATGCCGTCTGCTGCATCTTCTTGCAAACTTTTCAAACTTACATTTTGCATATAGGCAAACAGTGTGGACCCAGATCAGACTGCTCCTAAAGGAGCAGTCTGATCTGGGTCCACACTGTTTGCAACAATGACTTTTAAAGTAACTGGCAGAAGACAAAGCAGATGACAATTGTTGTGATTGGCGCTTTAAGGGTTAAGCTATGGAATGGAAAAAGGACCTTATCACCTGTACAGTCAACCCTCTTTATGCCGACACTCGATACAATGACAACATTCGTTATGATGACAATTTGAATGTCACGAAACCTTCGCTCAAGAGGTGACAGTTAATGAGTAATTATGCGAAAAATTGCATTAACACTTCAAGCAACATAGGTTTTGGATATTTGTTAGAATCACCTCAGAGAGGTGATTCTAACAAATATCCAAAACATATGTTCTACGAGGAAATAAAAATAAAACAAGGTCTTTCTTACATATCATTTTGACCTTTAAGGCTTCTTTACAACAGCAAATTCATTTTAATGGCAATATCTTTGGGAACAAATGCTGTCGTTGTAACGAGGGTTCACTGTAGTATGAAATACAGGAAAAATGGCCCTTATGCTATCTGAAATCAGCCAAGATCAGCTTGCACATCTGCCAGTCTGATTAGGTTCTTTTCTCTTCATCTATACATTCCCGCAGTCTGATCAGGGCTTTCTTTGCTTGCATATGGCCAAAGAAGCCTTTTCTTGCAGTGATCACCATATGAAAAATAAACATGCTCACTTATTTATAACTCAGTTTTGGTCATATACTTAGTTTCATAGTTGACATTTTTTACCACAATGTTAAATCTTCACATGCTAAATTAAAATACTAGCGGTTGACATTTTAAAATATTTTTCTTATCTTCCCCTAAAAAAAGGATTTTACATTTCCTCTGACTCCTTTCCTTAAGGATCTGTCAAGCACTGTTTTCTGAGAAAAATATCTCATCTATCATCTCCTGAACTTGCCATCAGTGACTGATGAGTTAACCCTTAAAGCATTATTCAAATTTGTATAAGACAACATTCTAAATATTTTTTACTCGTGTCGTATTTACCCTTAGTATTCAGACACCTCAACTCCTTACCATACTTGTTCTAAAATTTAAACATTGATTGATTGTGCTGGGGTTTAACGACACGTCAACCCTTGAGGGTCATTTTGTGTCGTCTCCCAGAGAAATGGAGAAAAGAGATAGAAGAGAGAGTAGAGGAGATGAAAGAGAGGGACAGGGAAGAAAGAGGAACAGGAATGAAAGTGAAGAAACAGAAGAAATAAAAACATTCCCCCTCTACCCTTACCCACTACAAGGATAGCAGGCCTTGCCCAACTGTAAGCCAATATCAGTTGGACGCCCCAGTGATGTAAGATACACAGCACCTTCGCACCACCCGACCACCCCCTAAAATTTAAACAAATACAATTTACTACCCTATGTTGTGTCTTAAAATTGCTGGACAAGTGGCAGTGTAGACCCTGAATGAGATGCCCCATTCTGCAGCTTCTCATCTGTGTCTATGCTGTTTGCTCAGGCCTGTATGTCCGAATACACACAGTAAATATGGTAACCCCAGATAAGAAGGTATCCAGAGAAATACTTTTCTTATTTCTCCATGAGAATACAGTGGAACCTCGATAATTCAAAGTCCAAGGGACCAAATAGTTTTGTTTGAATTATCAAGACTTTGAATAACTGAGGGTTAAAATACATACATATATTTAAGTGGGAACTTCAAAATGATTTTGAATTATTGAGAATTTTGAATTATTGAAGTTTGAATTATCGAGGTTCTACTGTATTAGAAGCGCCTCACTTTTGGGCTTCTAATGAGTACCCACAATATGTCTTTGAGGAAAAAAAAAATATTAACATAATTTGGTTGAAAAAAGCACCTTATCTGAAGCTATGAATTTTTCTGAGAAAATGAGGCTTAACATTTCATGTGCATTGTCTGCAGGACAGACAATTCACATGAAATGTTAAGCCTTACTTTCTCTGAAAAATATATTTCAGGGCCCAGTTGTTCAAAGCTAACGACATCGTTAGTTAACGATTCCTTAAAATTTCCATCAAGTGATATGCAAATATGCTGAAATTTTTTGCTGAAAAAATGTGAGTAGCTTTTGCAGTGCAAAAGCTACTCACATTTTTTCAGCAAAAAATATCAGAATATTGTATATTGAATCCGCTAAAACAGTTAACAAAATGACCCTTAACGAGCTCTTTAAGCTAACGACACTTTGAACAACTGGGCCCAGAACATCATCTGCTACAATTTTGAATGGCACCATTAAGGTTCACATATTCTTTGGGCCATGTCATGCAAAACTGTGCCTTAGGACATATGTTGACAGTGAAGACCCAGATCAACCTGCGCATCCATGCAGTCTAATCAGGGTGATTGCTGTCCACTAACTGAATCACTGGATACTATATAATGTATCAATGTAGAATAAAGGCCTGGGCCTAGTTGTTCAAAACTAACGATGTTGTTAGCTAACCTATCATTAAAACTTTGATCATTAAATATGGCATATATGCTAATATTTTTGCTGAAAAAATGTGAGTAGCTTTTGCATTTGCAAAAGCTACTCACATTTTTTAAGCAAAAATACCTGTGAATTAGATATTGTACTCACTAGATCAGTTAACATTTTGACCACTAATGAGCTTGTTAAGCTAACGATGCTTTGAACAACTGGGCCCTGGATGGGACTTTGTGCAAAAGCTACTCATATTTTTTCAGCAAAAATACCTGTGAATTAGATATTGTACTCACTAGATCAGTTAACATTTTGACCACTAATAAGCTTGTTAAGCTAATGATGCTTTGAACAACTGGGCCCTGGATGGGACTTTGTGCATGCACTGGATGAAGGGAACCTGGGCATTTTGTGCATGTTTGAAGAAACTTTGTCCCTTTGATGCGGCCCATTATAGTGTTATATAGTCTTACCTAAACTTCCATCAGAGAAGGCAGTACTGAATGCCTTGGAAAGTTCTGGTGACAACTGTCTGTAAAAGTTAGTGTCTGGACAGCTATTTGCTGATGCACCAACAGGCTCAGGCCATGACCTCAGCGGCCGTGGAAACGAGATGAAAAACAATGGCAGCGTGAATAATGGCAACAGAGGAACAGATATCGCTGAAGCTAAAGCAATGAAAGCAAGAATCAACGGCAAAAGAATCAGTGAGACTATGATGACTGGAATGGTTGATCCTCGTCGCTGTTTCTTGTCACTCCATGAACTGATGAGTATGGTAAAGAAGAAGTAAGACTTGTTCAGAAATTGATAGAATCTATCTCGGCATAGTCCAACAATCATTGCTAGGATGGGTACTCCTAGGGTGGTTACTACAGTATTTGTTGTCCCTGTTACCATGACAATATGAACCACTGATAGTTCTAGCAGGGAATGAACTGTATTCTGCCAGGTCTGAAAACAAGAACATTTGTATTAAATAAAACCTTTACTATAATAAATTTAAACATTAGGCAATATTTTTCTAAAAATATTTCCCTTATGTTTTGTAGGAAATAAGTTTTTGAAGTGTCAAAAAAAAAAAACCTGTACAAATTATAATCTTTAACCTGATGAAATCATATCTTAGCAGACATCATTTTATCCCTTGTCATGCTGAGTAAATTAAGATGTCACACTCATTTTTAATTGTCAGCCAGTCAGATTGCTTGATCTAGATTAATTCACACACTAAATGACAAACAGTGCAGATCCAGATCAGTTGGCTTCTTCAGAAGCCAACTGATCTGGAGCTACACTGTTTGCAAAGGCAGGGTATATCTGGGTTCAGCAGGACAAGGGTTCACATACAGAAATTATGGCTTGACATTTAGTTCATAATTAATCATCTTGAATGCCCATCTGATGAGAAAACTGGGAAAATAATAATAATGAAAAATTAATAAATAAAATATTATTGTTATGAAAATATGCTTGAGGCTATTCAGAGAACATGAAATATGACAGATCTTCAATTTACCAAGGCAAACAGCTTTTAACTTTTATCACTCTCTGGACTAATTCAGCAGAAGACAAACTGATGACATTTTTCTTATTCTTCCCAGAAAACAGAATTTGACATTTTATGCAAAGTGTCTCCATTGGAGACAATTTGCATGAAATGCCAAAACCTGTTTTCTGAAAAAAAATAAATTACGTTTTACAAATGTCGGCTGAAGTTTTAACCCAGAGTGCAAAGCATTAATGATATGTCTCCAGCAAGTCCAAAACTTCTGACAAATCCATAAAATCAACAATAATATGTCATGAGCTGGGGATAAACAACAGCTAAAAATGTCACATGCAATCAACAATGGCCCGCATTCATCTGTGTATCTGTGTCATCCAAGCTTCACTGTTTGCTTATGTGTTCATATAATATGTTTACAACAGTAATTATTCTAATAAACTTAAATTTAAGACCCAAAATTTTAAAAATTATTTCAAAGTATTATCTTTATACAACTGTCTCCTAAGAAAATGGGGTTTGACATTTCTTGTAAAATATTTCCTTAGAAGAAGTCAATTTTCTGGATTTTTTTTTTTCAAAATGCTTGCAGAAATTTTACCCAGCATGCTAAATGTTAATATTTATGCAATAAAATTTTTGCTGTCTTGCAAACATACTTCAGCCATGCCAGGAAAAAAAATCCTATCTGTAGCCAGCATAAGACCAGACCAGCCTGCATTTTTAAGCAGTCTAATCAGGACCACCACTGTTCATCAATCTACTCTACAGTTTTTAATTATTGTACAAGCAGACAGGTGATTGACTGCAGGTGCATTGCAGGCTGATCTGGGCCTTTGATATATTTGGTACAGTGACTCAGTTTCACGTCACAATCAATACCGTAATTACACTAAATATCTGGGCCAATGTGTTCAAAACTTAACAAAGTTGTTAGCTAACATGACGTTAGAATTTCTATCTTGAAATATGGCAAACACATTGATATGATTTGTTGAAAAAATGTGAGTAGCTTTTGCATTGTAAAAGCTACTCACATTTTTGCAGAAAAATCTCAACATATTTGAAAATACCTTAGCTACAACAGTTAATGAGTTTGTCATTAATGAGCTTGTTAAGGTAATGATGCTTTGAACAACTGGGCCCAGGGCACCTCAACTCCTTAATAGACTTATTCCAAAATTTGAACAAATCCACTTAACTACCTGGTGATGTGCCTGAAGTCTGTGACAGAATGGCAAATAGTGTAGACCTTGAACAAACTATTCCTCTGTGTCAAAACCGATACCTAAAGCCTGTATGTCCAAATACTAAATATGCTATGAAGTAAGCAGAAGAATTGTTATGGAGGAGTATTTTGTGATAATTCTGGGATATTTTTTCTTATTTCTCCATAAAACATATGTTGTGGTTACTCATTAGAAGTGCCTCAATGAGGCACTTCTAATGAGTAACCACAACATATGTTTTATGGAGAACTGGAGAAAAGTATCCCATAATTATCACCAAATACTCCTCCTTAATTCCTCTGTGTAAGACTGTTTTCTCAATGCAGACTTAATCTGACTTACCCATCTGAACACTCGAACAATTCCGAACACATACCAAATCCCAGTGGAGAAGTCCATACTAGCTCTGAATGACAGGCTTGGTGGAGAACTGGTTGTAATTGTTATGGAAAGATATGATAACATAATAAAAGGAGCCACTGAAAAAGAATATACATTTATATTAACAAATTAGCATTTAATTGTGCAGATAAAAGCAAGACTTCCAAAAGTCCAGATTTATTACAAATGAGCTTAACTCCAGATGATGTACAATCCATGATGTGCACTCAGTGAACTTGAGCTTGACCACCTGTGCAGTCTGATCAATGTCTTCTCTGTCAACCTCCAAGGGTCAGGGTCTTGTATCCTTGACTATTCACAGAGTGCCAGTGAGGACTGTGGATGAGCAGGCTGATCTAAGTCTACCTGGGTGCAGGTGTCCAAAGGTATGTTTTCTCATGTTGTGGCTCAATTTAGTGCAGTCGACTCTCGATATCTCAATTTGGCTTATCTCGAATAACTGCTTATCTAGATGTGAAAATCTGTTTCCTGTTTTCAACATGGAAATCTAACAACAGGTAACAAAATATTGTGGAAAAGATGAGAAATTGCTCATCAGGAGCAATTTCTACTCTTTTCCACAGTATATTCAATATATCTCTAAGATCAGAAGTCAAATTACATATTCATTTGTGAAATGTGGTTGTTTGATTTATTTTTTCCTCAAATGTGCAAATCTCATATGTTGGGGCACGGATATCTCGCAGTATTTCAGAGCCCCTTGGACTTCAAGATAAAGAGAATCGACTGAATTTGATTGTGGCAATACAAACAAATTTTCAAGACTGTCCTAAATCCCAAACATATCATAATTATTTCAATGCTTTATAATTAATGGCAGAATTTTTCAGAAGAAACCTCTCCATGAAAATGTTTGTTCTGGGATCTCATTAAAATGATCCCATTCAGATATTCCAACGAGATCCTAGAAAGGGCTTTTGATGGAGAAATAAGAATAAAATATCAATCTTTTGATCTTCATACAATAACTTTGATGGAACCCATGCTAAATCGAACTTCAACAAGAGGCTGCAACGGGCTTGAAATCTCTTTATACAAACTAGCTAAAAGAGAAATTAATTCTGATAACTGTCAGGCATGATGGAAATACACCAGGGCCCAGTTGTTCAAAGCTAACGACGTCGTTAGTTAACGATTCGTTAAAATTTACATTGAGTGATACGCAAATATGCTGAAATTTTTTGCTGAAAAAATGTGAGTAGCTTTTGCACTGCAAAAGCTACTCACATTTTTTCAGCAAAAAATATGAGAATATTGTATATTGAATCCGCTAAAACAGTTAACGAAATGACCCTTAACGAGCTCATTAAGCTAACGACGCTTTGAACAACTGGGCCCAGATAGTTTAAAATGATACAATTGGTGGCAATCTCAGATGTAGATTCATAATTTTCTAAGCTTGAAAGGTCATGCTCAAAGCAGACTCCTTATAGGCAATTAGATAACCACCAGCATTTCAGTTTAAAAGCAATCATACAACGTTTTACCATGGTGGCTATCTTCACTGCCAATTCCAAGAATTTTTTTTTAACCCTTGTCCTGCTGAATAAATTTAGATGCCATGCCCACTTTTAATTTTTAGCCAATCAGATTGCTTGATCCAGATTGTTGCTACAAATTTGCATTCTTGATGGCAAACAGTGCAGATCCAGATCAGTTGGCTTCTTCAGAAGCCAACTGATCTCGATCTACACTGTTTGCAAAACAGGGTATATCCGGGTTCAGCAGGACAAGGGTTAAGTTAAATATCTTGTCCATAAAAAGCTCAAAAGTCAATTGAGTTCAATAATCTTCATATTTTTTTTTTTAGAAGAACCTGTTTACAGATATTTATCATAGTGCCATAGTCTCTGATGCTGGTTTCTAACAATCTTAACTTTTGAACATCTTGTCCCACAGACATCAGCAATCTGAGTTCTAAAAATGCAACTGACTTTTGAAAACTTTGAAATGGAATGTAAAATGCTGTTTTCTGCCACTACTTTCCAGACAAAGGATGTTCCTTTTCACATATATTCTAAAACTAATACAGGTTTGCAAGAAAATGACTTTTATTAACCCATCCATGACAAGTGGACTTTTCAACCTAAACTCTTTGGAACAGTCCATTTCCAATAGAAGGGCTGTCTGGTTGGTTTTATGATTTCCATGTTTTACAGAAAATCCTATACTTTATGCAAACAGTGTAGACCCTGATCGGATGCCACATTCTACATCATCTGATCTGGGTCTACACTGTTTGCCACTGTCCCTTTTATAGGACGCTAGGCTTAAATGGGTTAAAATTTATGCCTTTTTAAGACCACATACCATTATTCAAATAATGAGGCTATACTGTGCCAATCATTTTGATTTCTGACAAAACGCAATGCTTTGTTACTATCATTTTTAAACTAACACAACAGCTTGGTTATACATTCCAACAATACAGTTATAAAACTCACCCCAGTTAACAATTCCTCTTCGTATAATGCCCAAAGGTTTTAAGAGTAATTTTCTCCGCTGGAATATCCTTGCACTTTGTACAGTGCTTGGAAACAGTGAGTTTCTCCATGCTCCAAATATAATGAACACCCCTTGAATATCCCTGAGAATCTTCTCAACCACACACAGGGCTATAATACTGTACCCTAGACCATACCATATATCTGATGACATGTAGATACTATTATAGTTTAACAACCCTGAAAATAAGAAAATCTGACATGAATCCATTTGAACTTTAGGGACCTGGAGCAATACTCTTCAAATATTATAAACATTCTAAATATGCAGACTCCTTAATTCCATAACTCCAGATAAAGCACTTTTTTCAACCTTTAAGGAGAGATATTTTTCTTATTACTCAACAAAACCAGGGCCCAGTTGTTCAAAGCATCGTTAACTTAATGAGCTTGTTAGTGGTCAAAATGTTAATTTTTCTAATAAGTACAATATCTAATTCACAGATATCTAACTCACAGATATCTAATTCACAGATATTTTTGCTGAAAAAATGTGAGGAGCTTTTGCAAAATGCAAAAGCTACTCACATTTTTTCAGCAAAAATATTAGCATATATTAACAACAGTTTTAGTTTTGAACAACTGGGCCCTGGATGGTGTGTCTAAAACTGACTACTTGCTGGTATGTCTTAAACTTTGCAATAGAATGGCAAGTAGAGTAAACCCTAATCAAACCGATCTTTACAGGAGCAGTATGATCTGGGTCTACACTGTTTGCTCAGGTCTGTTTGTCTGTATACTAATGATAAATACAGTATCATATTTATCCTAACGATTCGGAGATAAATCCCTGAGGAAACTGTGCAGATCCAAACTCAACTGCTGAAAGAGAATCAACTTTAATAAGGGTTTAAACAGAATGACCAACAATGGTACGAGGGTAAGTCAATAATTAACCAGCCTATCCCATTTCCGATGGACCGAGACGGTTACGATTTTCATGCTTTGTTACAATATATAATTTATACATAGGTACAAAATTACATGAGTATCGAGTCATTCTTTAATAAGATATTACATATCAAACATGGCTAGTGAGGCAAAGGCATGCTTTTCATCTAAAGTTGAGTACCGTGCTGTAATTCGGTACTTGTATTTAAAAGGTAAAACAGGCAAGGAAATACACGGCGAGTTAGCTGATGTTTATGGGTCTTCTGCACCATCTTATGCTCAGGTTAAATTCTGGGTAGGGGAATTCAAACACGGTAGAACTTCTTTAGAAGATGAAGCCAGGTCTGGACGCCCACTGGATGCCACCGACGAAGAAATGTGTATGATAGAAAGTTCGGGATCTGGTATACTCTGATAGGCAAATTCAGGTGGAAGAAATAGCGCAGGCATTAAGCATTTCACATGGTAGCGTCTCAACAATCTTACATGATCGTTTAGGTATGCGCAAGCTAACAGCCCACTGGGTCCCCAAATCCCTTAGCGATGAACAAATGGCAACCAGAGCATCAGTATGCAGTGCCTTGTTGAAGCGTTTTAGGTAAAAAGATGATTTTCTTTTGTGTCTGGTGACTGTAAATGAGACTTGGGTTCATTATTATGAGCCAGAGAATAAAGCTCAGAGTCGGCAGTGGGTAGGGCCTGGGTCCCCGAGGTCAAAGAAGTTCAAGACGCAACCATCTGCTGGCAAGGTGATGGCCACAGTATTTTGGGATGCAAAAGGCCTTATTATGTTGGACTTTTTACCCAAGAGAAGTACAATAACTGTAGTGTACTATGCAAACTTGTTAGACCAGCTGAGAACTGCCATTTGTGAAAAATGCCGAGGTAAACTCTCTGAAGGTGTTTTGCTGCAACAGGACAACGCGAGAGTCCACACTTGCAAAGTTGCAATGGATGGTGTAGAGCGAAACGGGTATGAATTAATACCACATCCTGCCTATTCACCTGACCTAGCTCCTAGCGACTTCTTCCTATTTCCAAACTTGAAAAAGGATATCTGTGGACTTCATTTCCGGTCTGATGAAGAAGTCGTGACGGCAGTTGAGGAGTGGGTTAATGGAAAGGACTCTGACTTTTTCAGTTCTGGGATGATGGCACTTGAACACCGTTGGTCTAAGTACATCACACTAGAGGGCAATTACATCGAAAAAGAAGAGGTGGATCTCAACCGGAAATAAATTAGGCTGGTTACTTATTGACTCACCCTCGTAAGGTTGACTTGTTTTTTATTTGATTGATGCGTTTCAGTCTAAGTACAGACCTTCATCAGGATAAAGGAGAAGTTACATCAGCATCCGTACTGTTCGCCCTTCTACAAGCATGTTTACACATATTACAACACAGTCAAATGGGTTTGTTCGAAGTTTAGGACAAGTACAGATAAAATGTCAAAACTTTAGGGTAATTATGGATATTTTGACACTCATAACAAGGTAGGCACCATTGCTCGAGTGGTCAGAGTGTTTGACTGTGGTGTTGAAGGTTGCAGGTTTGAGCCCAACCCAGACCATTACAGAAAAACTGTTTCTGTTTCCCCTAGTAGTGAATGAGTACCCTTCTGGGAAGATGTGAATGAATACCCTTCTGGGAAGATGTGAATGATAACCCTTCTAGGAAGATGTGAATGATAACCCTTCTGGGAAGATGTGAATGACAACCCTTCTGGGAAGATGTGAATGATAACCCTTCTGGGAAGATGTGAATGACAACCCTTCTGGGAAGATGTGAATGATAACCCTTCTGGGAAGATGTGAATGATAACCCTTCTGGGAAGATGTGAATGATAACCCTTCTAGGAAGATGTGAGTACCCTTCTGGGAAGATGTGAATGACAACCCTTCTGGGAAGATGTGAATACCCTTCTGGGAAGATGTGAATGAGTACCCTTCCGGAAAGATATGAATGAATACCCTTCTGGGAAGATGTGAATGATAACTCTTCTAGGAAGATGTGAATGAGTACCCTTCTGGGAAGATTTGAATGATAACCCTTCTAGGAACATGTGAATGAGTACCCTTCTGGGAAGATGTGAATGACAACCCTTCTGGGAAGATGTGAATACCCTTCTAGGAAGATGTGAATGATTACCCTTCTGGGAAGATGTGAATGATAACCCTTCTGGGAAGATGTGAATGAGTACCCTTCTGGGAAAATAGGAATTAGTACCCTTCTGGGAAAATGTGAAGGAAGATGTGAATGATAATCCTTCTGGGAAGATTCAAGACAGCAAAAAGACAGAAATGGGTCCCACCTTTCATAAGCTGTAGCCAAGCATGACAAGCTCTTAATCCCACCAAGCAAGGCTATGAGACACTTTTACCTTTAAACAGGATAGTTATTTTGTCAATAATAATATTTATATTTCTCAATGATTAACTTGTACTAAGCTCTTACAAAATCATCTCACTATGACAATTCTAATCAGAAACAAGAACACAAGAATATTTTTTTTTTTTTTTTTTTTTTTTTTTTTTTGTGGAAACATAACAAAAACGGTCAACTAAATTAATAAACATTTTGAAGCTCTGTCAAAGGTTTCTTTTGGAAACTACCCATTGCCAGTTATTGCTACGCTTACATGAAAATATCTCACAACTCATATATGACAAATATATCAGAGCATAACTGGCACAAAATGTTAATTAAATGCACTGCAGCTTATATTCATTACTGTGACATACAATCCCTAAATCATATTAAACGAGATACATTACGAAAACACGCCTATTCAAATATATAAAAAAATTACGAAAACATGCCTATTCAAATATATAAAAAAATTTCATCTCCAAAAACTGAAAATTTTCAGATAAAAAACTCCCGATATTTTTCATATTTCTGCTCAAAACATAGATTGCGGGTACTCGTTAGAACTGCCTCACCGAGGCAGTTCTAATGAGTACCCACAATCTATGTTTTGAGCAGAAATAAGAAAAATAATGTATACCCCTGTAAACCCCAGTTTTACTATATAAAAGTGGGGTTTAAGGGGGTCAAAATTATATAGATATGTTTTTGTGATGAAAAATCATATCAACCCTTTAAGCCCTAAGCAAAATTGTAGCTGACGACATCCCAATTTATAAATTGATTTTTTTTTATTATTATTATTTTTCTAAGAAAACAAGACTTGGCCTAGGCAGACAATTCACATGAAATGTCAAGCCTTATTTTCTCTGAAAATCACAATAAAAAAAAATCAAAATGTTATCTGTTTCATTTGTGATTAGCACTTTAAAGAGTTAAAACAGACAAAAAAGGCATACCTTCCATAACAGACTTACAGTACCATAAGGATACTTACCTGAAATAACTCCAACTATTGCAAGCATGAAGATATGATAGAGAAATTCCAGTATGCCCCATCTCCATAGAAACAACCTTCTTTTGCTGACCTCAGGTGTCAGTTCAACCATACTAGCAGACACCTTATTTCTATTGGTAAAGAATGTTAGTAGCTGGGAACCAAGTCCCCCTAGATCAGTACTGAGGATGTATCCCACACAAGCTGATAATATCACAGAACCTAGGGATGAATATATGTAGTATGCTCCAAGAAAGGTAGCCACAGACAAGATGAGCATTATAAACAACCTGAAATTATATTAAACAAGAGTGTCATTCTGTTAAATTGATAATGTGGGCTGCACCAAGTGAAAAAGTGTCTTTGAGTATGCGCAAAATGTGCAAATTCACGTCATTGAGTGCATGCTTTAACCCTTGTCCTGCTGAACCAGGATATACCCTGTCTTTGCAAACAGTGTAGATCCAGATCAGTTGGCTTCTGTGGAAGCCAACTGATCTGGATCTGCAATGTTTGCCATCATCAAAAATATGAATTTATAGCAACAATTTGGATCAAGCAATCTGATTGGCTGAAAATCAGAAGTAGGCGTGGCATCTTAATTTATTCAGCATGACAAGAGTTAAGTATCATCTGGGTCTTTGCTCTCCATACTTACATTCTGTAGTATCCAAAGATCTTGTTAATGAACAGTGAAGGCCCTAATCAGACTGTACAAATACGCAGGCTGATCTGGGCCTTCACTGTCCACGTATGCCCAAAGACACGTTTTCACATGGCACGGCCCATGTAATCTGACACCAACATATCACTGTAATTGTACTATGAGTTTTCAGCATCATTTGGAAACACATTTTTTGGCTTGGCATTTTTGGCAAAACAAATGATTTATAGGAGGCAATTTCTAATCAGAAAAAACATTTGTCATTTGTTTCTGTGCCTTGTTCTCAAACATATACCCTAAAATTAATTTGCAGCCATTTTTTAATATGGGGAAAAATGAAATTATTTTATTTTTTTAGAAACAATGAATAGAATAAAAGTATTGGTGCATAGGTAGTTACAAAAAAAAAGTTTTAAGTTGAATCACGATAAAAGTTTGCAAATTAACTTCTGATTAAAATGCCATGCAAAAAACAATTTCCTGAAAGATGCTGAAAATAGAGTAACTATTTGGACTCCTTATTGTACTTATTCTAAAATTTGAACAAGTCCATTTGACAACCTTGTAATCTGTCTAAAATGTACTGAAAGAATGGCAAACAGTGTAGACCCTGATCAAACTGCTCCTTTAGGAGCAGTTTGATCAGGGTCTACACTGTTTGCTCATGCCTACCTGTCCATATATCTGGTATAAAGAGGGAAACCTTTAGTCTGCCAGGATAAAGTTAGTATGCTAATTAGCAGACGGCTAAGGAGCAATATTTTTCTTCTTTTTCTTGAAATAGGGCTTGATAAATCCTGCATATCATAGCAGATGATTCAGATGAAATGACATGCTCGGTATGCATTTTAACCCAGTAATGGGCTTTGGTAAATAGTGTCGGCTCAAAATAGACACCACAAAGTGGCATCTGATCAGAGCAACTGTTCACCATTAAACTACATAGAAAATTACAGTATTGTATAAAGCCTTTAGATAGTAAATGGGTTAGCCCAATTTAACGTGGAAGAATCCATTAGCGTAAATGAGTTAACCCTTAAAAGGCAAAACAAAACTGCAGCAGGTGACATTCTCATTTTTTATAAATTATTTTTCAGAGAAAATAAGACCTGAGATAATAATATGACATCTCAAAGTGAATCATCTGCTATCAAGATGATTCACATGAAATGTCAAGCCTTTTCTCTGCTGCAGTTGTAACTGGCCAAGATATAGTCTTGTCAAACTGTGCAGGCTCTGACTAGACTGCACACAGACTGCCCCTCAGCTACGCAGATCCTAAGAAACCGAGGTCAGATGAAGTATATCTTATTAGAACAAAATTCTGTATCATGAAACAGTGTTTGAAGTATCTCAATCAAATGACTATAATAAGATGATGAAACATATGTCTTTGAGGACAAAATGAGAACAAAAACATATGCTGTAGGTATTCATTAGAAGTGCCTTTCTCAGGCATTTGTAATGAGTACCCACAGCATATGTTTTTGTGCAGAAATAAGAAAAATTATCAACACTTTTTGGTCAAGACTAGAAATGTGTCAATATGACAAAGATGCCCCCGCCCAGGGCCATCCTCACTCAGAAACAAGCATTGTGCAATAAATGAAGTTGAAAAGAGCCATAACTCCCATCATAATTGGTGGATTTCAGCCTAAATCGAACTCGACCTATATTTCATGAGTGTATAAAATATGAATCCAATACACTAATCTTTTCAAAAGTTATCGAATGGAAATCATTTTTCGTACATATGGATGGGACTATGAAGTTGAAAAAGGCCATCACTCCCATAATACTTGGTGGATTTTACCATAAATCAAACTTGATCTATATTTTATGATTATATACTTTTGTATAATTGATTGATTGTGTTGGGGTTTAACGACACGTCAACCCTTGAGGGTCATTTTGTGTCGTCTCCCAGAGAAAGGGAGAAAAGAGATAGAAGAGACAGTAGAGGAGATGAAAAAGAGGGACAGAGAAGAAAGAGGAACAGGAATGAAAGTGAAGAAACAGAAGAAATAAAAACATTCCCCCTCTACCCTTACCGGCTACAAGAATAGCAGGCCTTGCCCAACTGTAAGCCAATATCAGCTGGACACCCCGGTGATGTAAGATACACAGCACCTTCGCACCACCCAACCACCCCGTTATACTTTTGTATAAAATATGAATCTAATACACTAATCTTTTCAGAAGATATCGAATGGAAACCATTTTTCATATGTACAGATGGATGTACGGACAGCCTTGATACTATATGCCCACCCCACCCCACTGAAAATGGCGGTGGCATAAAAAGTGCATTATCTAAAGCTATGAGCATAATCTTAACCATTAAAGTACCAAGCAAAATTTGCAGCATGTTTTTCAGAGCTAATATGCTAATCATCTGCTTGGCAGACAAGTCACATGAAATGTCAAGACTTGTTTTCTTCGAAATTTTTTTTTTTTTTTTTAATTTCGAAGAAAACAAATCAAAATTTGTCAAAATTGTCATCTGCTGCAGTTGTGCAGGGCACTTTAAGGGTTAATTACCTTATATCAGATGCCATGAATGATCCACCAAACAGGAATACATGAGCTTGTTCAAATACAAACAAAATGAATGCATCAACAGGGGAAAGAACTCCCAGAGTCCAAAATAATGGGAGGAAGATAAATATAATATGTAGAACTTGATTGGTGAGTAGGAAATCTGTTGATAAAAATCTGCAAAAGAATACAAATAAATATTTATTAATGCTTAGCACTCTGGGTAAAAGTTTCAGCAGACGTCATTTTGAAATATTTTTCACATTTTCCAGAAAACAGGTTTTGACATTTCATGCAAACTGCATGAAATGTCAAAGCTAATCAATGCTGAATATGCCCTTAGAGTGGTTAAAGGTTAATATAGTAAAACAAAATTCGAGGGCTGAGTGCAAAACTGTAGTAACTCAAAACATATTTTTGAAACCCTTGTTTAGGGGCAACGAGCAATGGCACCTAAATTTCCATTGTTTACAGAAAGAAATGTTGTAATCTTCATAATGCCTTCATGGTGAGGAGATTAAGTATTGGGAAAAACAACCACCTGACTTGCTACAGTCTTGCGACCAACATTCGAAATGTAATATACATCAATTTGATGCACAAGCAGAAAATATGGGCACCCAAAGCCGTGATCAACCTGCAGTTTTGCATTCTGATCAGTTCTTTCATTGCCCACTTACAGAAACAATGGTTACTACAGAATACATCTACAAAAAGAGGGAGCCTAATTAACCCTTACTTTTTGGCTAATTCAGCAGATGACAAACTGATGATATTTTTCTAATTTTTCTCAGAAAATATGGTTTGACATTTCATGCAAATAGTCTCCTGGAGACAATTTGCATGAAATGTCAAAACCTGTTTTCTGGTGAAAATAAGAAAAATATTTCTATATGTCCTCTGTTGAAAATTTTACCCATAATGCTAAGTGTTAAGGTAAATGGATACACTTTCAATGGAAGCAGGTACATTGATGTCTTACATCTCTTTCAACTTTATCTAAATCATATTGAGATGATAAAGGAGTGATAACAAAAGGCTCTGTGCAATGAAGTGCTATAGTAATGAGCTGAAATCTGTCTCTAGTGGGATTCGAACCAGGGACTTCATGATTCGAAGCCACAAGCAGTAACCACCTGGCCATCCGGTCGCTTCTAGTATGGCAAGTAGCTAAGGTGTCTGAATAGTAAGTGTAAATAGTATACTTTTCTTATGTTGTTCATTTTATGGTCCTGCATTAGCATGTCATTAAATTAACCCTCTGTATTTCTGTATCATACAGTATGGTACACAAAATATATTATCTTAGATGAACAGCTTTCTATATGGGCTGCATCAAGTGAAAAAGTGCTTTTGAGCATACGAAAAACGCGCAGATTCACATCATTCTGCGCATGCACAAAATATCATCCAGGTCTTTTCTCTTCAAACTTTCTGTAATATCAAATGATTCTGGTTGTGGACAGTGAAGGCCCTGATCAGATTGCGCAGATGCACAGTCTGATCTGGGCCCTTGCTGTCCGCATATTCCCGAAGACATGTTTGTGTATAGCGCGGCCCATATTACAGACCACAACTACAGTCTTGCATTAAGTCTCTATATCGCAGTGCAGTCTACAAATAAAATGATCCTAAACTGCTCCAAGTAATGATTTAGGCTCTTTATTTCAAATCTAACTAACCTGTACAGCAGGTCAAACAATATGAATATGAAAATGTAGAAAGCCCTCATAAGTGCATATAACTCTAGAATGTCTGTGGTTCGATAGGTTGCAGTTTCTGGTGGTGCGGCAGTAGTCAGTGGGTACTGCCCTATACAAACAGTAAGCCAGCCAAGGATAAAGATTACTACCACACCGCCTGTAAAAAATGAGAAAAAAATTAAATATATAGCCATAACAATACACATATTAAAAACAACAGTACAATATAAAAGCATTTAACCTACACTCAAGGGGGATTTGGGGTGGGGGGAGGGAGGGTGGAAATTCTCAAAAATACTTCTCAGAACAAAATGAAAATAGTGTCAATAGCAATGCTTATTAGATACCTCCCCACACCTCAAGGGTAACTCCCTATATAAGATGTAATACGGCAGTGTGGCCCAAATAGCCCCCTATTTTCAGCTCTGAAAGTATATGTTTGGCCCTATTTTTTCAGTGTTTGGTACATGAATGGCTCGCTTTTTGTAGCTGAAGCATATCTCATTGATAAAGCTGTGTAAGTTTGGTCAAATTCCATTAACTGTTTCATGAAATAGGTGGCACACAAGGCTCATTTTTAGAGTCTTTATAATGTAGTGACCTTGAAAATGAGGTAAAAGTCAGTAAAATCTTATCACTTCTTTCCCCCCTCCAACTGATGTATCTGTGCTAATTTGGTCAAATTCCAACCACTGGTTCAAGAGATAGAGTGCACAAAAGGGGGTTGGGAGGGGGGGGGGGGGGGTGATAAATATGTGCAAAGTCCTTCCACTATTTTGAACCCAACCCCACCCTTCTCTGCCTGACCCTCTTCCAAAAATGAACCTTACTAGAGCAAGTGCCCAGAGGGTCACGAATACCCCCGGCCGGCGCCATTTCTTAATTATAAACTATTTTAAAGTTAATGACAATGATATAAAGCAAGATATAGATTACAACGTCAGTCTGAGTGACACTGATCTATAATCCCAAGTACAACTTTCCAGGAGTAAATAGTCTTCAAGACATGAAACAAATTTGCTGGGCCATAAAATATAGGTCACTGACCTACATATACTTGAGAAATTAATCTGATGGTCACGCTGATGAAACATATGGAAACCATGAAATATAGGTCATACTGATTTATATTTACTTTGAGGTGAAAGTTTGGGTCACACTGTGTCATTATATGTAAATATGACATTTAGGTATCAAACAGTGGGAGATATAAGACAAACTCACAGAGCTATGAAATATAGGTCACATAATCCCAAAATATGATAGTAATACAACAAATTGTCTTCAAGATGTAACATAAAATCACTGATTGTGAAATATAGGTCACAATGACCTACATTTACTTTTAGGTCAAGTGTTGGACCATACTAATTCATAATCCCAAATAATGACGTTCATACATCAATTAACATTCAAGATATGCAGCAAAATTACTGGACCATGAAATATAGGTCAAGGTGACCTACATTTGTTATACTGTCAATCATGGTGTCACACAGAACCAACATTCCAAGTATCACATTAATCCATGAAATAGTCTTCAAGATATAAGGCAAAATTGCTGGAACATGAAAATATGATCACAATGACCTTGACCTTATTACACTGAAAGTTGATGTGATAAACATGTCTGATGCCCATCCTTCTTTAAAAAGTTGTTTGTATAAACAAACTGCGACATACTACTTTATTGAGGCATTAATCCATGAAATATGCTTCAACATACATTGTGTATGTCAAAATCACTGAAGCATAAAAATAAGGTCACAATGACCTTGATCTTATTACACTGAATGTTGATGTGATAAACATGTCCGATGCCCATATTTCTTTAATAAGACTTTATTTGTATAAACAAACTGCAATATACTACTTTATTGGGGTGTCCTAGTTTTTTACCTCTAACCCCACCCTGGGGCATGACCCAGGAGTCCATAGATGTAGAATGGAAGAGAACCCTCCCAGGTACCCCCATACCAAATATGAAAAGTTTTTGATCAGTGGCTGCAGAGTTATAAGTAATCAAAAAAACTTCAAAGTAAAACTTGATTATAGAAAGGGTTAACAGATGGAATCCCACCCGGACTGATGGACTGACGGAAGGATAGATGGACGGGAGGATGCACGGACAGATGAATGGACTAATGGAATGGATGAAAACTAGATACCCCTTCGGCATACTTCATATGCCAGGGGTATAATGAATACTTCTTTTAACCCTTGTTCTGCTGATTCCAGATATGCCCTGCCTTGGCAAACAGTGTAGATCCAGATCAGCTGGCTTCTGAAGAAGCCAACTGACCTGGATCTGCACTGTTTGCCATTCAGTATTTGCATTTGTGTCAACAACCTGGATCAAGTAAACTGACTGGCTGAAAATTAAAAGTGGGAGTGGCATCTTAATGTACTCAGCATGACAAGGGTTAAGGTTCTCCTCAAAAATTGTTGTGGATATGCTTTGGAATACTATGTGATTCCTTCACATAGCATATATTTTTGAAACATAGCTCTAAATAAGAGGGGAAATCAGTTAAATAATTTTATCATTTCTCCACAAAAACATATGTTATGGAACTCATTAGAAGTGCTTCAGTGAGGTGCTTCTAATGAGCACCAACAACATATATTTTTTGTGGAGAAATAAGGAAAATATCAATACTTTTTTGCTGAAAAAAAAATGCTTTTTTTTTCTAGGGCTATGAAGATAGATATGAAAAAAAAAAATACTGGCTTATTCTGCTGCCTGATTCCTCAACAAACAGAAAATCAAGAGAGTATAGAAAGTTATTTTCCAATAAAGCTCAATGTTATTTCATCACCATATGCACTTACAAAGACTAGGTGAAGACATGTCTGCCTATTTTGTGCTGTGATTGGCATCTATAGAGAAATAACACTTAGCATGCTGGGTAAAAAAATCAGCAGACAACATTTTGAAATGTTTTTCTTATTTTTCCCAGAAAATAGGTTTGAACATTCATGCAAATTGTCTTCTTAGGAGACAATTATCATGACACGTCAAAGCTTATTTTCTGGGGAAAATAAGAAAAAATTATTGTCAATTTGTTGTCTCTTGACTAAGCCCAGCAAGGAGCCCCCACCCCCCTCTGGTATGTGTACCTGTTCCCTTATTCCCCTGAAATAAATTGCATCTTCTCTTGTTCCCCAAAATCAAATTCTTGATTTTCTATGGTTCTTGTTCCCCAAATTGCCTTTGTTGTCCTGCTCCCTTTATTTTTAGACTTTTGTTCCCCTGAAGTACCGGTAAATGGTCTTGTTCCCTATCCACAAAACTTTGGGAGGGCCTCAGCAAGTGGTATTAATGGTTAAAGATATTGTTAGATGTTACTCAGTTTTTATGATGTAAAGTGTATCTAAGAATCCAATACTGATTTTCTAGACAGTTTTAATTATTATGTCAATCAGAGATTTGTGTTTTAACCATTACCACTCGCTGGGCAAAATTTGGCAGACAACAAATAGGTATTTTTCCCAGAAAATACATGTAGGCTTTATTTCATGCAAATTAGGAGAAAATTTGCATGAAAAGTCAAAGCCTATTTTCTGGAAAAAATAAAGAATTATTTCAAAATGTCATCTGCTGTACCAGCCCAGAGAGTGGTTAAGGTTAATGCTCTGCATACTGGGTAAAATCTTCAACAAATGACATTTTGAAATATTTTTTTACAAAATTTTCTATTTTCTCAGAAAAAAGTCGATTTTCTGGTAAAAAAGTCGATTTTCTGGGAAAATTAAGAAAAAAACAGCATCTGTTTGTTGTCTGTTAATTCTGCCCAGAGTGGGGTAAAGTTTAATATGAATGAATACCTACCTGTATTGTTATAGTATATATTGTTGAGTGTTGTAGGTAACAGATACCATAGGCAGAGGGCACACATAGGCCCTGATACCAGAGCATGAAACAGTATGTTAATCTTATATTTCTTCGGCGGAACTACAAACTTAAAAGTCTCAGAATCACAACATGATATAAAATCTATCTCATCTTCTTCTGATAGCAGATTCTTTTTCTTACCAAAAGTAACTTCTGGTGTCTGGGAGCCCTGGAAAATAATAATGAAAATAAATAGCGATATTTTTTTTTTTATTATTTTTTAACATTGTTTAAATTGATGAGAGTTTTCATATTGTTCCAGTAAACAGGGTTTGACATTTCATGCAAACTGATTAATTGTGTTCGGATTTAACGACACGTCAACCCTTTTGGGTCATTTTGTGTCGTCTCCAGAGAAAGGAAGAAGAGAGATAGAAGAGATAGTAGAGGAGATGAAAGAGAGGGACATAGGAGGGGGAAATTAATGAAAGTGAAGAAACAGAAGAAGTAAAAACATCCCCCTCTACCCACACCTGTTGAATGGTAGCAGGCCTTGCCCAACTGTAAGCCAATATCAGTTGGACGCCCCAGTGACACAAGATACATGACACCTTTGCCTCACCCAACCACCCCACTTCATGCAAATTGTCTCCTTAGGACATATCAATACTATTTTATGGAAAAATTAATGAGTGCATTCACATAAAATGTCAAACTCTGTTCAGTCTGTGAAAATAACAAAAATGATTTAAAATGTGATCTGAAATTTGTAATCAGCATGCTAAGTGTTAGCGTGCTGAAGTTAAATATGACAAGATATTTTTTTTCCTTATTTTTTCCTTTGAGAACAATCTGAATGACATTTAAACAAAAAATACCACAAATTTGTATCAGCAGATTGAGTTTTATTTAAGCAAGCTAAAAAGTAACTTTAAATTGAGTGCACTTTTTTTTTGACCATTTACATCAAGTGGACTCTTCTACCACAGTTCTCTGGACCGGTCTCTTTCCACTACATTTTATAGGAATTCCTGTATTTAATGCAAACAGTGTAGACCCTGATCAAATGCCACATTCTGCAGCATTCGACCTGGGTCTGCTTTGTTTGCCAATTACCCTTTTGGGGGTTTCCTGACTAAAATAGGTTAAACAAAACAAGAGGCCCACGGGCCACGATTCGCTCACCTGAGTGACATAGCCACTGCAGACATGCAGATGTTATGCAACATTTATCCAATCCTATCATCACAACTAATGAAAATATCATCATTTGAACAGTTCTTAGTTTTGAAGACGAATATATGGGCCTGACAGTCAACGGAGCATGATCATTTGAATAAACTATCAATCACATTTCAACAGAAGGATCAATGTGAAATTTGGTGGAAATTGGCTAAGTGGTTTCTGAAGAATCGTGATTTTATACATGTAAACAGCACAGTGGCAGGGAAATATTATAAATATAAACCAGATGATGGCCATCTTAGATTTCCAATCAGAACAATTTTAACTACTGTTGATCTACAAGTCACTTCGATACTTTCAACATAAATGTATATGGCCCACACAAATAGGGAAGCACATTTGACCTTGGAGGCCAAAAGTTCAAATGTCAACATAGAACCATCATTTGAGCAATTTTGGTAGATCTCCTATCCCCCGTTGCAAAGATTAGGACCCAGTGCTTATTTGGTTATGGAGAAGAAGATTTTTAAAGGTTTTTACCATATATGGGTATGGCAGCCATTTTGATCAATGGACCATACCCATTTTAGCAATCTTTCATTCTCCTGCCCATGGAGGCTCTGCATAAAATTTGAGCAACACTGGCCCGGAGGCTTCAGAGGAAAAGTCATTTGAAATTATCAACATTTTGTCCATACAAATGTATGGGGCCCATACAAATGCAAACAGAAGCAAACTTGACCTCGCCGTAAAAAGGTTAAATGTCAATGTATGACAATTATTTTAGCAACTTTGGTAGACCGCCCGTTCCAGATGATATATGCAAAGATTCAGCCACAAGCCTTCCTCGGTTTTGGAGAATAAGATTTTAAATGTTTTTCCCCATGCAAATGCATAAGGAAGCAACTTGACCTTGCCGTAAAAGGTCAAATGTCAATGTATGACCATTATTTTAGCAACTTTGGTAGAACCCCTGTCCCCGATGATTTATGCAAACATTCAGCCCCAAAGCATCCTCGGTTCTAGAGAAGAAGATTTATAAAGGTTTTTACCATATATGGGCATGGCGCCCATCTTGGTCAACGAACCGTGACCATTTTAGCAATCTTTTGTTCCCCCTACCTAAGGAGGCTCCATATGAAATTTGAGCAAAATTGGCCCAGGGGCTCCAGAAGAGAAGTTGTTTGAAATTCTGAACACTTTTTCCCATACAAATGCATAAGGAAGCAAAATTGACCTTAACGTAAAAAGGTCAAATGTCAATGTAAGACCATTATTTTAGCAATTTTGGTAGCTCTCCTGTTCCCGAAGATATATGTAAAGATTCAGCCATAAGGCATGCTAGGTTTTGGAGAAGAAGATTTTTAAAGGTTTTTCCCATACAAATGCACAGGGAAGCAAACTTGACCTTGCTGTAAAAAGGTCAAATGTCAACGTACGACAATTCTTTTAGCAATGTTGGTAGACCTCCCGTCCCCGATGATTCCTGCAAAGGTTCAGCCCCAAGGCATTCTCGGTTCTGAAGGAGAAGATTTTTAAAGGTTTTTACCATATATGGGCGTGGCGGCCATCTTGGTCAATGGACCGCAACCATTTTAGCAATTTTTCGTTCCCCCACCCTAAGGAGGCTCCATATGAAATTTGAGCAAAACTGACCCAGAGGCTCCAGAGGAGAAGTTGTTTGAAATTCTGAACATTTTTCCCATACAAATGCATAAGGAAGCAAAATTGACCTTACCGTAAAAAGGTCAAATGTCAATGTACGACCATTATTTTAGCAATTTTGGTAGCTCTCTTGTTCCCAAAGATATATGCAAAGATTCAGCCATAAGGCATGCTCGGTTTTGGAGAAGAAGATTTTTGAAGGTTTTTCCCATACAAATGCATAGGGAAGCAAACTTGACCTTGCCGTAAAAAGGTCAAACGTCAACGTACGACAATTCTTTTAGCAATTTTGGTAGACCTCTCGTCCCCAATGATTCCTGCAAAGGTTCAGCCCCAAGGCATTCTCGGTTCTGGAGGAGAAGATTTTTAAAGGTTTTTACCATATATGGGCGTGGCGGCCATCTTGGTCAACGGACCGTGACCATTTTAGCAATTTTTTGTTCCCCCACCCTAAGGAGGCTCCACATGAAATTTGAGCAAAATTGGCTCAGCGGTTTTAGAGGAGAAGTCGTTTGAAAATGTTAACGGACGGACGCACGGACGGACGGACGGACGGACGGACGGACGGACGGACGACGGACGAAAAGTGATCACAATAGCTCATCCTGAGCAGAGCTCAGGTGAGCTAAAAAGTATTGATATGTATCTTTAAACAGGGATCAAGCTACAGGGCGACTGGGGCGAAATAGTCGCCCTAGAGGGCGCAAAGTCGCCCTGGGAAGCCCAGAGGGCGACAAAAACTTCGCCCTCAATTTTTGCAACTTTTGAAAAAGCTAGTACTTGTGCGAAACGAACTTTTTGTTGGGAGAAATCCAGCGAAAAATGAGCAAACATGCAAAGGTAAAAATCTGTTGAAAATTGTTGTTAGATGTATCAGAAATGCCACTGAATGAAAGTCTGATGTGATTTAACAAGTTTTGGAGGAAAACTGTTCGCCTATTAAGTGACCAAACGATCGTTTTCATCAATGTCATTAGTTTTCGTGGGTGTCCTTTTTTTCATAAATGAACCATTTACATGCTGAAAATTGGCCAGAAACAGCATTAAAAGTGCAAAAACCTAAGTTTAGAAGTTGGCAGTCACTTTAGTTTAACAAATTTATTATTATCATTATATTTATAGCTTACTTACCAAGCCACAGACCTTGATGTTTTGACTGTATCTACTCAAAAGAATTGTCAATTTCCAAAAAGATATGAATGAACTTATGTGTCCAGATATAATGTATTTGCCCTACTAATGTCTGTGTTACTTTGCATCATTTAATTGGTTTAGAAGTAAGAATGAACAGGTTTACAGAAAAATTTGTTTCCTTCTTTGTTAATTCCCAAGACAATATGGTAAAAATTCCCAAGACAATGCAGTAAAGTGAGTCGAGAGTCCTAAATTGTCGAGCTTTCAGTAAGGTGATAGGTGAACCGAGTCTTGACTTCTCCCTCATCCTATTAAACTTCTCCCTGTTTTGTCTGGAGGGAGAAGTCACTTCTCCCTAAATTTCTGAGCCAGCTTGATCCCTGTCTTATTTCCCCACCAAAACATAATTATGTTATGCAACTTGTTAAGCAAGTGGCCCACGCATTAGCCACGATTTGCTCACCTAATTCAGCCACAAAGCTCTCTTAGTTCTGGAGAAGAAGTGTTTTACCATATATGGGCATGGCAGCCATCTTGTTCAATGGTGCAGAACCATTTGACCAAATTGTCAACATCCTTTTGACAGAAGACCCCATTTGAAATCTGGTGAAAACTGTTCAAGAGGTTTCAGAGAAGACGTTTAAAGATTTCACAATTTTATACATGCATATAGCCCAGGGACAAGGGCAGATAACCCCCAAAATGTTGATTGTAATTAAAAAAGTTTACTACTTTAATCATACATTGTAAGTTTCAGCCATAAGTCTTTAATATATTTTGAGAAAATGATTTTTCAACATTTTCCCCGTAACAATGTAAAGAGACACAAATCTGACCTTGCTGTAGAAAGGTCCAACGTCAACCTACGGTCATCATTTGAATAAAATTGGTAGACCTCGAGTCCTCAATACTATATACCAAGATTCAGCCCCAAAGCTTTCTTGGATCTGGAGAAGAAGATATTTAAAAGCTTTTTACCATATATGGGCATGGCAGCCCTCTTGATTAACAAACCGTGACTATTTGTACAAATTTTCAATCCCCCATCAACAGAAGGCTCCTCATGAAGATTGAAGAAAATTGGCCCAGGGGTTTCAGAGGTGTGGACAGACGACGAATGGCAAGTGATCACAACAGCTCATCCTGATCCTTTGGCTCAGGTGAGCTAAAAATCCTCTCCAAGGCACCTCTAATGAGTAACCATATTTTTGTGGGGAAATAAGAAAAATATTAATCTGGATACAATTCTTATCTTGAGCTCTGAAACATAAGTGCACTGCAGAAAACAATATTACATATAGCAGGCTTGGCATTTCATTCAAATGAGATTCCAAATGATTAATATTTGAGTGGCATAATTGTCAAGCCATACTTTCTGATAAAATCAGAGAAAAAAGACTGGTTATCATCCGCTAGCTGTCTCCATACTAGACTAAAAATTACAGCATAAATGTTCACGTTTATTGATTTGTAGCTGAAAAACTGATTCTATGTCATAGTTTATTAATGGTATTTTGTGCAACTCCATATGTAAAATGATCTTATTACAAATATGACCAGTATAGACCCAGCTCATAGTCTTTCTGGGCCCAGTTGTTCAAAACTAACAATGTCGTTAGTTAACGATTCATTAAAATTTACATCGAGTGATACACAAATATGCTGAAATTTTTTGCTGAAAAAATGTGAGCAGTGCAAAAGCTACTCACATTTTTCAGCAAAAAATATCAGAATATTGTGTACTGAATCTGCTAAAACAGTTCACGAAATGACCCTTAACGAGCTTTTTAAGCTAACGATGCTTTGAACAACTGTTAGTGAATATGATCAAAATGAGTATGCTTAGACAGATTAAGTCTATGCTGGCTGCATGTGTACCATAATGTCAGTTTCCATTTGAAAGATTCTATGATGGATGTTTGTTTGTATTGAGGTTTTACAGCCCAGTCAACCCAATTCAGATATGTTGAGCACGGTCAGTTTACCTAACCACACTTATACTGGGCAGGCATAGTCCCCTAAGCAGTTAACCAGTATTGTACACATTCTTTCGCCAGAAACTGACAACTGCCCTTCTTGAATCAGCGGACGGCAGAGAATGACTGTAGAAAATATTTCATGACCAATCTCCACAAAAGAATGTTGCTGACCCGGCGGGGTTGAACCCGCAACCTTCTGTGCATCCAACAGAGCCACCGGGGCTGGCTCTATGACAGATGAATATGTACTTTACATGTTTTCAAACAGTATCATATTTACTCTAAGTATTCGGGCAGACATACCGAGCACACATTGTAGACCCAGATCAGATACTGCATTCTCCAGCATCTGATCAGGGCCTATACAGTTTGCCACTCATCCAGCAGTTTTTAGTGTATATTGGTCTTGTTCACATTTGACAATTTGTATATGATTAATTTTCTTTTAACCTTTTCCCCATATCTAAACAGGAAAAATAATCATAGATCCAGATAAGTAGGGGTATCCACATATTATTTTTCTTATTTCGAAAGCATATAGTTGTGCGTACTTATTTTTAGAAGCGCCTTGTGGATGCGTTAATGAAGAAATAAGAAGAATATCAATATTTTTCAGCTAAAAAAGCAGCGTATTTGGAGCTATATGATAATGTCTTCTCACTTATTCCTAGTATTTCATGAAACTATACATCTTTTTTTTTTTTTTTTTCTTTTTTGGTGTTCTTTCACATTTTCTATCCATCCAGTGATCCATTTTCATTGTTTTAATTTTGTTTCCTTCTTTTCCTCTATTAAGGAGAACTGATACACTTTCAAGGGAGATAACTCAAAATTCTTTGTTTTGTTTTTTTCTCCCTTCTTAACACTTTGCATGCTGGGTAATTGTACATGCTTTTTGTCATAAGAGCATTTTTTAAAATCAACTTTTTCAAAAAAAATCTCCCAGGAATAACATCAAAGTGTCCAACAGTTTGGATCCAGATCAGGCCCAATGTTTTTTCAGACCTGATCTGGATCTGCATTGTTTGCAAAGGTTATCAGCAGACGAAAAAAGTTACCACTAGCAGGGAAAGAGTTAAAAATGGTCTGCTTTAAATTCATTCATTTCACAGTAAACCCCTTTTTTGTAGCCAATAGTTGTACAAGAAAGCAAACAGGAAGTCACAGAAGTTCTGTCAAAAAATGTGGAAAATCTTTCAATTTAATAACAAGTATTAGCTTTCACAAAAAGCTTGGTCTACGCTTAGCACACAATGTGTGCTAAGCGTAGACCAAGCTTTCATGAAATACTGTGAATAAGTGAAAAGACATTATCATATAAGCTAATAATAATGGTGAGCAGTCCATGGAAAGAAAGCATTGGACCAGTCCATGATCTTTCATAAAGTGCTTCCAGAGCAATGGCAAATATTAAGATTGTCTACACCTATGGGTTTAGGCTGACTTGAGTTTAGGTTTTACAGCCCAGTCCACCCATAAGGGTTGTTAGTTTACATAATCACACTTTTCCTGGGCAGGCTTAGTCCTCTAAGTGGTTAACCAGTATTTGTGCACATTCTTTTGCCAGAAACTGACATCTACCCTTCTTGAATCAGCTGAAGGGAAGAATGACTGTAGAAAATATTTCATGATCAATCTCTATGACAGAATGTTGCCGGACCCAGCAGGGAGTGTGCCAGCAACTTCCTGATCACCAGTTGGATGCACATCAGACTCTGCCATCGAAGCTGGCTATAGGCGTATACAATAATAATAATACAAATAATAATAATAATTATTGCATAAAAAGCAGTGCAGCATGTTATTAACAGCCGTGCATTAACCGGTGAAAAGCCGTATATTAACAAGGCAATTCACGCGCTGTTAATGCACGGATACGCAACTTTCAATATGCCCGTATCGGGGCCACAGAATTGCAGCCATCACGAGATGTGTAGTTCCCCGCCCTAGAATGAGGTTAGTCCGTGAAAATTGTGTTCACGAGACATCAGTGCAAAGGCAAAACAAAACAGTGCAAGAAATAACACAAAATGTAGCAAATGCTTTCAATTTTTATGCAATAATAGTGATCGAACATGGTTTTTCAGTGCATTAACATTTGCCAGGTCACTTTGGAGGTGTTGAAAACCGCGGCCTTCGGCCTCGGTTTTCAACACCTCCCAAGGGGCCATGCAAATGTTAATGCATGAAAAACCATGTTTGATTCCTATAATAAAGTAGAAAAAAAAACAAAAAAAAAACAACAAAGGGCAACAACCAATTCAATAATGCTGGGCTTACTTTTAATATTCAGATGACAGATGAGTGATTGCACCAGTATCCATTTATAGAACGACAAGGTTCAGCCTCACAGCTTGTCAATCTTTAACAGACAGAGCCTATTTTTGGAAGCTTTGATTAACACAAGGGTAAAACAAGTTCTCTTTGTGACAATTAGAAGTTGATTTTAACTTTTTCATTAGCAGTGTGTAGGATATTACATAGCTCTAGATAAGAGGGGTATCATAGCTCAAGATAAGGCACTTTTTTTCAACCAAAATGGTTGATATATTTTTTATTTCTCCATGAAAACATGTTGTGGTAATCTTCTTGAGAAGTGCCTCACTGAGTGTTTCTAATGAGTACCCACAACATGAAAAATAAGGAAAATATTTTCCTGATGGCCCCTCATATCTAAAGGGGGTGGGGGGGGATACAAGAGAACAAGCAGCCTCGAAAAATCTCTGAACGAAAAATATGTGCATGTACCTGTGTACCTGGATACATAAGAAAAGTGGGGCCTTTCATATACTAATCCAGAAAAATGGGGTCAATCATATATGTTTTGCTGAAATAAACGTTAAACTACAATACCCCGCCATTATCGTGTCACGGGCAGATAACTCCGTAAAAATTTGACAAAATCTGCCCATTGGTAATCCAAAACCAGATCTTTACAATATCAATGCACATACCAAGTTTGGTGAAAATCCATTAATGTTTACTCAAGTTATCATCCGGAAAAGAAAAACGGATGGACATACTACCGACGGACGGACACATGGATGTCCAACCTGAAACCATAATACCCAACCGCCATCGTGTGGCGGGGTATAAAAAGGGGCTAATCATATACTTGGCAGTGCTGAAAAAGGGGGCCATTCAGCACACACATCCATACTATGCCATTTATAGGAAGCAACTCCCCCTCCCACCACCCCTCTCCCACCCCTACCGGTAAGGTGATTTGTTTGTTTGAGCTGACGTTTAACTTCAATGATAACTAGAGCAAGTCAATGGCGCGCCATTGCACATCCCCACACCAGTGCCATCGCATATCTCCCTACATATCAAAATTCTAAATGCATTCCTCCAGTCCTCATTCATAGGGCTATTACCTGTGACAGTGTCAAGGTTCTAGCTAAAAAATCCTAAGAGGAGTTGGGTGACAATAAAAAAATTAGAACCCAAAATCTTACTTTCTGACCTGCAGTGACCTCCTGACATGCCCTCGGGGCAAAATGTTTGCACCTCTGTATTCTACTCTTCATAACGAGTAGTCAACATGATTATGTTTGAACAAAATGGATTTTGACCCTTAGGGGCCACACCGCCTTGGCCCTGGCCCCCAGGGGTCACTCAAAATTCTGAATGGGTTCCTCTTGTCCTCAACCATAGGGCTATTACCTGTGACAGTTTCAAGGTTCTAGCTAAAAAAGCCTAAGAGGAGTTAGGTGACAATAATAAAACAAAAAGACCCAAAATCCTACTTTTTGACCTCCTGTGACCCCCAAACATGCCCCCAGGGTAAAAATTTTGGACCATTGTCTTCTACTCTTCATAACCTTTGATTTGATATGCAACATGACTATGTTTGTACAAAATGATTTTGGACCCTTCGGGGCCACACCCCCCTGGCCCCCAGGGATCACATCAAAATTCCGAATGTGTTCCTCCAGTCCTCATCCATATGGCTATCATCTGTTGAAGTTTCGAGAATCTAGCTTAAATAGGAGCAACGGTGTGACATTACAGACAGAAATATGGACGGACGGACTGACGGGAGGGGGTAACAGGAATATATTTTTCTTATTTCTCTACAAAACATATGATTTGGGTACTCATTAGAAATCCCTCAGCCAGGGGCTTCTAGTGAGTACCACAACATATGTTTTCATGGAGATATAAGAAAATATCAACACTTTTTGATAAAAAAAGCACCTTATCTGGAACTATGCAAACACATGGATGTAATATTAACCCATCCTGCTGAACCCAGATATACCCTGCCTTTGCAAATAGTGTAGATCTAGATCAGTTGGCTTCTGAAGAAGCCAACTTATCTGGATCTACACTGTTTGCCATTAAGTATGTGATTCTATATCAACAACCCAGATCAAGTAATCTGACTGGCTGAAAATTAGAAATGGGTGTGGCTTCTTAATTTATTCAGCAGGACAAGGATTAAAACCAGTCACATTATAGTGACCAACTTCCAATCCAAGCTCATCTTCCTAATACTAAGCGTCAAATGAAAGAACTGCTAGTACCACATCTAGAAAAGACTTATGTATGACATATCAACAGGTAAAATAATGTGAACAAGTTCAAATTTTAGGACAAGTATGGTAAGAAGTTAAAATGTCCAAACAATTAAGGTACATATTGTATACTGATGCGTCTGGGCGGCCAAGTGGTTAGCGATTCCGACTTTGAAACACGAGGTCTTGGGTTCGAATCCTGCAGAAGGCAGAATTCAGCTCAGGACTGTCCAGAGCTTCATTGCACATTGCTTTTCATTATCACCTTTCCATTGTCTTCATATGCCTTAAAGAATGTTGAAAGGGACATAAAACACCAAACTATCATCATCATCATATGGTATATTGAGTTTGCCCTATATATAGCTAGTCTAAAATCACTCCAGTCAAAGTGCAGAAAATAAAAAAAAAGGGAAACAAACAACAATAAAGAACATTTTCACCAACTTGGAATCCAAAAACACAATCCAACCCACCAAACACCCAGACACATGTACATAAATAACACCAGGGCCCAGTTGTTCAAAGCGTCGTTAGCTTAACGAGCTCGTTAAGGGTCATTTCGTTAACTGTTTTAGCGATTCAATATACAATATTCTGATATTTTTTGCTGAAAAAATGTGAGTAGCTTTTGCACTGCAAAAGCTACTCACATTTTTTCAGCAAAAAATGTCGGCATATTTGCGTATCACTCGATGTAAATTTTAACGAATCGTTAATTAACGACGTCGTTAGCTTTGAACAACTGGGCCCAGCATAACAAAACAGTATTATCAGTATCAGTCTAATGATCAAGAACATAAAATGATCAAGAACACGAATAGATCAAGAACACGAATAGATCAAGAACACGAATAGATCAAGAACACGAATAGATCAAGAACACGAATAGATCAAGAACATGAATGGACTGTCTTAACCAGTTTAAGCAAAGGAAATACTCAATTTTGTAATGGGAATCACCTCCCTTTTCAAAACTGATAATTTAATTTTGCCTAATCTAGACTAGTTAAAAGAAAATCTGCTCAGAATCCTGAATTCTCTGTGCAAGTCACTGACCTTCCCATAGAGTTGTAACTTGTTGGTCATTACTCCTTGCTGGAATATTAACCTTATCAATTAACAGAAGAACTGTTAGCATGCTGGGTAAAAATTTCAGCAGGCAATATTTTGAAATCTTTTTTTTTTTTATTTTTTCTCAGAAAACAGGATTTGCCACTTCACTCAAATTCTAGGAGACAATTTGCATGAAATATCAAATCTTATCTGAGGATAAATAAGAAAAATATCATCAATTTGTCATTTGCTGATAAAGGTTAAAGTGCTTTTCAAAAAAAAAAAAAAAAATAATAATACAAGAGGCCCATGGGCCACGATTCGCTCACCTGAGTGACAAAGCCACTGCAGACATGCAGATGTTATGCAACATTTTTCCAATCCTATCATCGCAACTAATGAAAATATCATCATTTGAGCAGTTCTTAGTTTTGAAGAAGAATATATGGGCCTGACAGTCAATGGAGCATGATCATTTGAATAAACTATCAATCACATTTCAACAGAAGGATCAATGTGAAATTTGGTGGAAATTGGCTAAGTGGTTTCTGAAGAATCATGATTTTATACATGTAAACAGCACAGTGGCAGGGAAATATTATAAATATAAACCAGATGATGGCCATCTTAGATTTCCAATCAGAACAATTTTAACTACTGTTGATCTACAAGTCACTTCGGTACTTTCAATATAAATGTATATGGCCCACACAAATAGGGAAGCAAATTTGACCTTGGAGGCAAAAAGGTCAAATGTCAACATAGAACCATCATTTGAGCAATTTGGTAGATCTCCTGTCCCCTGTAATTTGTGCGAAGATTAGGACCCAGGGCTTATTTGGGTATGGAGAAGAAGATTTTTGAAGGTTTTTACCATATATGGGTATGGCAGCCATTTTGATCAATGGACCATACCCATTTTAGCAATCTTTCATTCTCCTGCCCACGGAGGCTCCGCATGAAATTTGAGCAACACTGGCCTGGAGGCTTCAGAGGAAAAGCCATTTGAAATTATCAACATTTTTTCCATACAAATGTATGGGGCCCATACAAATGCATACAGAAGCAAACTTGACCTTGCCGTAAAAAGGTTAAATGTCAATGTATGACAATTATTTTAGCAACTTTGGTAGACCGCCCGTTCCAGATGATATATGCAAAGATTCAGCCACAAGCCATCCTCGGTTTTGGAGAATAAGATTTTTAAATGTTTTTTCCCATGCAAATGCATAAGGAAGCAAACTTGACCTTGCCGTAAAAAGGTCAAATGTCAATGTATGACCATTATTTTAGCAATTTTGGTAGACCCCCTGTCCCCGATGATTTATGCAAACATTCAACCCCAAAGCATCCTCGGTTCTAGAGAAGAAGATTTATAAAGGTTTTTACCATATATGGGCATGGCGCCCATCTTGGTCAACGAGCCGTGACCATTTTAGCAATCTTTTGTTCCCTCTACCTAAGGAGGCTTCATATGAAATTTGAGCAAAATTGGCCCAGAGGCTCCAGAGGAGAAGTTGTTTGAAATTCTGAACATTTTTCCCATACAAATGCATAAGGAAACAAAATTGACCTTACCGTAATAAGGTCAAATGTCAATGTGCGACCATTATTTTAGCAATTTTGGAAGCCCTCCTGTTCCCGAAGATATATGCAAAGATTCAGCCATAAGGCATGCTCGGCTTTGGAGAAGAAGATTTTTAAAGTTTTTCCCATACAAATGCATAGGGAAGCAAACTTGACCTTGCCGTAAAAAGGTCAAACGTCAACGTATGACAATTCTTTTAGCAATTTTGGTAGACCTCCCGTCCCCGATGATTCCTGCAAAGGTTCAGCCCCAAGGCATTCTTGGTTCTGTAGGAGAAGATTTTTAAAGGTTTTTACCATATATGGGCGTGGCAGCCATCTTGGTCAATGGACCGTGACCATTTTAACAATTTTTCGTTCCCCCACCCTAAGGAGGCTCCATATGAAATTTGAGCAAAATTGGCTCAGTGGTTTCAGAGGAGAAGTCATTTGAAAATGTTAACGGATGCACTGACGGACGCACGGACGACGGACGAAAAGTGATCACAATAGCTCATCCTGAGCAGAGCTCAGGTGAGCTAAAAATAGCAGATAATATTCTATTTTTGTTTTATTTTCAGAGTAAATAAGGGTTAGAATTTCAGGTGAATTGTCTGCTTGGCATGATTCATGAGAAGTGTTAGCAAGGTGTTTCTAATGATAGCAATCACTTTCAGAGAAAATGAGGCTAAACAATTTATGTGAACCGTCTGCTTGGCTTGATTCACATGAAATAGCTAATAAGTGGGGTGCTTTTAATGAAAATGAGCATTTTCAAAGAAAATAAAGGTAGACATTTCATGTGAATTGTCTGCTTGACAGGATTCACATGTTGGCAGTGCTGTATACTAGTGTCTCCAACAGATACCAAAAAAAGAGACTATCTAACTCCTTTTCACAACAGAGTAAAACGGTTACAAAAATGCATTTCAGTAATGGGCTTTGAAGGTTTGCTATAAAAATATTTGGACAAAATGCTGCATTTCAGAATCCATCCACAATGATAAAACATTTTGCAGGACTCTCATACATTTTTTCAAGTAGGCACCTCGTACATTTTTTCTAGTAAGTTGTGTCGGAATACAAAAATAATGATATCTTTTATTCGTCCGTCAAAACAAGACTTGTGTAATTTCATTAGAATTATCTAAGCAGGAAAATTTTAATGAAGTTCCAAAATATACTGTATGTTTTCATACAGAAATAGTACGAACAAGAGTTCTGCATAACAGTGCAAGGCAAGAGATAAGGGGAGTATCCGAGTAAAATACCCTAATGTTTTGAGCAAATACTCAATTATTTTCAAAAACTTGGGCATTGATACCCAATTGATTTGACAAAGTACCCAATTATTACCAAATTCAAGGGTGAAAATTCCAAGGCCAGAAAAAATTACTATTTTATATTATGATTACTGCACATAATAGGTGTGTTTATTCTTCATATGACAATTACTATCATAAAATTAATAGGGTCTAAAGAAATGCCATATTTTAAATACCTAAATCAGGCTTTTTTGTGCTCTTTCTTTCTGTTTGATAAGTTTTACCCAATTCATTTTTATTTTGGGGGTAGCTTTACTCAAACGGAAAAATAATAATAGGATTTTACCCAAATGACTGAATTTTGGTGGGGTTAAATATCCAAATGCCCCCAAAATTATCTGTTGCTCTGAAAGTGGTGTTGCACCTACTTGCAGAAAATCATTCATAAAAATAACCTACTTGTCTAGACACCGATCTTAACACTTAAAGCATCATTAATAATTCACAGGACACCACGGCTTGCCTGAATTGCGCTTTGATTCAAAAACTTTAACCAAAAACTTTAACATAAATTTTTCTAAGTCCTTGACCAGTCACCTCAAACTCAAGGGCACTCATGTGGGTCAAGATGGTACAGCATAAAACTTCAGACCAGTATCAAATATCAGGGCGTTTGAACTACTCCCATCCAGAGGTTAAGGAGCTACAGCCTCTTAACCCTTAAAGCAACAAGCAAAATTTGTAGCAGACGACATTAAAATTTTTTTTTTTATTTTTTAGAGAAAACAAGTCTTGACATTCCATGTGAATTGTCTGCTTGACAGACAATTCACATAAAATGTCAAGACTTGTTTGCACTGAAAAATAAAAAATAAAAAAATAAAAAAATTGTCGTCTGCTGTAGATGTGATTGGCGATTTAAGGGTTAAAATTTTTAACCAAAAACATTAACAGATGCTAATGCCAATGCCCTGGTGACTGCTATAGATCTACCTGTACTTTCGTACAGGCGAGCTAAAAATTATACCAGACTATATTCTAAAACATTTTTTTTATGAGAAATCAAAGGCTTGACACTTTCATGTGAATGGTCTGCATAGCAGATGTCAAGTCTTGTTTTCTCAGAAGAATATAAAGTATTTTAGTGTCTGCTGCTATTGTGACTGGCAATTTAATGCTTAGCACTCTGGGTAAAATTTTCAGCAGACGACATTTTGAAATATTTTTCTTATTTTTCCCAGAAAACAGGATTTGACATTTCATGCAAAATGTCTCCTAAGGAGACAATTTGCATGAAATGTCAAATCCTGTTTTCTGGGAAAAATAAGAAAAATAACATCATTTTGTCGTCTGCTGAAAATGCCCAGAGAGTGGTAAAGGTTAAGGGTTAAAACTGAATATTCATCTTTATCTATTGTGACACATTAATGTATATGGAAAATCAATGACTTAATCGCATTTATTCTGAGTAGCAGACATAATTTTTTCACTTTAAGTGATAGAAAAAGTATGTCTGCTGCTTGGAATAAATGTGATAATAACAAGGAGCACAAAGTAGATGACAAATAGCAGACAAAATCTTAACTCTTGTCCTGCTAATCCCGGATATAACCTGCCTTTGCAAACAGTGTAGATCTTCAGAAGCCAACTGATCTAGATCTGCACTGTTTGTCATTAAATATGTGAATTTCTATCAAAAACCCAGATCAAGTAATCTGATTGGCTGGAAATTAGAAGTGGGTGTGGCATCTTAATTTATTCAGCATGACAAGGGTTAAACATTTTCTCTTCACCTTAAAGCCCTAAGTACAACTGCAGCAGACTTTATTTTAAACAGTTTTCCAAGAAACTAAGGTCTGACATTTCATGTGAATCATCTGCTAGGTAGATAATTCACATGAAAAGTCATGTCTTATTTTCTCAGAAAAATATTAAAAAAACTAAACATGTCCAAAGTACAGGAATGCCCCCACCCTTTGGACCCTTAGCCCTACCCCAGGGCATGACCCAGGAGCAACTCCAACACAAATATGAAGGTTTAGGTCTTCCTAGTATAAAAGATACCTATGTTATGACCTCCAAGAGAAACACTGATATAAATGTCAATGTAAATTTGAATGCAAACTTACAACATTTGTTAGACTCTGGTTACGAAAGTGACATGTGCATGTCTGGACATACAGACATAACATGACGGCGAAATGCTATATGTCCCATTCCTGCCTTTAGCAGGCAGAGACATAATCAGAAAATCTGCTGAAATTTGCTTAGCACTTTAAGGGTTAAAATAGTATTTGATATTCCAAGTCGAATTACAGTCGAACCTCGTTATCTCTAACTGGCTTATTTCGAATTACCGCTTATCTGGAAGTGAAAATCTGGTCCCTGTTTTAACATGAAACTATGACAACAGGTAACAAAATAATGTGGAAAAGAGGAGAAATTGCTCCTAAGGAGCAATTTCTCCTCTTTTTCACATTATTTTATATATATATTTCTAACTTCAGGAGTCAAATCACATATTCATTTGTTAAATGTGGTTGTTCAATTTACTGTTTTCCTCACTCTCTCAACTCTGATATGTCGAGGTAGGGATATCTCAAAGTGTTTCAATGAGTCCCTTGGAATTCGAGATAACGAGAGTCGACTGTATAATGAGAGACCAACCGTGTCCAGTTTGGGGGGAAATCCATTCATTACATAGAACCAGAGAAAAGGGGCATCTAGATGAATTTTTTCTTATATCACCATGAAAACTTTCATACATCAAAGTGTCTAACAAAATGGCATATGCAAACAGTGCAGATCAAGATCAGATTGATCCTGAAGGAGCAGTCTGATCTGGGTCTATACTGTTTGCCATTCCACTAAGTATTGTAACAACGTTTTTCTTACATTCTTTTAAACTGACAACGTCAAAGTATATTCTTTAAATTGACAACGGCGAAGTTCAAATAAATTTTTCACATTTTTATTTTAATATATTTTCCTTCTTAGTAGGTTTTCACATATGCAATACAATTATTTACAGTTGATTTCTCACATGTGGAAATTGTTCATGGCAATGGCCAACAGGCCATTGCCTACTTTTCAACACTTGTAAAGTTACATTATTTTAGTGTCCACAGCATCTCAAGAAAATGAACTACTGGACTTGTCAGTCCAAGCACATCATTAAGACTCTTCTCAGTCCAGATGCAAGATTAAGACTTCTCAGGCCAAGTGCAACCTTAAGACTGATTGACCTGGCCCTCTTCTAATTTTCTTTGGGCCAGTCAAACTAGTTGTTGCTTAGCAACCAATCTTAAGCACCAACCAAAGTTTGTATTTTTATTCGAACTGTCACTCAAGACTTAGCAGAATTTGACATTTGATTATTTGACCATACCGTCCTCATAAAAGATTAACTTACTAGCATTAACACTTACAATTTTCACACATACCAGTGAATGAATTATTTAGTTTGTATCTTTTGTAAGGAAAAAACCTGATAATGCATATATTTAGCACAATCACTTATTATGAATATTAGATGAAATGAAGGCTTGATCTTTTCGCAACAAAGAAGGCAAAACAAGTTTTATTTATTTGGTTATTACAAATCAAATTATTGTGCATCTGTTTACAGAATGTACAAAGCTCTTTGTGATAGTTTAGCCTTCTGTTTAGGAATGAGACATTTTGTCTCAATGAAAAACTTGAAATATTTTACTAAAATTAAAATGAAATTCAAATTTCAGTAAATTGAAATGTCAGGCAAATTTTCCCTGTTACAGTATTTAAGAAGGAACTGCATAAAAAGCAATATTCAGGCCAAAAAAGTATGGAATAAAGTGTTCAAAATTTTAGGACATTTACCATACTTTACATATTTACCGCACCTCGCTAAAGCCATTTTAACGAGTATCCACACTGTTGCTCACAATATGTTTTCTCAGAGAAGTAAGAAAATAATATCAGTATTTTTCAGCCAAAAAATGTAGAAATTAACTCATTAAAAGTTTGCAAAAGCTGAGTTTGTCTTACCTGAACTACTGTCGAGACGACCTGTGTGATAATTACAAAACCAGTCATGAGTCCTCCATACACATATACAGCAATGTAATCATCCATGGTTCCCAGTTCCACCAACAAGGTGAAGAGGCCTCCCAATAAAAACGGGATGAAGAATAATATAATCTGGTTGATATAAACATAGACTGGTGCATCATAGCCCAACCTCAGTTTCAGACCACCAAGAATGGTTTGCGGAAATCTCTTGGCAAAGAATTCTCGCTTGTACTCATTAAGAAGTGGAACACTGGTACCCATGATGTATGTTATCCACTGCTTATGGCTTGGTGTGATTCGATAGTTTAATCCATGCTTTCTGCGGACTCGATATGAACGATAGAAGCTGAAGTCCTGACAGTTGTCACCCCGGGGAGTTTTCATACATCTTGAGGAGTCTGAAACAGAATAAAATAATATTTAACCCTTAAAGCACCAATCACAACTGCAGCAGATGACACTTTTAAATTACATTTGTTTATTTTCAATGGAAAATAAGTCTTGACATTTCATGTGAATCTTCTGCAGAACAGTTTAAGTGTCAAGTTTTCTGGGACAGACTTGCTAGTTTCGGCCAATTAGGCCTCATCAGTGACCCTCGTATAACATTTCAAAAATCCTGGAATGGGCTCAATGATCGCAAAGGACCAGAAAATATAAACTATACAATTTAGTAATGTATGGGGAGATGCTTCACGGCCACCATCATAGCCACAGATAAGAGGGGGTATCCGCATAATATTTTTCTTATTTCTCGACGAATACATATGTTGTGGGTACTCATTAGAAGCACCTCGCAGAGGCGCTTCTAATGAGTACCCACAACATATGTTTTTATTGAGAAATAAGAAAGATATCAGCATTTTTCAGATGAAAAAAGCGTCGTACCTGTTGCTATGACCACATGGCACTAATATCAGCTGTAGTGAAGATAAATAGATTCTAACTTTTGAGAGTAATGAACATATAAAACTGAAAATTGCAGAACTGTCAGCCATTACGGAAACACGCCTATTCGAATATATTGAAAATTTCACCACTAAAACTGAAAGTTTTCAGATAAAAATTCTGATATTTTCATATTTCTGCTCAAAACATAGATTGTGGGTACTTCTTAGAACCACCTCGATCCGCCTCATCAAGACGGTTCTAATGAGTACCCACAATCTATGTTTTTGAGCAGAAATAAGAAAACTAATGTATGCTCCTGTAAACCCCAGTTTTACTATATGAAAGTGGGGTTTAAGGGGGTCAAAATTATATAGGCATGTTTTCGTGATGCAATTAGGCCTCACCAATGACCCACATATGTTTTCAAAAAGCTCTTCTGAAATTCTTTCCTTTTAGAATAGACCTGTTTCAAAAGAGAGGCAAAACAATTTTCACATACACATAGTAACCTTCCCTAAATGTGTATCAATTCGCCTTAACCCTTAAAACGCCAAGAAAACCTGCATCTGAAAATGTCGTCTGTTTATGTCGTCTGCTGCATCTTCTTGCAAACTTTTTAAACATACTTCTTGCATATAGGCAAACAGTGTGGACCCAGATCAGACTGCTCCTAAAGGAGCAGTCTGATCTGGGTCCACACTGTTTGCAAAAATGACTTAAAATCACAAGCAGATGACAAAGCAGACGACAATTGTTGTGATTGGCAGTTTAAGGGTTTAAATATTACATAGAGTAAAAGTTCAGTAACTGGAACACTGTCTCTGGCTAGTTTACCGTGGCCGATTCGAACTTGTTTTTGAGTCCCTAGGAAATTCTTCCAACATACATGTATTAAGAAAACAAATATTGGGGATATTTTAGGGAAATTTTATTATTTTGTCCCAAAAATGTATGTTGTATGTACTCATCAAAGCAATTCTAATGAGTACACTCAACATACCATTATTTTATAGAAGATCAAAAAGACATCCCTAAATTATCCCAATTTGCCTCCTGACCTTGCGATATGATTAACCCCATGAGTGCCTCAAACTACCCATGTCTGGAGCAACTTTTCAAGTTCCCAAAGATGTTAAGCCACTGAAGTTTGACTTGGTGCATCATACTAGACATGCCATTACTGGTTAACCCATTGTAGATTGAATGACCTCCCCCACACTATATATTGGAGGAGTCCAATTTCAATTTTAGGTAGGCAAGGCTATGAGATTTAGATATTCCTGGAGAAAAATGGCTGAAGTATTTGCAAACAGTGAAGACCCTGATCAGACGCCGCATTCTGCGGCGTCTGATCTGGGTCTGCACTGTTTGCCAATTACCCTTTCAGGGGTCTCCTGACTAAAATGGGTTAACAACATAGCTACGTATTAACACTATTAACACTGCTTAGAACAACTGAGCCCTAGGTGCTAGATACTATAAAAGCCTCTGCCATCAGCTTTCACAGATACTGCAAAACAGCCTAATTAACCAATGATCATAGCTCTAGATCATATGGCAAAACTTTCAACCAAAAACTATTCATATTTTTCTTATTTCTCCATGAAAACATCTCAGCAGGCACATGACGTTAATACAACGTCGCCGCAACGTCGATGCAACGTCATGACGTTGCATCGACGTTGAGCCGACGTTGTATAAATGTCATGTGCCCGCTGGGATATGTTGCAGCACTCATTAGAAGCCCTGGTCAAGGCGCTTCTAATGAGTACCCACAACATATACTTTCGTGGAGAAAAAAGACAAGAATTCCGCGGAAGGCGTCATCGCACCTGCTGGGGCAAAAGTCACAGGAGCCACAATCAGAATGTGGTTATTAAATAAGTTTATTTCATTCTTAGCAGTGCTTTCTTGGAAAACTGGGTTGAAAAAAATGTAGACAAAGTGCCTAGTGGGGCACATATATCCCAGGCCAGTCCCATTCCCTCTAATGGCTATATCTTCAGCACTGACTTTTCGTATCATACAGCCAAATGATAATGGAACGTTGACGTAAAATGTGTAAAAGTCACTGGAGCATGAAATATAGGTCAAGGTCACAGGTCAAGGTACCTGCTAATTCAGTACACCAAGGAGAAGCACAATGCAAGGTATGGTGGTTGTAGGCCTTAGAGTTGAGGAGTTATCAAACATCAACATAAAATGTGTCAAATATAGGTCAAGGTCACCAGGTCAAGGTACCTGCCAAGCCAATGCAATGAGGTGAAGCACTACGCAAGGTTTAGTGGTTGTAGGTCTTATATTTGAGGAGATACCGAACATCAATATAAAATGTGTCAAAGTCACTGGAGTGCACAATATAGGTCAAGGTCACCAGGTCAAGGTACCTGTTGAGTCAGTACATCGAGAAGAAGTGCTATATAAGGTTTGGTGGTTGAAGGCCTTACAGTTGAGGACATATGGAAGGGTGACGTAAAAGGTGTAAAAGTCAATGGAGCTTGAAATATAGGTCAAGGTCACCCAGTCAAGGTACCTGCAGAGTCCGTACATTGAGGAGAAGCACTATGCAAGGTTTGATGGTTGTAGGCCTTATAGTTGAGGAGATATTGAACGTTGACGTAAAATGTGTAAAAGGCACTGGAGCGCAAAATATAGGTCAAGGTCACCGGGTCAAGATACCTGCCAAGTCAGTACATATAGGAGAAGATCTATGCAAGGTTTGGTGGCTACAGGTCTTACACTTGAGGAGATCTGGAACGTTGACGTAAATTATGTCAAAGTCACTGCAGCCAAAATATAGGTCAAGGTCACCAGGTCAAGGTATCTGCCAAGTCAGTACATTGAGGAGAAGCACTTTGCAAGGTTTGATGGCTGTAGGTCTTATAGTTGAGGAGATATCAAACGTCGACGCAAAATACGTCAAAGTCACTGGAGCGCAAAATATAGGTCAAGGTCACCGGATCAAGGTACCTGCCAAGTCAGTACATCTAGGAGAAGCACTATGCAAGGTTTGGTAGTTGTAAGCCTTATAGTTGAGAAGATCTGCAACGTCAAGGTAAATTGTGTCAAAGTCAATGGAGCGCAAAATATAGGTCAAGGTCACTGGGTCAACACATCTGCCAAGTCAGGAGGTCAGGGAGATGTGTCATGCAAGGTATGATGGTTGTTGTAGAATTGTAGTTGATTAGAATACTAACTTTGACGTAAATGTCGAACTTCGACATAACAGAACTGTTAAGAGACAGACGGACGGACGAACGGACAGACGAATGGAAAAGCGGGCACCTATGTCGCAAAGTCAAGAGGTCAAGGAGATATTTCATACAAGGTTTGATGGTTGTTTAGTCTTGTAGTTGATTGGAATACTAACTCTGACATAAATGTCGAACTTCGACATAACAGAACTGTTAAGAGACGGACAGACGAACAGACAGACGAATGGAAAAGTGGGCACCTATGTCGCAAAGTCGGGAGGTCAGGGAGATGTTTCATGCAAGGTTTGATGGTTGTTTAGTCTTGTAGTTGATTAAAATACTAACACTGACATAAATGTCGAAGTTCGACATAAATGTCGAACTTCGACATAAATGTTGACAGACGGACGGACGAATGGACAGACATACGGACGAGCGGACGCCTATGTTGCAAAGTCAGGAGGTCAGGGAGATGTTTCATGCAAGGTTTGATGGTTGTTTAGTCTTGTAGTTGATCAGAATACTAACTTTGACATAAATGTCGAACGTAGACATAAATGTTGACAGACGGACGGACGGACTGACGGACGGACGGACGGAAAATCGGACGCCTATATCGCACCCTGCTACAAGCAGGTGCGATAAAAAATATTACCTGGATACCCCCTTTTTCATAATAGAGCTATGCAAAAATACAGTGTAAATATTGTCATTTTTTCATCACATTATCCCTATAGACTAGCACTACTTGTCTGATAATAAAAATCTGATCTCATTTTTTTTTTTTTTTTTTTTGATAAAAGATAGTCAGCTTCTTAATGATGGCAAGTCTATTTGGTAGAGTCTCCAATACACATACTGGCTAAGTATTAAAACTGAGAAAGGAGACTAGACTAGCGAAAATATTATATAGTTCATTTTAATGCAAACAGATGGCTTTGTTTCCATATAATTTATTTTATCACCAAGTAGCTAGGCTACCTCTTAAAGTGCTAAGCAAAATTATAGCAGACGACATTCTAATATTTTAAAATTATTTTTCAGAGAAAATAAGACTTGCTTGGTAGATGATTCACATGAAATGCCAAATCTAATTTACTCTGAAAATACACACAAAAAATCAAAATGTCTTCTGCTGAAGGTGTGATTAGCACCCACTGACACAAAGCCAATTTTCAAGCTAGTTCTGTATCATATTTTGATGAATTAGAAAAAAAATCTTTAATGGCATTACTGGTCTTAAAAAATCCAAGAAAAGCTGAAACAGATCTGTCATTTTAGCCCACAGCAAAACAGCAGCCTGATGTTACCATGACAATGCTTATTCAATGGGTTTAAGCCATGAAGAGACAAATTCAAAACTAATTGCATTACACCCACTCGAGTTGAAAGCAGTGAAATTCTATTCCCCACATTCACCATACTAATATTCAGACTGACACAAGTAATAAGAGCTATCATCTGACAGCATAGCTCACCTGTATACAGATTTAAATTTGTTAAAATTAACAAAAATTTTTAACATACAGTTTCTAAGTACGATCACTGATGGATAAAGTAGTGTTAGATCTTAGAAGTATCATATTTACCCTAAGTATTTATACACCTCAACTCCTTACCACACTAAGTCTTGTTCTAAAATTTGAATAAGTACACGCTACTACCTGATGTTGTGTCTAAAAACTGCTGGATAAGTGGCAAACAGTGTAGATCGTGATGAGATGCTGCATTATGAGGCATCTCATCTTGGTCAACACTGTTTGCTCATACCTGTCTGTCTAATAATATATGGAAAAAAAAAAAAAAAAAAAAAAAAAATTTTTTTTTTTTTTTTTTTTTTTTTTTTTTAATAATATATGGTAAATACGGTATAAACGTAATAGGAGATACAAGTGTTTAGAGAACTTTCATAGCTTCAGATAGAAGGGGTTATCCACAAAATATTTTTCTTATTTCTCCATAAAAAACATGTTAGGAGTACTCATTAGAAGCACCTCATTATTGAAGCGCTTCTAATGAGTACCCAGAACATATGTTTTTATGAAGAAATAAGAAATATATCAGTACTTTTCGGTTGAAAAAAGCATCTTACCTAGAGCTATGAAGCTAGAGCTTGTCATGCTGAATAAATTAAGATGTCCCACCCACTTTTAATTTTCAGCCAATTAGATTACTTGATCAAGTTTGTTGATACAAATCCTCATACTGAATGGCAAACAGTGCAGATCCAGATCAGTGCTCTCCCTTCCGCTGATTCAAGAAGGGCAGTTGTCAGTTTCTGGCGAAAGAATGTGCACAATACTGTTTAACCGCTTAGAGGACTAATCCTGCTCAGTAAACATGTGGTTAGGTAAATTGACCACGCTCCACATGACCCCATTGGGTTGACTGGGCCATAAAACTTCAACACAAACAAACAAACACTGTTTGCAAAGGCAGAGTATATCCGAGTTCAGCAGGACAAGGGTTAACTAGAGCTGGTGTTTGTAAAACACTATGCCCCCAACTGCCTGACTCTAACACTGTTTGACTCCAACACTGCTTAGCCATGACGGTAACAACAGTACAAATATATGATTTCAATGTTATTTTATCAAAGGGAAATAACTCTAAAATAGGAGATGATTGGGATAAGAAAAAAATACGGATCAACTATTTTTTCATGAGGAATCAAAACATGAAATTTCAAAACATTAGCATACATGGTTCTAAACTTATGCTATACACAATAAAGCAACGACTTTAATGGCCCAAAATTGCGAAGGGCCATAACTCCAACATTTCATTTAATTGGTTCAAAATTTATTCAGGTGATCTCCTCCTCAATCCCAATCAGTATACCAAATATCATGGCTCTAGCTTAAATACTTTTTGAGATATCTTGCTGAAAAAGTCAAAATGCCTAGAACTACAAAGGGCCATAACTACATCAATTTTTCATGGAATTCCCTAAAAAACAAACCAGGTAATCTCCACATCATCCCCAATCAGCATATAATATTTCAAGACCCTAGCTTAAGTGCTTTTCGAGAAATCTTGCTGACAAGGTCAAAATGAGCAGAACTGCAAAGGGCCGTAACTTTATCAATATTTTCATGGAATTCTCTCAAAATATAATCGGGTAATGTACACATCATTCCCACTCATTGTATCGAATTTCAAGAACCCAGCTTAAATACTTTTCAAGATATCTTGCTCACAAGATTTAATTCTGATTTTTTTCAAAGGGGCATAACTTTAAATAAACATGCTAGACAAGAAACAAAATACGGGTCGGCTATTTTTTCATTGGGAACCCAAATATAAAATTTCAAAACCCTAGCGTGCAGGGTTCTTAAGATATGGCATGCACAAAAAAAGCTTGATGAACGGACAAACAGTCGATGGACAAATGAAGGCAAAATAATATGCCCCATCAATTTCATTCGAAACTGGGGGCATAATCAGGTCATCTACTCATCACTACCAATCTATTCATCAAATTTCAAGGCTCCAGCTTCAATAGTTTTTGAGATATTTTGTTCACAAGGGAAACATGCCCAAATTTACAAAGGGCCATTACTTATGAAATATTTTTCAGAATTTACAAAAAATTAATCAGGTCATCTACTCATCATTACCAATCAATTCACCAAGTTTCAAGTCTCTAGCTCTAATAGTTTTTGAGATATTTTGCTGACAAGATAAAAACGCCCAAAATAACAAAGGGGCATAACTCAAGAAGTATATTTCAAAATTTCTTCAAAAGTTATTCAGGTTGTCTACTCATCACTACCAGTCTATTCATCAAGTGTCAAGGCTCTAGTTCCAACAGTTTTTGAGATATTTTGCTGACAAGGTAAAATTGCCCAAAATTACAAAGGGCCATAACTCATGAAGTATTTTTCAGAATTTCTTCAAAAATTAATCAGGTCATCTACTCATCACTACAAATCCATTTACTAAGTTTCAAGGCTCTAGCTCTAACAGTTTTTGAGATATTTTGCTGACAAGATAAAAATGCCTAAAGTTACAAAGGGGCATAACTCAAGAAGTATATTTCAAAATTTCTTCAAAAGTTTATCAGGTTTTCTAATCATCACTACCAGTCTATTCATCAAGTTTCAAGGCTCTAGCTTCAATAGTTTTTGAGATATTTTGCTGACAAGTTAAAAATGCCCTAAATTACAAAGGGCCATAACTCATGAAGTGTTTTTCAGAATTTCTTCAAAAGTTAATCAGGTCATCTACACATCACTACAAATCCATTTACTAAGTTTCAAGGCTCAAGCTCTAACAGTTTTTGAGATATTTTGCTGACAAGGTAAAAATGCCCAAAATTACAAAGGGCCATAACTCAAAAGGCATTTTTCAAAATTTCTTCAAAAGTTAATCAGGTTGTCTACTCATCACTACCAGTCTATTCATTAAGTTTCAAGGCTCTAGCTCCAACGGTTTTTGAGATACTTTGCTGACAAGATAAAAATGCCCAAAATTACAAAGGGCCATAACTCATGAAGTATTTTTCAGAATTTCTTCAAAAGTTAATCAGGTCATCTACTCATCACTACAAATCCATTTACTAAGTTTCAAGGCTCTAGCTCTAACAGTTTTTGAGATATTTTGCTGACAAGATAAAAATGCCTAAAATTACAAAGGGGCATAACTCAAGAAGTATATTTCAAAATTTCTTCAAAAGTTTATCAGGTTGTCTACTCATCACTACCAGTCTATTCATCAAGTTTCAAGGCTCTAGCTGCAATAATTTTTTAGATATTTTGCTGACAAGTTAAAAATGCCCTAAATTACAAAGGGCCATAACTCATGAAGTGTTTTTCAGAATTTCTTCAAACGTTAATCAGGTCATCTACACATCACTACAAATCCATTTACTAAGTTTCAAGGCTCAAGCTCTAACAGTTTTTGAGATATTTTGCTGACAAGGTAAAAATGCCCAAAATTACAAAGGGCCATAACTCAAAAGGCATTTTTCAAAATTTCTTCAAAAGTTAATCAGGTTGTCTACTCATCACTACCAGTCTATTCATTAAGTTTCAAGGCTCTAGCTCCAACGGTTTTTGAGATACTTTGCTGACAAGATAAAAATGCCCAAAATTACAAAGGGCCATAACTCATGAAGTATTTTTTCAGAATTTCTTCAAAAGTTAATCAGGTCATCTACTCATCACTACAAATCCATTTACTAAGTTTCAAGGCTCTAGCTCTAACAGTTTTTGAGATATTTTGCTGACAAGGTAAAATTGCCCAAAATTACAAAGGGCCATAACTCAAGAAGTATTTTTCAAAATTTCTTCAAAAGTTAATCAGGTTGTCTACTCATCACTACCAGTCTATTCATCAAGTTTCAAGGCTCTAGCTTTAATAGTTTTTGAGATATTTTGCTGACAAGACTGCATCCATATTTTTTCAAAGGGCCATAACTCAGAAAAGGGGCATAATCCTGTCAAGAAAAAAAATACGTGTCAGCTATTTTTTCATGAGGAATCCATATATGAAATTTCAAAACAGTAGCATTCACGGTTTTAAAGTTATGCTATACATCAAAAAGCGTGACGAACGGACGGACGGAAGGACGGACGTCCGGACGGACGAACAACCCAGAAGCAATATGCCCCTCCAACTTCTTTGAAGTTGGGGGCATAAAAAGAGCAAGAGCTGAGAGCTTGTAATGCAGAAAAAAAAACTGTACTAGTATCTAATATCAGTCCAAGTATTAATTAAATACACTCAGGATAGGCTTTTGGATACTTTAACCAAGTCATCAACATCGATCCTTTCTGAAAACAGCAAAGAACTTGTTCCAATGGAATATCATTCCAAATGAGGATCCAAACAGTCAACAAGAGCTCCGCCAAGCGGGGCATTATACTCCCATGGCAAGTAATAAGATGCAGCACATTAACTGGCTCCTGTATAATTCAGTGCTCCGGATATAAACTGTAAGTGGAATTACAAAAAAAAAAAAAAAATTAAAAAAAAAAATTTATTGGGGCATAATCTCTGCTGATATTTGGTGAACTGTAACCTAAGGGTCCAAGCTGGCCAAGAAATTAAGGGAGAAGTTTGCTGCTTCTAGGGAGAAGTGCTTTCTGACGGAGGACACACCACAGAAGCATGGCTATATTATAAGCTCATATGAGCCTTTGGCACACTATTACCTCTAAACAATATGCTGTGAAGTTTACAAAAACTTTCAAAGGGGCATAAATCTTCAAATATTTGGTGCACTGTAACCTAAAAATAATATGTGCTGCTGTAAGTATTTATGAAGTTTCAGCTTGATCGGATGTAAACTGTAGGAGGATTTAGCCGGAAACAAAAAATTAATAGACATTTTCAAAGGGGTTTAACTCTGCTAATATTTGGTGGACTGTAACCTTGAAACAATATGCGCTGCTCCACATCATGGTCTTACTACAAATCAAGTTTCAGCCTGATCGGATGTAAACCGTAGGAGGATTTAGCCGGAAACAAAAAATTAATAGACATTTTCGAAGGGGTTTAACTCTGCTAATATTTGGTGGATTGTAACCTCGAAACAATACGCGCTGCTCCACATCATGGTCTAACTGTACATGAAGTTTCAGCTTGATTGGATGTAAACTGTAGGAGGATTTAGCCATAAACAAAAAATTAATCAAAATTTTCAAAGAAGTATAACTCTGCTAATATTTGGTGGACTGTAACCTTGAAAAAATATGCGCTGCTCCACATCATGGTCTAACTATATATGAAGTTTCAGCTTGATCGGATGTAAACTGTAGGAGGAGTTAGCCGGAAACGAAAAGTCTACTGAAATTTTCAAAGAGGCATAACTCTGCTAATATTTGGTGGACTGTAACCTCGAAATAATATGCGCTGCTCCACATCATGGTCTAACTATACATGAAGTTTCAGCTTGATCGGATGTAAACTGTAGGAGGAGTTAGCCGGAAACGAAAAGTCTACTGAAATTTTCAAAAAGGCATAACTCTGCTAATATTTGGTGGACTGTAACCTTGAAATAATATGCGCTGCTCCACATCATGGTCTAACTATACATGAATTTTCAGCTTGATCGGATGTAAAATGTAGGAGGAGTTAACCGGAAATGAAAAGTTTACAAATTTTCTAAGGGGCATAACTCTGCAAACATTTGATGGACTGTAACCCCAAAACAATATGCGCTGCGCCACATCATGGTCTAACTATATACCAAGTTTCAGCTTGATCTGATGTAAACTGTAGGAGGAGTTAGCCGGAAACAAAAAGTCTATTGAAATTTTCAAAAGGGCATAACTCTGCTAATATTTGGTGGACCGTAACCTCGAAATAATATGCGCTGCTCCACATCATGGTCTAACTATATATGAAGTTTCAGCTTGATCGGATGTAAAATGTAGGAGGAGTTAACCGGAAATGAAAAGTTTACAGAAATTTTCTAAGGGCATAACTCTGCAAACATTTGGTGGACTGTAACCCCAAAACAATATGCACTGCGCCACATCATGGTCTAACTATATACCAAGTATCAGCTTGATCGGATGTAAACTGTAGGAGGAGTTAGCCGGAAACAAAAAGTCTATTGAAATTTTCAAAGGGGCATGACTCTGCTAATATTTGGTGGACTGTAACCTCGAAATAATATGCGCTGCTCCACATCATGGTCTATCTATATATGAAGTTTCAGCTTGATCGGATGTAAAATGTAGGAGGAGTTAACCGGAAATGAAAAGTTTACAGAAATTTTCTAAGGGGCATAACTCTGCAAACATTTGGTGGACTGTAACCTCGAAACAATTTGCGCTGCGCCACATCATGGTCTAACTATATACCAAGTTTCAGCTTGATCGGATGTAAACTGTAGGAGGAGTTAGCCAGAAACGAAAAAGTTTACGGACGGATGGACGCCATACCCCGTATCATAATACGTCTCGTTTTTCAAACGGGCGTATAAAAACGAGAACCACAGAGGAAAACCAAACCTCTCAAAATCTTATGAAGTCTGGGCACATAAATGTCCGTTGGGTTGGAGTTTAAAAGCCCGGTCAACACTATTTAGGTCATGCTGAGCTGGTCAGTTTACCTAACCACACATTTCCTGGGCAGGCTTAGTCCTCAATCCTTCAATCTCCATGAAAGAATGAATGTTGCCATACCAAACCGCGACCTCCCGATCACCAGTTGGACAGGCCACTGACTGAGCCACCAAGGCTGGCCAAAATCTTATTAAGTCCTGGCACATTTTAACACTTGGCACTCTGGGTAAAACTTTCAGCAGATGACATATTGAAATATTTTTCTTATTTTTCCTCAAAAGGGGATTTGACATTTCATACAAATTGTCTCCAATGGAGTTGTCAAATCCTGTTTTCTGGGAAAAGTAAGAAAAATATCATCAATTTGTCATCTGCGGAATTTGCCCAGAGAGTGGTAAAGGTTAAAAACATTATCTCCGAGTCCTGCTGAAGATAGTACCCATTTGGCTAAACAGCGCACTGAGCACAAAATTTCAAACAGAAAGTCTCAAAATTACCAAGAACATTTTCTACATGTTAAAAACAGTGAAAAATACATATGAGTCACAATGTGAGATAACGTTCTTTGTGATATGTGCCCCCACTGTGACTTCACAGGTAAGCCTATACATCCATACACATAGCCCTAGATAAGAAGGGTGGGGTGGGATGAGGGTTATCGGGTGAACATTTTTCTTATTTTTCCATGAAAACATATGTTGTGGGTACTCATTAGAAGAAAACATATGTTGTGGTACTCATTAGAAGTGCCTCAGCGAGGCACTTCTAATGAGTACCACAACATATGTTTTCATGTAGAAATAAGAAAGATACCAATGCTTTTTGGTGGAAAAAAAGAGCCTTATCACTGAGATATGCATACAGTCTGATCATATTCTATAAATGTCTGTAGAGATCTTGGATCCTTGGCTATCTAAAGAGTGTTTAGCAAAGACAGATCAGACTACAATGATTTACAGGCTAACCCATGCCTCTCTGATGGGCACATGTTCGCACATTGAGGCTCAAATATAATAATGTACGTACGTTTTTGAACAATGATGGCCCTGGTCAGACTAAGACTGGTTTTCCTATGCTAGTTCTCTATTTTATATTAATTGGATAACATAAAAGAATGACTTACATTATTATTAATGGGTCTATATTGATTTAATGTTGCTATTCTTTAAGAGAGAGAGCCAAATTATCCATCCAATCTGATATAGACAAAATAAAGTCGGCAGAAAATCAATAGGAGGAGGACAACATTCCCTTCATGTAGCAAAAGAAGAAAAGGTTAGTGTCTCACTGGTCTGTTTGTTTGTGTTGAGGTTTTACGGCCCAGTCAACCCAATGGGGTTATGTCGAGTGCAGTCAGTTTACCTAACCACACATTTACTGGGCAGGCTTAATCCTCTAAGCGGTTAACCAGTATTGTGCATTCTTTTGCCAGAAACTGACAACTGGTCTCACTGGTCTTGTACTGAGAGCATATCTTAAGATAAGGTGTTTTTTTCAACCAAAAGGTTTTGATATTTTTCTTATTTCTCCATGAAAACATATGTTGTGGGTACTCATTAGAAGCACCTCACTGAGGTGCTTCTAATGAGTACCCACAACATATGTTTTTGTGAAAAAATAAGAAAAATCTGGTGCTAAGAGAGGAAGGACGACAATCAGATTATCAAGTAAAATGTTATTTCCATTTAGCTGCACTCCCATAGGATTCTCACTGTCTCACAACTTCAAATGCAAAGAATACATTATGAAATTACCATAATATGCCTAAGTTTTTTGGACAGACAGGCCTGAGAAAACAGTGTAGACCCTGATCAGATACCACATTATGCGACATATGTTTGCCACTGATCCAGCTGATTAAGACAATATGAACAGGTAGTAAAATGGATGTGTTCAAATTTTAACCCTTGTCCTGCTGAACAAATTAAGATGCCACACCCCCTTCTAATTTTCAGCCCATCAGATTACTTGATCCAAATTGCTGCTGTAAATTTAAATACTTAATGGCAAACAGTGCAGATCCAGATCAGTTGGCTTCTTCAGAAGCCAACTGATCTGGATCTACACTGTTTGCAAAGGCAGGGTATATCCGGGTTCAGTAGGACAAGGGTTCAGACAAGTATTGTAAGGCGCTAAGGTGTCCCAATAATTAGGGGTAAATTTTGCATCTGTTTTCCAAATTCCAAAGAAATCATTCCACACTAGAAATTTTACACTGGAACACAAGCTTATGTTATTTACCTACTCTCTACCATACTTGTCCTAACATTTTTTAACAAGTCCATTTTTCTACCTGTAGATGTGTTTAAAAACTGCTGGATCAGTGTCAAACACTGTGGACCCTGATCAGCTGCCACATTCTGTGTCATCTGATCTGGGTCTACACTGCTCTGTCTGTCTGAATACTTAGGATAAATATGGTACATGAATTATCCTGGTAAGAGTGCATCCACTAATTACCTTTTTTTTCTCACAATATATTTTCTTTCTCTATTTTCTGTTCATTTACCATACTTTAACCCTTGTCATGCTGAATAAATTGATGCCACACCCACTTCTAATTTTCAGCCAATCTGATTACTTACAAATTCACATACTTTATAATGACAAACAGTGCAGATCCAGATCAGTTGGCTTCTCCAGAAGAGCAAGCCAGCTGATCTGGATCTACACTGTTTCATAGGCAGGGCATGTCCGGGTTCAGCGGAACCATGGTTAATACAGTAAATATTCAGACATACACCTTATTTCCTCCCCATTCTTATTCTAAACTTCGAACAGTCCATCTGATGATGATTTAATTTCTATGTCTCTCTCAACAGTATTTAAGTCATACTAAGATGAAGGAAGGGTGACAATGATCGGTTCTGTGCAATAAAATGCTGTATAGTCTTGAGATGTATTCTGCCTCCAGTGGAGTTTGAATCCGGTACCTCATGATCTAGTCAGGGGCACTAGCTACTTGGCCACACAGATGTCTTGCAAAAACTCCATTAGACTACATGTAACTGATGAGGTGCCCAAAATATTGTGACTGAATGGCAAACAGTGCAGACTGATCAAACTGCTTCTGCTTCAACAGGATACCCAAATACCTTTCCATATTCACGCTCGGATATTAATATTAATAATGAGCAATAGCTTTTCGTTTAATTTGAAATCAACGGTTTATGTATCAAGCGAGCCAGAAAAAAAAAACCTTCTTTTCCCCAGTGAGAATAACATATGAATAATAATTAGAGCTGTTCAACCAATCAAATTCTTCAGATTTTCAGTTAACCATACCAAGTGCACTGTCTGGGCTAATTCCGCCGACAACAAATTGATGATATTCTGCTTATATTTTCCAGAAAACAGGTCTTAACATTTCCTGTAAATTGTCTCCATTGGAGTAATGTCAAATCCTGTTTTCTTGGAAAAATAAGAAAAATATTTCGATATGTTGTCTGCTAAAAATTTTAACCAGGGCCCAGTTGTTCAAAGCTAACGACGTCGTTAGTTAACGATTCGTTAAAATTTATATTGCGTGATACGCAAATATGCTGAAATTTTTTGCTGAAAAAATGTGAGTAGCTTTTGCAGTGCAAAAGCTACTCACATTTTTTCAGCAAAAAATATCAGAATATTTTATATTGAATCCGCTAAAACAGTTAACGAAATAACCCTTAACAAGCTCGTTAAGCTAACGAGGCTTTGAACAACTGGGCCCAGAGTGTCAAACATTAATCAAAGGACTGATAGTCCTAAGAGTCTGCTAGCTTGTAAAGTATTGATAGAGTGCTGTGTATCTTCTTTGCAAACACAATACATGCAAAGAAGATAGGTGGCATTCCAATGCTACCAATACTACACCATAAGATGGAGTTCTAAGGAATAGATCAAGCATCTGGGCTTTGTACGTCCTGAAAAGAAGACTTTCTTTAAAAACTCTATTAAATGTACGTCAAGGGTATGGGTTGAATGAGAAAGTCATAGCGAGTGCTGTCTCTAAATCAAGGAAAGGATACTCCACTGAGGATATGATATTTTTTTTTCTTTCCAGTGATAATGCTGGTTGTCAAGTGAAAAATAAGATGGCAAATCACATGGCTCTAAATAGTCATGATATGTATTGGAATTCTTTTTTGCATACTTGTATAATTTATCTCCTGCAAACAGAATTTCATTCATGTTCACGTTCCACATGTTGGTACAGATCCTTTTCTGTACAGCTTTCACCAAAAATACTAAACAATATGGTAGGCATTGACGCCCTCTTGAATCAGGACTAAATATCTCATCTCCTTGATGGATACTTCTTTGCAATAATACAGATGCATTTTCTTGTAGATTTATATGATTTGATGGACCTGGATTTTGCTCTATATCTATATTTTCACATTTGCTTACAACCAGTGGCTTCATCCAATCTTAAATTTACATTCAGAGACAAGGCTTTGTGAGAAAATTTACTATTCCTTGAAAAACAACCAACATGAACACTCTGTACTACCTGCTTTCACTATCAATTTCTCAAAATCAGTCAGATGGAAATGCATTCTACTTGTTTTAATGTATAAAATAAGAATGGGTCTTTACTGAGGCATCTGTGTGAAACAGATAAAACATAAATAATCTAACCATGTACTGAAAAACTAAATACAATTATTTCTCTTCTGTTTTGTTTCTTTCTTCACAAAAAATCCATTTTATTATCTGCATATATAGGCCAATGCAGTGATTGGAGTAATGAACCTCTTTATTTTCCATTGAAGTTTATCACGTCACGAAAACATGCCTATATAATTTTGACCCTCTTAAACCCCACTTTTATATAGTAAAACTGGGGTTTACAGGGGTATACATTATTATACTTATTTCTGCTCAAAAACATAGATTGTGGGTACTCGTTAGAACCGCCTCGTCGAGGCGGTTCTAACGAGTACTCACAATCTATGTTTTGATCAGAAATATGAAAAATATCAGAATTTTTTATCTGAACATTTTCATTTTTTGGTGGTAAAATTTTCAGTATATTTGAATAGGCGTGTTTTCGTACTGACCTGATTATTCCAAATGAGTGTATCTCCTGCAGCAATTTCCAATTTCTAGAATTATTTAAGTGTCACTGAGGTGTAAATAAAGTTATTTCATGTAGAAGGAATGAATTAAGTGCCTGATTTCTTGCTATATTCAATATCGAATAAGTAGATTCTGATTATGTAAATATTGATACCTTTCTTTTCGTTCAGGCTCCGTTGCTAAGCACAACATCAAAGATGGCGAGCGGTCCTACTAATCACCCCATGGCACCCAACGGTACCCCATGGCAGCCCACGGCATCAAACTATATGGATATTTATCATAAAGTATGTTATAGATGGACAAGTATACTTTTGCAATACTCGTCTTCATCTTAATAAACAGAGATTTATATTGATGATGATGACTTGTGTTTGATTTAAAATATTATGTCTAAAACTCTCGTAATTTTTTGCGCCCCATGGCATCAAAATATATGTATATTTACCATAAAATATGTGTTTTAGACGGCCAGTAAAAGTTTTGTAATACTTGTCTCTATCTAAATAAACAGAGTATTTATACTGATGACTTGAGAGTATTTATACTGATGACTTGTGTTTGAACTTGAATATAAAATGTAATTTTAAATTAAAACTTATTTTTGATAGACTATCAACTTACACCATTGGTCTCTTTGCTATATTTTAGCGTCAGTTTGAATCTTGATGTTTAGGCGCCCCGAGATAATCGCTTGAAGTACGGTTAATGTCTTAAACTATCACAAAAACAAATTTGGATACATAAAACTAATACCCTGGTGTGATTTCAGCATTCAGTTAATAAATATAATGAAATAATTTAGTGCCGTGGGGTGCATTGGGATGCCGTGGGGTGCCATGGGGTGCCATGGGGTGATTAGTAGGACCCCGTGTCGAGTTAACGCCTTGACAAAAGTAGCGCGTGTATTACGAGTATTACTATACCGAATTTTGAAGTCTATGTTTCAAATTGCATTATCTAAATCGATTTCAGTTACAGTTATGTTAGCGAAATAAAAAAAGCCTTACAATATTCCGCTGCTTCACATTCAGTTCACCGTAATAGTGCCGGATTGCGTCTGATTAAGAAGTAGTGCGGGTATAAATATACGTATAAATAGCTGTGATGAGAATCCGCTCGTTAAACCCCATGCGATTGCAAAGAGCCTGCTAGCTGTCGCTAGCAGACTCAAAAATACTGGATAAACTTGGTAGATTTTCTTATGTGAGATACCTTATGTTACTTATATGACTTCCTGTTCTGTTTTCTACACACCAATTAAGCCTCTTCTGGAAAGTGGTCTACTCTAAAGGAAAGAATTTGCTCTTAAGAGTGGACCTCTTTTAGAAAGGGAGGTAAAACAATTTTGACTGAATTACGCCTCACCCCCACCCCCCTCCCCCCAGCCCCACCACCACCACCCCATTCCCACCCCCCTGAATGTGTATACCTTCTTTGTAAATCAATTTTTACCTGTGATGAAAGTGTAACAATTGAAATCGCAACACTTTCCAAACAGATAAAAAAATTGTTACTACAGTAGACTCTTGTTATCTTGACTTCACTTATCTCGAATAACTGCTTATCTCAAAATGAAAATCTGGTCCCTGTTTTAACATGGAAATCTATCAACAGTAACAATTATTGTGAAAAAGAGGAGAAATATTTTCAATATATCTCTGACTTAAGGAGTCAAATTACATATTCATTTGTGAAATGAGGTTGTTCGATTTATTTTTTCCTCAATTCTGCAAATATGAGATGTCGAGGTACAGATATTGGTATCTCGATATTTCAAAGTATTTCAGAGAGTCCATTGGACTTCGAGATAACAAGAGTCGACTGTATTAACCCTTAGGCTGCTACTCACAACTATTGTCGAGTTGGAGGGGTCTGCAAACTCTAAAGCCTGTCAAACTTACTATATACCACATGCAACCATATAGAGCAAGTGTTCTCATACAGAAGTGAACCTACTTTCATACAAACACGCCACTTTTCATTAGATAGTCAGGTGCTGGATTTTACCCCCACTAAAAAAGACCGAGAATACCAAATATCAAGCTGCCATTAATTTCAGCACTCACTTCAACAGATTGATCATGATTTTCTGGAAAAAAAGCCCATAACACCTGAATCATTTCCAGTGAGGAAGAAGTAGGAATAACAGTAGAACCTTTGTATGTCACTTGTTTCATTTGCAATAGTACACAGTAGGCGCTGGTCCCTTGTAACATTTTTTTTTTTTTTAAGTGTCTTAAACGGTTCCCGGTTTACATGTGACTGTCACGTGACTTTCTAGTCACGTGACCATCCCTTCTCCGGTAAAATGGCCACCTACGATCGGCAAATTGTATGTGAAAATTCCATGTAATTCGAGGCAAAATTAAGGGAGTAATGACTTCTCAAGTAGAGCTACACCCTCTTACAGGCTTGATTCATTTTTTTTCTAGCAGACTAAGGGTTAAGATTATGGTGAATGGATACAATTTCAAGGGGACGTCACAATGTCAAAATTGTTTTGTATGCCTTCTGAAAAGGAATATATTGTAAAAGGAAAAAAAAGCTCCCCGAGCGGCGCAAATTCTTTCCTTTCAGAGTAGACCCATTTTCAGGAAGGCCTTGGCACACCTGAAAGCAAATAGGAAGTAAAAAAGTTATCTCCCTTGAATCAGCTGATGGGAGAGAATGACCGTAGAAAATATTTCATCATCAATCTCCATGAAAGAATGTTGCCAACCCATCGGGGATCAAACCTGTGAACTCCTGATAACCAGTCAGACATGCATCCAACTGAGCCACCGAGGCTTGTAAAAAAGAAAAAAAAAAATGGAGAAAAAGTCCCAAGGGTATTCACATAAAATGAAAATTTGGATGACCCACCAACTCTTTCCCTAATTCACACATTACCATAGTATTCGACTGATCTATAGATCTGTATCATATTCATGACTTAGGGAACAATGACAGAGATTGATCATGGATTCAGATTTAATCATAGCCTGAAATCCAATCAAAGCCAAACCTTTAACCCACAGTATGTTGATGGACACATCTAGCTAAATAAACAGGGAGATTTGAATCACAGCACAGCTCTAAATAAGGTGCTTTTTTCAACTAAATAGTATTAATATTTTATATTTTCCTTATTTCTATCAGAAAACATGTTGTATGTACTCATTACAAGTGCCTCTTTGAGGCTCTTTGAGTATCCACAACATATGTTTTCTAATGAGTACCTTTAACATGTTGTGGAGAAATAAGAAAAATATTTACCTGTTACACCTTTTATTTAGAGCTACACTACAACCTCTTTATAACACTGTTCATTATAACATGTTTGGGATATAATACGGTTCAAAGATGGATCCCAAAAATGTATAGATTATACTGAAAAATGACCATAAATGGGTTTTTTTTGGACATTTTTGTTTGGATATAACACGGTTGTTTAACTAACACAGTTTATGCTATGGACCCCAACAATAGTGTTATGAAGAGGTTGCGGTGTACAAGTTTTATCTCACCCATCACTTCTAAAGGTGCAAAACCTGAGAGACCCGAAGCAATAACAATATTGCTTTTGAATCTCTAGGGTTTCATCATACTTCCAGAAGTGACTGGTCAGATAAGTAAAAAAAAAAAAAAAAAGCTTCAAGCATCTGTGTTTGAATGAAATGGTTAACTGTTTTCTGTGAAAAAAAAATTTAAGATGACTGCTGATAACTAACTTTTTTGCCTAAGTTTACTAGACATAGTGCCAATATCCGCATAAAAATTTTCTTATTTATTCAGGAAAATGTAAGTTGTGGGTACTCATTTGAACTACCTCGCCTGGGAGCTTCCAACAGTATGTTTTCAAGGAGAAACAAGGAAAATATCACCACTTTTAGTGGAAAAAGTGCCTTATCTAGAGCTACATTAACCCTAGTCATGCTGAATAAATTAAGATGGCACGCCCACTTGTAATTTTCAGCCAATCAGATTACTTGATCCAAGTTGTTTATTCAAATTCAAATACTTAATGACAAACAGTGCAGATCCAGATCAGTTGGCTTCTTCAGAAGCCAACTGATCTGGATCTATACTGTTTGCAAAGGCAGGGTATATACAGGTTCAGCAGGACAAGGGTTAATTAGTCTAGACTGGCTCCAGTCTCCAGTGACTAAATATTTTTCTCATTTTCCTGTTTGATAATACACTAACATAAAACCAAAAACTATAATGACTATAAAGGCTGGTCGTGACCAGCCTTTATGGTCTTAACATTACTTTGGTTTTATGTTAGTGGATTATTAAACAGATTATAAGAAAAAAAAATATTTAGTCACTGGAGACAAGAGCCAGTCTATAATTAGTCCAGCATATCCATAACATATGTTTTTATGGAGAACTGGCCCCAGGTTATAAAACTTTTTTCATGCTCAACTCAGCTGAGCCTGAACATTTCTCTGCTAATAAATATGAAAGTGCCAACAATAATTGGCATTTTCATATTTATTAGCAGTGAAATTTTCATGCTCAGCTATGTTTAACAAGAATTATTCAGTAATAATTTGAGATTTATTAGCAGGACAAATTTCATGCTCAGGGGAAATTTCTTCACAAAGTCCTCCTTAACAATTAAGTCACTTCTGTGAAGCATGATCAGAATATGTCTATTTCATGAATACTGGAAATCACATTGTCACCTGGTTTAATGTTTTTTCAAATACTGTGGGTACTCTTAGAAGTTTCTTGTTTTGGTGAATCTAATGAGTACCCACAATATATGTTCCCTTCATACTCATAGCTCCAGATAAGGCACTTTATTTTCAACTGAGAAGTAATGCTATTTTTCTTATTACTATCAAAAACCTTACGTTGTGGGTACTCACATGTTTTCATAGAGAAAAAAAGAAAAATGTTATGTGGATATCCACTCATCTTTGGCAAGTGATCTGTTGGCAAAAATGATCAGGGTCTACACTGTTTGGCACTCATCTGGCATTTTGTTGGCAGATCAACAGGTAGCAAACTGGACTTGTTCAACTACTATGGAAAATGTCCTAAAATTTTGTACACCAAAGTTTCTGACAAAATGGCATATGCAAACTGCAGACCAAGATCAGACTGCTCCTGAAGTCTGATCAGTGACTACACTGTTTGCCATTTCATTGAGTAGCAAAGAAACAACTGCATAAAAAGCAAAATTTAGGCCAAAAAAAAAAGTACAGAATAAAGTGTTCTAAATAGGACATTTACCATAGAAGAAGTATGGTGAGGAGATAGGGTGTCCCAATATTAAGGGTTAATATGGTAACTGGAACAAGTTTCTATGGTCCCCTCCACCCCCACCCCCTCCCAACCACCTGTTCCAATTATCAAGTTTGACAGCTGTTATAAATAACTACACTAACATTAATTAATTTCTGGCAAACATTTGGGAATTTACATCTTCTGAATAAAGTGCCAGGCAAATACTGTATTTTGTTTGTTTGTTTGTGTTGAGGTTTTACAGCCCAGTCAACCCAATGGGGCCATGTCGAGCGCGGTCATTTTACCTAACCACACGTTTACTGGGCAGGCTTAGTCCTCTAATCGGTTAACCAGTATTGTGCACATTCTTTCGCCAGAAAAAATACTGTATTGACCCTAAAAACTGGGACTCCTAATAAACAAGTCCATCTTACTTTGCATTAATGTGTCCGAAAAATGCTGGATGAGTGGTAAAATGTAGACCCTGATCAGATGCTACATTCTGCAGCATTTGATTTGATCTACATGGTTTCGTCATGCCTGTCTGGTCCAATACTTAGGGTTATAAAGGTAAATAGCTTTCTAAGATATATGAAAAACAATAAAGGTCTTACCTTTGAGTCCCTTTGTCATGGTGTACTGACACATTAATTGCCTGCCAACTACATACGAATACAATTTCCAGAGAAAAATAATTCTTTGTTTTTTCCTCTTTTTATAAAAAGAAAAATAGGTAAAAGTAGTATATTCCAATCCAACAAATATCACATGGTTAACGTTTATAACTCTAAAGCTACGAACAGGTCAATGACATATATACCAGTCTGTTCTTTAATGCTAAGCATGCTGGGTAAAACTTTCAGCACACTACATTTAAATTTTTTTTTCTTAATTTTCCCAGAAAATAGGATTTGACATTTCATGCAAATTGTCTCCTCTCAAGACAATTTGCATGAAGTGTCAAATCTTTATTTTTTCGGAAAAAATAAGGCAATATTTCAAAATGCCGTCTGCTGAATTTACCAAGAGCATGCTAAGTGTTAATATTCAATCCAGAAGGAATACAATTTACCGATTTACAGACCAAAAGCAGAATATGGCACAAGTTAATAAGTGGGGTTTCGGTACACAGCCTTCTCCAAGAACACTTCCACATCAAATAAAGCCTATTTCAGTGTCATAGAGCAATATTCCAATAAAACCAATTCAGCTGACTGAATTCTCTGAAGCGCACTGTTATTAACCTTTGCCATGCTGAACTTCAATATTGGCAGACATTCTTACCTTTATCTTGCTGAATTTACCAGAACATGATATATTTAAAATATTTTTTTCCAGGAAACTGACCCTGACATTGCATGTAAATCATCTCCTCAGATGATTCACACAAAATATCAAGCTGTGTTTTCTGAAAGAATTTTTTTATTAATTCATTTGTCATTTAGTAATTTTACCAGGAGAGTGCTATAAGTTAAAATTATTATTTTAGTTTTTTTTTTTTTTGTTTTTTTTATCCTTAATATAGTATAGGGCTTGACAATTCAAACTGACCTACATATACTTGAGAATTAAGTTAACCTGATGGTCACATTGACCCATTGCACCAACTATGATGTTAATCCATTAAATAATCTAAAAGGTATTAAGCAAAACCACTAGAGCATGAAATATAGGTCATGCTGACTTATATTTACTTTGAGGTCAAAGTATGGGTCACACTGTGTCATTATATGTAAATATGACACTTAGGTATCAAATAGTGGGAGATATAAGACAAATCAGTGGGCTATGAAATATAGGGTCACTTAATCCCAAAATATGGTAGTAATACATCAAATTGTCTTCAAGATGCAACATAAAATCACTGGACATTGAAATATAGTGACCTACATTTACTTTTAGGTCAACTGTTGGATCATACTGATTCATAATCCCAAATAATGACGTTCATACATCAAATAACATTCAAGATATAAGGCAAAATTACTGGACCATGAAATATAGGTCAAGGTGACCTACATTTGTTATACTGTCAATTGTGGTGTCACAAAGAACCAATATTCCAAGTATCACGTTAATCCATGAAATAGTCTTCAAGATATAAGGCAAAATCAGTGGCACATGAAAATAAGGTCACAATGACCTTGACCTTATTACACTGAATGCTGATGTGATAAACATGTCTGATGCCCTTCCTTTTTTATTAAGTTGTCTGTATAAACAAACTGCAACATACTATTTTATTGAGGCATTAATCCACGAAATAGTCTTCAAAATATAAGGCAAAATTGTTGGAGCATGAAAATAAGGTCACAATGACCTTAACCTTATTACACTGAATGTTGATGTGATAAACATGTCTGATGCCCATCCTTCTTTATTAAGAACTGGTTTGTATAAAGAACCGGCAATATACTACTTTATTGGGGTGTCCTAGATTTTGACCTCTAGCCCTGCCCAGGGGCATGACCCAGGGGTTCATAGATGTAGAATGGAAGAGAACCCTCCAAGGTACCCCCATACCAAATGAAAAGTTTTTGATCAATGGCTGCAGAGTTATAAGTAATCAAAATACTTCAAAGTAAAACTTGGTTCTAGAAAGGGTTATTGGACAGAATCATGGATGCACAGATGGACAGACACACAGACAGACAGCTGGAAGGACAGATGGAAGGATGGACTGACAAATGGACAAACGGAACTGACGAAAACTATATACCCCTTTGGCATACTTCGTATTTTAGGTCAACTGTTGAATCATACTGATTCATAATCCCAAACTAGAGCTGGTGTTTGTAAAACACTATGCCCCCAACTGCCTGACTCTAACACTGTTTGACTCCAACACTGCTTAGCCATGACGGTAACAACAGTACAAATATATGATTTCAATGTTATTTTATCAAAGGGAAATAACTCTAAAATAGGAGATGATTGGGATAAGAAAAAAATACGGATCAACTATTTTTTCATGAGGAATCAAAACATGAAATTTCAAAACATTAGCATACATGGTTCTAAACTTATGCTATACACAATAAAGCAACGACATTAAATGGCCCAAAATTGCGAAGGGCCATAACTCCAACATTTCATTTAATTGGTTCAAAATTTATTCAGGTGATCTCCTCCTCAATCCCAATCAGTATACCAAATATCATGGCTCTAGCTTAAATACTTTTTGAGATATCTTGCTGAAAAAGTCAAAATGCCTAGAACTACAAAGGGCCATAACTACATCAATTTTTCATGGAATTCCCTAAAAAACAAACCAGGTAATCTCCACATCATCCCCAATCAGCATATAATATTTCAAGACCCTAGCTTCGAGAAATCTTGCTGACAAGGTCAAAATGAGCAGAACTGCAAAGGGCCGTAACTTTATCAATATTTTCATGGAATTCTCTCAAAATATAATCGGGTAATGTACACATCATTCCCACTCACTGTATCGAATTTCAAGAACCCAGCTTAAATACTTTTCAAGATATCTTGCTCACAAGATTTAATTCTGATTTTTTTCAAAGGGGCATAACTTTAAATGAACATGCTAGACAAGAAACAAAATACGGGTCGGCTATTTTTTCATTGGGAACCCAAATATAAAATTTCAAAACCCTAGCGTGCAGGGTTCTTAAGATATGGCATGCACAAAAAAAGCTTGATGAACGGACAAACAGTCGATGGACAAATGAAGGCAAAATAATATGCCCCATCAATTTCATTCGAAACTGGGGGCATAATCAGGTCATCTACTCATCACTACCAATCTATTCATCAAGTTTCAAGGCTCCAGCTTCAATAGTTTTTGAGATATTTTGTTCACAAGGGAAACATGCCCAAATTTACAAAGGGCCATTACTTATGAAATATTTTTCAGAATTTACAAAAAAATTAATCAGGTCATCTACCCATCATTACCAATCAATTCACCAAGTTTCAAGTCTCTAGCTCTAATAGTTTTTGAGATATTTTGCTGACAAGATAAAAATGCCCAAAATAACAAAGGGGCATAACTCAAGAAGTATATTTCAAAATTTCTTCAAAAGTTAATCAGGTTGTCTACTCATCACTACCAGTCTATTCATCAAGTGTCAAGGCTCTAGTTCCAACGGTTTTTGAGATATTTTGCTGACAAGGTAAAATTGCCCAAAATTACAAAGGGCCATAACTCATGAAGTATTTTTCAGAATTTCTTCAAAAATTAATCAGGTCATCTACTCATCACTACAAATCCATTTACTAAGTTTCAAGGCTCTAGCTCTAACAGTTTTTGAGATATTTTGCTGACAAGATAAAAATGCCTAAAATTACAAAGGGGCATAACTCAAGAAGTATATTTCAAAATTTCTTCAAAAGTTTATCAGGTTGTCTACTCATCACTACCAGTCTATTCATCAAGTTTCAAGGCTCTAGCTTCAATAGTTTTTGAGATATTTTGCTGACAAGTTAAAAATGCCCTAAATTACAAAGGGCCATAACTCATGAAGTGTTTTTCAGAATTTCTACAAAAGTTAATCAGGTCATCTACACATCACTACAAATCCATTTACTAAGTATCAAGGCTCAAGCTCTAACAGTTTTTGAGATATTTTGCTGACAAGGTAAAAATGCCCAAAATTACAAAGGGCCATAACTCAAAAGGCATTTTTCAAAATTTCTTCAAAAGTTAATCAGGTTGTCTACTCATCACTACCAGTCTATTCATTAAGTTTCAAGGCTCTAGCTCCAACGGTTTTTGAGATATTTTGCTGACAAGATAAAAATGCCCAAAATTACAAAGGGCCATAACTCATGAAGTATTTTTCAGAATTTCTTCAAAAGTTAATCAGGTCATCTACTCATCACTACAAATCCATTTACTAAGTTTCAAGGCTCTAGCTCTAACAGTTTTTGAGATATTTTGCTGACAAGGTAAAATTGCCCAAAATTACAAAGGGCCATAACTCAAGAAGTATTTTTCAAAATTTCTTCAAAAGTTAATCAGGTTGTCTACTCATCACTACCAGTCTATTCATAAAGTTTCAAGGCTCTAGCTTTAATAGTTTTTGAGATATTTTGCTGACAAGATTGCATCCATATTTTTTCAAAGGGCCATAACTCAGAAAAGGGGCATAATCCTGTCAAGAAAAAAAATACGTGTCAGCTATTTTTTCATGAGGAATCCATATATGAAATTTCAAAACAGTAGTATTTACGGTTTTAAAGTTATGCTATGCATCAAAAAGCGTGACGAATGGACGGAAGGACGGACGAACAACCCAGAAACAATATGCCCCTCCAACTTCTTTGAAGTTGGGGGCATAATAATACATACACCAAATAACATTCAAGATATAAGGCAAAATTACTGGACCACCGAGAAAAAATTACTGGACTTCGTATGCCGGGGGGGGTGGGGGGGGGGGGGTATAAAAAAAAAAATCTAGAAAATAGGGTTTGACAGTCCATTCAAGCTTTCTTGAACAAAGAATTTTTGTTTTGATCAGAAAAAAACAACAAAAAAAACACATAACTGTCATCCTCTAATTTTGAACAGACAGTGTCATATGTTAAAATGTTGATTTTTTTTTTCCTGAAAATAAGGTTTGGCAGTTCATTCCTATCATCATCTTTGGAAACAATATGAATGAAATGCCAAACCCCACATTCTGTGAGAAATCATTACATCCTTATCCCTTAATGCTTAGCACTCTGTGTAAAAGTTTCAGCAGACAACATTTTGAAATAGTTTTCTTATTTTTTTCCAGAAAACAGGTCTGGACATTTCACGCAATTTGAATGAAAGAATAAGAAAACTATTTCAAAAAGTTGTCTGCTGAAATGTTTCATCAATTTGTCGTCTGCTGAATTAGCCCAGAGAGTGTTAATGGTTAAAGTGCCAGATAAAATGTAGCAGACAACATTTTACCATTAATTCTATTTTCAAAGAAAATAAGACTTGATATTTCAAGTGAATTTTCTGCCTAGCAGACAATTCACATGAAATGTCAAGCATTATTGTCTCTGAAAAATAATAATGATAAAAAAAAAAAAATCAGAATATCGTCTGCTGCAGTTGTAATTGGCGCTTTATGGGTTAATTTAATTCTCATCTGCTCACTTTGCCCTAAGACAGCACTCAAAGAAAAGCCATTCCCACCGAGAAAAAGCAGCATGTGCTTGTAGTCACGAGTGTGATCAATCCCAGAATGCAACAACAGAACTAAGCCTATCAATTCCACAGCAGCAGCTGCACTACAAGAGATATCAGGGCCCAGTTGTTCAAAACTAACGATGTCGTTAGTTAACGATTCGTTAAAATTTACATCGAATGATACGTAAATATGCTGAAATTTTTGGTGAAAAAATGTGAGTAGCTTTTGCAGTGCAAAAGCTACTCACATTTTTTCAGCAAAAAATATCAGAATATTGTATATTGAATCCGCTAAAACAGTTAAAGAAATGACCCTTAACAACCTCGTTAAGCTAACGACGCTTTGAACAACTGGGCCCAGTTTTTTAACACTTAACACTCTGAGTAAAATTTTCAGCAGACAACATTTTGAAACATTTTTATTTTTTTTTTTACAGAAAATAGACTTTGACATTTCATGCAAACTGTCTGTAGGAGACAGTTTGCATGAACTGTCAAAGTCAATTTCCTGGGAAAAATAAGAAAAATATTATCGATTTGCCATCTGCTGAATATGGCCTGAGAGTGGTAAAGTTCACCATTAGGATGATATGTTTAAATATCAGCAGCTGACATTTTGAAATGTTAATTCTTAATTCAACTTGAAAACAAGGACTGATATTTTACATGAAATCCTTCTCCTTTTGAGCGATTAGCATGAAATGTCAATCCCCATATTTAAGAAGAAATAATAAGTATTTTCAAAGCTAATCTGCTAATATCATTATCAGTTTAACAAGGGTTAATTGAACAAATAGCAGAAGTTTTGCACCAGACACCAGAATTCTACAACTGAAATTACAATACAGCAAAGCTAACAATAAATTACCAGCAATTGTTAGAACAGAAATTAGAGATCACAGGAAATTCACCTGACGCCATAACTTTTAAATGAACAATGAAAACTGACTTTAAATCATATGCAAACAAAGCACTTCTTTTATCAAAAAAGTATTGATATTTTCTTATTTCTTCCAAAAAAAATATATGGTGTGGGTACTCATTACAAGCACCTTGGCAAGGAGCTTCTAATGAGTACCCACAACATGTGTTTTTGTGGAGAAATAAGAAAACTACGATCTCAATGCTCCTCTTATTTGCAGCTATGTACAAGGAAGTATTTTTGGTGATAATTTAGGATAATTTTGTTAACTTGCACTAAAATATATCTTTGCCCTTTCATCCCAGAGTTTCTTAAGTTGACTCTTCTATTCTTGAATTTGGACGTCCACTGATAAGGGGTTCAGTCTAAAAAATAGGAGGGTTTCAGTCTAAAATCAAAAACAGTGACAAACAGTGTAGATCCTGATCAGATATCTCATTACGAGTCGTCTCATCTGGATATGCAATGTTTGCAAAGGTACCTGTTTGGGTTTGCCGGGATAAAAGGATTAAGAACTTTAATTTTCACAGGAAGCAATTCTGTCAAAACTGTTTTGCCTCTCTTCTGAAAAGGGCCTATTCTAAAAGGGAAGAATTAGCTCCAATGGGGACAAATTCTTTTCCTTTTAGAATAGACCAGTACTTGTTGACTGAAACAAGAGGGCTAAATGGCCCTAAATTGTTCAGCTGAGTTTTCACTGTCTCATTGTTCAAATTGTGTGTGTAGTGGTAATTTAGCTACAAGGCAGTAACTGACATGTGACTTCTTGAATCAGGGAAAGCAGACAGAATAATTGTAGATCGATATTCAAGGCTCTTGATAAGGTTTTGGTACAAAGACCAAAGAGATTAAAAGCCCATTTGTATTTCTTAACTCTTAAACACGCCTGGTAAACTATCACAGGTACCTCCGCGGAGGTATTGATTAAATGGTTGTGACAGATATCCGGAGCTACCTGTGATGGTCAAAAACGAGACATAAAAGGTAGGTGTTCGTCTTTTTTGAAAAAATACACAATAACTAGAGCTGGTGTTTGTAAAACACTATGCCCCCAACTGCCTGACTCTAACACTGTTTGACTCCAACACTGCTTAGCCATGACGGTAACAACAGTACAAATATATGATTTCAATGTTATTTTATCAAAGGGAAATAACTCTAAAATAGGAGATGATTGGGATAAGAAAAAAATACGGATCACCTATTTTTTCATGAGGAATCAAAACATGAAATTTCAAAACATTAGCATACATGGTTCTAAACTTATGCTATACCGGTACACAATAAAGCAACGACATTAAATGGCCCGAAATTGCGAAGGGCCATAACTCCAACACTTCATTTAATTGGTTCAAAATTTATTCAGGTGATCTCCTCCTCAATCCCAATCAGTATACCAAATATCATGGCTCTAGCTTAAATACTTTTTGAGATATCTTGCTGAAAAAGTCAAAATGCCTAGAACTACAAAGGGCCATAACTACATCAATTTTTCATGGAATTCCCTAAAAAACAAACCAGGTAATCTCCACATCATCCCCAATCAGCATATAATATTTCAAGACCCTAGCTTAAGTGCTTTTCGAGAAATCTTGCTGACAAGGTCAAAATGAGCAGAACTGCAAAGGGCCGTAACTTTATCAATATTTTCATGGAATTCTCTCAAAATATAATCGGGTAATGTACACATCATTCCCACTCACTGTATCGAATTTCAAGAACCCAGCTTAAATACTTTTCAAGATATCTTGCTCACAAGATTTAATTCTGATTTTTTTCAAAGGGGCATAACTTTAAATGAACATGCTAGACAAGAAACAAAATACGGGTTGGCTATTTTTTCATTGGGAACCCAAATATAAAATTTCAAAACCCTAGCGTGCAGGGTTCTTAAGATATGGCATGCACAAAAAAAGCTTGATGAACGGACAAACAGTCGATGGACAAATGAAGGCAAAATAATATGCCCCATCAATTTCATTCGAAACTGGGGGCATAATCAGGTCATCTACTCATCGCTACCAATCTATTCATCAAGTTTCAAGGCTCCAGCTTCAATAGTTTTTGAGATATTTTGTTCACAAGGGAAACATGCCCAAATTTACAAAGGGCCATTACTTATGAAATATTTTTCAGAATTTACAAAAAAATTAATCAGGTCATCTACCCATCATTACCAATCAATTCACCAAGTTTCAAGTCTCTAGCTCTAATAGTTTTTGAGATATTTTGCTGACAAGATAAAAATGCCCAAAATAACAAAGGGGCATAACTCAAGAAGTATATTTCAAAATTTCTTCAAAAGTTAATCAGGTTGTCTACTCATCACTACCAGTCTATTCATCAAGTGTCAAGGCTCTAGTTCCAACGGTTTTTGAGATATTTTGCTGACAAGGTAAAATTGCCCTAAATTACAAAGGGCCATAACTCATGAAGTGTTTTTCAGAATTTCTTCAAAAGTTAATCAGGTCATCTACACATCACTACAAATCCATTTACTAAGTTTCAAGGCTCAAGCTCTAACAGTTTTTGAGATATTTTGCTGACAAGGTAAAAATGCCCAAAATTACAAAGGGCCATAACTCAAAAGGCATTTTTCAAAATTTCTTCAAAAGTTAATCAGGTTGTCTACTCATCACTACCAGTCTATTCATGAAGTTTCAAGGCTCTAGCTCCAACGGTTTTTGAGATATTTTGCTGACAAGATGAAAATGCCCAAAATTACAAAGGGCCATAACTCATGAAGTATTTTTCAGAATTTCTTCAAAAGTTAATCAGGTCATCTACTCATCACTACAAATCCATTTACTAAGTTTCAAGGCTCTAGCTCTAACAATTTTTGAGATATTTTGCTGACAAGGTAAAATTGCCCAAAATTACAAAGGGCCATAACTCAAGAAGTATTTTTCAAAATTTCTTCAAAAGTTAATCAGGTTGTCTACTCATCACTACCAGTCTATTCATCAAGTTTCTAGGCTCTAGCTTTAATAGTTTTTGAGATATTTTGCTGACAAGATTGCATCCATATTTTTTCAAAGGGCCATAACTCAGAAAAGGGGCATAATCCTGTCAAGAAAAAAAATACGTGTCAGCTATTTTTTCATGAGGAATCCATATATGAAATTTCAAAACAGTAGCATTCACGGTTTTAAAGTTATGCTATGCATCAAAAAGCGTGACGAACGGACGGACGGACAGACGGACGGACGGACGGACGAACAACCCAGAAGCAATATGCCCCTCCAACTTCTTTGAAGTTGGGGGCATAACCAGAGAGTTTACTGAAAATCAAAGAGTGCTATTCGACCCTTATAGGCATAAAGTTTTGTCACACGTAATATCCCCAAGAACTTTTCATATTTACCAAAGATACGACCTTTGAAGTGGCTTCGAAGTCAGCCTGAAGTACTCGAAACAGAAAAAGATTGATTGATTTTGGTTCTAAATGCAGGTATCTTGCATAGGAATATGTTTATCTCGGTACACTGATGTAAAGTAAACCCGCTTGCCTGAATACAGATATGGATAAACTCCAAATAAGGCTGGATTCTTCAAAAAAACGCTGGAGGTGCCTGTGACATCGTGGAGGTGCCTTTGATGTAAAGAAATATAGTGAAAATCTGAAGAGTTATTGCAGCTGCAAATATTGATATAATTCTTCTCTAGATTACTGCCTGGAAAGAATCATTCATTCTGCGTCGCAATAAGCTATCATAATGTGTATGTCATGAATTTCCATGTTAAAGTTATAAAACATAATCTCAAAGAATTATTGGCGCTTTTGAGTTAGATTGTCATAGAATGCTCACTGAAGTAAGACTTTTTTTCTTGAATGCTGATGACTGTAATCGGGAGGTGCTGCCTGTTTGTCATTCCAACTCGTAGAAAATTGTCTTTGCTCAATATATCACACGCCATGCCAGCTACACACATGGTGTACCAAAAGTACACAAAATGCCGATGCCTGTCACCGTAAATTATGATGCAGTTTGAGCATTACCGGAACACCTAAAATAATCTACTTTGTTGACCCTTGACACCAGTTATTTTTGATCTAAGAAACAGTAAGGGTAACAGAGAAATAAATTAAATGGGGTCTTACAATTTATATTTTTTATTTAGGACTGAACTTTGGGATTACCTCTCTTCAATGAGAGAAAATTCTGTGTATCACAATAGTAGCAGACACTCTTATTTCTTTTTCCTTTGTAAAATGTTGACATTTCACATGAGTAGTTTGGCGTAGAATAGTTAGAGTGTGTCAATATTTGGATGACTGACTGTTCAGATAGTTTAGGCTACAAGCAACTGGTTCACATAGAGTGACCATTTAGTCACACAATATATTATTGTATCAATTAAATTTCAATTTTTATCGAGTTGTAGATCCTCTTCCTACCAATGCTCTAATCTAAACAGATAATCACATTAAATATTACATTTCTACCTTTTTTATGTAATTTATTAAATGGTTATTATTATCTTTTCTCTCTGATGTTCAAGACTTAGTATTAAACTTGGAATTAAATCTCATAATAGTTGAGCCTCTGTATTACTATTCAAGGGGAATAACTAGGAAAATTCTGCATCGGTCAGAAAACGGAGAAAGTGAATTCAGGACAAGAAAACTTCAACAAACAACATCGCCATCTCTCTCTCTCTCTCTCTCTCTCTTTTGATCATTTAACTAACTGTTTGCAATATTATTGCATAATTAATTGGAATGGATTATCTAATTGTAAAGATGAATTGGTTAAACAACAATAGTGATCTAGCTTAATTTCACGGTGACTGAACACACCACACTTCAAACAGCCGAAAAATAACGGTCTCTATTCACAAACTTTGAACAATCATTCGGCCCTCCAACACATTGACTTTTCAGACGTGGGAAACACGTAACCAAATGACTAGGTGCACAGAGTTTGTTACTATTTTTAGCTCCGCTTCAGGTAGGATGTTTTAGAATATCTCGATTTATACCTGATGAATTGTTTTCAAATAAAGCACAGATTTCGCGGAAAATCAAGCTCTTTCTCGTGGTGTCAGTGCTATTCTGCAATCTGGTCTGATTCTCGAGAACATTCGGAGAATGTTTTTCGTCAAAATTCATGTACATTGTTCCGGTGACCCAGATTGACAGCAAAAACATTCTTCGAATGTTCTCGAGAATTAGACCAGATCGCAGAATAGTGCTTACACCACCAGAAAGAACTTGACTTTCCGCGTACTCTGTGCTTTATTTGAACAAATTCCATTTGGTATGAGAAGAGATATTCTAAAAAATACTACTTGAAGCGGAGGCTAAAAATAGTAATATTTCTTCTTCGTGTCGTTTACGCTCCGACGCAATAGGCTGCTTACACCGTGAATAAATAAAACGAGTGTTCAACAAACCTATTACCTAGTTAAGAATGAACAATATTATTTATGTTGCCAATATTTCTACCAAGCTAAAGGCATAGTTCCTGTTTATTTATTATATAAAATTAAACCATGTAATTTTACATCCCTTTTGCACATAATACAAGGCACATGATAATTCTGTATATTATGGACACAGTGGAGAGAAGTAAACTTGAACATCCCTTGTTCGCTTAGCGTTTGGGCCACTTATATCAAAACATTTAGTTACACTGTACAGAATTAAAAGCTTGTCTATAATCATTTATTTCATTGCAACTATTTTATTGGTATTATTTAAATTATGGGTATTTTTGTCCACTGTTTAACATCTGCATTGCCATACTGTACAACTTTAAATAGATAAATGTCATAATTAAGTGATTGTTCAGTCACGAATATATTCGTCAAACATCGGTAAATTCTATACTTACCCCTACTTATTTACAGAAGTTTACACATTTTTAACCAATCACAAATTACTGTTTATTCATTCGAGACTAATACCAATAAGTATGTCAAAAGCCAGCTTATACAGCTACGCCGAAAAACTTTAAAAGTCTTCTTGTCAGAAACCTTGGGCCGATTTCAATATAACTTTGCACAATTGTTCCACTGGTGACACTCTAGCAAGATTGTTCAAGCCATCATGACTAATAAAAAAACATGGCCGCCAGGTTTTGGGGGTAATCAAAGGAACATTTCTGCCAAATTATATTCAAATCAGTCCAGTGGTTTCTGACAAGAAGATTTTTAAAGTTTTCTTTACAGATAAATAGGGGAAAATAAGCCCCCAACCCTGATGGCCATGTTTTCTGACAAATCAATATGGCTTGAACAATCTTGGTAAAGGGTCAACAAAGGAACACTTCTGCCAAATTATATTGAAATCGGTCCAGCAGTTTCTGATAAGAAGATTTTAAAGTTTTCTATATATAGGGAAAATAAGCCCCACCCCCTGGCAGCCATGTTTTTTGACGAATCATGACGGCTTGAACAATCTTGGTATAGGGTTACCAAAGGAACATTACTTTTCTGTTAAATTACGGTAAATGTCCTAAAAATCAACCAAAGTTTCTGATAAAATGACATATGCAAACAGTGCAGACCCAGATCAGACTGCTCCTGAAGGATCAGTTTGATCAAGGTCTACACTGTTTGCCATTCCACTAAGTATTTTAAGAAACAAGTGCATAAGAAGCATAATTTAGGCCAGAATAGTAGAGAATAAAGTGTTCGAAATTTTAGGACATTTACCGTATATTGAGAATTGGTCCATTGCTTTCTGACCTGAAGATTTTTAAAGTTTCTATATAGATATATAGGGGAAAATAAGCCCCGCCCCTGACGGCCATCTTTTTTGACTAATCATGATGGCTTGAACAATCTTGGAAGCGGGTCACCAAAGGTACATTTCTGCCAAATTATATTGCAATCAGTCCAGTGGTTTCTGACAGGAGTTTAATTTTTTTCTCTCTTTTGGTTGCCATGGCAACCAGAATCCTGCAAGGATTCCAAATCTTTGAACAACTTTAAGTCAGAACCACCTAAGGATCATTCCTGTGAAATTTGATTGAATTGGCTCAGTGGTTTAGGAGAAGATATGTTAACCCTTGTCCTGCTGAACCCAGATATAACCTGCCTTTGCAAACAGTGTAGATCCAGATCAGTTGGCTTCTGAATCAAGTAATCTGATTGGCTGTAAATTGGAAGTGGGTGTGGCATCTTAATTTATTCAGCACGACAAGGGTTAAATGGTTACAGATGAGGGACAAAGACAGACAGATGAAGGACAACTGGCCTATTAAAATAGCTGACCTTGAGAAAGCTAAAAGGTGCCTAATCTGGAACTATGATACAGCAAATATTAGCCAAACAGTGAAGATCTAATATGTCTGTTTCATATATAAGATAAAGTGACAGTTAGGATATTTTTCATCTTGTGCTTACTTGAGGAAATTCCAGCTACTATTCTCAATTAACCCTTAAAGCGCCAAGCAAAATTTGCAGCATTCAAATTTTTTATTTTTTTTTTTATTTTTCAGAGAAAGCAAGTCTTGACATTTCATGAGAATTGTCTGCCAAAGAGACAATTCACATGAAATGTCAATACTTGTTTTCTCTGAAAAATAAAAAAAAAATAAAAAAATTGTCATCGCTGCAGTTGTGATTGGCACTTTAAGGGTTAAGCTATACTTTGCTGGAAAAATAAGAAAATTATTTTCTCAGTACTCCTTGTGAAATGTGCCAGCTCAGATCATCTCAATATTTTTTGTTTGCATCTAGGAAAATGCTGGTGTAGCCCAAGAAATCTTCAATTTGTTTGAGAAAGAAATCAATTTTCTAACCTAATTCTAGGATAAAGCTTATCAACTCTGATGCAGAATACAATTTGTTTCATTCTAAGAACAATAATCTGTTCTGGCATGACATGAAAATTAAATGAGACCAATTAAACCAAGAAATATCTGTAAAAAACTGATACACCAGGTAGGAATGAAAGTATATTTACATACTTATAACAATGAGAAAAGGGAACGGGACAGATTCATAAATAAAAAAAAAAATCCTGGGTTTTGAACCCTCAACCTTCTGCATGGTAGGTGAACCCTCTCCCGAATGAGCTCTGGGGGCTGTTTCAAAGCCGCACGAAAACTAATTATTTATTGCTAAGCAGCTACAGTTTTCTACAGCTAAAAATAAACATAATAATGTGCGTATGGAAGGACAAAGAGTACAGTATCGTTCGAAAAGAATTATAAGTATTCTGTTTTTATTTTTTAGTATTTTCCTGTTTAGGTTTGTCTTAACCTCAGTTTTACCGTGACCTTGAAAACACTTTTCAAAGCATAATGTACAATGACTGAGACGGCCTGCCCTTTTACGGTAATAACAGAAAAGGTCCTTGAGCAGATTTTTTTTTTGATTGTATGGCATATTCATGATTTCATACAGCTGCTCAAGATGATTAGCTTAAACGACTACAAAAGAAATACTTTATCACCATATAGTTCCAGATAAGAGGTAGTATCCACTCAATATTTTTCTTATTTCTCGATAAAAACATTTGTTGTGTGTACTCACTAGAAGCGTCTCAGCAAAGCGCTTCGAATGAGTGCCACAACATATGCTTTTGTGGAGAAATAAGAAAAAAATAGGGACTTTTCAGATGAAAAAATCGCTTTATCTGGAGCTATGAATCACTTACAAGCTCAGTACCATAATGATCTCACCCTGTATTGTCAGACCTAGTTATTACTTTTACACTTGTGACTGTCCTTAGCTCTAAATATGACTCATAGCATCCAGACAAATATTTTTTTCTTATTTCCCTATTATATGAAAACATATGCTGTGAAATGCCAAGAAAGGAACTCTTATTATTCTTCCCACATCCAGGACATATTTCAAATTGATAGTCAGTTTGATGAAAATAATTATTATGATGGATATTATCATCCTTCTAATAATAACACTACAGAAAATGAAACAAGTAACATTCCTTCAAGTTATAGTGAAAATGACAATTGTTTCACAAATCCAATTGATAATAAAATTAAACAGAGCCAGAAATTACTTAAATTTGCATCTTTGAATGTTTGTGGCTTAAAACGCAAAGTACAGTACCCAGAATTTGGTGAATTAGTAAATAAATATGATTTGTTTTGTGTTTGTGAGACAAAACTTGACAGATATGACTGCATAGATCTGCCAGGATATTTCCTTTTTTCCAAGTGCAGAAAGCAGAAATACATCCGTAAAAGTGGTGGAACTGGAGTTTTTGTAAAACAATCATTGTCAGGTCATTGCTCTGTTGTCCAAACTGATTCAGATTACATCTTATGGGTGAGCATTAGCAAACATGTCTTTAAAACTGATGAGGCTATTTATATTGGGGCTGTATATATCCCACCACATGACTCTAAGTTTCATAGTCAGGAGGAGCTAGATCAGTTTAATACTGAAATTACTAACATGTGTATTTCAAATAAATATGTTTTGTTAATGGGAGATTTTAATGCCAGGACCTTCAATAAATCCGATTTTCTTGAACAAGATGAATTTTTTAACAATCATTTTAATTATGAAGAAAATATGACTGAATTTTTTAATGTGTCTTCATTACTTAATAATTGCAAATTATCAGAGACGCGTACATCTAAAGATAAAATGGTAAATAATGAAGGCAATTTGCTTCTTGACATCTGCAAATCAAACAATTTACTTATTCTTAATGGTAGATGTGGCTCAGACAAAAATATTGGTGCAATGACCTTTCGCAAACAGTCAGTTATTGATTATTCTATTGTCTCTCACCAGGCATTGCACTTTGTCAAAATGTTCACTGTATCAGAACTTGATGCTTTATTTTCTGACGGACATGCACTAATTAGCACAACTTTACAATTACAGCAAACTTCAGCAATAGAAAATAAAACACCAAAACAGGTCATAGAAAAAAGACCAAAACTACCAGAAAATAGGAAATTTGCTTTTGTTGAAAATCTAAATAGATCCAAAATTCAGGAACTAAGCTCATTAATAAATGAAACAAGTGTAAACCAAGCCTTAGTATGCAAGGCTAAAATTAATAGTATGTCTTCAGTTTTCAGAAATATTCAGTGAGTCTGCAAAACTGGGCATTAATGATAACCCTAAAGGAGATTGCACGATGGGCAAAAAAGTTTGGTTTGGCACCCAGTGTGAAAATGCACGCAAACAGTATCATTCCGCAAAGTCTAAACATTCAAGAAATCCAACACAGTGTTCAAAGTCTAATCTTGTACAAGCAAGCAAGTATTATAAGAAGAAAATGAATTACTACATAAATAAACACAACAAAGCTACCAAAACTAAATTAAGAAATTTAAAAAGTAAAAATCCAAAAGAATACTGGAAAATCATAAATAGTATTTACAATAATAAAGTGGACAGCAACATTGAACTTGGTTCTCTTTATTCTTTTTTCAAGGACCTTAATGCAAAACCTGATTTCGAAAGCCACCAGACAATTGATAATATGAGTATTGAGGATGATGATGAAGTCCTGAACTCACCAATTACTGACTGTGAAATCTTGAAATGCATTAAATCTCTTAAATATAATAAAGCTTGTTCTAATGACCAAATAATTAATTAATATATAAAGAGTACTTGATTGATTGATTGTGTTGGGGTTTAACGACACGTCAACCCTTGAGGGTCATTTTGTGTCGTCTCCCAGAGAAAGGGAGAAAAGAGATAGAAGAGAGTAGAGGAGATGAAAGAGAGGGATAGGGAAGAAAGAGGAACAGGAATGAAAGTGAAGAAACAGAAGAAATAAAAACATTCCCCTTCTACCCTTACCCACTACAAGGATAGCAGGCCTTGCCCAACTGTAAGCCAATATCAGTTGGACGCCCCAGTGATGTAAGATACACAGCACCTTCGCACCACCCGACCACCCCCATATAAAGAGTACATCTGAGATCATGCTCCCATTATATAATTCATTTTTTAATTTAATTCTCGAAACAGGTATATTGCCTGATTCTTGGCTTGAAGGAATCATAAAACCCATATACAAGAATAAAGGTGACCCTCTCCAGCCTCAGAATTACCGGCCTATAACAATATTAAGCTGTTTTGGTAAACTCTTTACAGCTGTGCTTAATTCAAGATTAAATAAATTTCTGAATTGTCATGATATTATAGAAGAAAACCAGGCAGGCTTCAGAGCTGGCTACTCAACCACTGACCATATTTTTGTTCTTCATGCTCTCACTGAAATTCTGAAATCTAAAAAATTAAAATTGTTCTGTTCCTTCATTGACTTCAGTAAAGCATTTGATTCTGTTTGGCGAGTGGGACTGTGGTCAAAATTACTTAAAAATGACATTAATGGAAAGTTTTTTTGTATTATTTATAACTTGAACCAAGGAATAAAGTCTTGTATCTCTTTTAATGGTAATCAGTCTAACTCTTTCCAAAGTTTTAGAGGGGTTCGGCAAGGGGAAAACTTGTCACCTGTTTTGTTTGCACTGTTCTTGAATGACTTAGAGTTTTTTCTTTCAACCAGAAATTGTTCTGGTATTGATCTTGAGTTTACTTCTGATGATGTAAATATGTACATTCAACTTTTTGTCTTGTTATATGCTGATGATACAGTGATATTTGGTACAGATGAAACAGAGTTCCAGAACAATTTAAACGCCTTTTATGAATATTCTAACATGTGGAGGTTAGATATTAATTATGACAAAACAAAAATATTGATCTTTGGTACACGTAATGATGACCGTTTCGATTTCAAAATGGGTGAGAATAAAATACAAATTTGTAAAGAGTTTAAATATCTAGGGACAGTTTTTACTAAGAGCAGGAATTTTAACAAAGCCAAAAAACATAATTATGATCAAGCAAAGAAGGCAATGCATCTTTTATACAAAAGAATACGTAATTTGAAGTTACCTGTTGATTTACAGCTATTATTGTTTGACCAGACGATACTCCCTATAGCCCTTTATGCTTGTGAAGTATCGGGGTTTGAGAACATCCAACTCATTGAGAAACTTCAAAATAAATTTTTAAGACATATCACAAATTCTAAGAAAAGTACACCAGTATATATGTTGTATGCAGAACTTGGGCATAAACCTATTAATATCAGTATAAAAAATAGAATGATAGGATACTGGCTTAATATTATCAACAGTAAAGACTGTAAATTATCAAAACTGTTGTATAACGTACTTTTACATGAATATAATGCAGGAATCTTTCAGCATAAATGGATTCACTGTTTAAAAGAAATACTCATTTCAGTTGGACGTATAGATCTCTTCAATAAAGTTAATGTTGAAAATACACAAGAATTCCGCGGAAGGCGTCATCGCACCTGCTGGCGCAAAAGTCACAGGAGCCTCAATCAGAATGTGGTTATTAAATAAGTTTATTTCATTCTTAGCAGGGCTTACTTGGAAAACTGGGTTGAAAAAAATGTAGACAAAGTGCCTAGTGGGGCACATATATTCCAGGCCAGTCCCATTCCCTCTAATGGCTGTATCTTCAGCACTGACTTTTCGTATCATACAGCCCAATGATAATGGAACATTGACGTAAAATGTGTAAAAGTCACTGGAGCATGAAATATAGGTCACGGTCACGGGTCAAGGTACCTGCTAATTCAGTACATCAAGAAGAAGCACAATGCAAGGTATGGTGGTTGTAGGCCTTATAGTTGAGGAGTTATCAAACATCAACGTAAAATGTGTCAAATATAGGTCAAGGTCACTGGGTCAAGGTACCTGCCAAGCCAGGGCAATGAGGTGAAGCACTATGCAAGGTTTAGTGGTTGTAGGTCTTATATTTGAGGAGATACCAAACATCAATATAAAATGTGTCAAAGTCACTGGAGTGCACAATATAGGTCAGGGTCACCAGGTCAAGGTACCTGTCGAGTCAGTACATCGAGAAGAAGTGCTATATAAGGTTTGGTTGTTGAAGGCCTTACAGTTGAGGACATATGGAAGGGTGACCTAAAAGGTGTAAAAGTCAATGGAGCGTGAAATATAGGTCAAGGTCACCCAATCAAGGTACCTGCAGAGTCCGTACATTGAGGAGAAGCACTATGCAAGGTTTGATGGTTGTAGGCCTTATAGTTGAGGAGATATTGAACGTTGACGTAAAATGTGTAAAAGGCACTGGAGCTCAAAATATAGGTCAAGGTCACCGGGTCAAGATACCTGCCAAGTCAGTACATATAGGAGAAGCACTATGCAAGGTTTGGTGGCTAGAGGTCTTACACTTGAGGAGATCTGGAACGTTGATGTAAATTATGTCAAAGTCACTGCAGCCAAAATATAGGTCAAGGTCACCAGGTCAAGGTATCTGCTAAGTCAGTACATTGAGGAGAAGCACTTTGCAAGGTTTGATGGTTGTAGGCCTTATAGTTGAGGAGATATCGAACGTCGACGCAAAATATGTCAAAGTCACTGGAGCGCAAATATAGGTCAAGGTCACCGGGTCAAGGTACCTGCCAAGTCTGTACATCTAGAAGAAGCACTATGCAAGGTTTGGTAGTTGTACGCCTTATAGTTGAGAAGATCTGGAACGTCAACGTAAATTGTGTCAAAGTCAATGGAGCGCAAAATATAGGTCAAGGTCACTGGGTCAACATATCTGCCAAGTCAGGAGGTCAGGGAGATGTGTCATGCAAGGAATGATGGTTGTTGTAGAATTGTAGTTGATTAGAATACTAACTTTTGACGTAAATGTAGAACTTCGACATAACAGAACTGTTAAGAGACAGATGGACGGACGAATGGACAGACCAATGGAAAAGCGGGCACCTATGTCGCAAAGTCAGGAGGTCAGGGAGGTATTTCATACAAGGTTTGATGGTTGTTTAGTCTTGTAGTTGATTAGAATACTAACTTTGACATAACTGTCGAACTTCGACATAACAGAACTGTTAAGAGACGGACAGACAGACAGACGAACAGACAGACGAATGGAAAAGTGGGCACCTGTGTCGCAAAGTCGGGAGGTCAGGGAGATGTTTCATGCAAGGTTTGATGGTTGTTTAGTCTTGTAGTTGATTAAAATACTAACTTTGACATAAATGTCGAACTTCGACATAAATGTTGACAGACGGACGGACAAATGGACAGACATACGGAAAAGGGGACGCCTATGTTGCAAAGTCAGGAGGTCAGGGAGATGTTTCATGCAAGGTTTGATGGTTGTTTAGTCTTGTAATTGATTAGAATACTAACTTTGACATAAATGTCGAACGTCGACATAAATGTTGACAGACGGACGGACGGACGGACTGACGGACGGACGGATGGACGGACAGACGGACAGAAAATCGGACGCCTATATCGCACCCTGCTACAAGCAGGTGCGATAAAAATCATTGAAAGTACAAATTTCCAGAGCCCTGGTTGATTTACATATACAGGAATGGTTTTCTAAAATTGAATTGTCTTCTAAAGGAAAAAATTATTTATTTAAGCAGGAACTAAATTTTGAAAATTACTTAATAAATCTAAGCAAGAAACATTATAGTTCACTACTGAAATTTAGACTAAGTAATCACAGGCTTCCTGTTGAAACAGGCCGTTGGGAAAACATCCCATAAGATGAAAGGAAATGTAACTTATGCCCAAAAAACGATATTGGGGATGAATTTCATTACCTTTCTGCATGTGATTACTTTCATTCAGATCGGAAACAGTTTTTAAAATCTTACTTCTACAAGAGACTAAATGTCATGAAGTTTAAAGAGCTCTTTTCTACCAAAGATACTCAAACACTTATCAATTTGGCTAAGTTTGTTGACATTATTATGAAGAAGTTTCCAGTGATGAATTAGGTTATATATATGTATATAATTTAGTAAGGGGTGAAGTGAGCCAGTTTGCATGTGGTAATGGTTTGATTCCTCTAACAGTTTCTTATTTGTTCATGGCAGCCAATTAACCTCCTGGTGAATGAGTGTGAAGCTGGTAGAGGTGATTGGATATTGTTTGTGTGTGAATTGTTTTTTTTTTTCCCTACTTACTTATTGTGTGTATGTGTACGCGTGTGCCTGCACACATGTATATGTGTGTATGTGCATGTGTGTATGTGTAGACAGTATGTGATGTATACAATGTGTATTTGTAAACTTTGTTACTTGCTTTGGTCATTATGTAGTTTTTTGTGTTTTTTTCCTTCTCTTACGCTTCCTGCGTGTGGCCTGAGAAGTAGTTAGATTAATAAAGTTCTGTTCTGTTCTGCTGTGGGTTACCAGACATAGCAATGTTTTTATAGAATTATGACTTAAGGGAAAGGCCACCCCTTACGGAAAAAATTACCCCTTAGCCTAAGGGTGGCCTTTCCCGTAAGTCATAATTGTAGACATAGCAATGTTTTTTATATGGGAAAGGCTACCCCTTACACACCAATTACCCCTTTAATAGCCTAAGGGGTGGCCTTGCCTGTAAGTCATAATTATATTAAAATATTTCTATGTCTAGCTTTGCATAGTCTGGTAATAATGTGCTAATCTGAAACAATGTATTATCTTAAGTTTATGGCTCTGACAAACTTGAACATCCTTGACTTACTAAAAACTCAAACAAATGCATGCCAATCATCATCAAAAGAGAAATTGTTGACACTCTTCATCCAGGACAAACCGCAAAAAAAAAAATGAATGCTGGTCTTTCTATGCTCATATCTGCTTTATTTGGATTGGAAATGAAAGTTTTTGGGAATAGCATTGCCTGATTTTCAAAATTCTATCTGCAAAAGTGATAAAGAATTAAAAAAGCGAGAATAATTACCTGTTAGTTCACAGTTTTATTTTCGTAAGTCATGGTTGGTAGTTCTCGTAAGGATTTTCTTTGCATAACTTTTGATTATGCAGCTTTATGTGACTACCAGCTGTTACATTCTGTTGCTCAACATGTGCAACCAAGAGAGCCAATAGTTCATATGCTGGTATATCCGATTTCGGTCATATATTCCTCTTAACCCTTGTCCTGCTGAATAAATTAAGATGCCATGCCCTTTTCAAATTTTCAGCCAATCAGATTAATTGATCCACATCGTTGATGTAAATTCACATACTTACTGGCAAACAGTGTAGATCCAGATCAGTTGGCTTCAGAAGCCAACTGATCTGGATCTACACTGTTTGTAAAGGCAGTATATATCTGAGTTCAGCAGGACAAGGGTTAATGCTTCCTATTTACATGACGCTTCAGCGAATATTGGCTGACAATTCATCACCATAAATATTGCATAAATATTTAAGGGTATTTGTGTGCATCAGTTCAACCCTTGTCATGCTGAATAAATTAAGATGCCATGCCCACTTTTAATTTTCAGCCAATCAGATTACTTGATCCAGATTGTTGATATAAATTCACATACTTAATGGCAAAACAGTGGAGATCTAGATCAGATGGCTTCTTCAGAAGCCAAATGATCTGGATCTACACTGTTTGCAAAGGCAGGGTATATCCGGGTTCAGCAGGACTAGGGTTAATATGAGCTTTTAGGTATCTTTTAACTCTGAATTGTTTTCTACACTGCTGATAATCAAAATTTTTTTTTTTTTTTTTGTTTTGGGACTGTGGGCTTCCCTGAACATATGATTAATGTTGTTTCAAATTGGCATATATCAATTTATTCTTGGATAAAAAAATGTCTTTTTTGATAAATACGGAACCTTTTAAAGTTATTCAGCCAAAATGTGTAAAGTAGGAGGTCTCATAATTCACTCCATAAATGTAGATATCCATGGGCCCCGAAATAGCATTCCCCGATTTTCAAATTTTTTCCTCAAAAAATTTATATAGCTCATAAAAGACAGAATGTGCAAAATTTGTTTTCCCTTTTGAGTCATCAAATTTCAAACCGGATGTTGATCTAATTGTTTTGCTTATTGAACCAATGATTATGCAATCGATCATTTGGTAGGCAAGTCATAATGTATATTTTTTTATGGAAAACTAGACCTATCATTAAAGGTGATAAAAACCACCCCTTCCTGCAAGCTACTTTTACACAACAAAATGGACTATGTGCCCTTTCAGCTCTGTAGACTAAAATAGATACTTACATAAACAGTGTAGATCCAGATGAGACAGCTCATAAGAACTGTCAAAAGAACTGTCTCAGGAGGATCTACACTGTAGACAAAAATAGATACATAAACAGTGTAGATCCAGATGAGACAGCTCATGTTTGCCATTCTGTTTTTGATTTTTGACTGACATCCTTATTTGCAACAGTGCCAATTCAAAGATAGATGCATTCACTTTAGAAACTCAGGGGTGAAAGCTAGGTTTTAAACTCAAAACAAATTTTCTGTCACACACTGCCTCTCATCTGGCCAAAAATAAAATTTTGTTTGTTTGCAATTGCCTACCTACCCACCAAAATCCTCCCTACCCAAAATATTTTTGACCATTTGGGACAGCATTTTTTTTTTCTACATAGCAAATTTACTATGATCACCCTAAATAGTAGGACCAATGGGCCTGAGCAAAAGGTGCAGACCCAGATGATCTGGGTCTACACTATTTGCCTTTACACCTGCACATTTTGGGTACACCATCTGTGGGGAAAAATAGGTCTGTTCAAATTGTATGATGTTTCTGATTCAGTAGTATGGGTACTTATTTACTGTAACAGTGTGCAACATTTTATCTAGAATTTTGTAGTATTTGGGCTATTTTTACATTTTGCAGAAAAAAAAAGGCTGACCTGCCTACCCTAAGAAAAATTCATGGGTCAGCAACTGCAAACAAAGTATTTTTTATGCCAGGCCTCATCATGATCATTTCTGTGAAATAAGTAGTTTGCATCACAAATTTGGACAGGCAGATTAAAGCACCAAGAGCTGATAACCCTGCATGGAAAAATGTAAAGGCTTAGCACTCTGAGTAAAATTTTCAGCAAATAATGGAGACAATTTGGATGAAATGTCAAATCCTGTCTTCTGGGAAAAAATAAGAAAAAATATCGTCATTTTGCCTTCTGCTGAATTTGCCCAGAGAGTGATAAAGATTAATGTGACACATACACTGCTACTCATTTAGCTGATTATTTCTGTGGTTTCATTAAAATCTAACAAAATATGAAATAGTTTTGGTCACAAACAAGGGATATTTGGATTTAAGAGCCAAAAGCAGATAACATAGATGCAAAAAATTAAGTCACACCATGCTGATCATTTCTGTGCAGTTTTATGAAATTTTTACAGAAACTGTAGAAATAGTCTGCATAACAAACTCAGACTGAGGGACTTGCATGCCATGGGCAGATAACCCTGCAAGGAAACAGGTTTTATGTCAAACATTGTCAATCATCTTCCTGATCATTTCTGTGAAGTTTCATGAAAATAGCAAAAACTGTAGAAGTTTACATCACAAACTTGGACAAAAGGACCAACAATCCAGTCAACCAACCAACAGACTGACTGACAGGATGACTCCTGTGTACCTCTTCCAACACTTTGCTGCAAGGAGGGTGGGAGGCATGTAAATAAGTAATTAGACATGACTGTGTCCAAAGTATACAAATTCCCCCGGTCTTTGCCTCTATGGAAACAACATCATGATGCATAAATTTCAATAACTGTTTTCCAAATGCTCAATCTCATCTGTTATACATTTTGCCCCTAGCTCCCACCCTAAGGCATGACCCAAGGGCCTCAAGCACAGAGTTGTAGGTCTGGGTGAGTGGCATACTAAATTTCAACTTCCTAGCAGATACACAAACCTACATATCAATATAAATTTGTATATAAACATTTGTTAGACTCTGGTTTTGTTCTTGTTGAGATTTTACAGCCCAGTCAACCCTATGGGGTCAGGATGAGCATGGTCAGTTTACCTAACCACACTTTTACTGAGCAGGCTTAGTCCTCTAAATGGTTAACCAGTATTGTGCGCATTCTTTCGCCAGAAACTGACAATTGCCCTTCTTGAATCAGCGGAAGGGAGAGAATGACAGCAGAAAATATTTCATGATCAATTCTCCACGAAAGAATGTTGCTGACCCTGCGAGGATAGAACCCACAACCTCCTGATCACCAGTCGGCAAGCATCCGGTTGAGCCACTAAGGTCGGCTAGACTCTGGTTACAAATATAATCAGATACAGATGTAACATCATAGCAAAACGCTAGATGACCCACAGCTGCCTTCTGTACTCTTTTAGAACTACATGTACAACTGGAAGAAATAACAAGCAAATAGGATAATTAACAAAGTGAAAATCATGTTAGCTAAACAATCATGTATCCAAACAAAAATGTCTAGATTATATGGAAAAATGACCATAAATGGTCATTTTTCTATATAATTTATACATTTTTATTTGGATACAACACTTTTGAGGTCCACCTTCAATATGTCTTATATACAAACTGTCTTTTAATGTATCATCTTATAAAATAGGTTCCAGTGTATTTTTATTTTTCCTAGAAAAACATTTCATGCAAATTATCTCCTTAGGAAAAAATCTGCCTTAAATGTCAAAGCCTATTTCTAGGAAAAATAAGAAAATATGATCAATTTGTCATCTGCTGAATAAGCTCATAGAGTGGTAAAAGTTAACACTCTCAGATGACAAACAGATTATGGCTTCTTATTTTCCCAAAAATAGAAATGGATATTTCATGCTAACTGTCTCCTAAGATACAAAAAATGCTACATTCTATATATTCTGGTAAAAATAAGAAAAAAATGTTTCAAAATGGCATGGGCTGGAATTTTACCCAGCATGTTAAGAGTTAAAAATAATTATCATGGCACCATAACATAACATATCACTGATATCCCTATTGAGGAGGGGGTTCCAGTACCCAAAAGATATATTTTGGTGCAAAAATAAAGTTTCTTCTGAAAAGCAAAGCTAGTGATTGCACGCCAGCAGGGAAATGAGATGGGGAGAATAATTACAAAACATTTTGTGAGAAGGATCAATAACAACTTCTGCCTCACTCTCATTAAAAGAAATATCAGCCAGTTAATAAGTTTGAGAATCCAGTTAATGCTTAGAATGCTGGGAAAAAATTACAGCAAAAGACATTTTAAAATATTTCTCTTATTTTTCCCAGAAAATAAGATTTGACATTTCACACAAACTGTCTCCTAAGGAGACAATTTGCATGAAATGTTAAAGCCTGTTTTCTGGGAAAAAAAAAGAAAAAATATCATCAACTTGTCGTCTGCCAAATTTGCCTAAAGTGTGGTAAAGATTAAAGTCCTGGAATTACAGAACTTCAAAGAGGGTATTATTTCTCAATTTATATGGGCTTCTAGCAAAAAGGGGTACGGGCATATGCCAGCAGCGAAGCCCAGATCAGACGTGCAGTCTGATCAGGGCTTTTGCTGTCCGCTGCCAGAATCATAGGATACGACAAAATGTATGAATAGAGAGCAAAGGCCTGGATGATACTTTGCGCATGCACAGCATGATCTGAATCTGCACATTTTGTGCAGCTTGGAAGGCACTTTTTCACTTGACGTGGGACATATAATGATGTAATATAAAATGCTGGCTCTCTATCATAGAAGAAAATAGCAGATGCTTCCCAGACAGAAGCAAGTCAGATTCCATTTTCCTAACTCTGCCCAAATACAAAAATACCAGTAGGCATTACTTTAACCCTTAGAATGCTTATCACAATATTAGTGAAGAATTTTTTTTTTTTTTTTGTAAAAAAAATGGATCTGACATTTCACATAAATCATCTTCCAGAGAGAATATTTAAATAAAATGTCAAGTCCTAGTTTCTCTGAAAATTCATAATAATCAAAATTATCTTTTTTTTTTTTTTTTTTTTTTCAGAAAAAAATAAGGCTTTAATGGTTTAAATGTCAAACCCTTTTTTTCTTTTTTGTTTTAATAACAACATGAAATAAAAGTGCTGCAAGCACTGCACCATGCCCCACTGCATTTACATCAAAACAAGTGCCATAACTCTGTCAAAAATAAAATGTGTTCTACATGTTATGTCCCTTTACATTGTTGCAAGACTTAAAGGAAATCTCTGAAACCATTTTCAAGTTACATAAAGGGCACATATACATAATTGTTCAAAGGGGGAAACTCGGCAGGTAAGTCAGTTACATGTACGGTTCTTGTGTACTGCAAATAATATCATGGTGATTAAGTTGTCTGTGTTGAGGTTTTACGGCCCAGTCAACCCAATGGGGTCATGTCGAGCACGGTCAGTTTACCTAGCCACACGTTTACTGGGCAGGCTTAGTCCTCTAAGCGGTTAACCAGTATTGTGCACATTCTTTCGCCAGAAACTGACAACTACCCTTCTTGAATCAGAGGAAGGGAGAGAATGACCGTAGAAAATATTTCATGACCAATCTCTACGAAAGAATGTTGCTGACCTGGGCGGGGGTTGAACCCACGACCTCCTGGTCTCCAGTCGGACGGCACATCCAACTGAGCCACCGAGGTCGGCACTGAGCCACCGAGGCCGGCTATATCATGGTGATATACATTTGCATAAAGTTTCAAGAAAATATCTCAAACAGTTTTCAAGTTACAGAGTGGACACAAATATATTACAGAAATTACTATTTTCAAAGTTTTTTTTTTTTTTATTTGGGTTTTACGGCCTTTCAAGAATATTTCACTTATATCGAGCCAATCATTCATCAAAGGTAGGTACAAACTGAAGAACCCGGGGAAAAAACACCTGACCATCTGTAAGCAGAACTTGGCTTTCCCACATGTGACCCGACAGTGGTGAGAAACCTAATGGATTAAGAGCAGGGCTCTGGAAATTTTGAAATCTGAATCGGTCCAGCCGATGACGATGACGTCATCAATGAACCCATTTCCAAAAAAAAAAAAAAAAAAATATGTATATATCACCTGTCACGAAAACTAATGACAATTGGCAGTCCTATAACTCCTTTTAAATAATACACCTCAACTCCAGTATATGACGGAAGTCCGGGTATAACGAGCATGATCAAAGCTGGCGTCATCAATAAATACAGTCAGGTTTGTAAAAAGAAAGAAAAAAAAAACAAACAAAAAATACGGTTTTGTTGTTATTTCCACCTCTACAGGGTTTTCCTAAACTATTTATAAAAAAAACTGATTCCCGTCTTGTATAAGCGCGAAGACGGCGGGAAACAGGAGAGACCTAATTAGGTCTAATAAAAAAGGCCTGCGCCACGGGCGGTTTTGCAGTTTTCAGTGTTTCAAGATTTGATCAGACTGCTTAAATTTTAAGCACTGACCAATCTTGTCTAGCGCAAGTGGTGCATTACTTATTTTTACCGTGCAATCTACCCTGAATTATACTTGCGTGTTACGTCAATCAACAACAAAAAAAAAAAAGAAAAAAAGAAGCAATCAATAATACCCAGATCAGACGCCGTTGTATGCGAAATCTGATCAGGACGTACACGGTTTGGGAAGTTATTTATCGAATCTGGGACCGACAAACCGTGTTGATCAAAACAAAAAAGAAGAGGAAGAAAACGGGTGCGTTCAAGCGGTGCATTCTTTTATCACTCTCAGTAAAGCGACCTTTGATCTTTTGGACACGCCGTCTGCACCTGGATGTTTTGCAGTCTCAAGTGTATTCACACGTGTCACACAAACGGATTAATTATCAGATGATTCGTGTTAATCGCTTGTTTACCGCACAAAGGTCAGTGAAGTGTTGATTTTTTGACAATGTTTGGATAATGATGTAATTAATTTGTGCTGCGGTAGGTTGCCGTTATTCAGCTGTCTCTCCAATATACATGTCAAATGACCATTTAGAGCCTTTTAACTACCATAATATCGCATTTAAAAGGTGCGCGGACGTTGTCAGTTTGGGAAGACTTGACCGTTTGTGATTTTTTAGACATCATTGATTCGTGAAAATTGGTTGGTTGGGGGAAAATGGGGTTCAAGGCACAAACCTGTTGGACCGATTTATTAGCATTTTGGGGAGTTTGAAATCGGTCTAGAATTCTTAATTTTGGTCCAGACCGACTATTTTTCCGGTTTTCCCGAGCCCTGATTAAGAGTCAGCTCTCTTATCCACTAGGCTATGGGGGCCCACATTTTAAAAGTTCAAAGTGCCATAACTCCAAAAGTAGGTTAACCAGAGTTACTGTTCTTGTGTTCTGCACCTTGTCTCATGATGGTTTACATTTGTGTGAAGTTTCATCAAAATATCTGGAACGGTTTTCAACTTAAAGAGTGGTCACAAGTACATAGTACAAATGGCTATTTTCAATATCTACTATGTTCAAAGGGCTGCAACTCCAAAAGTAGGTTAGCCAGAGATACGGTTTTTGTGTTCTGCATGTTGTCTCATGGTGAGAAGTTTCATCAAAACATCTGGAACAGTTTTCAACTTACAAAGCGGACACGAATACATGGTAGAAACGGTTATGTTCAATGTTCAAAGGGCAATAACTCCAAAAGTAGGCAAACTAGAGTTATGGTTCATGTGTTCTGCATATCCTCTCATAATGCTTTACATTTGTGTGAAGTTTTTTGCAAATATCTCGAACGGTTCTCAACTTACAAAGCGGACAGGAGTACATGGTAGAAATGGCTATGTTCAATGTTCGAAGGGTAATAACTCCAAAAGCAGGTAAACCAGAGATATGTATAGCATGTGTTCTGCATGTCGTCTCATAGTGCTTTACATTTTGGTGAAGTTTAATGAAAATATCTCTGACAGTATCAGGGTTATAAAGCGGACACGACGGACAGACGGACAATCAAAATTTTGAACAGTATAACATAATACCCTCGCCACTTTTTGTGGCGGGGCATAAAAACACCATCAGTTTGTCTTCTACGCTACTGCTGAATTTGTTCAGTGTATGACAGCTTTAAACAGAGAAGACTAGTATTCAGAGTAGGTTTGCTTAACCCATTTTAGACAAAATAATTGAACTCCCTTACCCTATATATTAGAAGAGTCGAATTTCAATTTTAGGTTTTGTTTGTGTTGAGGTTTTACGGCCCAGTCAACCCAATGAGGTCATGTTGAGCGCGGTCAGTTTACCTAACCACACATTTACTGGGTAGGCTTAGTCCTCTAAACGGTTAACCAGTATTGTGCACATTCTTTCGCCAGAAACTGACAACTGCCCTTCTTGAATCAGCGGAAGGGAGAGAACGACCGTAGAAAATATTTCATGGTCAATCTCCATGAAAGAATGTTGCCGACCTCGGCGGGGGTTGAACCCACAACCTCCTGTCTCCAGTCCGACGGCGCATCCAAGTGAGCCACCAAGGCCAGCTCAATTTTAGGTATGTCAGGCTTTGTGAATTAGATATTCCTAGGGAAAAATGGCTAAAGTGGAGACCCTGATCAGACATCACATTCTGACGTGTCTGATCTGGGTCTGCACTGTTTACCAGTTACCCTTTCAGGGTATCCAGTACAATGGGTTAAGGGGACTCAGATACACTTGGTGGATTTTTGGCCATTTTTTACAAGGGCGACAAATTTTCTGTTTGCTGTTCTGTGCGCAATGACTCTTCTGAAAGTGTCTGCTCTAAAAAGGGAAGAATTTGCTCTTAAGTGGAAGACTCCTCAAAACTGTAGATGGTGACATTCTAATATATATATTTTTTCCAAACTATGAGGGTGAGTCAATAAGTAACCAGCCTAACTTATTTCAGGTTGAGATCCACCTCTTTTTTTTTTTCGATGTAATTGCCCTCTAGTGTGATGCACTTAGACCAACGGTGTTCAAGTGCCATCAGCCCAGAACTGAAAAAGTCAGGGTCCTTTCCATTGACCCACTCCACAACTGCTGTCATGACTTCTTCATCAGACTGGAAATGAAGTCCACGGATATCCTTTTTCAAGTTTGGGAATAGGAAGAAGTTGCTAGGAGCTAGGTCAGGCAAATAGGCAGGATGTGGTATTAATTCCTAACCGTTTCGCTCTACAGCATCCATTGCAACTTTGCAAGTGTGGACTCTCGCGTTGTCCTGTTGCAGCAAAACACCTTTAGAGAGTTTACCTTGGCGTTTTTCACAGATGGCGGTTCTCAGCTGGTCTAACAAGTTTGCATAGTACACGCCAGTCATTGTACTTCTCTTGGGTAAAAAGTCCAACATAATAACGCCTTTTGCGTCCCAAAATACTGTGGCCATCACCTTGCCAGCAGATGGTTGAGTCTTGAACTTCTTTGGCCTAGGGGACCCAGGCCCTACCCACTGACGACTGAGCTTTATTCTCTGGCTCATAATAATGAACCCGTCTCATCTACAGTCACCAGATGCAAAAGAAAATCATCTTTTGACCTAAAATGCTTCAACAAGGCGCTGCATAATGATGCTCTGGTTGCCATTTGCTCTTCGCTAAGGGATTTGGGGACCCAACGGCTGTTAGCTTGCGCATACCTAAATGATTATGTAAGATTGTTGAAACGCTACCATGTGAAATGCCTAATGCCTGTGCTATTTCTTCCACCTGAATTCGCCTATCAGAGTATACCAGATCCTGAACTTTCTTACACATTTCTTCGTCGGTGCATCCAGTGGGCATCCAGACCTGGCTTCATCTTCTAAAGACGTTCTACCGCATTTGAATTCCCCTACCCTGAATTTAACCTGAGCATAAGATGGTGCAGAAGACCCATAAACATCGGCTAACTTGCCGTGTATTGCCTTGTCTGTTTAACCTTTTAAATACAAGTACCGAATTACAGCACGGTACTCAACTTTAGATGAAAAGCATGCCTTTGCATCACTAGCCATGTTTGACATTCAATATCCTATTAAAGAATGACTCAATACGCGTGTAATTTTGTACCCATGTATAAATCATATATTGAAACAAAGCATGAAAATCGTGACCGTCGCGGTCCATCGGAAATGGGACAGGCTGATTATTTATTGACACGCCCTCATAACTCACAAAACTTCCCACTTGGTTATACTTTGAAGAAAAACAGACTCAGTCTTAGCCCCAAAAAATGAGTCATACAAGATTTAAAAGTACTAAAAAAAAAAAAAAAAAAAAAAAGAAAGAAATTACATGTATGTCAAGCATGTGATTTAAGCCTTTCTGAATCATCCAAATCACACTAACATCGTTCGTAGCTCCAGATATGAGGAAGTATCCACATGATAGTTTTCTTAATTCTCCACGAAAACATATGTAGGGGATACTCATCAGAAGCACCTTGGCAAGGCACTTCTCATGACTATCATATACGTATTCATAAAGAAATAAGATAAAATATCTGCACTTTTCAGTTGAAAAGAGCACCTTATCTGGAGCTAAGGTTGTTGTTGCATAGACTGACAAGTGAGTCATGGATGCTTTGAAACAAAATCAATTAGTTCTTATTTTCACTGGCTCTTCAAACTATTTGCTGAGCTAATTTTCTATAGCCTTTGGAGCAACATTGCCATGGCCACATGATTTATAGATGTATAAATTCCCAGTTTGATGTGTCACATTTATATAAACGCTAAGAAATTGTTCCACATCTAAAATTGAATCTCTAAATTCAGATCTTTTGAATAACACACACACGCACACACACACACTTCAATATACATGTACAATGTACATGTATATATTTCAAAATGCTGTCTGATGCAGTTGTAATAAGCACTATAACTATTAGCATTCTAGGTCAAAATTTCAGCAGGTGACATTTTGAAATAGTTTTTCTTATTTTTCACAGAAAATAAGATAAGACGTTTCATGCAAATTGTCTCCTATTTTCTGTTGTATGGAATGTCAAAAAATATTCTTTTGGGAAAAATCAGAACAAGTAACACAAGAGGGCAACAATCGTTCACCTGAGGAACAGTTAGCTGAAGGTATTAATATACGCGGGAGTTCAATAAGTTCGTAGAACTCGGGGGTTTAACTCACAGATTGGAAGATGGTTTCAACATTATTTTTCAATATAATCCCCCTTTACTTAAATGCATTTGGCCCACTTTTCTTTTAAGCAGTCTATGCCTTTGAAATAAAAGTCGTCTAGTTGGTCCTCAAACCAAGCCTCTGTAGCAGCCTTGAGCTCATCATTGTCCCGAAATCTTGTTCCATGCAAGTGGGACTTCAAATTTCGAAACAGATAATAATCACTTGGGGCCAGGTCTGGATTGTATGGTGGGTGATTTAACTGCTCAAACTTGCACTCATGAATAGCCACTTGTGCAACTCTGGACTTGTGCACAGGGGCATTATCATGCAAAAGAAGGACACCAGCAGCTAGCTTTCCCCTTCGTTTTTCTTTAATAGCAACCCTTAATTGTTTAATGACATTGGCATAGTATTCTCCAGTAACTGAAGTATCAGCAGGCTTGTAATCTATCAATATAATCCCTTTGGAGTCCCAAAACACTGTGGCCATTACCTTGCAGGCTGATGGTTGGGTACGAAATTTCTTAGGTGGGGGTGAGCCAGGGTGCTTCCATTGCATGGACTCTTTTTAGTATCTGTGTCCCAGTGGTGAAGCCAAGTTTCATCTCCTGTTACAAGACGAGTGTGAAAGTCTTCTGGATTGGCATTGTACACTTCCAGAAGTTCTTGACTTGACTCCACCCTTTGCTGACGATCTTGCATGTTCAGGTTTCTGGGTACCCACCTGGCAGATACTTTTGACATGCCTAAATGTTCATGGATTATAGTGTAAACACTTCCATTAGAAATACCACATTCTGAAGCAAGTTTGGCAACTCTGATTCGGCGACTGTTTAGCACAAGTCTCTCAACACGGTCGATCATCTCCTGGCTGATGACATCAGCAGGGCAACCTGGCCTTGGGTCATCTTCTAAGGAGTCTTGCCCACGTTTAAATTCTGCTGACCACTTTGCCACTGTGGAATACTTTGGGCTACTATCACCATACACATCAGCCATGCGCCGATGGATTTCTTTGGCCTTTGCACCCTCCTTCGTGAGGAATTTTATGACTGCTCTGAACTCAATATTCTGACTTTCTATTTTTGCCTATGGGTATAGGTTTTCAAACAAAAAGTAAGAGCAAAAAATGTACGTGTTGACTGAACGGCTGTTATCATTCAACTGACAAAGGTTTACACTGCACAAAAATGAAAAAAGAAATCTTGAATTGTATCGAAGAATACCAAGTTCTACAAACATATTGAACTACCCTCGTAATTTGATACTCCAAGTTACCGTCACAGAAGTTTTTGCCATAGATTTCATCCTAGGCATATATAGTTAACATAAGCATGTCCTTTGTTTGAAGTTTATCAAAATGTCCCTAATTGGCGTAATTGCCTAAGGAGAGTAAGTCCAAAGTGAACAGGCTAATTTGGTTGAATTTCAAAGACAGTCAAAGGTTACAAACATCAGACTGACAATATAGAATTGGCTGATCCCATGGAAACCAGAGGCCCAAATTGAACTTGCCAAGCTTTTATGCCTGTCCTGATTACCAGCAACTTTTGATGATGATTCGATCAAAAATGAACATGCTAGCATAAAGACACAATTTCCCCATTATAACTAGTCTATGGGAATTTGTTTTAGATGCTCAAGGGCATCTAACTCTGTATCCAGAGGTCCAATTCAGCCAAAATTTGATCTCGTCCGAGAGTTTATGTATGTCCTTGTTACCTGTAACTATAAAAAGGATTGGATCAAAAGCAACCATGATAAGGTGCAGACATCATTTTCCCCATTATATGTCAATGGGGCCTTTCCATTGCCATGGAAACCAGCGTTTTGATCCAATGTTCCAACACCTCATGCAGTCTCCCCCCACCCCAACCCCAATGATACTTCACATAAAATTTGATAAAGACTGGCCGACTGGCTTCAGAGATATTCAATTTCAACAGTGTGAAATTATCGTCACTCAAGGGCAAATAACTCCAGTTAGCAGTCTGATCCTGCCCAAAATCAAACTCATTTGAGCTTGAATGCCTGTTCTTGTTACCTGCAGCTTTGATGATGATTCGTTCAAACATGAACTAGTAGCATGAAGACACCATTTTCCCATTATAAGTTTATGGGAATTTTTTTTAGATGCTCAATTGCAAAAGCAGCTAACTCCGTAGTCACTGGTACAATCTGGCCAAAATTCCAATTGGCTTCAGAGATATTCAAGTTCAAAAGTGTGAAATTTTCATCACTCAAGGGCAAATAACTCCAAAATGAGTGATTTGATTCGGACCAAAACCGAACTCGACTGAGCTTTTATGTCTGCCCTGGTTACCTGCAACTTTAATAATGATTCGATCAAAAATGAATGAGCTGACACGATAGAGACACCATTTTCCCATTATAAGTTAAAAGTCTGTAAGAAAATTCTGAGATTTTATGCATGTCTTCATTACCAGCAACATACATGCCATAAACTGTGGACTAAAATCTGTGAGATAAGGCAAAATTTTAAGGGAGATTTGAAAAAATTCTATGAGATTTTCTTAAACATCACTTTAGAGTTCTTCCCCCAATATAGTCTAAAGTCTTTATTTTCATTTAAGAAGCTTGTGAAAACCACAACAGTGAGTGATTTATGTTTATTTCTTCATAAAAATCTGTTGTAAAATGGTCTGAAAATTCTGTGAGATTTGAATTTTTTTTGGGAATTGCCTGCCAGAGGGGCCAAATTCTGTGAGATTTTATCTCACAGTGCGAGATATGGCATGTATGCAGCAAATATATAACAAGAGCTGTCGTAGGACAGCGTAGCTCGCCTGCTGGGTACATTTTATATTGTAACATTTTTATCATTAAGAAATTCAAAATGTATAATAATAATAAAACACAAACCCATCATGAGTTCTTGCTCCTTCGGGTCAGATGGAAATTATAATCCAGGTATGATATTTCTGCATCACACTGTCTTCCTTTATAAGGGAAAATCAGTGAACCATGAAATATAGGTCACAGTGTCCTAGAATGATTAAGTCAAATGGGTATGACATATTTCTATGAAATAATTTTCAAGTTATATGGCGAAATCATTCAACCATATAATATAGGTCACACTGACCTAGATGTATTTGTATGTAAATCATTTTGTCACATAGATATAATAATCCAGGTATGACAATTCTCCATGAAATAGTAATAAAAATAAAAGGCAAAATCACTGAAGCATGAAATATAGGTCACAATGACCTAGATATAGTAAGTGGTCATTCATTGGGTCACATGGAACTAATATCCCAGGTGTGACATTTATCCAACAAATAGTATTCAAGATATAAGGCAAAGTCACTGAACCATGAAATATAGGTCACACCAACAGAGATATATTTTGACGTCAATAATCGGGTCACAAGGAACTAATATCCCAGGTGTGACATTTATCCAACAAATAGTATTCAAGATATAAGGCAAAATCACTGAACCATGAAATATAGGTCACAATGACCTAGATATAGTAAGTGGTCATTCATTGGGTCACATGGAACTAATATCCCAGGTGTGACATTTATCCAACAAATAGTATTCAAGATAAAGGCAAAATCACTGGACCGTGAAATCTAGGTGACCTGGACCGTAAAATGTAGGTCACCATGACCTTCACTCTCTTACACTTAAACCGATGTCACATAGTTAGCTGATAAATAACCAGTTGTGTCTATAACCTGTAGGCATATAAGATTTTACAAATGTGTCCTAGATTTTGACCCCTAGCCCCACTCCAAGGCCCACCCTGAGGTATGAACCCAGGGGTATGTTCTTTTGGAATCTCAGAAGACTCCTCCAGGTACCCAAATTCTAAATATGAATGCTCTATGTGGAGTGAAAGTCAAGATATAAGAATTTGAAAAACTTTAACACAGTATTACAAAGGTGTCCTAGATTCTGACCCCTAGCCCCACCCAGGGGCATGAACCCAGGGGTTTATTCTCTTGGATTCTCAGAAGACCCTCCAAGGTACCTAAGTTCCAAATTTGATGCCTCTGTGAGGAGTGACTGTTGAGATATAAGCATTTGAAAAACTTTAACGCAGTGTGACGGGAACGGGAACCCAAACGCAAACGAAAACGCAAACGCGGACGACCGGGGTGACTACAATAGCTCTCCTTGTACTTCGTACAGGCGAGCTAAAAAGGATTTGATTAAAAGCAACCAAGAAATTTTTCTCATTATAAGTCAATGGGGGCTTTTTGTTGCCATGGACACTAGAGTTTGATCCAATCTGCTTCAAAACATTCCCAGTGATGCTACTCATAAAATTTGATCAAGATTGTCCAACAGGCCTAAGAAATATTCATTCTAAAGTATAAAATATTCGTCATTCAAGGGAAGTAGTCTGATTTGGCCCAAAATCAAACTCTATTGCGCTTTTGTGCCTGTCCTGGTTACCAGCAACTTTGATGATGATTCAATCAAAAATGAACAAGCTAGCATGGAGACACCCTTTTCCCATTATAAGGCTATGGGAATATTTTTTAGATGCTCAAGGGCAGCTAACTCTATAGTCAGTGGTCTTATCTGGCCAAAATTTGAACTCATCAGAGATGCTATGCATGTCCTTGTTACCTGCAAGAATAAAAAGGATTGGATAAAAAACATGTCAGAAAAGGTGGAGACATGTTTTTTCCCATTATAAGTCAGTCAGGGCTTTCTGTTCCCATGGAAACCAGTTTTGATCCAATCTGCCCCAAAACCTTCTGCAGACTTTCCCCCACCTGAAAGATGCTACTGATAAATTTTGACTAAAATCAGCCAACTAGTCTTGGAGGTATATTTGTTCAACTATGAGGACAACGGACAACAACAGATGCCAAAGCCTTCCTATACTACCAGGTTTGTTATAATAATTTTGATTGATTGGAAGTTTTACAGCCCAGTCAAACAATTAGGGTCGTGTCGAGTCGGTCAGTTTACCTAGGCACATTTTTTCCTGGGCAGGCTTAAGCGTTTAACCAGTATTTGTGCACATTCTTTCACCAGAAACTGACAACTAGTTTTGAGATGACATATTCTTTAGAACCTTTGAAACCTTGTTACTTTGGAATGAATCAACATGAAATTTCCCACACAGGTAGAGTAAAGACATGTTTAGTTTTGAAAATAAAGTGAGATTCTGGGATAACGTCAGGGAGATCTCTACTTTTACATTAAATACATATAGTGAAATTTCTGAGAAAAAAAATAGTGAGACAACACTTAAACATAGGTTTTGGAGTCAAAAATCAGTGAGTCTCACCAAAAAATAGTGAGACTTGACATTCTACTAGAAGAAAGTGAGTGTTGAGCCACTGTGAGCAAAATGTTTAATGACAACAGGTACAGTAGCTCCAAGATAAGAAGAAAGTTACAACATAGATTGTCTTTCTTGTTCTGTAATCATGGTCTCCTTAGAAAATGTCAAACCAGATTTCTTGTGAAAAATTTTTCCCAAATGTTAATTGCTGAACTTTTTAACCCAGCAACCTTATTGTTAAGAGACAATTTGTGTGAAATATCACACCCTATTTTTACTGAAACAATATTTCAAAATGTCATTTGCTGAAATTTCTAACCCTGAATGCATAAATTTAGCATGCTTGGTTAAAAAGTTCAGCAGACAACATTTTGATTCACAAAAAAACAACAAAAAAAAAAAAAAAAAAAAAAAAAACAGTGCAAGGGTTTGACATTTCAAGCAAATATTCTCCTAAGGAGATAATGAGTGTAAAGCAACAAGAAAGACATAATGTTTAACAGAATGCATTCATGAATCTGTTTGTCAAGCTTTGGAAATAAGTTGCAGAAAACTGCAGTCCAACAGACATCATGGCAATAAACAAATTAAAACTTTAGCTCTATCATTGCAACTTTGAACAACACACTTCTGCCCCACTTCTTCATGTTTTTTTTGTTTGTTTTTTTTCCAAATTATTTCTCCCTGTTTCAGCTGGAAGGAGAAATGACCTTCCTGTATGGGTAGGCCAGGGAAAGCCCTGTAGACTGATTCAACAGAGCCTAAAAACTACATATATGGGATTCAAACACAGGTGACAGGGTGCTATTTTGCTTGTCACTATCAGACTATGCCATCTGTATCTTTATTTATATTTATCAATTATGTAAGAATTAAGCACACAGGTGTCTGTTAGAACTTGGAATTAACCTACTTTTGTTGATGAATTGAGTCCTTCACTTCGAAGTACTGACATAGACTGGTCCGCCAGATTACTTTTCTAAGCATGGACCACCCTGGAAAGTTGATTGTGCAGATGCACATTAAATTCTGAACCAAAATAAGGCACCTTACTGATTATAAGAACAGCCAAGAACAGAACTGACCATCACACCTGCTCATTCTGGTCAGTATCTTCATTGGTAGAGTTTGCTGGGTCTGGATGTTTGTTTATTCAAACAGTTTAGTGTTCAGGCTGGTCAAAGTCATTGTGTCTTGCCCAAATAGTAAGGTACTATTTTGCAAGTCACAAGTATACCTGTCAGCTAAATGAACACTGACTGTCACACATTTCATGCTGACAACCTTACAGCAATTGTTTCAACAAGTAAAGAAAGCATGTTACCGTAAATATGAACACTGCAAATCAAGATCAGTCTGGATACAGTATATGCACAGTCTGATCGGGGTCTATATTAAATATTGTACAGATTTTACAAATCTGGACATTCTTACTATGCAATACCTACAAGTTAATGCTGAATGCTTGCACAGCTAATAGGGGCCTAAGTAATTTCAATACACTAAAACATCTGTTTTTCTTTGTGGATCACATTCATTAACACCAGTACACTCTCTTCTCATGGTACCGGTAGTTCCACGGTTCTGGTGCAAATAGTTTCTGTACAATATTTTTTTATGCGCACCATCTACTGGATGTTTACATAATTGTTAGGGTAAAATAAAAGTTTGTGAATCGTATCGCCAAGTTTTTTGGGAAATGTCAAGTGCACTCGTTAGAAATTTGTTTATTTTAAATAAAATCTGTCAAACTAGTTTTTTTCATCGCTACCTCCAACCCCTGTCTCATGAAAGTCATCCTAGTCTTAATTAAAATTGATAATTTACTTTGCCTCCTGCCAAAAATTTGTCCAATAAGTGGAGCTTTCATTGGCTACAGTAGGTCACATGATTACCATATTTGGCAACGCTTCTGGGAAAACTTAAAGTATGGGAAGCCGTAAGGATAAAAATGTAATGGAATTACTTTTTTTTATTGCTCATTTTCACACATGTACAGTGTTTGATCAGACTGAAATAAAATTTTGGTGATCATGAAAAGCATATTTCCCAATGTTTTATGAAAAGTGTTATACATATTTGAAACCCTGACAATGATGGTTTCTGGGGTAAAAAAGCATTTTGCTGTGTGTTCTACTTACAGGTCTGCTAAAGGCAAATATCCCTCCTTTGTTTATACCTTCAGAACCCCCAGACAAAGAACTTAAAGTTACAGTGTGACAGGGCTAACCTGCATAAAGCGTATGAAACCACATAAAGAGGGTTTTCAGTTTAAAGGGCAGCTAAGGAGTTTTCTGTTCCAGTTTCAATTTTAAGGATCAAAATTTTGAACTTCTTAGTTTAGATGTGACCATTGGATTTGACTCAAAAAAAGAAGAAATGAAACTTGTCAAGAACATTAACACTGGACATCTCTGCTTCTGTACAAATGTCAGGGTATTGTGTCAGGACAGTGTGTTTAAGTATCCACACTGTCTCCACAAAAACGTCTAAAACAAAATACACTTCAACCTCTTTATAACACAGTTCGTTATAACACAGTTTTGGATATAATATGGTTCAAAGATGGATCTCAAAAATGTATAGATTATATTGAAAATGACCATTTATGGTCATTTTTCAATATAATTTATACATTTTTGTTTGGATATAACACTGTTGTTTAACTAGCATGGTTTATGCTATGGACCCCGACAACCATGTTACAAAGCGGTTGTGGTGTAAGTGAAAACACCGAACGCAAATACATTATTCATCATTTCAATATGTTTAAAGTTAGCTAAGACTTTAAATGACACATACAAGAGTACCATAACATGTTTGCAGTGACTTTGTATGTTTTTGTTTTTTTTTCACTTTTGAACAAACTGGCTACCCATACATAGACAGTTTTTCAAATACACCAGTACCATGGTTAACTCCCTTTGACCACCAGCAGAGCAACATGGTGTAAAAGTTGGCGCAATGTAAACAATGACAGGACAGTTATAGTTTTATAAAGATTATGTAATTTAAGGGTGGTGGTTAAGGAACAACTAATAGATAAGACAAGACAGGTCAGTTTCATATTTATTTAGCTAGCGTTTCTTAAACATTAAGTACACTGGTACCGTGGAATTCCAGGCTATACCTTAAAATGATTATCAAAGTTGCCAAAAAGTTTATTGCCTTAACTATTTGTTGACCACCACACAAGTAACTCCAGATCATGAGATGACTATCATTATATCATAAAACTGACATAATGTGTAACAGTGAAGTGTTGTGGTAAAGCGTCAAATTCAAGAGGTAACAAGACGTTTCGCCCACAAGATGTTTCCCCACTGGTCGTTTCGCCTATATTTTTTACCCTTAGTCATTTCGCCCCCAATATCATTCCCTCCCACCCCCCCAGTCGTTTCACCCCCAATCCATAACTGCTCATCGTTTCATCCACAACCCTGTTTAATCATGTCTTGTGCATGTGCGTATGAATATAATGTCATAAAACTGATTATGAACAGTTGTATGGAGAAGGAAGACAGTTTAAGTAAGAACACAAACATCATTTTGAAGAAGGATAGTTGTCAGCTACTGGCGAACGACAAGGCACTTAGTACATTTTATGCAATTTAAATGTCTACATAAAATGCATATTATGCAAAAACGCATGTGTGTGTGTGTGTGTGTGTGTGTGTGTGTGTGTGTGTGTGTGTGTGTGTGTGTGTGTGTGTGTGAGAGAGAGATTTTGCTATTAATTAGTAAAAATCAACAAAAGAGGAGGAATCATGAAAATTAAAATTTAAAAAATACAAAATGATCAAATAAAAAATATTTTTTTAATTATTTTAATATGCGGGAAAATGAAGACAGAAAGGAAAGAAAGAAAATATTTGTTTTGTGAATCCATGTCGGCATATTGTAGTTTTTATCAAAATTTAAAAAAGTTCTAACTGCTGTGCTCCATACCATTAATCATCGATTAATAGTGTGGTGTGAAAACACGTGCTGTTATCAAACTCTTAGTACATTTATCTGTTTTAAATAGTGTATTAAATTGGTCAGTTGATCCTTTGACATTGTCGATGAACAACGGCGCTAAAAGGTAAAACAGAATCCACAAATTGTCATAATTGGCATATCTTTTGTATCAAAATAATCTTTCATATGCTGATGTCGGGGCTATATAAGACCCACCCAAAGGCCAGAGCATCATTCATCTGTGAAGTCGTTATACGAATATCAAAGTATTATAAAGCTGAAAAATACCATATTGCTTCATTGCATGCCAGAAAGAAGTAGATGGCCGCCGCCATGCTATTTCTTGTGACATGTGTGAGCGATGGCAGCATAGGTTTTGTGGGACAGGTATCTATTTATTTTTTAATCTTGCCATTATTTTGCCATTACTGATTTCTCGTTGAGTTCACTGTACTTTCAGTATCAGTTTTTGTATGAATAGTAAAATGTATTTGATTGCAATAAGACGGGGCATGGTACTACGAGAAATGATACTACCTCAATAGCTAGTAAACTTTATGTATTTAAGTTTTAAGGGGCGAAACAACTAGGGCGTGTGGGGGGGAAATGACCCGGGGGCAAAACGTCTTGGGGGGCAAAATGTCTAGGGGAGGAAATGGTTTGGGGGCAAAACGTCTCGAACAAATTCAAGATTGTGGGCAGCTGAGCACCAAGTATTGTGCCCTTGAATGCTTCAGCAAGATATTTTATCCACATTGCTTAGTACTGGCCTTTACCCATGAAGACCTGCCAATAAGGCCTGTGAGGGCCTAGGAATTATCCGTAGATAAAAGGGGTATTAAACCCGGGACCTCTGTCATCAAAGCCAGTGTACTAACTGAGTGCTGCGCTGCCATACTCACTCAGTTTTTGGAGCTGTCAGAAGATGCTTTCAAATACTAACGAAAAAGTATCATCGTAAATAAAATCAAACCTCGGTTATGGGTCAAAGTTCTGTTTTAATTGTCTGTGACAATTTCCTTCCAAAATATGTTTGGTCACGTGACGACACTGCGAAGACTAATGCAGAGTTAGAAGTTGTTAAAATCGTACTAGATCTGAATTTTAGGCTGAGCTGCTTGTCACTTAAAACAGTTTGTTACGACAAAAATGTAACAGAAAAATATTGCAATTTCCATCTATTATATTCAACTGCTTGATATAGGCCTATCTTTATTTATTTTATTTATACTATTCTGTGGTTCGATTCAAAATGGCTGTATCCGGAGTAAGTGTGAGTATTGAGGCAGTTCATGAACATCAAATTCAAGAAGTGTCGCTCGATGGCCAAGAAACACTCATTCCGTAAGTATTCTACTGAAGCCAGCGTAACCACTCGCAAATTGCTTGGAACTTTTGTATTATTCTAACTTGGGAATTTTGCTATTTCCCTAAATTTTTTGATCTGTGTCCTCAAAGCGCTCATGAAGGTGCATTATGTTTCCGAGAGAAAATACGCACACACACAGTAATGTGAAAATAGGCTTAGCCTAAATGCGATCACAGCACAGACCTAGCTGTAGTCTCTACAAAAGACCTTCACAGCATCTTTAAAGAATGAATATCAGTTTATAAAAGATATATGTTAATAAATAATAAAAATAATCAGCAAAATATCGTGACACTTATTGACATTTCTTCGTGGCACTTATTAGTGAGACCACCCCAATCAGTTCTGCCAACTTCCGGGGAGAAAAAAGAAGAAAATTGGTCAGAGTGATTTCTGCTGAAAGTATATATCGTTAAATGTTACTTTTCCTTAATCATATTCTCAACCGTAGAGTGACGTGTGAAAGCACTTTTGCGTGTCACGAGCTGTGCTCGCTATAAGATGCCATTTTTCCCGTTGCTGAATTATTGCTTTATTTTCGTGGAGATTTGATCATGAAATATTTTCTACAGTCATTCTCTCCCTTTTCCCTTCTGCTGATTCAAGAAGTGCAGTTGTCAGTTTGTGGCGAAAGAATGTTCAAAGTACTGGTTAGAGGACTAAGCCTGCCCAGTAAAAGTGTGGTTATGGAAAGAGTTACATACCCTTGATTTACTTAGAAATATGGCCTTATACACATTACATAGCTGGGTTCTGTCTCCAAACTTCAGTTTTCAAGTTAATGATTTGAAACTTGCAGCAAAGTAGGAAAATAGGCAGCGCATGTGCATAAAGGTCACAGAACCCTGATCAAATTTTTATTGTTAGAGTTATATTCCCTGGATTTACTTAGAAATTTTGCCTTTTACACATGACATAGTAGGGTTAGTGTCTCTGCAACTTCTACAGTTTTCAAGTTAATGATTTGAAACTTGCAGCAAAGAAGGAAAATAGACAGGTCATGTGCATAAAGGTCACAGAACTTTGATCAAATTTTCTTTGCTAGAATTACATACCCTTAGTTTACTTAAAAAATTTGCCTTAAAAAGCCAAATTGGCACTAGCGGAGGCATTCATTCCCATTTGAGATCATCTAATTTCTTCTGAGTTTATCAACACCATGTTGATGAGAATCAATGACTGGTATTAAAAAAAAATGCCAAAATTCCTTATACATGTATACAGAGTGCTAGAATTTCTATTAATCAAAAGGCAAGCATGCACAGAAAAGACTGGTTCATTTGTTGTAAGTAGCTGCCAACCAAATAACAGATGCTTTGCAGTAAAGTGAAATAAATTTTCTTCAAATAATTTATCATTTTAATTTATTAAAATTAGTCAGTCAGAATGTGCATATATGTAGACTGGTCTGTGTATTGGCTGATCATATACCGGGTAATGGTTCAAAATTGCGAGAGTGACTGTCAGTGTCATATATCCCAGCAGTCACATACTGTAAATGTCCTAAAATTTCGAACAATTTAAATTTTGCCTTTTGTGCAGTAGTTTCTAACAGGTTGCTGACTGAGCTAATTTTGATATGACAAAAATCACAGAAGCCCCACTTTTGTTTCTGACTGAGTTTTCCAAACTGTTGTTTTGATATTTATAATATGTGTTCTGATACACTAAGTTTCACGAAAATAATTTAAGCTCTCAGTGAGGTTTTGAAGAATCTGCACACTCATTGTGAAAGAAATATACATTCTTATCATAAAAAACACTTAAAAATACGCATATTCCTGAAAACTTATAAAGTAACTAGAGTAAAATCACTGTTTAATTTATAAAAAATATTACCTCCCTTGACCTAACTTGGCTATGTAGCCTAGTTAGAGAGTACATATTTAGGCGATATTTTCTCCTATAATTCTTTATTGCACAATCCTTAGAAGCATTTTGTAACAAACTAGGGGTAATTTAATTTTGTTTGGAAAATTGTATCTTTAGACAACAAAAAATAAGGTTATATCGATATTACATGTAGTTCAATCAGCCACCTTTAAAATACTTGTTGGAATGGCAAACAGTGTCTGTCTTTACTGTGACATATTACTGTTGGCTGTGACATAGTTAGTGTTGTCCTGATGATCAACTATAATTGATCATCAGTCACTTTTGCCTTTTTGTGACTGATGGAAAGAATTTCCATGATCAAATAAGCTGAAAATTCTCTTTATGTTTTTCTTTTTTTTTTCACTTTCTATTTTAATAGAGAAGTTGTAAAAATGAAATAAAAGTGATCCCTGGCAAGGAAGTAGCTCTGCAACATCAGCTTCTTGTATGCGACATGAGGATTGATGTGCCACCAAAATCCAAGCGCAAGTTCACCCCTCGCCTCAAAGTTTGGAAGCTTAAAGACCCTCAGACATGCAATCATTTCCAGGACGTCTTCAACTTGCATGTGAGCACATCTGCAGGTGTAACTGATGGGGCCACTGAGGATATCTGGAACAACATCAAGACTGGACTGCTCAAGACAATTGAGGAGGTGTGTGGCACAACTAGGCCACACCGTTGGCGTCATGAAACCTGGTGGTGGAATGAACATGTGGAAAAGGTCATTGCTGCCAGGCGGAAAGCTTTCAAGGCCTGGAAGGCTGGTAAAGGAACTAGGGCATATGATGCAGCCAAACGAAATGCCAGACATGCAGTGCACCATGCTTGTCAAGAAGCCAACAAGAAGGTCTACGAGAATATTGACCCCGTCTTCAGAAGTCTACCGCCTTGCTAACCAGTTTAGAAGAGAGAACACTAATGTTGTTGGTGACAAACCTGTGAAGAATGATGCAGGAGAGATGTCAATGAGCGGAGACTCAAAGCAGAAGGCCTGGCTAGAGCACTACCAAAGGCTTCTCAATGTTGAGTTTGACTGGGACCCAGACCACCTGTCTTATCAACCACCAGTGGAAGACCATTGATATGGTTAAGAAGGCTATCTCACAGATGAAGGGGGTGGTCGGGTGGTGCGAAGGTGTCATGTATCTTTTGTCACCGGGGCGTCCAGCTGACATTGGCTTACAGTTGGGCAAGGCCTGCTATCCTTGTAGCAGGTAAGGGTAGGGAGGTGATGTTTCTATTTCTTCTGTTTCTTCACTTTCATTCCTGTTCCTCTTTCTTCCCTGTCCCTCTCTTTCATCTTTTCTGCTATCTCTTCTGTCTCTTTTCTCCCTTTCTCTGGGAGACAACACAAAATGACCCACAAGGGTTGACGTGTCGTTAAACCCCAACACAATCAATCACAGATGAAGGCGGGCAAGGCACCGGGCCCATCAGGCATAGTGGTGGAGATGATACGAGCAGCCGGTGACATGGGCGCCTCCATGATTCGTGACCTCGCAGCTGCAATCATTCATGATGGCAAGGTACCCTCTGACTGGGAGCAGAGTTTCATTGTCTACCTCTACAAGGGAAAGGAAGACACATTGGAAAGGGGCAACTACCGCGGTCTCAAGCTGACAGAACAGGTTATGAAAATCCTGGAGAGGCTTGTGGACAGCCTCATCAGACAGTTGGTGTCAATCGACGATTCCCAGTTTGACTTGGTTCCAGGCAGAGGCACTACAGATGCAATCTTTGTTGTCAGGCAGCTGCAAGAGAAGTATCTAGCTGCCAACAATAGACTGTACATGGCTTTCATAGACCTTGAGAAGGTGTTTGATCGAGTACCTCGGAAGGTCATCTGGTGGGCACTGAGAAAACTTCGTGTGGAGGAGTGGATTGTGCGACTGGTGCAGGAGATGTATGCAAATGCACGGAGCCATGTCCATGTTGGTGAGGGGTACAGTGAAGAGTTTGAAGTGAAGGTTGGTGTTCACCAAGGATCAGTACTCAGCCCGCTGCTCTTCATCATTGTGCTTGAAGCCTTATCACGTGAGTTCCGCTCTGGGGTCCCCTGGGAGGACCTCTATGCCGATGACCTTGTTATCATCGCTAATCACTTGAGGAATGTGTCAGGAGGCTCTTGACTTGGAAAGAAGCAATGGAGAAGAAAGGACTGAAAATGCAGGAAAGACAAAGATCATGATCTGCGGTATGCAACTGGACCTCCTGCAGAGTTTAGGCGAGTTCCCATGCACTGTCTGTCGCACTGGAGTGGGCAGCAACAGCATCTTCTGCAATGGCTGCAAGCACTGGGTGCACAAGAAATGCAGTGGGCTCAAGCGCTTGACAAAAGACCCTGACTACAGATGTACAAGGTGCTGGGGAACTGCACACCCCTTGGATGGCAGACCACAGAAGGAAGTCCAGGTCGGGCCTGACAAGCTTGAGGTGGTAGCTTCCTTTTGCTACCTAGGAGACATGCTCTCAGCAGCAGGTGGCTGTGAACTTTCAACCACAACACGTGTGAAAACTGCCTGGAAGAAGTTCAAGGATCTGCTACCAGTTCTGTCTTCATGCCACCTCTCTTTCAAAACACGTGGCAGTGTGTACAGCTCTTGTGTGCGGAGCGCAATGCTCCATGCCAGCGAGACCTAGCCATTGACAAAGCCAAACCTCCAGCGTCTGCAGCGAAACGACAGGGCAATGATCAGACAGATCTGCAATGTCAGGCGGCAAGACATTGTCACCACCAGGTCCAATGAGCTACTTGCGCGGCTTGGCATTGAGGAACACCTTCGAAATGCATTCCACTACAGTTAGTGGTGGGAATTACACTGAGTAACATGAAATGTATTGTTTTGTATATTAAAGTATTTCGGCTTACAATTTCATAATGGGTTACAATGTATGAAAATCAAAAATTGTTTTGGTTTTTCATATATTGTACCTTATTATGAAATTGCAAGCTAATAATCATAGGTTTCACATGGATTGATTATATTTTCATTATTATAATCAATAATCTGCACCTCACTAGTCAGCCAGAAAAATTGTTATAAAAATTTAAAAAGTATTTTTTTTTTATATATAGCTCTAAATAAAAGGGAGTATCAGATAAATATTTTTATTTCACTACAAAAACAAATACATGTATGTTGTGGGTACTTCTTAGGAGTAACTTACTTAGGTGCTTATAATGAATATCCACATCATATGTTTTCTTGGAGAAATAATGAAAATATCAGTATTTTTTGGTGGTCTGTCAACATTCTTTCGTTGAGATTGATATGGAAATATTTTCTACAATCATTCTCTCCCTTTGGCTGATTCAAGAATAATAGTTGTCAGTTTCTGGCAGAAGAATGTGCACAAAGTACTGGTTGACCACTTAGAGGACTAAGCCTGCTTAGGAAAGAAGTGTGGTTAGGTAATTACCAAAATGGGTTGACTGGGCCATAAAACCTCAGCTCAAACAAACAAAGTATTGTTTGGTTGAAAAAATATCTTTTCAAGAGCTGTGTTCTTTTTTTCAATCATTTCTTGCTATTTTTAGGCCACTGTCTATGTCAGAATGTTTAGCAAAAAGTGCCCAGAAGATAGACTTCCTGAAGGATGAGACAGATGAGAAGGGTAAACCAACATCTGAAGGAGAGAAAGAAGAAGAGGAGAAAGCTGTAGCAACTTTTCAACCATCTTTATGGCCATGGGACTCCGTGAGAAACAGGCTTAAGTAAGTATTTTATTCTCTTGGAACTGCAACCTGGGCCCAATTGTTCAAAGCGTCGTTAGCTTAACAAGCTCGTTAAGGGTCATTTCATTAACTGTTTTAGCAGATTCAATGTACAATATTCTGATACTTTTTGCTGAAAAAATGTGAGTAGCTTTTGCACTGCAAAAGCTGCTCGCATTTTTTGAGCAAATAATTTCAGCATATTTGCGTATCATTCGATGTACATTTTAACGAATCGTTAACTAATGACATCATTAGCTTTGAACAACTGGGCCCAGATTTCATACCCACAATCACTGGCATAGGAGCATCTTACAAGTGGATTGCTGACAGCAAAAGCAAGTAGATTCACACCCATATCAGACCTTTCCTAAACACATAGCTACAGGTAAGAATGGGTATCCACATAATATGTATCCTCGCGCTTTTTAAAGAAGCAATGGGGATGTTGTGAACATTTCTGTCTAGCTGTCCATCTTTCTGTCATGCTATCTCCACCTAAACTACTGGGCAGAATTCTACCAAACTTGCTACACTTCCCCACATGGTTAGAGTTTGTGAGAGCATCATTATTTTTCCATGCATCCGTTGTCCGTCCATTTGTCCTTCACGCTATCTCCTCCTAAACTTGCCGGTCTCCGGACATTTGCCACACCCCCAGGACATTTGCCCCCCAATGAAAACAAGTATAAATGGACATTTTGCCCCCCCCCCCCCCTCCCCCCCCAGTTGAAAATGCGACCCGGACATTTGCCCCAGAACTTATAAAATTTTAGTATGGACATTTGTCCCCTAGTGCTTACTTTGCAGGTGGACATTAAAATTTTGCTCCCCACTGCTTATTTTTGGTATGGATGTTTGCCCCCAGCCCTATTCTAAGAAGTTCCTACAATATACATGTAAAGCGGGAAAAAGAAAATAATGTAAACCCTCTTTTCTCTATGATACATGAGAATTCATTCAGTACATATAGATTGTTGTTGCCATTTAGAGCCACTTAACAAGTTCCTACAATCTTTGTTTTGAGCAGGAATTAAGAAAATAATGCATACCCTTGTAAACTTTAATTTTTAGCTCACCTGAGCAAAAGGCTGAAGGTGAGCTTTTGTGACCGGTCTTCGTCTATTGTGCGTCAGTCAACAATTTACTTAAAAGACATCTCCTCCTAAACCGGTGAATGGATTTTGAAATAATTTTACAGGAATGTTCCTTGGATGACCCTCTACCAAAATTGCCTAAATGGTTCTGCTCCACTAAACAAAATGGTCGCCAGAGCTAAAAATAGAAGAACCTTAAAATGACATCTCCTCCTAGACCACTGAATGGATTTTGAAATAATTTTACAGGAATGTTCCTTAGATGACCCTCTACAAAAATTGCCTAAATAGTTCCACTCCACTAAACAAGATGGCAGCAAAAGCTAAAAATAGAAAAACCTTTAAACGACATCTCCTCCCAGGCCAGTGGCCCGATTTCAAAATAATTTCACAGAAATGTTCCTCTCATGCCCCTTTACCAAATGTGCTAAAATGGTTCCGCTTCGCTAAACAAGATGGCAGCCAGAGCTAAAAATGGAAAAAAAACTTTTAAACAACATCTCCTTCCAGGCCAACGGCCAATTTCAAAATAATTTTGCAGAAATGTTCCTCTCATGCCCCTTTACCAAAATTGCTAAAATGGTTCCACTCTGTTGAACAAAATGGCTGTCAGAGCTAAAATTAGAATAAACAGCATCTCCTCTTAGGCCTATGACCGTATTTCAAAATAATTTCACAGAAATGTTCCTCTTATGACCCTTTACCAAAATTGCTAAAAAGAAAAAAAACTTTTAAAGGACATCTCCTCCCACCTAGTAATGGCCCGATTTCAGAATAATTTCACAGAAATGTTCCTCTAATACCCCTTTACCAAAATTGCTAAAACGGTTCTGCTCCGCTGGCCACCAGAGCTGAAAATAGTAAAACCTTTAAACAACATCTCCTCTTAGGCCTAGGACCGAATTTCAAAATAATTTCACAGAAATGTTCCTCTTATGTCCCTGAACCAAAATTCCTAAAATGGTTCCCTTTGGCTTAACAAAATAGCCACCAGAGCTAAAAATAGAAAAAGGGCATAGACTGTCATGCGTCTGTCTACAATTTACATAAAAGGCATCTCCTAAACCGGTTAATGGATTTTGAAATAATTTTACAGGAATGCTTCTTGAGTGGCCCTCTATCAGAATTGCTAAAACAGCTAAACAAAATGGCATCCAGAGCAAAAAAAAAAGAAATTCCTTTAACACTATCTCCTCCTAGGCCAAGGACCAGATTTCAAAATAATTTCTCGGAAATGTTCCTCTAATACCCCTTTACCAAAATTGCTAAAATGGTTCTCCTCCGCTGAACAGAATGGCCACCAGAGCTAAAAATAGAAAAACCTTTAAAATAACAACATCTCCTCCTAGGCCTATGGCTTGATTTCAAAATAATTTTGCAGAAATGTTCCTCTGCTAAGTCATATTCTCCCTGGGTGATGTGATACTCAGGTGAGCAATATAGGGCCATCATGGCCCTCTTGTTTTTCTTAACACTTACAAGGATATTCATTATACAGACTTGTATATAATTACATCATTTACACTATAACTTTTTGGTTATGGTGTTACGGCCCTTTCAAGATTATTTCACTTACTTCAAGAATATTATCCATCAGGTGGGCGAAAAGTGGAGTACCCAGAGAAAAACCACATGAGCTTCCATTACAGAAATTGGCATCTGACATAGGACCCTGAATGAGGCACAAACTCAATATATGGTTCTGTAGCTGACTTGCTTAACCCTTATCCTGCTTAAAAAATTAATTTAGCATCTCCAGTTGCTGACTAAAAGCATTTCATTAGTTTTATATTTGAGGTTCCTGTATATAATATATCTACTATCAACTATCAGCGCTTACAATTTCCTCTCAGTTTCAATTGTCTACGAAAGAACTGAGTTAGCAAATCTCTGTGCAAGAGAGTAATAACATGTCATAATATGAGTGCCTGATACATCCCCATCACTCTCCTTATACAAAAGTCAAAAAGGATTGCCTTTGAAAACAAAGAACACACAAAATCACGAAAATCGGAGATTCGGTTTGATTGAGTCTCTTCATATGCAACACTGTAAATTGCGAGGCTGCATAGGCTTCCCCCACCCCACCGCCGCCCCACTAGCGCCGGCTTAAGCGGTATTCGATTTTCAAAATAACCAGGATGGGCTCAGTAACCTCAAGCCTCGCGTCCGTTTTTTGCTCAGGTAATACGGTAACGGTTTCAAAGTGCTATTTCACATTTGTAGTGTGGGCGATGTGCAAGCAGAACTTGTGTTTATTTATGGATGACAGGCTTTCGTTGTGACAAATAATGTACAAAAGTAAGTTCTACTAGACAAGGGAGGTAATCTAAAATCTCGACAAAATTTATTTGTCAAAATCTTTGCAGCACATTTTTTTGCCTAAAAGACTACTAAATATGACTTAACAAATATTTGCATGAGGATGGTTCATAGCATAGTAATGCATACAAAACCTCATTTTCGAAAGACGTAATAAGGAGAATAGATCAATTGCTAGTAACGCTTAGCACTGGGTAAAATTTTCAGCAGATGACCTTGAAATATTTTTTTTTTATTTTATTTTCAGAAAACAGGTTTTGACATTGTCTCGATTGGAAACAATTTGCATGAAATGTCATAGCCTGTTTTCTGGGGAAAGATAAGAAAAAATATCATCTGTTTGTCGTCTGCTGAATTAGCCTAGCAACCTAGAAACCTCCATGTCTGGTTGATCCGGCTCGGTAACTGGATAGACTCCACTTCTTCTTGAAGTCCTCATGTAAACGAAAACACAATATAAAAAGTCTAAATATTTCTCGGGTGTAGAGGTCAGGCGTGTCAAATAACATAGGCTTTATCTTAAGTTTTTGAGCGATTCGCCGGAGTTAGCACAGCGATAAAATGCACAAAAATAACTAGATCGTGCAGTCGTTGGTACGCCATCTCAAACCGACCACCCCATTTCCCTCACTAAGCAGAGAGAAGTGAAAAATAACGTTGTTCTCGTTTACTCTTACCACGCGGGGAAGGCATTTTGCTTGTCGTATTTCATTAATCTTCCGCTGATTCAAGAAGGGCAGTTGTCAGTTTCTGCGAAAGAATGTGCACAATACTGGTTAACCGCTTAGAGGACTAAGCCTGCCCAGTAAACGTATGGTTAGGTAAACTGACCGTGCTCGACATGACCCCATTGGGTTGACTGGGCCATAAAACCTCAACACAAACCATGCATCCATCCAAACCGGCGAGTGGGCATATATTGGGTAGGGCATATATTGAATACTTTACATAGATTTTGCTTTATTCCATCCATAAAAACGATAAAAAATGAGGGGTTTTGTTGGGTATTTTTTCTGCTGTTGGATAATATTACATTTTTGTCTATGGAAATTTAACATTGAGTACCCAATAAGTGTCCATCCGTGAGGTCGTCCACCCGTCATCCGACCATCTGTCCATCACACTCCTAAACCACTGGGCGGAATTCAGCCAAACTTGCTTCATCATTTTTTCTCATGGTAAGGGTGTGAGAGAGCAACATTATTTTTCTGTGCATGTGTCCGTCCATGCGTCTGTTGTCTGTCCATCACACTGTGTCCTCCTAAACCTCCAGACAGAATTCAACCAAACTTGCTACATCACTTCCCCTCATGGTAAGGATGTGTGAGAGCAATTTTTATGCCCCCGCCTATTCGAAGAATAGCGGATGGGCATTAAGCATTACCCCTGTCCGTCCCGTACGTCTGTCCGTCTGTCTGTCTGTCCGTACATCCCACTTCGTGTCCGGGCCATAACTCCCAAACCGTATAGAATATATTCATGAAACTTCACAGGTGCATACATCACATTGAGACGATGTGTCATGAACAAGGAAGACAACTCTTGCATTTTTGGTTTTTGAATTATCTTCCCTTGACTTCGTTCCATATAATAAACCGTGTCTGGGCCATAACTCCTAAACCATATGGAATATATTCATGAAACTTCACAGGTGCATACATCACATTGAGACGATGTGTCATGAACAAGGAAGACAACTCTTGCATTTTTGATTTTTGAATTATTTCCGCTTGACTTAGTTCCATATAGTTAACTGTGTCCGGGCCATAACTCCTAAACCGTATGAAATATATTCATGAAACTTTACCAGTGCCTGCATCATACTGAGATGATGTGTCATGAACAAGGAAGACAACTCTTGCATTTTTGGTTTTTGAATTATTTCCGCTTGACTTAGTTTCATACAGTTAACTGTGTCCGGGCCATAACTCCTAAACCGTATGGAATATATTCATGAAACTTTACCAGTGCATGCATCACACTGAGAAGATGTGTCATGAGCAAGGAAGAAAACTCTTGCATTTTTGGTTTTTGAATTATTTCCCCTTGACTTAGTTCCATATCGTTAACCGTGTCCAGGCCATAACTCCTACACCATATGGAATATATTCATGAAACTTTATGGGTGCATGCATCACATTGAGACGATGTGTCATGAACAAGGAAGACAACTCTTGCATTTTTTGGTTTTGAATTATCTTCCCTTGACTTTGTTCCATATAATAAACCGTGTCCGGGCCATAACTCCTAAACCGTATGGAATATATTCATGAAACTATACAGGTGCATGCATCACATTCAGACGATGTGTCATGAACAAGGAAGACAACTCTTGCATTTTTGGTTTTTGAATTATTTCCCCTTGACTTAGTTCCATATGGTTAACCGTGTCTGGGCCATAACTCTTAAACCATATGGAATATATTCATGAAACTATACAGGTGCATGCATCACATTGAGACGATGTGTCATGAACAAGGAAGACAACTCTTGCATTTTTTGTTTTTGAATTATCTTCCCTTGACTTAGTTCCATATAGTAAACTGTGTCCGGGCCTTAATAATAACTTCATGGTATACCTGTTACAATTACATATAAACCCTTTTTCTGAATGGCTTTTAGCGGGGGCATCCGTGTCCTGTGGACACTTTTTCTAGTTTTTCTATGCATTGGTTTTTCTGTGCATCAGTCCTTTGGTGCATCTGTTGTACATTCATCTGTCCATCACGCTATCTCCTCCTAAACCACAGGGCAGAATTCAACCAAACTTGCTACATCACTTCCCCTTATGGTAAGGGTGTGTGAGAGCAACATTATTTTTCCATGCAGCCATCCGAGCTTACGAGTGGGCACATATTGGGTAGGATACTTGAATTTACTGAACTGCTTCATTAATGAATTATGTCCCCCCCCACCCCCCCACCCCCCCACCCACCAAAGGTTAGGGGGACATATTGTTTTTGGGACAGATCCCATTGGTGTCAGCGTAGGTGTCAGCATCGGCGTAAAACTTCTTGTCTGCACTGTAACTTAAATACCCTTTGGAATAATTTGATGATACTTGGTAGAAATGTAGAACAGGATCAGACGACATGTCGTGTACAAGAATGACAACTCTGCCTTTCTTACTTTTGGAGTTACCACCCTTTGTTTTATTTGAAAAAGATTTCGTGTTTGCTCTAACTCAAATACTCTTTGGAATACTTTGATGGTACTTTGCAGAAATGTAGAACAGGACCAGATGACGTGTGGCATACAAAATGACAACTCTGCCTTTCTTACTTTTGGTGTTATCTCCCTTTGATATGTCTGACAGTGATTATCCATTGATATTGTATATGCTCTGTAAGTCAAAGACCCTTTGGAATATTTTTATTGATACTTGGTAGAAATGTAGAACAGGACCAGATGACATGTTGCGTTAGAGAATGACAACTCTGGCTTTCTTACTTTTGGAGTTATCTCCCTTTGTTTTGTTTGAACTAGATTTCTCGTCTGCTCTGTAAGTGGAATACCCTTTGGAATATTTCGATGGTACTTGGCAGAAATGTAGAACAGGACCAGATGATGTGTTGCGTAAAAGAATGAGAACTCTGCCTTTCTTACTTTTAGCATTATCTCCCTTTGTTATATTTGACAGTGATAATCCTTTGATTTTGTGTCCGCTCTGTAAGTCAAAAACCCTGTAGAATGTTTTTATGATACTTGGTAGAAATGTAGAACAGGATCAGATGATGTGTCGCGTACAAGAATGATAACATTGCCTTTCTTACTTTTGGCGTTATCTCCCTTTGTTATGTCTGGCAGTGATTATCCAGAGCAACAGATAATTTTGGGGGCATTTGGGTATTTAACCCCATAAAGATTTAATTAAGTGGGTAAAATCCTATTTTCATTTATCTATTTGAGTAAAGATACCCCTCAAAATGAAAATTATTGGGTAAAACCTATACAACTGAAGGAAAGAGCCCCCAAAAAAAGACTGTTTTAGGTATTGAAAACACGATATTTAATTATACCCTATTAATTTTATGATTATATTTGTCATATGTAGACCCTTTGGAATATTTTTATGATAATGGTAGAAATGTAGAACAGGACCAGATGACGTGCCATGTACAAGAATGACAACTCTGCCTTTCTGACTTTTGGAATTGTCTCCCTTTGTTTTGTTTGAAATAGATTTCTGGTCTGCTCTGTAACTGGAATACCCTTTAGAATATTTTGATGGTACCTTGTAGAACTGTAGACTAGGACAAGACGATGTGTTCCTTACAAGAATGACAACTCTGCCTTCCTTACTTTTGCTGTTATCTCCCTTTGTTATATTTGACACTGATTATGCATTGATTTAGTGTCCGCTATTTAAGTCGAACACTCTTTGGAATATTTTGATGGTACTTTGCAGAAATGTAGAACAGGACCAGATGACGTGTTGCATACAAAATGACAACTCTGCCTTTCTTACTTTTGGTGTTATCTCCCTTTGATATGTCTGACAGTGATTATCCATTGATATTGTATAGGCTCTGTAAGTCAAAGACCCTTTGGAATATTTTTATTGATACTTGGTAGAAATGTAGTACAGGACCAGATGACATGTTGCGTTAGAGAATGACAACTCTGGCTTTCTTACTTTTGGAGTGATCTCCCTTTGTTTTGTTTGAACTAGATTTCACGTCTGCTCTGTAAGTGGAATACCCTTTGGAATATTTCGATGGTACTTGGCAGAAATGTAGAACAGGACCAGATGATGTGTTGTGTAAAAGAATGAGAACTCTGCCTTTCTTACTTTTAAGCATTATCTCCCTTTGTTATATTTGACAGTGATAATCCTTTGATTTCGTGTCCGCTCTGTAAGTCAAAGACCCTGTAGAATGTTTTTATGATACTTGGTAGAAATGTAGAACAGGATCAGATGATGTGTCGCATACAAAAATGATAACATTTCCTTCCTTACTTTTGGCGTTATCTCCCTTTGTTATGTCTGGCAGTGATTATCCAGAGCAACAGATAATTTTGGGGGCATTTGGGTATTTAACCCCATCAAAATTTAATTAAGTGGGTAAAATCCTATTTTCATTTATCTGTTTGAGTAAAGATACCCCTCAAAATGAAAATTATTGGGTAAAACCTATACAACTGAAGGAAAGAGCCCCCCAAAAAAGACTGTTTTAGGTATTTAAAACATGATATTTAATTATACCCTATTAATTTTATGATTATATTTGTCATATGTAGACCCTTTGGAATATTTTATAATAATGGTAGAAATGTAGAACATGACCAGATGATGTGTCATGTACAAGAATGACAACTCTGCCTTTCTGACTTTTGGAATTGTCTCCCTTTGTTTTGTTTGAAATAGATTTCTGGTCTGCTCTGTAACTGGAATACCCTTTAGAATATTTTGATGGTACCTTGTAGAACTGTAGACTAGGACAAGATGATGTGTTCCTTACAAGAATGACAACTCTGCCTTCCTTACATTTGCTGTTATCTCCCTTTGTTATATTTGACACTGATTATGCATTGATTTAGTGTCCGCTATTTAAGTCGAACACTCTTTGGAATATTTTGATGGTACTTTGCAGAAATGTAGAACAGGACCAGATGACGTGTCGCATACAAAATGACAACTCTGCCTTTCTTACTTTTGGTGTTATCTCCCTTTGATATGTCTGACAGTGATTATCCATTGATATTGTATAGGCTCTGTAAGTCAAAGACCCTTTGGAATATTTTTATTGATACTTGGTAGAAATGTAGAACAGGACCAGATGACATGTTGCGTACAAGAATGACAACTCTGGCTTTCTTACTTTTGGAGTTATCTCCCTTTGTTTTGTTTGAACTAGATTTCTCGTCTGCTCTGTAAGTGTAATACCCTTTGGAATATTTCGATGGTACTTGGCAGAAATGTAGAACAGGACCAGATGATGTGTTGCGTAAAAGAATGAGAACTCTGCCTTTCTTACTTTTAGCATTATCTCCCTTTGTTATATTTGACAGTGATAATCCTTTGATTTCATGTCCGCTCTGTAAGTCAAAGACCCTGTAGAATGTTTTTATGATACTTGGTAGAAATGTAGAGCAGGATCAGACGATGTGTCGCGTACAAGAATGATAACATTGCCTTTCTTACTTTTGGCGTTATCTCCCTTTGTTATGTCTGGCAGTGATTATCCAGAGCAACAGATAATTTTGGGGGCATTTGGGTATTTAACCCCATAAAGATTTAATTAAGTGGGTAAAATCCTATTTTCATTTATCTGTTTCAGTAAAGATACCCCTCAAAATGAAAATTATTGGGTAAAACCTATACAACTGAAGGAAAGAGCCCCCCAAAAAAGACTGTTTTAGGTATTTAAAACATGATATTTAATTATACCCTATTAATTTTATGATTATATTTGTCATATGTAGACCCTTTGGAATATTTTTATGATAATGGTAGAAATGTAGAACAGAACCAGATGACTAGTCATGTACAAGAATGACAACTCTGCCTTTCTTACCTTTGGAATTGTCTCCCTTTGTTTTGTTTGAAATAGATTTCTGGTCTGCTCTGTAACTGGAATACCCTTTAGAATATTTTGATGGTACCTTGTAGAACTGTAGACTAGGACAAGACGATGTGTTCCTTACAAGAATGACAACTCTGCCTTCCTTACTTTTGCTGTTATCTCCCTTTGTTATATTTGACACTGATTATGCTTTGATTAAGTGTCCGCTATTTAAGTCGAACACTCTTTGGAATATTTTGATGATACTTGGTAGTAATGAAGAACCGGACCAGACATGTCACATACAAGAATGACAACTTCGGCTTTTTTTACTTTTGGAGTTATCTCCCCATCTTGTTTTGAGTTTGATTTCTTGTCTCTACTCTGTAAAACGAATACCCTGCGGAATATTTTGATGATGCTTGGTACAAATGTGGAACAGGAGGAGATGACTTGTTTCGTACAAGAATGACAACTCTGGCGGGATTGGAGTGGGGGGCGACATTTGTTGTTTTTTTCAAAAAAACATTTTCTAATTACTTACATGAACAGATTAAAACATGATTAAAATTTAGTAGTGCGTGTAATAAAAGTGGTTACAACGTCTAGTATCTTGTTACCAAATTTATCTGCCTGGTAGCTCCTATCCTCCTTTAGCCTAAAAGCCTTTGAGCCAATATGGAGCTAATCAATTGGATATGTCTGGACACTAGACATAAAGTAACCTCTAATTATTTCTGCACAAAGACATACATTGTGGGCACTAATTAGAAAAATAGTATAGAAGATGTCCAGGAAGAGTCATAATCACAAAACATAGCCTACCAATGATGGCAAGATGTAGAACAAACAAACCAAGACAGACAGATGATCAGTTGTTAAAACCACTGGGAGGGGAGTGGGGGTGGGATTTAAAAGAGTTTACTACCTAGGACCAAAATCTTCACCCTAGGTTCAAATGTTGTGAAAAATATCAAAATGATTGTTCAGCTTGTGTAGAGGCTCCCGTATTCATTCAATGAAACAGCACAGAAAAAACATTTCAATCAAATTAAATCAGTCTGATGAAACAAGTAGTGCTCATGGCAATCACCTCAGACACTGATAGCTAGAGCTAAAGAAAACCACTAGTTGAACTATGGAGGGCCCTAAGCAAAGGCAATGGCCGGCCTTGGTGGCTCAGTTGGATGTGCTGTCCGACTGGAGACCAGGAGGTTGCGGGCTTAACCCCCACCATGGAGATTGATCGTGAAATATTTTCTACGGTCATTCTGTCCCTTCGGCTGATTCTAGAAGGGCAGTTGTCAGTTTCTGGCGAAAGAATGTGCACAATACTGGTTAACCATTTAGAGGACTAAGCCTGCCCAGTAAACGTGTGGTTAGGTAAACTGACCGTGCTTGACATGACCCCATTGGGTTGACTGGGCCGTAAAACCTCAACACAAACAAAAGCAAAGGCATAACATTAGGCATCAACCTGCTAATGGAAAGCTTAGGTTGGTACCTTTATAGCAGAGTTGTGGAATTACCAAATTTATTACTTTCATGGACAAGTAAATGGTCAATATCCATGATTTACTTGCCCAAAAGTTGACATTTTTCTCCTTTTTTTCTCAAAGAAACATATGTTGTGGGTACTCATTAGAAGCGCCTCGATGAGGTGCTTCTAATGAGTACCCATAACATATGTACATACAGTAAAGTAACAAACACAGAAATCAAATGATCGATTATTAGCAAATCAGTTATGATAATCAATTTTGTGGAATTTATCGATCAATTAATCGATTATCCGATTAATTGTGCCAGCCATATTATTTAGTGCTTTGTATGATGAATATGATATTTTCTTTCCAGAACTGCACTGACAGAGACCAGTGTTCTTCTTGATGTGTTAAACATAGCCAAAGAGAAGCGGTACATGGTACTGGCTCATGTATCACAAGAAAACACAGAACATAAATCAGGAACAAATCTGATGGCAAAGAAAAAGGTTGGTTTAGTTTCCATGCCTGAAACTTAAAATGATATATTTGTGTGTCAAATGGAATGAGAGTGCCAGTCAATTGTCTGATTATATAGCTTGACTGCAGAGCCATAAGGCCTTCCTTTGCATCTCTTGTTTAGTCAAGGAGAAAGCTGAGATAATGCTGTAGGCCTTAGGCAAATACAGTGAAATTCGGCTATTAAGACCACTAGAAAATAAGAACACTCTGCTATTAAGACCAGCTTTTGAGCAGACCCAAATGGTTTTTCTTGGTATTCTACATAGCTTCAGATAAGAGAGGGTAAATGCATAATATTTTTCTTTTTTCTCCACAAAAAACATGTTATGGGTACTCATTAGAAGAGCCTCGATGAGGTGTTTCTAATGAGTACCACAACATAGTTTTCGTGGAGAAATAAGAAAGATATCAGTCATATTTGGTTGGAAAAGGCACCTTATCTGGAGCTATGGTCTACATTCAATATTAAGACGGCCCACTAATAAGACTTTAGGCAGAACCAAAGGTGGTCTTAACCCTTGTCCTGCTGAACCCGGATATACCCTGCATTTGCAAACAGTGTAGATCCAGATCAGTTGGCTTCTGAAGAAGCCAACTGATCTGGATCTGCACTGTTTGCCATCAAGTATGTAAATTTATAGCAACAATCCGGATCAAATAATTTGATTGGCTGACAATTAAAAGTGGGCGTGGCATCTTAATTTATTCAGCAGGACAAGGGTTAATACATGTATATGTAGTAGAATATGTAGTGGAATTTACAGTATGCTGACAGGCTGCAGTGCTAATGGCATAACTTCAGGTAAGAGGGGCTATCCAGACAAACATTTTTCTTGTTTTTTCCAGGCAAATATTCATTGTGGGCACTCGTTAGAAGCACATTTTAGAGGTGCTTCTAATGGGTACCAACAACATAATTATGTTCTCCTGGAGAAATAAGAAGAATATTTTGGTTGGAAAAAGCATCGTATCTGAAACTGTCAACAGCTGACAGCACGTTATTCTGGTGTTTTGCAGTATGACTGATGTGGATTTGTTCTGCCCTCATTTCATTTGTTCTTATAGCCCACACATACTATAGTTTGGATAATGTTTGTTATCTTTTCACTAAAACATACCTTTGGGTACTGATTCAGTGAGACTTACATGATACCTTTTGTCGTAAAACTAACAGAAAATGTATTCGTCACTGTTTACTTTATGTATCTTACATCATATCTTCATGTGTCTTACATTATAATTTATACCCTAAGAATTGAAACAGACAGGGCTGAAGAAACAGTATAGACACAGATCAGATGCCACAAAACACGGTATCACATCAGGGTCTGTAACATTTGCAACTCCTATTTTCATGAGACTGGCACAGTGACTCAAATGTAGAGCATCCACTTTGTGGCTGGGAGCTATTGGTTTGATCCCCAACTGAGTCATACCAAAGACTTTAAAAATAGTACGAGCTGTTCTTTCGCTTGGTGCTCAGCATTAAGAAGATAAAGCTTGGAATCAGAACTGGTTGGCCTGATCTCAGTATAATGTGACTGGATGGAATATCATGTAATGTTTGGGCACAATATTTCAGTGAGGCAGCACTGTAAAAGTGGGCATTGAGCCACCTGCCACATCCGGATACCATGGTGATATGACTGACAAATTGTTAAAAGCACCACAAAACCAGAATCAAACAAACAACAAATATTTTCATTATGTCATGATGTGGTTGGGTGGGACGAGATGAACTGTCTGGAGGGGGTTGGGAGCAGGCAGGGGAAAGGGTGTCAAATTAGCACACTTACTTGTCAGCTCCACTTAAGATGCTTTTGTTTCTTCAGCCAAACAGTATGGATATTTTTTCTTTCTTCCTCACAGAAAACCAAATGTTGTGGTACTAATTGGAATTATCTCCCCATATTTATCAGTAGCTCCAGATAAGGTACTTTTTTTTCACCAAAAAGTATTGATACCAAGGCACTTATGAGTACCCACAACATATGTTTTTGTGGAGAAATTAGAAAAAAACTATTATAATCTGGATACCTTTACTTTCTGGAACAATGCCATGTTGTAAATATTGTCTGTCATGCAGTCTAAAGTTAAACACTATATAAGGAGTGCGTCTGAAACATGTGCCATGTAAGTGAAATAGAATATAATAGAACATATTACACGGTGGATTACTCATGGAACATACATGTGAAACAGTAAATCTTTCCAGTGATAAAACACAAAATCTTACAGTAATTATATGTATAATATTTCCCATTGATAAAACACCTAACCCTTTCCTAAACAATTAACCCTTGTCCTGCTGAACCCGGATATACCCTGCCTTTGCAAACAGTGTAGATCCAGATCAGTTGGCTTCTAAGAAACCAACTGATCTGGATCTGCACTGTTTGCCATTCAGTATGTGAACTAATATCAACAGTCTGGATCAAGTAATCTGATTTTATTCAGCAGGACAAGGGTTAAATTAAAATAAGAGTTTTAGTTTATTCTTATTTGATTTATTTTGTTATTATTATTAGTAGTTTTATTAGCTTTATTATTATTTATTTATTTTTTGCTAGTCATTTTGATTTCACTGTGTAGTCAGCTTATTATGTATTATAGTCTCCTTATTTACTTTACATTACGAAAACCCGCCTATTCAAATATATTAAAAATTTTACACCCAAAAAAAGAAAAATTTCAGATAAAAAAATCTGATATTTTTCATATATCTGCTCAAAACATAGATTGTGGGTACTCGTTAGAACTGCCTCAGCGAGGCAGTTCTAATTAGTACCCACAATCTATGTTTTTTAGCATAATAAGAAAAATAATATATACCCCTGTAAACCCCAGTTTTACTATATAAAAGTGGGGTTTAAGGGGGTCTAAATTATATAGGCGTGTTTTCGTGATGATTTCTAGTAAAAATGGCATATTGTTATGGATTCATTGTTTTTGGTTATTAGCTCACTTGAGCTAAAGGCTCAGGATGAGGTATTATTATCACTTGCAGTCCATTGTCTGCCATCCGTCTGTCCATCCCGGTCCCTCCAGTCACACATTTGAACGACTTTTTTGAAACCCCGGTTTTATGTGGCACCTTCTGTTAAAGGGGATGGAACATTTATACAAATGGTTACGTTCTGTTCATTAAAATGTCTGTCATGTCCATATATTGTAAAAAACACTTAATCTTCTTCCGTAGAACCAAGAAAGCATTAAGGCTGAATTTGTATATAGCATTTTGGACTCAAGACTTTAAAGATGAATCTTTGTATATAGCATTGGGGACTCAAGGTCTACCAAGTTTGTTCAAATGATGATTTTAGGTTGACCTTTGACATGTTTAAGGCAAAGTCAAATTTGCTTCCCCATACATTTGTTTGGGGAGAATGTTGAAAAATCATTTTCTCAAAATATATTACAGACTAATGGCTGAACCTTACGATGTGTGAAAAAAGTAGTAAAACTTTTTAGTTACAATCAAAGTTTTGTCCATCAGGGGCTATCTGCTCTTGCCCCAGGGCTATATGCATGTATAAAATTGTGTAATCTTTAAACGTCTTCTTCTCTGAAACAGCTTGACTAATTTTCATCAGGTTTTACAAGTTTTACTCTGTCAAAGTGGTATTGACAATTTGCTCAAATGTTTCTGCAATGTTGAACAAGATGACCACCATGCCCATATATATATTAAAAAAAAAACACATAAAAATCTTCTCCAGAACCAATAAAGCTTTGAGGCTGAATCTTGATGTATACCGGTAGCATCTGAGACTCAAGCTCTAATGATGAGCCCCAGGATGATCTTTGACCTTTTTCTGACAGGGTCAGATTTGTGTCTTATTTGCTGTGGCAATAACTGGAAGAATGTTGTTTGGCACATGCAGATTACAATGGCTGTTTTATTCAGGTGAGTGAATCTTGGCCCATGGACCTCTTGTTTTGTTAAACAATTTCATAATGGTTAGCTTGAACAGGATCAAAATGGTTTGTTGAAATGTTTAGTTTAGGTACGGTATTTACCATAAGTATTGGGACACCAGTCCTGTACTCCTTACCATACTTGTCCTAAAATTTGAAAAAGTCTATTTTACTACCTGTTGATGTGTTTAAATAGCTCTGGATGAATGGCAAACAGTGTAGATCCTGGTCAGATGCTGCATTTTGTGGCGTCAGATCTGGGTCTGCACTGTTTTGCTCAGGTCTGTCCCAATATCTAGGGATATTACGGTATACCATGTTTACTTTTTGGATGAAAGAGTGCCTAATCTAGAACTACAATTGCTTTTTATCCTTAAAAAACTTGTTGTGGATCTCACAAGTATTATCTCACTGAGATGATTCTGGCCTCGGTGGCTCAGTTGGATGCACCGTCCGACTGGAGACCAGGAGGTCGCGGATTCAACCCCCGCCGATGTCGGCAACATTCTTTCGTGGAGATTGATCATGAAATATTTTCTACAGTCATTCTCTCCCTTCCGCTGATTCAAGAAGGGCAGTTGTCAGTTTCTGGTGAAAGAATATGCGCGATACTGGTTAACCGTTTAGAGGACTAAGCCTGCCCAGTAAACGTGTGGTTAGGTAAACTGACCACGCTCGACATGACCCCATTGGGTTGACTGGGCCGTAAAAACCTCAACACAAACAAACTGAGATGATTCTAATGAGATTATACAACATTGTATTTTGGGGGAAATAAGAAGGAAAAAAAATAAGAAAAGAGAAAGTTTCTCTGAATTAAGACCTTAGATTTAAACCATGCAGTGAACCCATTAACAATAGTTTAGTCAAGACAGATTTCACTGACACAAAGCATTGTTTAACCTTTACCACTCTATTGGCTGATTCAGCAGGCAACAGATTTATTATATTTTTCCTATTTACCCAGAAAACGAACAGACATTTCATGCAGATTGTTTCCTAAAGTCCTGAGGAGACAATTTGCATGAAATGTCAAAGCCTGTTTTCTGAGACAGTTTGCATGAAATGCCATAGCCATGTATTCTGGGAAAAATAAGAAAACTATTTCAAATTGTCACCTGCTGAAATTTTTACCCAGCATGCTAAGCATTATAATCATGATTCAAACTCAGCTGTCTCATCTGACAGTCCAATTTTCTTTTAACCACTGAAGCGGTTCTTGGATTTTGTTAGACTTGGCTTATTCTTTCATATCAGGGCTGTGGAAATACCATGCCCGACTTGTCAAACTTGTCCCCTTTCCCTGAGGACAAGTAAGAAATTTCAATTTACTTGTCCTGGGACAAGGACTTCCTAGCTCTGGCTAGGAAGAATATCCAGATTATGAGATATATGTTTTCGTATTTCTCAAAGAAAACATATGCTGTGGGTTCTCATGGACAAGTAATGAAATTTGGTAACTCCACAACCCTGTTTATAATGTAGTTAGTTCTTTTATAACAATTATTTTTCAGCCACTTCCTTTAATAGAAACAGATTCTGAACATTTTAAGTTTCCGTTTCAAAAGGTAAATTGCATGATCAGAGGAGTTGAGTTACAAGGGACATTACTCTTGCTATGCTGTTATACTTGTCTTGTAGTCACATAATTGTTTATTTGGAGGAAGGGAAATAATCTGTCACCTTTGTACAATGTGTCTTTGAATCTTGGCAGAATAAAGCTAGATCTTGAAACATCAAATTTGTATAATTTAAAGGGAAATGCAAGTTTGCTGAAGAATGTATCTCGGATGAAACATCTTGACAAATCATGTATTTTGATGAAACGCTGATCAAAATCAGATAAAAACTAAGGAAGTTTAAGATGTTTAAAGATTTCAAAATCATTACCAAGGGTGTTGCCATTTTGAATATTTAACGAGGTTCTTAACATTTCAAAATATTAATTCTAACACAGTGCACCTATATACGCAATGGAGTGATTTATTCTGGAACAAATCACTGAGAGGAAGCACGGGACGCTATCTGGCACCGTTCTGACGTGGAGATGTCACAATGTTGGACAATGTCATTTTTCTTGATTCAGCAATGTAAGAAATGCATGTAAACATCAGCATTACAGTGAAAACTTTTGGCAGGATTTCTTTCTGCAATGGCGGGAAGTTGGAAGAATCTGAAGGATACAATTATTTTTCGTCATTTTCTGTGTTAGAATTAAAATAGATCAGCTCTTGTGCGTGATTTGTTGAGTAATAAATCACATTTTGTTGGTCAGTCGTAAGTAGATAACTCACACGCTCCACGCTCGTGATTCTATCTGCTTTACAACTGACCTCCAATCAGTGATTTATTACTCAAAAAATCATGGCTAGAGCTGATCTATTTCTAAATAAAACCTTCTTTCTGATAGAAGTAAATGCAATTTTCAAGTAAATTCATAAATACCTAGAGAAGAAGCTATATATACAAATATAGAGGTTGAATATTGTTGCAAACCTTATTTATTTAGTTTTTTGCATTTTTAATTATATATTTAATTAAAGCTTGAAGACATCATAAAGCCTCATTAAATATTCAAAATGGTGATGCCCATAAAAGTTGTTTTGATATCTTCAGACCATGTAGCAGATAATTACATTGTAAAAGTTTGTTTCCAGTTTTTCAGAGAAAATAAGGCTTGATATTTCATGTGAATCATCTGCCTTGCAGATGATTCACATGAAATGTCAAGCTTTTTTTCCTCAGAAATATGAATTCAAATACAAAGTCATCTGCTTTTGTTGTGATAATCAAATTTAAGTCAGTTTCTCAGCTGCAAATTTCTTTGACTGTAGTATTGCACAAGAAATGAATGGTGTTTATTCTGGACAAAAAATGACATCTCATTTGTATCATCTTGGACATAGAGCGCAACATTTTTAAAGTGTCTTGTAAAAGGTGATTTAAAATCTAAGAAATTATTTTAATGAAATCTCAAACCTCCTTGTTTTCAATGGAATATAAGTAAGATGTACCAAAAAGGCTTGATATTAAGGTAAAGGTTAGCTAAGTTGGGAAGTGCGAACCACTCAAGATGTCTTGTTATTTCAGTCACTAATCTGATTACATAGAGGTTAATGCACCCTGAGTTTAAATCGTATGGAATATTTTCCGAGAGATTTGCAAATTCGATAAACAGACAAGTTTATAAGTACCAGTTTGCTAATAAGAATTGAAAGTCTTGAGGGAAACATCTCCTGTATTTTTATTTCTAGATGTATTAACTGATATATTATAACATATAATAAAAATGATTTTTTTTTCTTTGGATTCTGTTTTACACCCTTTTGATGTTTTCAAATGATGTCAATAAGTTTTGTGATGTTACGTCATCTACATTTGTGGCGTGGCATGAAAGCATTTTGAAGGAAATATTTCTTCGATCTAGGAGGAAATATTTCCTACAAGGATTTATACTTCCTGCGGAAATTACTAAAAATAGCTTCAGGTGTGCAATATTGTGGTTTACTGGAGCATTGCAAAATAGTTCCTGGATCCGAAGACACATGAGAGCTCCTCTAAGTAGAAACTGACCTCATGAAATGCACCAATCATAAACTAAGATCATTGTGCAGATTTGAGATCAGTCAGGGTCTAATCTAGTCACCAGTGCAATATATGGACTGAAGATTCTATACTTTACCACACTCTGGGCTAATTCAGCAGATGACAAATTGGTGATATTTTTCTTATTTTCCCCAGAAACAGGATTTGACATTTCAGGCTAATTGTCTCCATTGGGATACAGTTTGCACGAAATGTCAAATCCTGCTTCCTGGGTAAAATAAGAAAAAGATTTTAATATGTCGTCTCCTGAAAATTTTACTCAGAGTGTTAAACCTTAACCCTTAAACTGCCAATCACAGCATTTGTCGTCTGCTTTGTATTCTGCTTGTGATTTTAAAAGTCATTTCTGCAAACAGTGTTAAGGAGCAGTCTGATCTGGGTCCACACTGTTTGCCTGTATGCAAAAATAGGTTTGAAAAGTTTGCAAGAATACTCAGCAGACGACATAAACAGACGACATTTTCAGATGCAGGTTTTCTTGGCGTTTTAAGGGTTAAGGAGACTGGATACTGCTCCAAGACAACTAGTTCTAATTGGAAATAATTGCCTTCTGTTTCATTGTGGGCTGCTCTAAAAGGAAAGATTTACTCACTCAGGAGTAAATTCTGTCCTATAATCCATTTTAGTCTGGAGACCCGCAAAAGGGTAATTGGCAAACAGTGCAGATCCAGATCAGATGCTGCAGAATGCAGCATCTGATCAGGGTCTCCATTGTTTACAAAAAGTTTAGCCATTTTTCTCTTGGAATAGCTAAATCGCACAGCCTGACAAACCTAAAATGGAAATTTTTTTCTTCCAATATAGTGTGGGGGTAGTTCACTCATTTTAAAATGGGATAGGAGTAGCCACCATTTTAAATAAGTTGCAACTGTGGGGAGGCCATTCTCTGTCTGCAATATATCTCCCTTTGCAAAACTGTGGCAAAATCTTCCAGACATGTATAGACTCTGAACAGACTGTGGTGGCTGATTTGGGCTTTTGCTGGTTGCATATGTCATAAGTTCCTTTTTTACTTGGAGGGGCTGATGTATTCAAAGTTGTTTCATGTACAGTGCAAAAGGTGTTTTGGATCTTGTGATGTGATATTTCCCTATTCATCTGTATGTCCCATCAACTAGGTGTCACTCATTTTGGTATAATGATGGGGTGTATTGGAGCACTGTTTAACCATGGGAAGAAAGGATATGGCTCCAGGTACATTGGTTGTTAACCCTTTCATCCCTGAATTCCTCAAGTGGACTCTCCCTCCTTGAATTTGGACATGTCCACTGGTTCAAATAGGGGTTTCAGTCTAAAATCAAAAACACATGGCAAACAGTGTAGATCTTGATGACATGGCATGTGAGACGTCTTATCTAGAGCTACACTGTTTGCACAGTTATCTAATTTGGTCTGCAAGGATAAAAAGGTTCAGATGAGTATATGTCTAAGACAAACTATGCTTGCAGCATTTCATGGGATTGATCAGTTCTTCCAGTTTTATACTTTCATCAGGCTTTCAACTCAGCCCTAGTTTTTCCCTCCTTTTTGGATATTCTCGCTACTTAGCCCTACCTTTTAACCCTTGCCTTGCTGAATAAATTAAGATGTCACGTCCACTTCTAATTTCCAGCCAATCAGATTACTTGATCCAGGTTTTTGATAGAAATTCACATATTTAATGACAAACAGTGCAGATCCAGATCAGTTGGCTCATAGCTACAGATAAGAGGGGGTATCCACATAATATTTTTCTTATTTCTCGACGAATACATATGTTGTGGATACTCATTAGAAGCATCTTGGCGAGGCGCTTCTAATGAGTACCCACAACATATGTTTTTATTGAGAAATAAGATAGATATCAGCATTTTTCGGATGAAAAAAGCGCCATTTCTGTTGCTATGTGGCTTCCTCAGAATCCAACTGATCTGGATCTACACTGTTTGCTAAGACAGTGCATGTCGTGTTTAGCAAGAGAAGGGTTAAAAACACCCTACTATCATTACTTCTTGGTAAAAAAATGCCTAAAGTGATTAAAATTGCTATATTTTTCTTCTCTCGCTTTGCTCACTTAGTGTTTGTTAAAGCAAGGTCAAGCTTTTCAGAGTAGTGGAGTTGCAAACTGTATAAAATATTTTTTGCTTCAGTATTAATTTCTTTTTTTGGAGCATTGATTTTGGCATTTCCTTTTCCTTGCAGTTCTGTTGGTCAGAGCTAACTCTGTTTGCATATTGTATCCATTATCTAAGACTGAAGTCGTGTAGAATGTCCCTACTATCCCTACTCTTCATAACTAAAATTCCTTCTTTTGCCCTGCTTTTTCAAAATGTTCAGCCCTACTTTAGCAATATTTTTCACAGGAGGGCAGTTGAAAGCCTGTTTCCTGCATACCTGACACATTATTATTAACGCTTAGCACTCTGGGTAAAATTTTCAGCAGACGACATTTTGAAATATTTTTCTTATTTTTCTCAGAAAACAGGATATGACATTTCATGCAAATTGTCTCCTAAGGAGACAATTTGCATGAAATGTCAAATCCTGTTTTCTGGGAAAAATAAGAAAAATATCATCAATCTGTCGTCTGCTGAAAATGCCCAGAGAGTGGTAAAGGTTATAGCTGTTTCACTACTGGCCTCGGTGGCTCAGTTGGATGAGTCGTCCAACTGGAGACCAGGAGGTCGCGGGTTCAAACCCCGCCGAGGTTGGCAGCATTCTTTCATGGAGATTGATCATGAAATATTTTCTACGGTCATTCTCTCCCTTCCGCTGATTCAAGAAGGGCAGTTGTCAGTTTCTGGCGAAAGAATGTGTACAATACTGGTTAACTGCTTAGAGGACTAAGCCTGCCCAGTAAACGTGTGGTTAGGTAAACTAAATGCGCTCGACATGACCCCATTGGGTTGACTGGGCTGTAAAATCTCAACATAAACAAACAAACACTACCAAACCAAATTAATAGTGTACCATTTTAACCCAAAAAACCTCATAGGTTGATGTGTCATTAAACCTAAGCTCATCATCATCATCATCATCTCATGGGATTGATAAGGATCAGACAGTTTTACTGGGATGTAAACAAAATATGAATCTCTCCAAGTAATAATTGACCTTATATGACCCAGATCAGCCTGCACATCAATACAATTTGATCAGAATCTGTATAGTTTATGCAGTACATAGAATCTTCAAGGATCAAATTTTATGTTAGTGAACTGTGTACACTCTGATCAGACTATGCAGAATTAAGAAAAATATCTATCTTTTGGTTGAAAAAAGCATCTAATCAGGAGCTATGAGGTAAACAACAGAACAGATGCTATATCTCCAAATAGTTAACCCTTAACCCATTGTAGACTGATTGAACTCCCCCACACTATATATTGGAAGAGTCCAATTTCAATTTTAGGTAGGTGAGGCTATGAGATTTAGATATTCCTACAGAAAAATGGTTGAACTATTTGCAAACAGTGAAGACCCTGATCAGATGCCACGTTCTGCAGCGTCTGATCTGGGTCTGCACTGTTTGCCGAATACCCGTTTTGGGGTCTCCCGACTAGAAAGGATTAAAGTGCTAAACACAACTGCAGCAGACAATGTTCTGATTTTTTTTTTTTTTTTTTTTTGATTTTTTCATAGAAAATAAGACTTGACGTTTCATGTAAATCATCTGTGAAGCAGATGGTTCACATGACATGCCTAGTTTTATGTTCTCTGAAAAATAAAAATACTGAAAAAGAGTCAAAATGTCATGTGCTACAGTTTTGCTTTGTGCTTTAACTCTTTCACTGCCACAGATGATAATAGCTTTTGCAAACAGCATAGATCCAGATGAGATGGCTCAATGAGCCGTCTCATCTGGATCTATGCTGTTTGACATTCAGTCTTTCAACTTTACATATAAACATCTTTTCAAGCAATAGTTTGTTAAAATAAAAAAAGCAGACGACAAATGTCTTCTGAAATTTGGCGCCGAAGGAGTTAACCCATTGCAGTCTGGAGACCCTAAGAGTGTAATTGGCAAACAGTGCAGATGCAGATCAGACGCCGCAGAATGCGGCGTCTGATCTGGGTCTCCACAGTTTGCAAATAGTTCAACCATTTTTCTCCAGGAAATCACATAGCCTGACATACCTAAAATCCAAATTAGAATTTTCCAATATATAGTGTGGGGGAGTTTATTCAGTCTACAATGGGTAAAAAGTTAATTTTCTTATTTCTCCTTGAAAAAGTGTTATGGTACTTATTGTTTATATAGCAGAGGCACTTCCAATGAGTACACATATGTTTTTCAAATAAGAAAAACATTAGCACCCTTTGGTTGAAAAAAAAGGTCTTACATTTGTATTTTAATCTAAGGATCCAAGTGTTTGTTATCTGATGTATGTGCTAAGGCCCTTTTGTTAATAATCTTATATATTCTCTTGTCTGTAACATTGCTCTTTTTTTTTTGATGCAAAAAATATGGATATTTTTCTTATTTCTGCACGAAAACATATGTTGTGGGTATTCATTAGAAGCGCCTCACAGAGGCGCTTCTAATGAGTACCCACAACATACGTTTTCATGCAGAAATAAGAAAAATATTGACCTGATACTCCTTCTTATCTGGAGCTATGTTGTAAGTTATTGACTGTTATGTTTATATTCCACATTCTTTTCTGACTTGTTTACTTTAAAATATGACTGAAAATATGCCAAGGATGTTTCTGAGATGAGCATGTGCTTAGTGCTTGGAGGGGGCTATGATTGATTAATTCACCATTTGCTTGATGGTTTGGTGGTGCATGCAGGTGCTATATTGGCTGTCACAGAGATAACATACTTTTTTACAAGAAGTGCATCATAAGAGCAGGGAAACCCAGGTCGGCCTGCAAATCTGCACAGTGTGGTTAGGGCCTTCACTGTTTGCTTACAGAATGATTGAATATGTCATAGCTCTAGATAAGAGGGAGTAGCCACATAATTTTTTTTCTTATTTCTTGGTGAAAAAATATGTTATGGGTACTCATTTGAAATGCCTCAATGATTACCACAACTTATGTTTTCATCAAGAAATAAAAAAAATATCAGGGCCCAGTTGTTCAAAGCGTTGTTAGTTTAACAAGCTCATTAAGGGTCATTTCGTTAACTGTTTTAGCGGATTTGATATACAATATTCTGATATTTTTTGCTGAAAAAATGTGAGTAGCTTTTGCACTGCAAAAGTTACTCACATTTTTTCAGCAAAAAATTTCAGCATATTTGCGAATCAATTGATGTAAATTTTAACGAATCGTTAACTAATGACATCGTTAGCTTTGAACAACTGGGCCCAGTACTTTTGGTTGAAAAAAAGTGCTTATCTTGAGCTACGTACAGTCACGCTCTCGTTATCTCAAAGTCAAAGGGACTCTCTGAAATACTTCGAGATGTCCGTACCTCAACATATCAGATTTGCAGAATCATCACGAAAACATACCTATATAATTTTAAACCCCACTTTTATATAATAAAACTGGGGTTTACAGTGGTATACATTATTTTTCTTATTTTGTTACAAAACATAGATTGTAGGGACTCGTTAGAACCGCCTCACTGAGGCGGTTCTAACAAGTACCCACAATTAATGTTTTGAGCAGAAATATAAAAAATATCAGATTTTTTTTTATCTGAAAATTTTCCTTTTTTCGTTGTAAATTTTTCAGTATATTTGAATAGGCGTGTTTTCGTAATGTGAGGAACAAATGAATCGAACAAACACATTTCACAAATGAATATGTAATTTGACCCCTGAAGTTAGAGATGTATTGAAAATATTGTGGAAAAGTGGAAAAATTTCTCCATAGGAACAATTTTTCCTCTTTTCCAAAATATTTTGTTACCTGTTGTTAGATTTTCATGTTTAAACGGGGACCAGATTTTCACCTCAAGATAAGTGGTTATTAGAGATAAGCAAAGTCAAGATAACGAGAGTCAACAATAATTATGTTGAATACACTGGTAAACATGTCAGGTTTTTATCAAACTGCACATTTGCATGGGCTAATCTGGATGTTTAATGATTCAGATATAAACCTTTTGGTTCACCCTGTTTACCCTTAACACTTTGCATGCTGGGTAAAAAATTCAGCAGACGACATTTTGAGATGTTTTTTTTAATTAGCTCACCGGAGCATAAGCTCAGGGTGAGCTATTGTCATCACCCTATGTCTGTCGTCCGTTGTCCGTCGTCAACAATTTGTTTGTTAACACTCTAGAGGTCACAGTTTTGACCCAATCTTGATGAAACATGGTCAAAATGTTTGCCTCTATGAAATCTAGGTCAAGTTCGATACTGGGTTACTTGGGGTCAAAAACAAGGTCACCAGGTCAAATCGAAGGAAAAACTTGTTAACACTCTAGAGGTCATAATTTTGATCCAATCTTGATGAAACTTGCTCAAAATGTTTGCCTCTATTAAATCTAGGTCAAGTTCAAAACTGGGTTACTTGGGGTCAAAAACTAGGTCACTGGGCCAGATCAGCAGAAAACCTTGTTAAATCTCTAGCGGTCACATTTTTGAAGCAATCATCATGAATCTTGCTCAAAATGTTTTTCTTGATGATTTCTAGGTCAAGTTCGAAACTGCGTCACTTGGGCTCAAAAACTAGGTCACCAGTTAAAATCAGCAGAAAACCTTGTTAACACTCTAGTGGTCACATTTTTGAAGCAATCATCATGAATCTTGCTCAAAATGTTTGTCTTGATGATTTCTAGGTCAAGTTTGAAATTGGGTCACTTGGAGTCAAAAACTAGGTCACCGGGCCAAATCAGCAGAAAACCTTGTTAACACTCTAGCAGTCACATTTTTCAAGCAATCTTCATGAATCTTGCTCAAAATGTTTGTCTTGATGATTTCTAGGTCAGATTCGAAACTCGGTCACTTGGAGTCAAAAACTAGGTCACAAGGCCAAACCAGCAGAAAACTGTTAACATTCTAGCGGTCACATTTTTCAAGCAATCATCATGAATCTTGCTCAAAATGTTTGTCTTGATGATTTCTAGGTCAAGTTTGAAACTGGGTCACGTGGGGTCAAAAACTAGGTCACCGAGCCAAACCAGCAGAAAACCTTGTTAACACTCTAGCGGTCACATTTTTGAAGCAATAATCATGAATCTTGTTCAAAATGTTTGTCTTGATGAGTTCTAGGATATGTTTGAAACTGGGTCACTTGGGGTCAAAAACTAGGTCACCTAGCCAAATCAGCAGAAAACCTTGTTAACACTCTAGTGGTCACATTTTTGAAGCAGTCATCATGAATCTTGCTCAAAATGTTTGTCTTGATGACTTCTAGGTCAAGTTCAAAACTGGAACACCTGGAGTCAAAAACTAGGTCACCTGGCCAAATCAGCGTAAAATCCTGTTATCACTCTAGCGGTCACATTTTTGAAGCAATCATCATGAATCTTGCTCAAAATGTTTGCCTTGATGATTTCTAGGTCAAGTTCAAAAACTGGGTCACTTGGAGTCAAAAACTACATGTAGGTCACGGGGCCAAATCAGCAGAAAACTTTTTTAACATTCTAGCGGTCACATTTTTTAAGCAATCATCATGAATCTTGTTCAAAATGTTTGGCTTGATGAGTTCTATGATATGTTTGAAACTGGGTCACTTGGGGTCAAAAACTAGGTCACCTAGCTCAGCAGAAAACCTTGTTAACACTCTAGTGGTCACATTTTTGAAGCAATCATCATGAATCTGGCTCAAAATGTTTGTCTTCATGACTTCTAGGTCAGGTTCGAAACTGGAACACCTGGGGTCAAAAACTAGGTCACCTGGCCAAATCAGCATAAAATCCTGTTATCACTCTAGCGGTCACATTTTTGAAGCAATCATCATGAATCTTGCTCAAAATGTTTGTCTTGATGATTTCTAGGTCAAGTTCAAAACTGGGTCACTTGGAGTCAAAATCTACATGTAGGTCACGGGGCCAAATCAGCAGAAAACTTTTTTAACACTCTAGCGGTCACATTTTTTAAGCAATCATCATGAATCTTGCTTAAAATGTTTGTCTTGATGATTTTTAGGTCAGGTTTGAAACTGGGTCACCTGGGGTAAAAAACTAGGTCACCTGGCTAGATCAGCGGAAGACCTTGTTAACACTCTAGTCGTCACATTTTTCAAGCAATCATCATGAATCTTGCTCAACATGTTTGTCTTGATGATTTCTAGGTCAAGTTTGAAACTGGGTAACTTGGGGTCAAAAACTAGGTCACCTGGCCAAATCAGCAGAAAACCTTGTTAACACTCTACTGGTCACATTTTATAAGCAATCTTCATGAATCTTGCTCAAAATGTTTTTCTTGATGATTTCTAGGTCAAGTTTGAAACTGGGTCACATGGGGACAAAAGCTAGGTGACCTGGCCAAACCAGCAGAAAACTGTTAACACTCCAGAGGTCACATTTTTGAAATAATCATCATAAATATTGCTCAAAATGTTTGTCTTGATGATTTCTAGGTCTAGTTTAAAACTGGGTCACTTGATATCAGAAACTAGTTCACCTGACCAAATCAAAGGAAAATCTTGTTGATGCTCTAGAGGCCACATTTTTGAAGTGATCATCAGGAATCTTGCTCAAAATGTTTGTCTTGATGATTTGAAGGTGATGTATAGTTTTCTGTCCAGTGACTCTCTTTTTCCATTTAGGTCAGTTTCTCAGTAATTATTGGTCCTACAGAGTGATATTTGGTACTTGTGAAGTGTTTGTGTTTACGTCAGTTTCTCAGTAACTATTGCTCCTACAGCCAGTGATACTTAGTACATGCATACATCTTAGCATGGCCTCTTGAGTGCAGTCATCCATATTTGACCTTGACCTTTATTTCACAGTCCATTAGACATGCTACATTGTCTTACTTGTTGATATAATCATTTTGAACTTTGATCAGAATGTTTGCCTTGATCAGTTCTAGATCAGGCTCTCATGGTGCTATGTTACTCAGGTGAGCGTTACAGGGCCATCATGGCCCTCTTGTTTTTTTTTCCTAGCAAATAGGATTTAAAATTTCATGCAGATTGTCTCCTTAGGAGACAATTTGCATGAAGTGTCATCCTATTTTCTAGAAAAATAAGAAAATATCATCAGTTTGTCATCTGCCGAATTTGCCCATGGCATGGTAAGTGTTAATATTCTTACATTGTAACAAGTTTGTTGAACCACTGGGTGATGTATCTAAAAAGTAGTGGCTGAATGGCAAACAGTAAGTTGTGCCAAATCTGATCAGGGTCTAGACTGTTTGCTCAAGCTTAACTGTCTGAATATTTAGGGCAAATACATAGCTGCAGATAGGAGGGGTATCCACATAATATTTTTCTTATTTCTCCACAAAAACATATGTTGTGGGTACTCATTAGAAGTGCCTCGCCGAGGCGCTTCTAATGAGTACCCACAACATATGTTTTTGTGGAGAAATAAGAAAGATATCAGTATTTTTTGGATGAAAAAAGCTCTATCTGTTGCTGTGCAAATAGGGCCCAATATTATGAGAGTAAACTGTAATTTTTCAAATCAGGCTGAGACTGAGTTCATCCTTGTCTTGGTATGCACAGTTAATACTGCCTAAAGACAGGTTTTGTCATGATCTGACGCATTTGCCATACAATCATAGATAACAGGAATAGTTCTTGTTTCTCCACAAAAATGATAAATTGATCTAGAGCTTTGGTATGATCCTGTTTTTATGAGTGGAAAACCAATCTGATTAGAATTACTGTTTAATTAACACACTTTGCAGAAATAAAATCTCACTGTTTTGTTTTTAATAATTTGTTTTTCAGAACTCCATGTTATGTTCACATATCAGCATGATATGACTGAAAAATTACACCACAACACACACCCATTAACCCTTTCAGCCCGGCAGACCAAAACCAATACCTGTGCAAACAGTGTAGATCCTGATGAGATGGCTCGTAATGAGCCATCTCATCAGGATCTATACTGTTTGCCATTCTGTTATTGATTTTTTTTTTGCTGAAACCCCTATTTTCGGCAATGGATGTGTCCGAATTCAGAGATAGAAAAGTCTATGTCAGAAACTTGGGGGTGAAAGGGTTAACCATTTAAACTTTAGAAGTGGAGTTGGAGAGACATCTTTTCTTTTTTTATTTCAGATAATAATAATAATAATAATACATGTAATGATTATCCCCATGCTTTTCGAAGAAAAAGCGGGGATATTGTGATACCCCCTGTCGGTCCATCCGTACATCCATCTATAATTCACACCATTGCTCCAAGACCATTTAAGCTAGACTCTCGAAACTTTCACAGGCAATAGCCCTATGGATGAGGACTGGAAGAACACATTCAAAATTTTGATGTTACCCCTTGGAACAGGGGCAGGGCCAGGGGGTTGTAGCCTTGAAGGGTCCAGAATCCATTTTGTACAAACATATCAAATCAAATTGAAGGTAATGAAGAGTAAAGTACAGTGCCCCAGTGGCATGTCTTGGAGTAACTAGAGGTAAAAAAGTATGATTTTGGGTTCTTTTTTTTTTTTATTGTCACACAACTCCTCTTAGGGGTTTTGAGCTAGAACCTTGTAGTGGCATGTCTTGGAGTAACTAGAGGTCAAAAAGTATGATTTTGGGTTCTTTTTTAGCTCACCTGAGCAAAAGCTCAGGGTGAGCTATTGTCATCACCCTCTGTCCGTCGTCCGTCGTCAACAATTAGTTTGTTAACACTCTAGTGGTCACAGTTTTTATCCAATCTTGATGAAACTTGCTCAGAATGTTTGCCTCTATGAAATCTAGGTCAAGTTCGATACTGGGTTACTTAGGGTCAAAAACTAGGTCACCAGGTCAAATCAAAGGAAAAACTTGTTAACACTCTAGAGGTCACAATTTTGACCCAATCTTGATGAAACTTGCTCAAAATGTTTGCCTCTATGAAATCTAGGTCAAGTTCGATATTGGGTTACTTTGGGTCAAAAACTAGGTCACCAGGTCAAATCAAAGGAAAAATTCGTTAACACTCTAGAGGTCATAGTTTTGACCCAATCTTGATGAAACTTGTTCAAAATGTTTGCCTCTATTAAATCTAGGTCAAATCTGAAACTGGGTCACTTGGGGTCAAAAACTAGGTCACAGGGCCAGATCAGCAGAAAACCTTGTTAACACTCTAGCGGTCACATTTTTGAAGCAATCATCATGAATCTTGCTCAATATATTTGTCTTGATGAGTTCTATGTCAAGTTCGAAACTGGGTCGCTTGGGGTCAAAATCTAGGTCACCAGACCAAATCAGCAGAAAACCTTGTTAACACTAGCGGTCACATTTTTTAAGCAATCATCATGAATCTTGCTCAAAATGTTTGTCTTGAGATTTCTAGGTCAAGTTTGAAACTGGGTCACTTGGAGTCAAAAACTAGGTCACTGGGCCAAATCAGCAGAAAACCTTGTTAACACTCTAGCGGTCACATTTTTCAAGCAATCATTATGAATCTTGCTCAAAATGTTTGTCTTGTTGATTTCTAGGTCAGGTTTGAAACTGGATCACATGGGGTCAAAAACTAGGTCACCAGGCCAAACCATCAGAAAACCTTGTTAACACTCTAGCGGTCACATTTTTGAAGCAATCATCATGAATCTTGCTCAAAATCTTTGTCTTGATGAGTTCTAGGATATGTTTGAAACTGGATCACATGGGGTCAAAAACTGGGTCACCGGCCCAAATTGGCAGAAAACCTTGTTAACACTCTAGCGGTCAAATTTTTGAAGCAATCATCATAAATCTTGCTCAAAATGTTTGTCTTGATGATTTCTAGGTCATGTTTAAAACTGGGTCACTTGGGGTCAAAAACTAGGTCACCTGGCCAAATCAGCGGAAAATCTTGTTATCACTCTAGCGGTCCTATTTTTCAAGCAATTATCATGACTCTTGCTCAAAATGTTTGTCTTTATGATTTTTTAGGTCAAGTTAGAAACTGGGTCAGTTGGGGTCAAAAACTAGGTCACCAGGCCAAACCAGCAGAAAAACTTGTTAACACTCTAGCGGTCACATTTTTGAAGCAGTCATCATGAATCTTGCTCAAAATGTTTGTCTTGATGATTTTTAGGTCATTTGAACTGGGTCACCTGGGGTCCAAAAAAACTAGGTCACCTGGCCAGATCAGCGGAAAACCTTGTTAACACTCTAGTGGTCACATTTTTCAAGCAATCGTCATGAATCTTGCTCAACATGTTTGTCTTGGTGATTTCTAGGTCAAGTTTGAAACTGGGTCACTTGGGGTTAAAAACTAGGTCACCTGGCCAAATCAGCAGAAAACCTTGTTAACACTCTAGCGGTCACATTTTTGAAGCAATCATCATGAATCTTGCTCAAAATGTTTGTCTTGATGATTTCTAGGTCAAATTCGAAACTTGGTCACATGGGGTCAAAAACTAGGTCACCAGGCCAAATCAGCAGAAAACTATTTACACTCCAGAGGTCACATTTTTTAAATAATCATCATAAATATTGCTCAAAATGTTTGTCTTGATGATTTCTAAGTCTAGTTTAAAACTGGGTCACTTGATATCAGAAACTAGGTCACCTGGCCAGATCAAAGGAAAACCTTGTTGATGCCCTAGAGGTCACATTTTTGAAGTGATCATCATGAATATTGCTTAAAATGTTTGTCTTGATGATTTCAATGTGATGTATATTTTTCTATCCAGTGACTTTCTTAAGTTTTTCTGTTTAGATCAGTTTCTCAGTAATTATTGGTCCTACAGAGTGGTATTTGGTACTTGTGAAGTGTTTGTGTTTAGGTCAGTTTCTCAGTAACTATTGCTTCTACAGCCAGTGATACTTAGTACATGCATACATCTTAGCATGGCCTCTTGAGTGCAGTCATCCATATTTGACCTTGACCTTTATTTCACCGTCCATTAGACATGCTACATTGTCGTACTTGTTAATATAATCATTTTGACTTTGATCAGAATGTTTTCCTTGATCAGTTGTAGATCAGGTTCTCAAAGTGCTATGTTGCTCAGGTGAGCGTTACAGGGCCATGATCTGGATCTGCACTGTTTGCCATTAAGTATGTGAATTTATATCAACAAACTGGATCAAGTAATCTGATTGGCTGAAAATTAGAAGTGGGCATGGCATCTTAATTTATTCAGCATGACAAGGGTTAAAATGCTAAGAAAACTGCATCTGAAAATATTGTCTGTTTATGTCGTCTGCTGAATATTCTTGCAAACTTTTCAAACCTATTTTTTTGCATACAGGCAAACAGTGTGGACCCTGATCCTAGAGGAGCAGTCTGATCTGGGACCACACTGTTTGCAAAAATGACTTTTAAAATCACTAGCAGATGACAAAGCAGACGACAACTGTTGTGATTGGCAGTTTAAGGGTTAACTTGGAGCTCCTCATTAAATGATCTGATTTTCAGGGTTTGATGTCAGCAGCCAAAGTTCTTCTAGCTGGAGCAGAAAGGTTACAGAAGTCTCAGCAAGAAATTGGGAACAGAGCACAGAATGAGTTCCATTTTGAATTACTGAAGTTACGGCAAAACTGGCGCCTGAAGAAAGTTGGGAATGCCATACTAGGCGACCTTAGTTATAAATCAGGTAAGCTTATTTAGATCTAGGTTTGACACTCTTTCAGTCAAAAAATAATTGATGTTTTTTTCTTATTTCTCCCCAAGACATATATTGTGGAGAAATAAAACATATACGGTAAATGCCTAAAATTTCTTACACCAAAGTTTCTCACAAAATGACATATACAAACAGTGCAGACCCAGATGAGACTGCTCCTTGAAGATCAGTCTGATCAGGGTCTACACTGTTTGCCATTCCACTAAGTATTGTAAGAAACAACTGCATAAAAATCACAATTTAAGCAAAAAAAAATATCGAATAAAGTGTTTGAAATTTTAGGACATTTTACCATAACAACATGTATCTGGATATCCTTTTTAACCCTTTCAGCCCCACAGACCAAAACCAAGACCAGCGCAAACAGGGTAGTTCTGGATGAGACAGCTCGTAGTGAGCCATCTCATCAGGAGCTACCATGTTTGAAAGAGTCCACTTCAGAAACTAAGGGACACAAGGGTTAAACCCCTCTATGGGATGCCTTATTAGCCATGGTTCAGCAAATTCTGCAGTAAGCCATATTCAAACAGAAATGGCCCAGAGCAGCTTCACACATTCAATGCTTGTTTTTTCATGTTATAAGATTTTTAGCAATAGCATATGTTCATAGATCTGCGCTCCTTTCAACATCTTTCAGAAAGTCGTTTTTTGCTCGGTGCTTTACACAGAAGAAATAAATTTGCAAACTTTTGTTATGATTTAATGTAAAACCTTTTGTCTTAACTACCAATGCACCAACAGTTTTATTCTATTGAGTGGTTTTACAAAAAAATATAAAATTTCCATTTTTCCCACCATAAAAATGGCTGAAATTTTATACAAAATTTGATAGGGTGAGTTGTTTGGATGCAGGTTTTAAACAAGTTCCACTTGTTCAAAATTTCTGAAATTTTCACAATATTGTTATAGAACATCATTAATTTAAAATCCTTAAAGAAAAGAAAAAACTGTTTTCTAATAAAAATTTTTCTAGAACTCAAGTTTACTATAGAAATTGCATAGGTCAGACCCATTTTTGGCTGTAAAATTAATTTTACGGTAAATATTTGAAAACAAAGCAGAGAAACAAAAAAGACAAATGGTTTCTGATAAGAAATTGTCAGTCAGAAACCAATGTTTCCATTCAGAATAAAATGCCATGCAAAAAACGTCATTCCAAGAGATGTCAAAAGCACTGTAGATAAGAGGGAGGATCAGGTAAACCAAAAAATATGGATATTTTTCTTATTTCTGCACAAAAACATATGTTGTGGGTACTCATTAGCAGCACCTCTTTGAGGTGCTTCTAATGAGTACCCATAACATATGTTTTAATGGAGAAATAAGGAAAAATATCCTTTTTGGTTGAAAAAAAGTTCCTTAACTAGACCTATGTGTGTTCAAGAAGTGCATGGGCTAACTGTGGTATTAATATACCGTTATATTTTTCAGCTGGTTCCCGGTTCTGGCAAGGAGGATCATTTGAGGTAACAAAGAACACTTCAAGTGCTGGTGAAACCACTGATGGGGCAGTAGCTAGTAAGAGTACACTAGAGGTTGTGATACCCAGTGAATTAGATGGTTCAGCCTATGTACAAGTAGAAGTAAGGTCTGTCCCAGGTAAACAATTAATATACTCCACCCATCAACCTTAAAAGGAAAAAAAAGATTTGCTAAATTTTACATATGAAAATTGAGACAAAAGTCTTTATGTCAGGTGTTCTAAAACATGTACATGTAGGTATTTATTATAGGTTAAAGACTTTAAATAGAAAATGTAAAGTTAAATAAACATTTTGTTGTCTTTAAATCTTTTTGAATGCCTTGGAAGGACGTTTCCTCATTGTGTACTTTCCTGGGCATCTCCCTCCAGATATTTGTATGCTATCAGTCTAGCCATTTGTTTTGATAGAATTTGATAGAATTAAACTAATTTATGCCCCCAAGTACCGGTATTTATTTCTGCTGACTGTTCCAAGGCTGTGCCTCTGCAGTCCTTGTTTTGTATGTCTGTGATTGCAACTGTGCCATTGTATCTTATCATTGTTTGTTCCTCATCTCTTCTTCTTTCAATGCAACAGAAAGGCTGTGCTTCATGATTGTGGCCTTCCCTGGGCTACTTCATTTATTTTTTGTAAATACATGTATGGTAAATGTCCTAAAATTTTGAACACTTTATTCCATACTTTTTTGGCCTAAACTTTTCTGTTATGCAGTTGTTTCATAAAATACTTAATGGAATGGCAAACAGTGTAGACCCTGATCAGACTGCTCCTTCAGGAGCAGTCTGATCTGGGTCTGTACTATTTGCATATGCCATTTTGCCAGAATCCTTGGTGTGCGAAATTTTGGGACATTTACCATAAATGTATTAATTTCAGAGTCAATGGATCTTACCAGTGCCATACTGAGACTACCGGATGGTCTGGCCAGATATCCCTCAGATGCTCACTGGCAGACAAAATTAGAAGCAGCACAGAATGTCCTCTTCTGTAAAGAACTATTTGCACAGGTAATACCAAATGGGCCAAGTGAAAAATTGCCTTCAAACGTGTAAAATGCTCTGATTCAGATCATACTGTGCATGCACAGAGTATCATCAGGACCATTGCTCTCCATTCATACATTCTGTAGTATCCAATGAGTCAGTTATAAACAGTCCTGATCAGACTGTGTTGCCCAAATATGAACCACTGTATTAACCTTAAAAGTGCCAGTCGAAAACAGCAGCTGATTCTTTTTTTCACTTTTCCAAGAAATTAAGATTGCATTTTTTATGTGAATAATCTGTTAGGCAGACATTAAATATGAAACTTTATTTTCCTAGAAAATCTTATTTACAATGTCTGCTGTTGTTTTTAATGGCACTTTAATAGTACTCAATGCATATTCAGGGGAGCTAACTATCAAAATGTTTTGTCTCTCTTCTGAAAAGGGGTCTACTCCAAAAGGAAAGAATTTGCTCCTTGGGAGCAAATTCTTCCCTCTTAAAGTAGACCCATTTTCAGAAGGGGATTGGTTTGCAAGGAAACCAAAAGAATGTCATGGAAGTTATATCCCTTGTAAAAATGGCTGAACTCAACAAGGTGTATCTACCGTAAGGGTTGAGGTATACGGTCGACTCTTGTTATCTTGAATTCCAAGGGACTCTCTGAAACACTTCGAGATATCCGTACCTCGACATATCAGATTTTCAGAATTGAGAAAAAAATAATTCGAACAACCACATTTAACAAATTTTATGTAATTGGACTCTTGACCTTAGAGATATATCAAAAATATTGTGGAAAAGAGAAGAAATTGCTCCTTAGGAGAAATTGCTCCTTAGAAGCAATTTCTCCTCTTTTCCACAATATTGTTTACTTGTTGTTAGATTTTCATGTTTAGGCAGGGAATTGATTTTCACTTCGAGATAAGCGAGTTCGAGATAACGAGAGTCAACTGTATGTCAACTCTGTGCATGTCTAGACCAGACTGCACAGATGCACTGTCTGGTCAGACTGTGCCCTTGTTAATTTAAAGTGAAAATTGCACACATTATAAGGTGACCAGCAGAGACTGCATGCTGAGCTGGGCATGGGCAGTTCTCATGCAGGCAGCAACATCAGTAAGATTACATTCATATATTTGCACCCAGCAAAACATCTTGTATCAGCGTATGCATTGTATAGTCTGAACAGAGTCTTTGCTGTTTGCAGGAAGAAACCTTCAGTTATTTGCTACTCCTTCAGGCTTGATTCAGATTGCGAGTTATTCTCTGGTGTTTGCACATCAATAAAATCCATAAAAATGAAATTCAATCATTATAGTAAGCATTGGTTTGAGGGGAGAAAGTGCCCTGTAGTCATTCACAGAAGAAGAAAACATCTGGTTTGATGGCATGGACAAGCTTGTGAACATGACCCCATTGGGTTGACTGGGCTGTAAAACCTCAACACAAACAAGCTTGTCTGATGTCAGGTCTTGCTTGGTTTATCAGTTATTAATTTTTACCACTCACTAGTCTAATTCAGCAGAAAGACAAATTGATGACATTTTTCTTATTATATGGCGCCACAGGATAGTGGCGGGGTATGATGGTTTCACGTTGGACATCCCTGTGTCCGTCCATCAGTCATCGGTCCATGCGTCCATCAGTCATCCGTCTGTTCGTTTTTCGTTTCCGGATGATAACTTGAGTAAACATCAATGGATTTTCACCAAACTTAGTGTGTGCATTGATATTGTGGAGATCCGATTTGGGATTGCTAATGGGCAAATTTCATCAAATTTTGAGGGAGTTATCTACCCAAGACAAGCCCATATTTTCGTTTTCCATACGATAACTTGAGTAAATGTTAAGAGATTTTAACCAAACTTGGTACATGCATTTATATGAAGGAAATCTGGTTTAGGATTGCTTATGGGCAAATTTCGTCAATGTTTGACAGAGTTATCTGCCCGCGACATGATAATGGCGGGGTTTATAGTTTAACGTTTTTATTTTTCCTGGAAAACAGGATGACATTTCTTGCAAATTGTCTCCATTGGAGACAATTTGCATAAAATGTCAAACCTGTTTTCTAGGAAAAATCAGAAAAAAATATTTCGTCTGCTGAAATTTTTACCCAGAGTGCTAAGCATGAAAGACAGAGGAAACCCTTAGTGCCATGCCAGCATCTCTATCTGATAATATTGAACATGTACCTAAGGAATAAGTATTCCCCATCCCTTCCTAAGTTTAAAATCAGTATAATTGTAAGTATTTATTGACAAATAGTGCTTGAGTTTTTGTCTTTAGATCCTTGAAAAATGCTGGATTAATCTGTTGTGAATGACACTGTCATAACTCCAGATAAGGTGCTTTTTTCTGTCAAAAGTAATTGATATTTTTCTCATTTCTCCACAAAAAATACATATATTGTGGGTACTCATTAGAAGCACCTCTTGTAGGTGCTTCTAATGAGTACCCACAATGTATATTTTGTGAAGAAATAAGAAAAAATATTTGCTAGATACTGCCTCTTATCTGGAGCTATGCACGTTTAAATACTTTAACTGTTTGTGTAACTATCTTTTGTGGTATTAACCCTGGTCCTGCTAAACCCGGATATACCCTGCCTTTGCAAAGCCAACCGATCTGGATCTGCACTATTTGCCATTAAGTATGTTAATTAATAGCAACAATCCAGAACAAGAAATCTGATTGGCTGAAAATTAGAAATGGGTGTGGCATCTTGATTTCTTCAGCAGGACAAGGGTTAATCATTGCTATTTTCTGTATTGCCATTTTCAACCACTCTGTTTATTCTTGCAGCTGGCAAGAGAAGCTGTACAGCTGAAAAGTTCTGTTCCACATCTGGTTGTAGGAAATCAGATTATTACAAATGTGAGTATCATATTCAGCACTCATATGATATGAAAAGACGAGTGTTCAGATATGTAGCTTCCTTTATGTTTTTTTAAGAGAATGTTGTAGGTACTGGTTTAGAATCAGCTTATCGAGGCAGTTTTGATAAGTAATCACCAAAAATATATTTTCATGGAGAAATAGCAAAAATATAACCATAGTTAATAAAACATGTCATTCCTGATAATTCAGGGACTTCCTATCATGATATTGAGCTTTTCAGATCCTACTGTTCAAGGACGTTTTTTAGTCATATTCCAAATTTTCATCATGTAAAATGGAAATATTTGCCATTTTGTTAACTCGTCTGGTGGTTTATTCTACTGACCGTTCTAAGGCGGTGGTTCCGGTGTTAGTCTTACTCTTTGTTGCTTTGTAGTTTATTCTACGAGGCGATTTGTTTTGTCTTACCTTGTGTTATTTTGTTCTTGAGTTTTTCAGTCCTTTTAGCATTGCGATTACCTCGCTTGGGGAAGAGAGAGCTAATCTTAGTGCTTTTTGTAGGTTTGTTTGATTTGCGCTTGTTTTGTTTTGTCGGTTTCCTCTTTCTCTTGGTGTCTGGGAAGGGCTGCGGTTTGTGATTGTGGCATTCCCTGGACTTTTCTCTTACCTTTTTTTCACAAATACATCACTCTCCTGAAACAATATTAGAGACTGTAAAGGCTGGCTGCTGTATCTTATGAATTCATGTTACTGTGTTCAAAATCTTTTCATGAAATCATGCAATCAGAAAATGAAAAACTTTTTGACTATTATTATCTGAAGTTTGAGCTGCATTGTAAGAAATCTTGAAATAATAAGAAAATTATCGAAACTTTTTTTTATATCCAGAGTCACTGATTAATGTTCTGACAAATGTTTGTTTTCAGATATTCCCAAGTGTTCAACTTTCCATTGTTTTATGTCATTCTACTGGTCACAAAGAAACTGAGGTAAGTTTTTGTCACTATAAGATTGTTGTCATACAATGTACTTAATGTTTAACTATGTAGTAGCTAAGTGTTTTAGCTTATTTTTACTTGATTTGTTTGTAAAGAAATTCCATAAAATAATGTTTATGCATAAAAAAATACCGTTAGTATTGGTAAAAATTATCTACTTGTAAAAAGGCATCTTTTACTGTTTGTGTAACATCTAAGACATACATGAGCCTGCTTGAAGAGGTACAGACCAGTCTGTGTACTTTCCACTATGATATTGTATCTTTTTGAAAGAGAACTTATCAAAGAGTCTTTAGTGATAATTCTAAGATAATTTTCAATGATACTCACTGGAATTTCATTAATGAGGCAATTCATTTGAGTAGCACGATGAGCTTTCATAGAGAAATAAGAAATATATTAACCCTGGTCCTGCTGAGCCAGGCTATGCCCTGCCTTTGCAAATAGTGTAGATACAGATCAGTTGGTTTCTTTAGAAGCCAACTGATCTGGATCTGCACTGTTTGTCATTAAGTTTGTGAATTTGTATCAACAACCTGGATCAAGTAATGTGATAAGATGAAAATTAGAAGTGGGCGGGGCATCTTAATTTATTCAACATGGCAAGAGTTAGTCTAGTTACCCATTCTATCTAGAGCTAAGGATACTGTAGCCATTTGCTTGTTGTAGCACATTGTTTATCTTATTTACAGGGTCAGCAGCCACCAAAGGTGGATCATAATCATGTATTAGAGCATTCCTTACATCAGCTGTTACGAGAAGTTCATTACAAATCATTACATATGTCTCCACCCCACCCAGTCACGTCAACCCTCGGGATTACCAAACGTAGGAGAATAGCAGGGCCAGCAGGAAGTTCAAGGGCAGATCTGAAGGAAATGTCAGAATCGTAAGTGTAGTTGTACTGTCTGATTACCATAGCTCCAGATAAGGTGCTTTTTTTCAACCAAAAATTGTTGATTTTTTCTTACTTCTCCGCAGAAACGTGATGCTCATTAGCAGCACCTCGCCAAGGCACTTCTAATGAATACCCACAACATGTTTTCTTGGTGAAATAAAAAAAATATTTTCCTGTTATCCTGTCTTATCTGGAGTTATGGATTTTGCAAAAAGGGAGCACACTGGGCGTACATCAGGATTCCCATTCACATACTACAGTATGTGATTCACGTAGAGAATCTGCCATTAACATACAGAATTGTTGGTGTCTATGTACACAAAACGTACCGCAAAATTGGTGCAAATATAAATTGCAACATTTGTACGTGCTGCTCGAGTCTGTTTTCGCTCATTAGCATCCTTTTGAATATTAATAAAGCATCGAAACACTGCAATTGCTGGCGGACAATAACGCTTGAGTACGGCCAGTTCATAGAAACGGATCGATGATCGTTATGGGGATCACGGAATTTATTATATTCTTACTGAGAGGGATGAGATTATTCATTGTTATTGTGTATAGTCTTTTTTGCATTATCCAATCACTGATGACCATGTGGTTTATATCCGGGAGGGATATCTTGATTGTTCATTACCTAGCCAAAACATGTGGTCGGTTTGAAACACAGCAACAAAGATGTCACAAGCCAGCATCCTAAGCTTTTACGGCTCAAACTTAGTGGAGAAAGGGGCGAAAAAGTGCAAATCTTCAGATGTTACTGAAGGCCCCTCTGCCACTAAATCACTGAAATGCTTAGGTTCTAATGAAGACGTTCAGCACAAAGCTGGCGGCGACAATCAGTCCCAAAGGCAAAGTGAAAAGGACGGTCACAAAATGGAGTTTTTATACAGTCTTCCCAGTACTATACAATGCATTTAATTACCTCAGAGTATGTGTACCCTCAAAAAGTAATCTGTACCCGCAAATGCTAAACCTAAGGGTACATGTACCCCTAAATCAAAATGAGTGGGAATGCTATACATAATCGGTGTATGTGAAGCCCACACTCTCCATTTTTATATGACAGCTCTCAATTACCTGGTACTGTGATCTTGTATTGTGTTGAAAATAATGAAAAGAATGTACAATAAGTGTTTTTGTTTTTTGGAAAAAAATATTTGTAGTTTTCTTATTTGAGAGATATTCTTAAAACAAGATGTTGCAGCATTCACTAAAATCTTCACAATCACTCAGTTTTGTTGAAATGCCAGAGCAATATTTTGTGGAGCTAAAAATAAAAATTATAGTTATTTGCAGACCTGGAAAAATATTGATCTGAAATAAGCAAACAGATAATGGTTGTTTGTATATCAAATCAACTGGCAGTAATTAAGCTAACTATTCAAACACCATAACTTCTTAATACACTATATTTTAAGTTTGAACTTGTCCATTTGAGTACCTGATAAGGTATCTGAAATGCAGTGTTCAAATGGCAAACAGGTAGCTGCTGATAAAAATGCTCCTTAGAGAGCAGTTTAAGCTGGTTCTAAAAGTGCTTGCGGAATGGCATAGTACTCACCTTGATTAAACTGATTCTTTAGAAGCAGTTAAAGAAGCAGTTTGATTAATGTCTACCCTGTTTGCTGCAGCATGTCTCTCATTATAGGGTAAAAACTGTATATTTATCCAGGACAATGTATGTTGTGATATTTCATTAACTCCATCATTATGTAGATGATGCAGTTCATATGCATTGTATATTTGCAGAGAAACTTTGCTAGAACAGATAATCAAACAGACAAGACATGATGTATTACGTCAGAGGTAAGAATATTCATGGAAATTGTGGCAAACAGGAAGTTACTTTATTGACATTTGTGAAAAATTCCGACCAACATTAACCTGCATATTGAAAATAACCTGCATATTGAAAAATAAGGACACCTAAAAATGAATATAATTGTGGCATTAATTGGCTTCCATTCTTTTAAAAATGGATGCTCAGCCCGGGGCTTTCTATAAACACAGCAATGAGGGGGAAATATTGTCTGCCTTATATCAACAGTGCTCAGAATTCTCTTGATAAAACAGACTAAACTGCTTATTCTGGAGATCATAACTAGCATTATTTGTTAATTTACTGACAGAAAATTCATTCTAATCTTTAGATAATAAAGGCATAGAACAAAAGATGTGATTTTAATAGGGCGTTTCTTGTTTGGGAAAGTGTGTTGGCCTCATGAATGGTTTATTAGGATGATGTAATTTGTCAACAAACATAAAAAACAGGTACCTTTTACTTACATTTTCAAATATGAAACTATGTTCAAAGACTTTTCAACAGTCTGGATCTAATCACTACAAGTTTGTTGTCAATTTTTCTCACTACAAACAATGGTCAACCAACAAAGGGGTTTCCCAAAATATGAAACTACGAAATAATCAAGGTCATAAGATGCGTAAGATCGTAAGACCCAACTGTATACTTAGAAATGCAGAAATATGGCACTTGGTGACTTAAGTAATCTTGAGAAAACAACAATAGTAACAGCAAAAAAAAAAAAAAAAAAAAAAAAAAACAAATACAAAAATATTTCAGAGAAACATGATTAGGGAAAACATGGAGTTAAAATGCAAAATGTATGGTTAATATGAAACTCAACCTGCATGTTTAAATGAGGGCTTGCATGCCCTTTGCTAACAGAAAACAGACCAGATCAACCTGCATAGCTATTGTATCGTCAGCTCAAGGTCCTTTCTGTTTGTAGATATATTCTACATCTACAGTATCCAGTGATTCTATAAGTAGGCAACAAAAGCCTTATTAGACTGTGTAACAACACTTAGTATAAGTGCCCTTCTCCAATCTGTGTATCAAATATACCCACAGGAGCTTGAAGTTAGGTCAGAAATGCATGTTATTTGTTTTGTGTTGAGGTTTTACGGCCCAGTTAACCCAATGGAGTCATGTTGAGCGCGGTCAGTTTACCAAACCACACTTCTACTGGGCAGGCTCAGTCCTCCAAGCAATTAACCAGTATTGTGCACATTCTTTTGCCAGAAACTGACAGCTGCCCTTCTTGAATCAGCGGAAGGGAGAGAATGACCGTAGAAAATATTTCATGATCAAATCTCTACAAAAGAATGTTGCCGACCCAGGGGGGGTCGAACCTGCAATCTCCTGATCATCAGTCAGACGGACATCCAACTGAGCTACCGAGGCCGGCATAATGCATGTTAAAATGGCCCAAATCGACTATACTATAAGGCGAGCCAAAGGCGAAGCTAGAAATGCATGTTAAAATGGCCCAAATCGACTATCCTATAAGGCAAACCAAAGGCCAAGCCTGGCTTTGCCTTCGGCTTGTCTTATAGGAGAGTCGATTTGGACCATTTTAACATGCATTCCTGGCCGAAGTTCAAGCTCCTGTGAATAAACCATAATTACCCAAACAACTGGGACACATTAACCCCTTACCATAGTATTTCTAAAAATTTGAACAAAATTTTACGACATGTTGTTGTGTCCAAAAAAGTGCTGGATGAATGGCAAACAGTGTAGACCCAGATTAGATATCTTATTTTGTGGTGTCTGATCTGGATCTACACTGTTGGCTCAAACTATCTGTCCCAGTACCATAATTTGTTCATGAATAGTTTTTTTGTTTTGTTTTTCAGAACAATGAACACTATTGATAGACTGGCCACTAGGATATCAGATCCACAGATTATGACTCACTGGAGTTGTCTCAACAGTAGCTTAGAATCAAATGTCAAAATTATCATCACATCACAGGGATATGAAGGAATCAGGTGCAGTATGAGAACCCCTCTGAATGACATGCAGTCATTATGGACAAAGAATAGCATGGGGATTATTGCAATCCTATCAGGGTCTATGCCAGTCACTAATATAAATTTGCCCTTTTTGTAACTCACCACAGGATGGTGGCTATTTAGTATTGCGATTTTCCATTCATCTGTCTGTCCATCTGTTGTCCTTCCATCCTTATTTTTATTTCTGGACAATAAATAACAATGGATTTTCACCAAACTTGGAATGTGCTTTGTTATTGTGGAGATCTGGTTTGGGATTGATAATGGGCAAATTTCATAAATTTTTGACAGAATTATCTCCCCACCACACAACAGTGGCAGGGTATTATTGTTTCATATTTGCATTGTATTTGGATGGTTTTCATGCCTCTGACTTTGAAGAAATTGAAAGGGCATATGACTTTTGGCATGTCCATCTACTTGTTTCTTCCTTTATTGGTAGTGCCTGCATAATTGCTGTAATGCAAAGTATTTACTGAGTCATGTTATAGGTCTTCACAGAGGAAGAATAATTTTTATAAAATTTAAATTAATATATATCAGCCTCAGTATATATAATTATTATTGACCTTTACCTCTCCTGGGGCCAAATCAGCAGATGACAAATTGACGATATTTTTCTTATTTTTCCCAGGAAATAGGCTTTGACATTTATTAGAAGACCATTTATATGAAAAGTCCATCTATGTGAAATTTTTTTTTCTTACTTTTCCCAGAAAATATGCTTTGACATTTCATGCAGATTGTCTCAGGAGACAATTTGCATGAACTGTCAAAGCCTATATTCTGGGAAAAATAAGAAAAATATTTCAAAATGTTGTCTGCAGAAATTTTCAACTAGCATGCAGAGTGTTAAAATGAAAATTTTCCATAGCAAAGGCAATATCAGCATAAATGTGAATGTGGACCTATAACCAAGACCAGGTGTTCTGGATAGGGTCTTCATTGGTATATATTCAGCATATATAGGACTAGAAAAGATTCAGACTAACATGCACATCCACAGTCTTGTAAGAGCTTGATTTGCAGACTGTTTAGAACCTCCTGAAAGTAAAAGGTGATGTGATGAGATTCTCTCCAGACTGCACCGTCTGGGTTTTCTTCATTCTCTTATGTCACTTTCTCATACAGCCTCCCACATTTTTCAAGCAGTCCTTTACATTTCTATTTGTCATTAAAGCTGCCTGTTTGTCCATAAAAAGTTCTCTATGGGTAATTGATTGTCATAGTATGTGTCTCATGAGTGAACATGCTTAAAGAGCCCTTGAAAATGGTTGTGTGTAGATGTTGATTTACTCACTCAGAGATTGTCCATGAAAGAAGACAAAATGGGTAGGTAAGAACAAAGAATAATGAAAGATCATGCATCAGTTAGGTGCTTTTAATGAGTACCCACAATATATGGAGAAATATGAAAAAAATATCCCAGAATTATCCCCAAATATTCCTCAACAACTCCTCTATGATTCTTAACATTACATGTGTGACCAATGGCTCTTTCAGAGTAACCTGGCAGTCACTGGACCTTCATATAGGCACAGAATCAATCAAAGTAGTTACCAGAGACAGACGGACAATAGAACTCTCATTTCAAGAAAAAGAAATAGAAGACATAATCTTGTGGCAGGTAAATTACCCTTCAGTAAATAGTTGATAATTCTCTGAAGTTCTGGTATGATCTGTAATAATGGTTTTATACAGGGATTTTCTTACAATTTTTACATTAGCAAGCAGGACCCAGTTGTTCAGAACTTAACGAAGTTGTTAGCTAACGTTACATTAAAGTTTCTGTCTTGAAATATGGCAAATACATTGATATTTTTTGCTGAAAAAATATGTGTAGCAAAAGCTACTCACATTTTTGCAGCAAAAATGTCAATGTATTTGAAAATACCTTAGCTACAACAGTTAACAAGTTTGCCATTAACAAGCTCGTTCAGCTAATGCTGCTTTGAACAGATGGTCCCAGGTGTGATATAGGGGTCCAGTTTTCTATCTGTCTGTCAGCACTTGAATCAGCCCCAGCATTTATGAATAACTATTACACCTACAATCATTTTCTTTGGTTTACGTTTTCTTCCTAACATGGATTCAAACAATGCAGTATAGTTTTATGAGCATGATCTATTTTACATGGTCTAGCGACCTTGCCATATTTTTTGTTTTACATCAACCCTAGCATTTAATTTTATTTCTGAATGAATGTAACACCTACATTCATCCATCCTGGCATGCCCTTTCTCCTAAACATGACAACCACTGCAGTGTCATTTTATGATCATTACCTATATTTGACAGTGTGATGTTTTTTTTGTGTCAACTGTAGGGTTTAGCTCTATTTCTGTATAATTGTTTGACCTTCCATCAAACCTGGCATTCACGTTATTTGTCTTTAGTTATCATAAACTTCAAATATTTGGACAAACAGACCTGAGCGACCAATGTAGACCCAGATAAAATTGAAATTGAATATAGACCCAGATCAAAATTGAAAGGAGGACTACTTGCCAACCTTTCAGTAGGGTTTTAGTGACATCACCAAATAGTCCAGTGGTTTTTTTGTTCAAATTATGTGATAAATATGCTGAGGAATTAAGATATCCAAATGGTTTGAGTAATTATGGTATAATTTTTTATTTCCACTATTTCAGATATCTCAACATCACATAGCCCTGTGCCAGAATCTAGCTAAGTGGATGGGGTGGCAGTTTTTAAGTTTAAATGCCTCTAGTGGCACAGGAGAGCTTGAAGAATTTTCTACATCGTCAACAATTCAACTTGTGGCACCAAACAATGAAAGGTATTACATAGCTACAGAAAAGAGGGGGTATTCACATGATATTTTTCTTACTTCTTAATGAAAACATATGTTGTGGGTACTCATTAGAAGTGCCTCACCGAGGCACTTCTAATGAGTACCTACAACATATGTTTTTGTTGAGAAATAAGAAAGATATCAGCATTTTTCGGATGAAAAAAGTGCCCTATCTGTTGCTATGGGTAAGTTGTGGAAATCAAACAAAAAAATTACTTCTGGCTTCTGTCCATCCCAGGTTTGTTGAACAGAGACAGGTTCCCCTAATTTTAGGGGGAAGAGTTTTGGTCAAGCTCAGTTTTCAGCTGTCCAGATAATGCTTTTTTAAGGGAACTGGATACATTTGATAAATTTTGTACAATTTTTTAAAGGGAGACAACTTTTGTGACTTCCGGTTTGTTCCTGCATTCCAAGCTCCTTCTGTAAGGGATCTACTCTAAAAGGAAAATATTTGCTCCCCTGAGGAGCAAATTCTTTCCTTTTAGAGTAGAACCCTTTTCAGAAAGGAGGGAAATTTGTTTTGACAGTTGTCTCCCTTGAAAATGTATCCATTTTCCTGTGGGTGCACTCTTCTTCTTAAACATTTGGTGATTTGCCCTGTCATCATAGGTGTTTGGCAGGAAGCAGGTTAAGGGGTTTGGGGCCAGTTTATCATGTATTACATTCTTCTTTTCTCTCTGAGCTTGATATGACTACTGTTGACAGGGGTTTTAATACCCAACAAACAAAAAAGTATCTTTTCCCTTTTGTCATAATATTGTTCCTTCTGTTATTTCTCAAAGAAAACATGTTTTATCATGCACCCTCTGGGATGTGTACAAATATACACAAACTACTAACCAAATATTTTCCAAGCGATATTACACCAGTGGGTATGGAACTAATTTCAAACACATTTTGCCATTTCAGTCAATCAAAATTCCACACCTGAATGATATTCTATAAATTAACAAAAAAAAAAAAAGAAAAAAAAGGAACAAATACTTAACTACACTGCAGCGCCGTTATAACGCGGTCGTCGGGAGCCATGAACACTGACCGCGTTATACGTGGTCCGCGTTATACGTGGTCCGCGTAATATGGAACATGACAACCACACCCACTTGCACCACTGCAGTTTCCTCCAGTTATTATGGGATATTACACATTGCATGTATGTTATATTGTATGTTCCTTTTTTATTTATTTTTTTTTTTTCTTTCTTTTTTTTATTGTTGAAACCTTGTGCATGTACCTTGCCTGATTTCCGTTTTATTCTTTTAATCCAGTAAATAATAAATTTTTTAAGCTTAAATTGTTTTGTTTTCTTTTATGATCATTCAAGGGAACTAACTGCAACAGTCTTGCATTATGAATAACTGTGTAATAAACAACCTGTCCTTTACCGGAAATTGCCTTGAGCATGTGCACAGTTGATCTGCGTGTCAAAAAAATAACCTTTGTTGCTCCCTGGAAAAATTCAGCAGATGACAAATTGATGATATTTTTCTTTTTCTTTCTTTTTTTTTTTTCCATACAACAACTTTTGTCATGCAAATTTTCTCAAGTTTGAATGCAGTGTCAAAATCTTGCAGCCTGAGGATATAAGAAAAAAATATTTCAGAAGGTGGTCTGCTAATTATATGCACACAGCATGCTAAGGGTTTAGCAACAGGTGCAGAAAAAAATCAATACCAACTGTTGCGTCAGATGTTTAGTAACATGATAAAAGGGACAGGCTTACCTGCTTGGTAAGTTTTTATTGCTGCTGTTGATTTCTTTCACAATAAAAAAATCTAATCTCAGATATTTTTTTTTTTATAAAGAGCACTGACCAGTCTTAGTTTCATGTTTGTCCAGAAAGTACATCTCGTTTCCCAGCAGTCTATTTCCGTTAACCTAGGGTAGCAGTACTTTTTAACTAAAAAAAAAAGACACCTTATCTGGAGCTTTAAGCTATCTCAGTGTATTCACACTTGACCCGTTTCTTTGATCTATTTGGACATGCCCACTGTCATAGCTCCAGATAAGAGGGTCTATCCACAGCTCCAGACTAGAGGGGTCTCCACATATTAAATTTCTTATTTCTCCACGTAAACGTAGGTTGTGGATACTCATTGGAAGCGCCTCGCTGAGGCCCTTCCAGAGAGTACCCAAAACCTACAATTTCATGGAGAAATAAGGAAAAATAACAGTCTTCTTTAATTAAAAAAGAAAAAAAAGACACCTAATCTGGAGCTATGGACTGTGGCAGTGCATTCACACGTCACACAAACGGATTAATTATCAGACTACTATTACAGCAAAGAGGACAATGAAGTGTTGATTTATGACTGTGTTAGGATAATTATGTAATTAATTTGTGTTGCGTAAGTTACTCTTATTATTTCTTTTATTTCACTTATAATACATGAAAATTATCGTTGAGGGCTGTGCCAGTTACCGTAGTATGGCTTTTAAATGGTGCGCGGACGTGATCTGAAATAGCCTAAAGACAAAAACTGATGAAAAGTTTGGTAAAAAAGAATGAGTAAATCAGCGAGTATATGGTCACGGCTGGCGATTTTTAGACTGCCGCGTTCCGCGGAAAAAGGGCAACACTTTTAAACTGGTGGGGAAAAAAACGGGAGCCAAGGCCCAACCGCGTTATAACGGTTTCCGCGTTATAAGCAACCGCGTTATAATGGCGCTGCAGTGTAAAATGTTTAGTGCTAGCATGCTGGTAAAAATTTCAGCAGACGTAAGTTTAATTTTTTTTTTTTTTTCAGAAAATAGGCTTTGGCATTTGATGCAAAATTGTCACCTAGAAAATTGGCTTTGACATTTCCTGCAATTTGTCTCCTAAGGAAATTGGCATGAAATATCAAAGCCTATTTTCTGGAAAACAAAAAGGAAAATACAGTCGACTCTCGTTATCTCGAACTTCACGGGACCTGATAAAAATGTTCGAGTTATCAGTAGTTCGAGACAACCAAATTGTGACGTAATAGGTATGACGACTGTTTGCCTCTGTTCGCCAAAACGTGTTGGAAGGCACACGTATATGGCAATTTAAATAATTTACGCGTACTTCAGTTTGCATTGTTACTGTTTGCTTTAGGAGATGCAATGGTTCTCTTGGAATAATATCATCAATAAATGTTAATAATAATAAATTTCAAACGTCTCTTGTTGTCTTTTAATACACCTGCAAATTTGGATTTCCATGTGAGCTACAAATAAATTACTGGTTTCCGGGTTGTGTTAGCTATACATTATGAACTGGTTTGGATTAGCTCCCTTCGCATAGACGACTCGATAAAGAGTTGACTGGTTTCCGCTTTTGCATAAAAACGCTTATAATGTTAAGCGGCAGCTGTAAGCTAGTTTGGATTATCTCCCCTCGCATAAACGAACTCTCTCAGAGCGGCAAACTGTAGATCCTGCAGAGAAAGCTCGTTATGAGCCGTCTCATCTGGACCTACACTATTTGTGCAGGTATCCGTATCAGTCTACAGGGTCGGAAGGGTTAACATCGGTACCCAAGTGTGATTCGTCTATTTGAGGCCCTGCACGACAACTCCTATTAGAAGATTGTGCGATTGACAAAGACTCGGATCAGCCTGCACGCCCACGAATTTTCCATTATACGCATGAGCCTTATCTGGGCTTACCAAAGAGCACCGCCTGACCAAAGAGTAACAAGCAAAGATTCAGACTTAGCTAGCATGTTCAATACAGGCTGATTTGAGTCGGAACCTGTCGCGTACTGACTTTTCTTGAAGACGCTATATCATTCAGACGGACAGTACTCAATAGTGAAGAGCATATCTAAACAATAAATTAAAGAAACTTCGTTGATTAATCTTCCATAACACTATTCTGAGCTGCTTTTTATCTTACAAATAAATGACACGAGACGGTGTTGAGCGCCGCATGTCAAACCCGACTCGACACGCACGTGATTTCATAATTACGGATTTTAGACATTGTTTGTGTTGTTTGTAATTACCTGGACAAAGGGGAAAATTAAAATATTGATTTATTTATCAATGGCCTATTATGATTTTCATTAACTGAGAGACTGGCGGCGCCGCATCTTACATTTTGTTTTCCTTCATCATGGTCCGAGTTCGAGATACGCGGTAGTAAAAACTGTGAAAAATTTATTCAGGGACTGAAAATGATGGACGAGATAGCCGAAGTGTCGACATAAAAGTAGTTTGACATACGCGAAGCTGAAATACAATAAATATATAAGGAAAATAATCGGGACTTGGAAATCAGTTCGACATAAGTGATAGGATCGAGATAAGAGGGGTCGAGATAACGAGAGTCAACTGTATTCAATTTGCTTTCTGCTGAATTAGCCCAGAGAGTGGCAAACATAAGGTAGCATTGTCTCCCATTTGAACTGTTGAATCCCTTATCATAGCAACAGATAGGGCGCTTTTTTCATCCAAAAAATGTTGATATCTTTCTTATTTCTCCACGAAAACATATGTTGTGGGTACTCATTAAAAGTGCCTTGGTGAGGTGCTTCTAATGAGTACCCACAACATATGTTTTTGTGGAGAAATAAGAAAAATATTATGTGGATAACACCTCTTATCTGTAGCTATGCTTTATACAGTACATTTAGCTGGCCACGGTGGCTCAGTTGGATGCGCTGTCCGACTGGAGACCAGGAGGTCGCGGGTTCAACCCCTGCCGAGCTCGGCAACATTCTTTTGTGGAGATTGATCATGAAATATTTTCTACGGTCATTCTCTATCTTCCGCTGATTCAAGAAGGGCAGTTGTCAGTTTCTGCCGAAAGAATGTGCACAATACTGGTTAACCGCTTAGAGGACTAAGCCTGCCCAGTAAATGTGTGGTTAGGTAAACTGACTGCGCTCGACATGACCCCACTGGGTTGACTGGGCCGTAAAACCTCAACACAAACAAACAAATACAGTACATTTTGCTGTTATATGTGAAGGTACAAGTTTATAATGTGTTGGATCTCTTGATGATAGCAGAAAGTGAACAAACTTCCAATCAGAGATTATTTGCAACTTTATTCTCACATTAATAAAACATTAACATACAGAAGCTTTATATACAATTAAACTACAGTGGCTCAAACATCTTTGGGTCCATAGAAATATGTTTTAGACATGGGTAGTTTGAGCCACTGAGGATTAATCATTGTGCCATGTCAGGAGGCAAATTGGGATAATTTAGGAATGCCTTTTCAATTTTCTATAAGGTAATGGTATGTTGAGTGCACTCATTAGAATTGCCTCATTGAGGCAATTCAAATGAGTACACAACATACATTTTCATGATTAAATAAAAAAATCCCTAAAATATCCTCAATTATTTGGTTTCTTAAGCTATTGGAAAAAATCCTACAGACTCAAAAATAAGTTCGAATCAGCCTTGGTAAATGAGCCATTGTTGTTCAAGTAATTGAAGGTTTACTGTATGAAGTTTCTGTTTTGTATTTCAGAATTCTTGCTATCCGGAGTGGTCCCACTACAGGTTTACATGTTTACCTCAAAACAGATCAGCAGGACCTGGACCCATCCACAGCAGCCATTGTGGACCCTAAATGGTTACACATATCAGGAACATTCAAAGAAATAGACCTTGATACAATAGATGGGAAAAACTTTGCTGCAAAATTAGAACTCCTCATGGCTGTGGTTAATAACAAGAGCTGATGAAATTTACTACAGTTTTGTAGGAAATTAGCATGAAAAAATATGTGTTGTGTTCCATCTGACATGGGCATTGCTACATATGTTACACCAGGTTAAACTCAGCTGAGCCAGCATACCCATGTCTATAGAGAAGGGTTCTAATTTTGCTGATATAACCTTCAAGGTCCACACATTGTTAGTCATTGTGCCATTAAAGCAGTTAAATCTGACGTTTTCCACAAAAGGAGTGTAAAATCTCTGGAGTAACACAGTATCGTATTTAGCCTAAGTATTTGGACATACCTGAGCAAACTGTTTACTCAAATCACATAACTCCAGATAAGGCACTTTTTTTTTTACCAAAAAGTGCAGATATATTTTTATTTCTCCATGAAAACATATGTTGTGGGTACTCATTAGAAGCGCCTCACTGAGGTGCTTCTAATGAGTACCCACAACATGTTTTCATGAAATAAGAAAAATATTATGTGGATACCCTCTCTTACCAGGAGCTATGAATCAGACTGCTCCTACATCAGTTTTATCAAGGTGTGCATTGTTTGCTACTCAGCCAGAACTTTTTGGACACATCAGTGTGTACCTGTAGTCAAATGGATTTGTTCAAATTTTAAGATTATTATGGTAAGGATTTACTGTGCCAAATATATAGGATAATTATAGTATACATGTAGGTTAATCATGTGGTTTAGTGCTGTTCTTAAGACAAAGAGGTCTGGAGATTAAATTTTGCTACCAGAAAATTTCATCATAATTTGATACAGCAGTTCAGCAGGAATGTATGGGGATTTTGAGATAATAGGCCAGTTTACTGTGTTGATACTTATAACAAACAGAAGTGAAAGTCTCTTTAACCCATTCATGCCTAACATCCCATAAAAGGGACTCTGGCTTTTTCTGGGCAAAATCAGCAGATGGCAAGGTGATAAAAGGTTTTACATGCAAATTGCTTCTTTAGGAAAATTAAGAAAATCATAGCTCAAGATAAGAGGGGTACCTAGATAAATGTTTTTCTCATTTCTCCACAAAAACATGTGTAGTCATTTCTAATGAGTACCTACAACATGCTTTCAAGAAAATTTCAGCTGTTTTTTTTTTTTTTGTTGAAAAATGCATTAAATGTCTGGAATTATGAAAATATTCCAAAATGTTTTCTGCTAAATTTTATCCAGCATGCTGATCTGCTTTGGAAGAGTCAAAATTTTCTCAAATGCAAACAACCTAATTCCGCCTACATGCTCTCTGTCCAGGATCTTTACTGTTCTATATAATAAAGAAGCCTGGTTAAATATATACGGTACCTAGTTTGAGTAAAGGCCTTTATGTCATATGCCCTTATGTCATATGAACAGGGCCCAGTTGTTCAAAACATTGTTACCTTAAGGAGCTCATTAGTGGTCAAAATGTTAACTGATCTAGTAAGTACAACACCAAATTCACAAATATTTTTGCTGAAAACATGTGAGTAGCTTTTGCAAATCACATTTTTTCAGCAAAAATATTAGCATATATGCCATATTTGATGATCAAAGTTTTAACAATAAGTTAACTAACGACATCGTTAGTTTTGAACAACTGGGCCTTGACGGTATAGTGGCACAGTTTAATCAGGGCCTCCACTGTTTGTCAGTATATTCTGATGTATCCTTTGATTCTCTGAGTAGGTAAAGAAGGCCTTGATCACCGAGAAAATATGCGTACATGGACTGATGTATTGGGCCATCACTGTCTGCTTATGCACAAGCTGATGAGGTTTGTCAGTTTATTATGCAATATCCATCACAGACAAAGAAGACCTTGATTACTGAGAAAATTTGCATACATGGGCCTGTATATGGACAAGCTGATGAGATCCTGCCTGTTTATTGGTGCATTTTATAGTGTCCAAATTAGCAACAGGCACACAACATTGAAACAACGACGATTCAACGTTGATTCAACGTCAAGACGTTGAATCAACGTTGAATCGACATTGTTTCAATGTTGTGTGTCCACTGGGATATACCAATATTTTTTTTATCTGGAGCTAAGTACATATGCACCTGATCTACAGTATCTATTGATTCTGTAAGTGGATATCAAAGGCATTGATCAGACTCAGTGGTTTCACAATTTCATATTGTAAATTATATGAATAAAGAAGTGAAAATACCCTGTTTTTGTGTTATCTATTCAGTCCAGTTAGTATATTTTAATATCTCTCAAACTTACTTCAAATCTTGCATAGTTTCAGATGATGCCAGAGGCCTTGGACAATAGTGCATCAAGCTGTCCATGGCACCTCAGGCAGTAGTTTTGACTATTCCACAAACAGGTGATAAATAACTGTGTACGGTTTCCAGACTAGCACTCGGTTAGGCAGTTTGATGAAACTCTACCATGCTCCATAGTGCAATTGGTAGCTATCTGACTGCAGACTGCAGACCCAGGGGTCATGAGTTTGAACCCCATCTCAGCCACATAACTTTTGTGGAGATTGATCATGAAATAATTTCTACAGTTATTCTCCCCCTTCCACTGATTTGAAAACGACAGTTGTAAGTTACTAACAAAGAATGTGCACAATACTGGTTAACCGCTTAGAGGACTAAGCCTGCCCAGTAAACGTGTGGTTAGGTAAACTGACCGCGCTCGACATGACCCCATTGGGTTGACTGGGCCGTAAAACCTCAACACAAAACAAAAGTATGTGCACAAGTATTGGTAAACCACATAGAGAATTAAGCTTGTCCAGGAACGGTGCAAGTAGGTTATCTGACCACACTCAACATGACCATAAAGGATTGACTGGGCAATAAAACCTCAACTCAAAACAACTGTAGTCTGCAGTATTTATTTAAAAGGTTTATTGATCATAAGTTGCAAGCATGCAACATGTTGTAATAGTTTTGAAAAACAGGGCCCAGTTGTTCAAAGCATCGTTAGCTTCACAAGCTCGTTAATGACAAACTTGTAAACTGTTGTAGGTATTTTCAGATACATTGATATTTTTTTTCTGTAAAAATGTGAGTAGTTTTGCAATGCAAAAGCTACTCACATTTTTTCTGCAAAAAATATCAATGTATTTGTCATATTTCAAGATAGAAGTTTAAACGTCAAGTTATCTAACAACTTTGTTAAGTTTTGAACAACTGGGCCCAGGTGAGTAATGTGAGAAACTGGAGTCCTTATCAAATATGCTGGCAGCAAATATCCAGACCAGCCTGTTCATTCATGGAGTCAGTAGATACTGTAGAAGGTACAGTGAACCCTCGTCACAACAACAGCATTTGTTCCCAAAGATGCTGCCATTGAAACGAATTTGCTAATGTGAAGACTCATTAATGAGCAGAATGGTCTATAAGAAAGGCCTTGTTTTATTCTTATTTCTTGTTTTCAAATTAAAAATGTTTTGGATATTTGAGGCAATTCTAACAAATATCCAAAACATGTTTCTTGAAGTACAGTGTTCTTGCATAATTTCTGATTAACTGTCACCTCTCAAGTGATGGTTTCATGTCAGTCAAATTATCGTTATAACGAATTTTGTCATTGTATTGAGTCGTTATAAATAGGGTTGACTGTATCAGTGAACAGAAAAAACTCTGATTAGACTGCACAGTTTTGCAGGCTGATCTGGGCATTGCATAAGAGCCTCTCCACACACTACTAATCAGTTACAACATATACAGAGAAGTCCCTTGATAATGCTATGGTTTGAGTCCATGGACTCGCATATCCTTAAAAGTGAATAGCATTATAATATTACTAATACATGAATTTTCATAGTTTTTCATTCAAAAAGTATCAAAATTTTTCTCATTTCTCCATGGAAGCATATGTTAATAATTCTAATGCACTCGCGTATGTAACGCGACGTCTGATTGGATAACGTCAAAAATTTGCGACGGTATATTTTGCAATATACTGTCGCAAATCCGACGTCATCACGTAACGTCGCTTCTCATTGGCTGGCATTTGCTTTTACGCAGCTCACAGCACTTGTCGTCTTGTGCAAATAGTACATTATTTCAATAGAAAAAATGAATAAATGCATTAGAATGGGGATAACTGCATCAAATTTGTCATTTGGGGAGGTAAATCGGCGGTTTTACGGTCGCAAATTACGTTTTACGGCTCCGCTGACGCGTCGCCGTAAAACGAAATTTCCGACCGTAAAACCGCCGATTTACCTCCCCAAATGACAAATTTGAATGCAGTTATCCCCTAAGTGCTATTTAGAAGGACCAGTCAGTAGACACAACACAGGTTTTCATAGAGAAATTCGACTACACTTCTTATCCAGAGCTATGACAAATGTAACTGATAGGGACCTGGGTCTACATTGTTTGCTCATGGATCTCTGTGTCTGAATATTCTGGATAATCATGGTAAACCTAATGCCTCTGTGCACTGACTGATCTCTATTCCTTTCATTGTGTTAAAAAGCTTCCTTAGTTTGATCAGAGTTAAACCAGAACTACAGATGCAATACTTTTTTTTCAACAGAAAAATATTAGTTTTAAAAATATACATGACGTAATGTGAGATAATGTACTTTAATGCTTAGCACTCAGGGTAAAATTTTCATCAGACAACATACTGAAACATTTTTCTTACTTTTCCCAGAAAACAATTTTGACATTTCATGCAAACTGACATTTCATGTAAAGAATTTGCATGTAATGTCAATTCCTGTTTTCTAAGAAATTTCTAAGAAAAATAAGAAAAAAATGCCGCCTGCTGAATTAGCCCAGAGAGTGGTAAAGGTTAAGACACCTGCACTTAGCAAGGACTCAAATCAGCTTGCACATCCACACAGCCTGATCAGACTCCCTGCTTTCTGGCTGAAGAAACCTTGGAACCTTGGCTACTGAAAGATTGTCCAGCAAAGACTAAACAGACTGCACTGAACCATAGGCTGATTGGATTCTTTGCTGGAGATAAATTGCCTTCTGCTGTGGTACACATATTGCATTAGAATCCCCAAACTGAAGCAATTCTGTGGAGTACCCTTAAATATGGCTTCATGGTTGAATAAGGAAATAATTGTCTAGATACTCTAGTCATCTGAAGCACCGATTCATTTTTGCAGTATAATCACTCCATAACTCCAAATTTGTATCACGTTATCTGAGTATAGGTTAGTCTGTGTTGTGTAATCATGCCATAACTCCAAACTTGTACCATGTTGTTGTATGATACTTGTCTCCTGGTCGCAGAATACAAGAAGGGAAGTTGCTCTGAAAAATATATATAATAGATATGTGTTTTCTTGGCAAAAGTTTGGTCTGGGTTACACTAAGGTCTGGCTTTTTTTTTTTTTTTTTTTTTTTTTGTGAGCTGTGGTCATGTCAAGCACAGTCAGTTAAGCTACTCATATTGTTCCTTAGCAGGCTTAGTCCTCTAAATGGTTAATCAGTGCTTGAGAACACTCTCAGTAAATGACAACTGCACTTCTTGAATCAGCAGAAGGGGGAAAAATGGCTGAAGATATTATTTTATGATCAATCTCCATGAAAGTTATGATCCCTGGATGTGCTGTCAGACACACTACTGACTGTGCTATGGAGCCCGACACTTAGGTCTGGCTCTTCACTGTTAAGAAGTAGTTTGGTTAGCATTTACATGGTTTGCCATTCAGCCATCATTTTTCAGACATCAACAGGTAGTCAAATATATCTAAACCTGCCATTATGGCAACCTCTGTTAAGAGTTTATGTCTATTTACAGACCATATGAAAATGTAACAAAATGAATAAAATTTGCCTATTCTGACATGTTTTGCAGTGAGAACTGAAAACTTCACAAAATGCATGTGAAATCTGTTGAAAACCATTTACATCATTGCAAATTACACTCTTCCATTTTAATGACCTCTTGACAAGTATGTTTAGAAAGTGAGAATGAACTTTGTAACCTGTTTGAGAAAATTTCTAAAGTCACTCCTGAAGAATTTCTTAAAAACTGGATAATAATAGAAGCGTGAGAATTATCTCATTGCTTTTGTTTTGGGAAGGAGCAGAATGCAAAGATGATGAAAGATATAAAATTGCTTTCACTGAGGTCTTATTGTTTTGCTATTACACAATGAAGTGGTTTAAGGACTTAAATACAATAACAAAGTACATTGATAAGTTCCCAATTTCCTAAACAAATTGAGAAGAAAGTTCCCAACACATCAAAGAATTTAATAAGTGTAATAGCAAATGATGTAAAGGATAATCTGCAGCTTTGACAAGCATTTTATAAAAAGGAATAATGTTCGCACTGTAAGAGACCACATCTTAGGATACTGCATTTCTGGATTCCTTTGGGTGGTTTTTAACACTAGTCCTGCTGAACCTGGATATACCCTGCCTTTGCAAACAGCGTAGTTCCAGATCAGAAGCCAACTTATCTGGATCTGCACTGTTTGCATTTATGTATGTGAATGTATAGCAATAATCTGGATGAAGTAATATGGCAGAAAATTAGAAGTGGGCATGGCATCTTTAGTCAAAATGGCAAGGGTTAAAACCAGTTCATCTCTTTTTAGATAAGTATTGTAGTGATTGAGCCTTTTGTTGTATATGAAATAAAGGATCTTTTACCATCCTATACAATATTTATAAAGTTCTGTTTTACTGATAGGCCAATACAGTTTCAGTCTTTAGTCTGTAACAGTTTGAAATATCAAACAGGTGAGGTATTTTCTTTAAAAGACAGTTTGTTTTTTTTACATAAAAGAAAACGCCAAGCCATACAGTTAAGGAAACTAAAGCCCCTTTTCACAGGGAGAAATAACAGAAACTGTTAACTTCAGCTCACTGAAGGATACAGCCACAGCTGCTTCTTATTGATCTTACAAGATAAATTATAGATGCAGTTAAGCCATTTTTAGGTAATATATTATTTTTCCATTAACCCTTCTCTTGCTGAACATGACATGCCCTGTCTTAGCAAACAGTGTAGGTCCAGGTCAGTTGGCTTCTGAAGAAGCCAACTGATCTGGATCTGCACTGTCTGCCATTAAGTATGTGACTTATTATCAACAATCTGGATCAAGTAATCTGATTGGCTGAAAATTAGAAATGGGCGTGGCATCTTAATTTATTCAGCATGACAAAGGTTCAATATGATCTAGGTACTTATTAGAATTGTTTTGTCGATGAGAGTCTAATGAGTATCTTCATTATACATTATGGGTGGAGAAAAAAAAAAGAAAAATACTTGAAATGTGCATTTTACCTGGACAAGTTACAGAATATACATATGTGTATTTACCCTAAATAGTGGGACACCTTAAACCTTTACCATAGTTGTCCTAAAAATTGAATAAAGCTATTTTACTACCTGTTGATTTGTAAAAAAAAAAAAAAAAAAAAAAAACTGCTAGATGATTGGCAAAAGGTTTAGACCCTGATCAGATGTTGCATTCTGTGGCATCAGATCTGGGTCTATTCTGTTTGCCCCAGCCTGTTTGTCCTTATACTTAGGATAAATATGGTTTTAACCCTTGTCCTGCTGAACCCAGATATTTCCTGCCTTTGCAAACAGTGTAGATCCAGATCAGTTGGCTTCTGAGGAAGCCAACTGATCTGGATCTGACTGTTTGCAATTAAGTATGTGAATTTATCATGATCAGGTAATCTGATTGGCTGAAAATTAGAAGTGGGTATGGCATCTTAATTTATTCAGCAGGACAAGGGTTAAGAAAACAAAATGATGAAATATCTGTAATTAGAATCTGCTGTATGATAAAAATGAACTTGGCATGCTGAATGAAAGTATTTGCAGACTTAATTTTAAATTAACATATTTCTCTCCTTTTCCCAGAAAACAGGGCTGAAAATTTCATATGAATTGTCTTTCTATTGTGCTTGCAGCAAGTGTAGAATAGAGGGTCTTGTGAAGGAGGTGTGTTTTTAGTTGGTTCCTCTTTTCTATCCTTCATTTCTTTCTTCCTCTCTCTGGAAGATGGCTCAACATGACAAAAATGTAGCTGACAAGATCATTAAACAGCAGGTAAAACAATAATTCTCTATTTATTGCTCTTCTTTACAGCTATTCTGTCCTTCAGCATGCAAAGAGTTAACCCTTAAGGTGCTCTGCAAAATTGTAGCAGACATTTTTCTAATTTTATTATTTTGCAGAGAAAAATGAGACTTGGCATTTCATGTGAAATGCCAAGCCTAATAATTCACATGACATGTCAAGCCTGATTTTTCTGAATAAAGATACAAATGTTGTCTGCTGCAATTTGATTAGCACTTCAAGGGTTAATAGACTTACATGGTTAACAGCATCGGGATAACCTTGAGGCATAAAGAGGAGTCCCCCAGACTGTTGGTATACTGCGTTGTCTTTACATGCCATTCCCTTCAGTAATACATCAAGATAGTAGCCACTGTAATTCACCACCACTGGTTCTGTGGTGTGGACCTCCATGTACCGTCCTGATGCTGGATGCTCGACTCTATAATGTGCAGTAAAAATGTCACTGCTCAAACATGGATGGTTTCATCACTAAAACATGCCTTTATAATTTTGACCCCCTTAAAACCCTTTTTTATATCGTAAAACTGGGGTTTACAGGGGTATACATTTTCTTCTTTCTGCTCAAAAACATAGATTGTGGGTACTCATTAGAACCACCTCATTGGGGTGGTTGTAATGAGTACCCACAATCTATGTTTTGAGCAGAAATGTGAGCAGTATCAGATTTTTTTATTTGAAAATTTTCATTTTTTTGGTGGTAAAATTTTCGGTATATTTGAATAGGCATGTTTTTGTAATGGTTTACCATGGCTGATTCGAACTCTAGGAAATTCTTCTGATAGCTCAAGGAAACAAACATTTAGGGATATTTTAGGGAAATTCTTATTTTATCATGAAAACATATGTTTTGTGCACTCATTATAATTGCCTCACTGAAGTGATTCTAATGAGTACACTCAACATACCATTATATTACTGAAGACATTTGCCTCTTACTCTGGCACTATGATTGACCCTCAGTGGCTCGAACTACCCATGTCTAGAACAAATTTCCGTGCATTGCAATGGTCCCAAAGATTTTTTAGTCATTGAAGTCCAACTGAATCCAGAGCTTGTTATTCAAATGGTCAGTATTCATAGCTCTAGATAATGAGAGCTATCCAGGTAAATGTTTTTTTTTCTTATTTCTCCAAAGAAACATATCGAGGGTTGAGCGCAAGACTATGGTAACTCAAACATATTTTTGAAACCCTTGTTTAGGGGCAACTTGGACCCCTTTGTAAACAATGCAAATTTAGGTGCCATTGCTCATACGAGCAATGGCACCTAAATTTTCATTGTTTACAGAAAGAAATGTTGTAATCTTCATAACGCCTTAATGGTGAGGAGATTAGGTTTGGGGAAAAACAACCATCTGACTTACGATAGTCTTGCGCTCAACCCTCGATATACCATAAAATGCATCATAGCAGCATATTATGCAGTGAACAAGAATCCTAACCCTATTTTCCTTTTTAACAGAATTATGTCCCTTTGTAAATTTTTATATTCAATTTGTGTCCATCCTATAACTTTAAAGCCTTCCAAGATATTCTCTCAAAACCTTACTCCGGCCATGGCCTGATGATTTAGAGTGCTGACTCTTCTCAACAATGGTTGAAATCTTGCTTGGCTGGGTTGCATATGAGGAAGCCAAGTTTTGCTGGCTGGTGATCACGAATGTTTTCTGTCTGTTTTTAGCCATTTATCTGATTGTCTTGGCTCAAATTAAGCAAAATGTTCTTGAAAGGGCAATAAAATCCAAATCAAACTTGTTTGAGACAAAAAGCATCACCAAATGATGTAAAGAGAACAAGAGCAACTCTTTATTTTATTGTGCAGAGGGCAAGAGCCATAACTCTTCTATTACTCTTAATGAAATGATGCCCCATGTGAATTTTAATATGGAATTTGTGCTGACTACATTTTCACTAAACTTGGTGGAAATATGAAGCATCATCAGAAATATACCATAACAATTTCAAGCTTCAGTATGTTTACATATACTTTGTAAGCATAAAACATGAGCAGACAACATGAAACAAGTAAAACATTAACATCACGTAAACATGCCTATATAATTTTGAGTTTTTGACCTCCTTAAACTCTACTTTTCTATAGTAAAACTGGGGTTTACAGAGGTATAAATTATTTTTCTTATTTCTGCTCAAAAACATAGATTGTGGGTACTCATTAGAACTGCCTCAGCAAGGCAGTTCTAACAAGTACCCACAATCTATGTTTTGAGCAGAAATGTAATAAATTTCAGAATTTTTAACTGAAAACTTTCAATTTTTGGTGGTGAAATTTTCAATATATTTGAGTAGGCCTGTTTTTGTAATGAAGTTCATAAAGTTGGGAGGCAAATACATTTATGTGTGACTAGACAGTTGTGGAGGCTGTGGAGCAGGAATACAGTGTGGGGATGGAGGTACATCTGCCAAGGATGTGGGGATGGTGGAACATCTGTTTTTGTTCCAAAAACAAGCTTAGTTCCAATGGATTTTGAAAGTGTTTGGTCACTAATCTGGAATTGTAATATTGTTGTTTTCTATCCAATCTTATTTAGCCTACCTGGCAGCAAGTTTCTTTTCACCAGGTTTTCCAGGCAGTACATTGGCACTATGCAAACCATCACCTCTAGGCATTTTGTCTAGAATATCCGCAAGTAAAACTGGTTTACGCAGGTCAGATATTGTACCATCTAAACTTTGGATTACACCTGATATAGAGATGAATGATCAGTGTCACAAGAAATTCTCGGACTTGACATTGCTGGAAATCTTATGACGGTTGATCCCGTATTTAAAGCAATCAAGCACAGTATGGTTTGAAAGTGAGAGTTTGTACTGTAATCTTCAACCTTTAGTCTCTTGGAGGTACACAAATGGGCCATGTCAAGTGAAAAAGAACCTTTGAACATGCACAAAATGTGCAGTTTCAGATCATCTTGCGCATGGCTCAAAGTATCATATGGGCCTATGTTCTGCATTCATACATTCTGTAGTATCCAATGATTCTGTTAGCAGACAGTGAAAGCCTTGGTCAGATTGCATGGATGCCCAGGCTGATCTTGGCCTTAGCTGTCTGCATATGCCCAAAGACATGTTTTTGCATGGCGTGGCCCAAATTAGCATATATATATAGTTTCAGATAAAATGAATATTTAGTCAATATTTTTTTGTTATTTTTGGATCAAAAAATATATTGTAGGTACTCATTGAAACTGCCTCATTGAGGCAATTCCAATGAGTACCCACAAGATATGTTATGGTTCAAACAAATAAAAAGAGAATTGTCCAAAAAGTTCCATTATCTAGAGCTATGACTATATTAATGCATTATTTGCTATTTGTTATCTGCAGCAGGCTAAGGTCATTGTGCTATCCTTGGTTACAGATGGACAGCATCAACAAAAAGGGGTCCTTGGCATACATCAGAACAGCAAAGTCCCAGATCAGCCTCAGCATCCAGACAGTCTGATCAGGGTTAACAGATTCTGCAGTACCTTCGGGACAGTACCATAATAACTTGCATCCCATTCTACCATAGTTCCTCTAAAACATTTAAACCACACTGATTTTATTTCAACCCTTGTCATGCTGAACCCGGATATATCCTGCCTTTGCAAACAGTGTAGATCCAGATCAGTTGGCTTCTGAAGAAGCCAACTGATCTGGATCTGCACTGTTTACTATTAAGTATGTTAATTTATAGCGACAATCCAGATCAAGCAATCTGATTGGCTGAAAATTAGAAGTAGGTGTGGCATCGTATTGTATTCAGCAGGACAAGGGTTAAGTTTATATGTTACACATTACTGGCTAAGTGTCAAACAGTGTAGACCCAGATCAGATTGCTCCTAAGGAGTAGTCTGATCTGAGTATACTGTCTACTAAAGGGTTCTGTCACAGTACTTAAGTTATTACAAGAAATGCCCTGATCAGACTGTGCAGATATGTTGTTTTCAGTGTTTTCCTATGCAACAAGGTCCATGAACATGTATGGCTTTCATGTATACCGGTATGTAATGTGGACGCTGAATTGTGTACCTTGCTACAAGTTTCTTTTCTCTCTGCTTGCCTGGCAGTATATAAGCATGACACAGGCCGTCTTCTCTTGGCAATTTGTCTAAGATATCATCTAGCAGAGTTGGACCTCGAAGATCCAGTATTGAACCCTCTAAGCTTTTGATCTCTCCTGACAGAAAACATGCTAGTAATTTAGTTGTCTCCTTAGTCATAGACCTTTCACACTTTCCATGCTATGGGCAGGCTCAGCAGATGACATTGTGAAATATTTTTTCTTATTTTTCCAAGAAAATAGGATTTAACACTTCATGCAAATTGTCCCCTATGGAGACAATTTGCATGAAGTGTCAAATCCTATTTTCTACGAAAAATAAAAAAATATTTCAAAATGTTGTCTGCTGAAATTTTTACCCAGCATTCAAAGTGTTAACCCTTCTCTTGCTGAACTCAACATGCCCTGTCTTAGTAAACAGTGTAGATCCAGATCAGTTGGCTTCTGAAGAAGCCAACTGATCTGGATCTGCATTGTTTGTCATCAAATATGTGAATTTCTATCAAAAACCTGGATCAAGTAATCTGATTGGCTGGAAATTAGAAGTGGGCGTGGCATCTTAATTTATTCAGCAAGGCAAGGGTTAAAAGTCTCTACAGTCTGATTCAGAGTTGTCATTTACACAAGCTAGTTACTGTATCTATCATAGATCCAGATAAGGTGCTTTTTTCAACCAAACATTGTTGATACTTTTCTTATTTCTCCATGAAAATATTATGTTGTGAGTACTCATTAGAAGCGTGTCGGCAAGGCACTTCTAATGAGTACCCACAACATATGTTTTCATGGAGAAATAAGAAAAATAATGTCCTGATACCTCTTCTTATCTGGAGCTATAATCTACATTTAAAAAAAATTGTTATCTGTATTTCTTTTCTGTATCCTCTAACTAATCAATTATTTTTAAGTATGTCACAGTCCACATATGAAGTCAGCAGGCTTGCCTGACATTTTTTAAAAATAACAAAAATAGTATCCACTGCAGCATTAAAAATACTACCTAAAATAGTTTGGTGATTTTCTAAATATTGCCAGAAATGTTTGCTGTTAATGTTATTATTTCATACTCATTTAAACTTAATTATAGTTATCTTAAATAGATATCAAATCAACAAAAGTTACACCATGGGTGTCTGACATTTCATCCAAGCCATAAATTGGCTGAAAATTTAGGCTAAAATCTCTAATGGTGCTTGTGGCGAGCATATAGCTTGCAGAGATGCCTTTTTAGAGGTTTAATGACCTTTTAAACTATTTTATGGGTTCTAATTAAAACTCAGGGGCCAGTGGGTACATGAATGTAAGATTCTGGCCAAAACTTTATGTTTTATATGGATAGTCTAGTAATGTCACCTTTTTGCCATTAGTAAACAACCTGTTTGGATGGAAGTAATCCTGTAATGTGACCAAGTGATATAACATTAAGTATAATATGAACCAGGGCGCAGCATTTCCTACAAAACTGCATATGCATCCAGTAAAGACTCGGATCTGCATCTGTACAGGAAGATCTGAATCTTTGCTGACCACTTGAAGATGCTTTGAATCTTTGGCTACCCACAGAGTGCTCTGCAAAGATACTGATCAGACTGCACAGATGTGAAGGCTGATCTGCATCTTCACTAGGGCAGGATAAGCTTGTATGAAAAGCTGTGACCTGGCTCATATGATCTTTATGTAATGGCATCATGGTACTGTCGGATGCAATGTTTATGTAACTGTATAAAATGACAGATGACCCAATGGGCACAGAACATTAAAATGACGTCGTATCAACGTCGATGCGACATGATCACGTCGCATCGACGTTGATATGACGTCATTTTTATGTTGTGTGCCTGCTGGGGAGTCATGAGAACCTGGGTTTACAGGGCATAATTAATTCTTCAAATAATAAAGACCTAGGTCACTTTACACCCCATACACTCCATGCACCTGATCGGGCCTTTGTTGTCTGCTAACACTATCATTGGATACTGTATTATCTTTGGATGAATAAAAAAGACCTTGATCATACTGCTAAAAAATGCAGGCTGATTAAGGCATTGTCGTTTGCAGGTCCCAAATTCCTATTTTCATGGGGTCACCCAAACAGTGGACTTGAGCCATAAGGAAAGGTGTGAGTGAGAACAGGACATATATGTGAACAGTAAAGATCCAGATAAGTTAGCTAATTAAGTTGTGCAGTAGAATAAAGGCCAGCATTTTGCTTTAGGTATGTGTACATTCTACAGTATCCAATGATTCTGTTGAGCAGACAGCAAAGGCCATGATCAGACAGCATGGATGTGCAAGCTGATCTGGGCCTTTGTTGTTGATATATACCTTTAAGGTTTATCATAAGCTTGACTCACACACTTTTTGGTCTCTTAATGTGTCATTTATTATATATATTTTTTCTGACATTAATACTGTAATACTTTTAAGCAGAAGACAGAAACTGTCTTGTCTCCATTTGTTTTTCAAGTTTTTCTGTATTTTTTCATTTTTTAATATTCAGGGAGCCATACTTGAACAAACAATGTACACGAAGATTGAAGGGATCTGTTTGATCAGAGTCTGCACCTTTTGCCATTCTGCAATACGCGTACTTGGTCTACTCATCATTATGTAAATACTCCTACCCCAATTTAGCACTTAAAGTTCAAGTCACACAGCTGCGATGGAATTCTCAAAAAAAACCATCTTATTTTTCTGAGAAAATGAGGCTTGATATTTCGTGTACCGTATTAATCCGCCTATAAGACGAGGATTTTTCCAAAAAAAAAGCGGCAAAGTCCGGTGGTGCCACGTGGTCACGGAAAATGCCGATCTTCGAAACGGTAGAAGGATATAATGTTTACCTTCGTCCCTTGACAGAAATAGCAGCAAGGTAATTTTGTAGGTGAAGTACCGAATTTTTCTGTGTATTACTCGCACCCGTGTATAACACGCACTGAATATTTGCTAAATAGTTTTGAAATAAAAAAAAAAATATGTTCCTATGTAAAACACAAAGAATTTATCCGTGCATTATTTACTAAGTTACCAGATACTAAGTGTGTCAAATTTCACTAGGATTGAGTTGAAAATTGCCGAACTCGGAAGGTTTAGAGTAGAAACAGGCCGAATTTACGATAATGCTAACTGAATTTTCGTTGTGCAGCTCTGTTACTATGGGCCTCAGGCAACTTGATGTAGTGTAGGCAGTTCTTTGCTTCCCCACTGCAGACGCTATGATAATAAAAATGTAGTTATTTCTTTTGTGTTCATAATTAACACCTTCTTTGTGTCACTTTCTTAACTGAGACGTGAAATTATCAACTCAGTGCCTCAGGGCAATGCAAACAACAACTAAAGTCGACTAGTTGTCATTCTGACTGCCAATTAACCAATTAAGTGCACAGATGTATGCTGGTAGTTTTTTTTTTCTTTATCAGAAACATTGTTTACTTCAAACAATTTTTTGGTAAGTTGGAAGAAAAGTTTAAAAAAGAAAGAAAAAAAAAGATAAACATATGGTAAGAAAATAAAAGATATAAAATGCAATTGACCGATCTACCTACCTCAAAAGTCCAGTTGGTTTTGTTTATTATCAATAATTTTAATAATTGCATAAACTTAAATACTTTTTTTTTTTCAATGTATGATCATTAGTGCCAATATTTATGTGCAGACTGATTTATTCAAGTTACGGTGTGAGTCTTGTCTAAGTCCGGTAATCAATACAGATTCATATGCATATGACTGTTTAAAATAAAAAAGCGTAAACAAAAAGAGCATGGACATGAAAAGGATATCAAATTACTGCAAATCAGATCAAGTTGCTTGTTTTGAGCTGCCAGAACCCTGGTATGGGCGAGATAGATATAAAAAATCATGAATATCTTATAGCAATCATTCTATTTCGCATTTTAACGGGCGATCGTGAATGTCATGAGTTTTCGCGACCGATTATCTTGGCGATTTCTGTCCCGATTTTGGTGTTCCTATAAATAATACACATCGGATTTTTATAAACTTTTCTGGGTAAATAAGGTGCGTGTTATACACAGTTAAATACGGTATGCATGCTTGTAAGTGGTGTTGGAAGTTTTTTTAATTGCTGCTCTGTGATAAATTCACTTACAAATCTGACCAATCATCGCCGATGTCTTAATGTACTTTAGGAATTTCTGAGTGGCAGGGAATACCTCCGACAGGCGACTTTTTTTAACCCGTCTTATAATTAAGTAAAAGCAAAATCCTGCCTGGTAAATTGTGGACTGCCAAGCCTTCTTTTGTCAGAAAAAATAACAGTCTTATTAGAATATTTTGCTCACAACAATTTTGAATGGCACTTTGAGGGTTTGGCTATGTACCATAATAACCCTAAGTATTGGGACAGACAGGCCTTTGCAAACAGTGTAGACCCAGATCAGACACTGCAGAATGTGGCATCTGATCAGGGTCAACACTGTTTACAATACATACAGCAATAATTTAGACACATCAAGAGGTAGTAGAATGTACTATTTCAAATTTTAGGAAAAGTATGGTAATTAGATAAGATGTCCCAATACTTAGGGTAAATACGGCGTGTTTATATAGGCTTAAATATAATTAAGTGTTAAGATGTCCAAATATTACTGGTATTTATGATAACGAAAACATAGCACAAATATGTAACAATATACATTGGAGCCACACTATGAATGCAGGCATTCATTATAAAAGTTGATTAGCAATGTCTCCAATTATATATATATCCTTAATTATGAGTCCTATATATTCATAGCTCCAGCTAATGTGACAACTATGGTGACAGTTGGCATTTTATTATAATTAATTTTACTACAAGAAAAGATATTTTTTTTTGGTGGATATGCGCTGGAATCCCCTTGCCAAAGCAATTCTAATGAGTATCCACAAAAGTGGTGCAAAAATAACAAACTATCTTCTGAATACTCCCTTTATGCACAGTCAACTCTCTTTATCTTGACTTCGCTTATCTCAAATAACCGCTTATCTCAAAATGAAAATCTGGTCCCTGTTTTAACATGAATATCTAACAACAGGTACATGTAACAAAATATTGTGGAAAAGAGGAGAAATTGCTCCTAGGGAGCAATTTCTCCTTTTTTCCACAATATTTTCAATATATCTCTAACTTCAGGAGTCAAATAACAGATTCACTTGTGAAATGTGTTTGTTCAATTTATTTTTTCCTCAATTCTGCAAATCTGATATGTTGAGGTACAGATTTCTCGAAGTATTTCAGAGAGTCGCTTTGACTTTGAGATAACGAGAGTCGATTGTATAATAGTATTGCCATGTTATAATGCCATTCACATATAGCACTATTCCATTCCATATACCCCCGTCGTAGTGTTATAAGAGAATGTCCTGTACTATCACATTTTTTTTTGGTCACATGCATCATATTTTTTGTTTACCATTTTGGTGTATCACTATAGTAAGAGTTTACCTGTAGGTATAAATTTATCATTGATGTCTAACATCTCTCCAGCTGTCACTCTTACTACATGGTCTCGAATATTGCCAGCGGACTAAAGGAAAACAAAAAATGCAAGACTGTTACTACATGAATTTATAGTTAAGTTTAGTCTTTTGGTTAAGTGTAAGTCTAAGTTTAGTCTACTGAAATTCAATATTAGCAGACATGTTTTTCTTAATATTTCCTTGAAAATACAGCTTTTTAGATTATTAATTCTGTAGTTGTAAAAATAAGAGTAAAATCAACTTTGGTATAAAGTCAATATTGCTCACAGGGGTTTCAAACGGAATTTTGAGTAACGAACAACAAACAATATGTTTTATGTTTAAAGGGAGCTATTTTATACATATGTAGAGGATCTTGCACAAGTGGTCATTTCATATGAAATTTATGAAACGAGCCTGTGGCAAGTTTCATAAATTTCATATGAAATGACCACAACCTTACATGCCCATTACGAAAACACGCCTATTCAAATATATTGAAAATTTCACAACCAAAAAATGAAAATTTTCAGATAAAAACAGTGATTTATTACTAACAAGTCACTGCTAGAGCTGATTTATTTCTTAAATAACAGCGACGTCATATGATAAATAGTCTAAATTCATACTGAATAGTGGATATCCATAAATTAGTTCCTATGAAATTTCATCATTCTCAGTCTTTTTTTATACTTCTTTTTACAAGCACAGTTTTGCACTTGACCATCATTAGGCCATGTTTATTAGGTGCATTGTTTATTAATACTGAAGCCATAAGGTTAGACTGTTTATGTTAAGTGATTCCCGTTAAAATTAACCACTTGTTATTCTTAGATCTAGTATTATATTATGATCATTATTATTTTCTTCCTCCATCCATCCAGCCAGCCATACATCCATCCATGAGCCACATATCCATTACTTACATGTCCAGCTAAGTTAAACAAGAAATGATTAGATAAGTCAATAGGTGTTGATTTACTGGTGGTTGCTTGATAATCCATCATCAGTCCATTCTCTGATGTTAACTCATACGTCACTGTTGTAGTGACATCACCAGGAAATCCCTCTGTACCATCTTTATCAACATATGTAAGAATCAATTTTGTTCCATTTATACTCCAGTCAAAATATCGCTGAAATGTACGTATACGTACATATTTATCATGGTTATGAAATATGAGGCAAGAATATATTCATTTTTTTCTAAATACGGTTACTGTTACAAATTCCCGGCGGGCACATGACGTTTAACAATGTCGCATACATGTTCCCGCTACAAAGTAATATAAAAAGGGAATCCTTTGGAAAAACAGAATAAAACTAAAAATAAAAATTAGCAGACTCAGCTTGACTGATTGTACCCATAAGCGATAATTAAAAAAAACAAAAACAAAAAAAAAACAAAAAAACACACACTCTTACTCCTGCCAGCAATGCGTTAAGCGGTACTATATTTTCACACTCTTTTGTTGCAAAATTTTACAGCAGAAATTGTAGAAGTACAAGTGATTTCTGAATTCTGGTACGATATAATTCTCTGGGACAGCTAGAGAAAAATCCTAGGCATTTTTTAAATTAGCTACATCAAGCAAGATGGATCTACACTGTTTGCTAGGACAGCTAGGGCATGTGGTGTTTAGCAAGAGAAGGGTTAAATTGACTGGATTAACTTCTGAGTGTGTACATGAAGTTTCTGCATGTAAATTTCTGTTACTACAAACACAGTATTGTAAGTGTTGAACTTCATTCTAAGACAGGAAAACGTTCTCTTCGGGGCAAAGTTCATTGAGCTGAAGATAAGAGGTTTCGCCGTCAGCTTATAGGATCATTGGATATAGTGGCATATATCAAAGTACAGAAAAATTCCGCTATTAAGACCACTCGAAAATAAGACCACTCCGCTATCAAGACCAACTTTTGCCAGTCCCAAATGGATTTTTTTTTTTTTTTTTTTTTTTGTATTCTACATAACTCCAGATAAGAGGGGATATCCGCATAACATTTTTCTTATTTTGCCACAAAAATATGTTGTGGGTACTCATCAGAAGCACCTGTGGAGGAATAAGAAAAATATTAGTACTTTTCGGCCGGAAAAAGCACCTTATCTGGAGCTATGGTCTACATTCAATATTCAGACCGCCCTACTAAGAAGATCACAGGCAGTGCCAAAGGTGGTCTTTAATAGAGGAATTTTACTGTATAGCAAAGGTCCTTGTCGAATTATGCAGCTTCCCTGGCTAACTGGTCCTTCAATCTTCTTACATAATATGTGGCTTGTAGATACAGGTCCATATGGCGCGTTTAAAACATGTATTATTCCCAGCAGGCACATGACGTTAATACAACGTCGGTTCAACGTCGATTCAACGTCATGACGTTGCATCGACGTTGAACCGATGTTGTATAAACGTCATGTGCCCGCTGGGTTGTTAGTCTGTCATGAAAACGTACTTGCTTTACAGTCAGATACATTTCTCCATAGATTCATGCATTAGCGTGGACAAATTATTTCAGTGAATTTTTATGCTATAGTTTTTATTAAATTAGGTTTGTTTGGGTTTTTTTTTTCTTAATGAATGAGCTTTACCATGAGAAAATGTGTCATAGCGGCTTATGCGAAAAGTGAAGGTGCAGATGATCAGCCAGCCAATTTATTCATCTCATAAAACCCTTTTTTATACAGCGATATATATATTCTGCATTATTTTTCAATAATCGACCTATATATGCTATCCGCACATGCACCAAAGTCCTCTTTAACCCTTGGCGCAGCTAAGTCACCCATCAAGCATTCTTTATAAATCTATAGCGGGCCATTATCGGCCCGTCAGGGTAGCTGACGGGCCGATAACGGCCCGCTATAGATTTATAAAGAATACTAGCTGGGTACTTATGAATAAACTAGTTTTAGGTTATGAGGATGTTTCTTACCCTGGAGAAGCCTGTAAACCCGCCGTGACACATGTTATTGCCCAAGGGATCGTTCTTTGACACATTGTACCTTGTTCCGTCAAGTTCAAAAGTGGCCCCGTCAATTCTGTTAGCTACTCTACCACATATACAGCCCAGGAAGCCTGGGTTAGCTTCATAATCTGTAACAAACAATAAATAGAAGTAATGCTGGGACAATATTCGCACAGAAAAGATCTTGATCTTGACCAGTCCGTGCAGTCTGGAAAGACTTGTTTTACAACTTAAATGTTTTTAAGTAAAATTTTTTTTCAAAAAGATGCTGTGGCTGAAACACGAGGATAAACGCTTTGTGCAAATTGACTCCTCCGTCAGAAGGCTATAACAACGCCCATGCGTAAATCCTTAGACAAACAATATCGTGATACCTGTATTTGTCAATGAAAAATGCATCTGTACCTGTATTTGTCAATGAAAAAGTACATAGGTAATATTGTTTGTCTAAGCAATAACATTAACCGTTGACTGGTAAGCTATTTTGGTTGGTCAGGTTTGGTGTCATTTACTGGTCAGGTGATTTCACGGAGGACTCAGGATGCCATGCAATGGGCTGCGACATGATAAAACCTAGCGGCCTCGTATACAACGTCGCATCAACGTCGTGGTGGATAGAGAAAGATTCTGCGTTTCTTCACGCGGGCAGCAAAGATTGACCAGATTGTGCGAATACGCAAACTGATCTAAGTCTTCGCTGGACACTTGACATATGGTACATTTTCTCATGTTGCGGTACAATACTTATCATAATCTGCCACACGCGATTCTAACCCAAGACCTGTAGAATAAGAAGAAGAAGAAGAAGAGAGAGAGAGAACAGAGATGATAGCGGAGTGGCACTGCGTTGCCGTAAATTGGGGCATTTGAACAACAATGATCAGTCCCTCCCATTCGCATGGCCTTCTCATTTATTATTGACCCGCGTCTATAGCTGTAGGCCTATCTTGTATCATGGTCGAAATGGTACCTATCACCCTGCGCATTCTCACAGTTTCACCAGGTCCTACATGGCATCGATATATCATATAGTATCCAATGATTCTGCAAGCTGACAACAAAGGTCCAGATCAGACTGGGCGAACGCCCAGTCTGATCTGGCCTTTGTTGTCAGCAGATGTTCGAAGATATGTTTTCGCCTAACATAAAACAAGTTCTTACCCTTTACATCCTTGTAACCCAGGTTGACGTCCACGATTTTCCCATCTTTGTCAGGAACCAAAATGTCTCTGACAGCGCAACCAATGTTGATCACTCGCACTTTTACATCGCCGGCTTGAAGTGTAAAACTACAATAAATAAATAAAAATAAACAAATAAATGAATAATATAAAAATAAATAAAAGTAATAAAATAAATAAATAAATAAAAAGCGAATTAGTAAAATAAGTAAATGTAAATAAAGATTTGAAAAAGTCGGTTATTTGTTTGTTTAATGATATTAAACTCCTGTGGGTCGGCGTTCTGTGTCGTTCCCCCCCCCCCCCCCCCCCCCCCCCCCCCCCAGAAAGGGACTAAAGATAAGAGGAAAGAGAATAACAGAATAAGACGAGAGGAAAAACAAAGTGCAGTGCAGAAAAAGAAGAATATTAACATACCCCTTTCCCCCAACTTCTGCAAATACATCAGGCCCTTACCACCGCCATACCATACAGACGTCGGTGAGCCGTAACGAGGGAAATGGATCGTATCACACATGCGAAATTTCACATTTGTCAGCCGTCGTAACACTCCACTGTCTGTCAGAGCCTCAACAGTTTTTGCATAAACTATATGAATATGAGCTACAACGTAAGAAAATGTATTTTCGGACATATGCGCCCCGCGAAGGCTCAGATCAGCCTGCATATACACGCAGCCAGCTCAGTCTTCGCTGTCTGCATGAAAAACAAACAAACTAAAAAAAAAAACAAAAAAAAAAAAAAACGAATTTCTGACTATCCAAAGAGTAGTCAACACTAAGAGCACATGCCCTTTTAGAGCAGATCCTTTTTCAGAGGGGAGGAAAAACAAGTTTGACAGAGTCACCTCCCCTATAAATGTATCCATTTCCCTTAATATGTCAGGAGGTCTTACTAACTTCTAGTTAAGGAGACAATGTGCATGAAATGCATCAAAGCCTATTTTCTGGGAAAATTAACAGAAATATTTTTAAAGTGGCGTAATGAACCATGTTTTGTCAGTTTTACTGATACATTATTTTATCATAAATACAGGAGCATATTTTATAAATAATGGAAGTGTGCAGAAATAAAATGTAAATTACATTTTTCAGATGTTATACGGTAAACGTTTCGCTAAATGGTTTCTTTTTTGGTTCCGTGTAGCTCATATACGACTCACCACTTTATTGGGGCTGTTGCCAAACCGCCACCAGATTTAACATACCATATTTCGACAATGCGTGTTCCTGTTGTACAACCTAATAAGTACCTAACAAATAGTTCCCTGCTAACTCTGATTACGCTAAATTCTGCATTCAAACATATTAGCGTTACACTGATATTTATAAAGAGCGAAAAGTTAAACGGAACAAAAGAAAACTTCAAAATTTTGAGAAAAAAAAAAAAAAAAAAAAATTCAATCATACTGAGCACACTATCGGCGAACGAATATGAATACACCAGCAAAACGCGCCAAATCTATAGCGTTGAGTAAAAAGTGTAACCCGAGACGAGGTACGTGATACTAAACACAAAAAAGGATCTTTTCCATGCACCGAAATGTTTAATTTTATTGTAAATCCCAATCATTTCTAAAGGCCTATAGAGTTTCAGGCAACCATCAGCACTCTCGGTACTTTGATAAAGTAACTTAGAGGTACATATGTAGCACACGATCAGCCTGTATCTGTACTAAAATGTGGAAAACTCCAGCTGCTAATGGCGGACTCTGTGCGTGTTAAATGGACACAGCCACAGTGCTCGTATCACACTGTATATGTGCTAAAATTGCGAGAATTGCAAGAGCTCCTCAGCATTCAGTTTCCGCTTTCAACATATACCAGTACCGCTAGACGAAGTGTGTAACCTCATTGTTGCAAATATTGGTTTGTTACTCAGAGGTTTGTTAACCAGTTATTATTATAGTAAATTATATAAAATTAAACAATTAAATGCACAAAATACAAAAAATAAATTACTGTTTTCAGAGTCGTTTTTTTCACTGACACGGCTGCTGCTGAATTTATGCTATTTATTTAATGCTTGGAAGATTTGTGACAGGCTCGGTAAGAGCCCACTTTCCGTACAGTTATCCTATACCGTGTAAACATTTTTTAACTATAGTTACCTCAAACAGTTACATTAATCGTGGTTAATATAGGCTAATACTATAATTACATGTTGAGTTATATGCACAATTAATTTACTGATCTTACCAGTAGACGGGTTCTCCAGCTTCTGTAACTCCGAATGATTCTTTCGTGATTTCAGACATTGTTGTTTTAATATTGAGATTGTACATATACAACTTCCTGTGACAGATACTACAACGTTGCAAGATAATGAATATTATCTTCTGACCTGGAGCTCAACTTTATATTTGAAATACACGGGCGAAATCGAATCTCGCACCATCTTTTACCTTACCACAAGCTATTTGACCAGGTAGACATTGAAATGAAGCGGTTTTTTTTTTATCTAAAAAACGGACAACGCAGACTGTTGACCCCTGGCCAGGACCCTCAAGAAATGTTGGGTTCGGTGACATTTCTTGTTCTGGGCACCGGCCTAATGGTAAGAGTGACTTTGGAATCCGGAGATGCAAGCTGAATCACCAACATCCCCAGCCAACTAAGTTTATGACCATTATATCAAGAACATGCTCGACGTGCCCTGGGTGTAAAGCAAGGGGATAGTGGGGGTGGTGGGGGTTGGGTGGCATTTATAGAGACGGACAGCGGCTATATCTATATGAGCATGGAAAGCCCGTAACATAAGAACAATACAAATGCAAACGTCAAATTAATTGTTAAAACTAAAACTTTGCAATATTGAAGTGCCATTAAACCCAAACCATAACACTAATTTCAAAGGAGGTAACTCTTGTGAAATTATTTTGCCTCCTTTCTGCAAAACGTGTATATTCTAAACGGAAAGAGTTTGCTCCCTATTGGGAGCAAATTCTTCCTCTTTAGAGTAGACGCTTTTTCAGGAGAGTTTGGTGTCCAGGAAAGCAAAAAAAGGAAGTGATAAACGCAGAAATGGAGAAACACCTGCCATGTTTAAGAGTTCAGGGGAAAAAACAGCCGTAGTTGCTTTGTAGCATTTGGTAAGGAGTTAATTCCCCCATCTCGCAGCTCACGGTGTATCTGCTTAGCACACTGGATAAAAAATCAGCAGCTGATATTTTAAAATAGTTTTCTTATTTTGCCCAGAAAACATGTTTTGACATTTCATGCAAACTGTCACTTTGTCGTCTGCCCAATTAACCTAAAGAGTGGTAAAGTTAAACCATTACTACTCTGGGCATATTCGGCAGGCGACAAATTGATAATATTTTTCTTATTTTTCCTAGAAAAAGGCTTTAGTTTAAACATATTTATTTCATCAAATATACATATTTAATAGCAAGTTACAAATATCAGAAGTTAAAGAATTTGAACGAAAGCTATTGAAAGCTTATATAGTTCATCTCCTTCCATGTGTCCAGGAAAGCAAAAAAAGGCTTTGACATTTCATGCAAATTGTCTCAAGGAGAAAAAATGTTTAAAAATGTTGTCTGTTGAAATGTTAACTAAGCGTTAAAGAAGGAATGTCATAAAACAGTGATGTTTATTATTCCTTATTGTACGAGAGTCACACGTCCCCAATATCGTTTGCTGAGTTATTACCATTTCTGTATCCAAAGATACATAGCTCTAGCTCTTGGCCGCACATATCAGCTTCCATAATTATTAACCCATGTACGTCGAGTGGACTCTTCTACTACAACTTTTGGACCGGTCTATTTCCGATAGCAGGGTGCCTGGTTAGTTTTTATTATTTCTATTTTGTTTTATAGAAATTTCTTCATATGCAAACAGTGTAGACCCTGATCAGACCACGCGTTCACACAGCCACACACACACAGATATATGTGTGTGTGTGTGTGTGTGTGTGTGTGTGTGTGTGTGTGTGTGTGTGTGTGTGTGAGGTGGTGGGGGGGAGGGGTAGGTATGCCGCCGTCAGATTCGAACCCATACCACCAATAGGCACAGCAGAAATTCTCCAAAAATGTGCTGCAGTTGCAGTGAGAGTCTCCTCTGATCAAGTTTTTTCTTATTTTCTGAGCACGACTGTACCATTATTTTCTGCAGTCCTATTGCTTTTTTCATTGTGTAGAATGTTTGCCTTACTGTCCAAATATTAACCCGTTCAGTCCTGCAGGCCAAACAGACTCTTTTGCAAACAGTGGAGATCCCAAATTAGAGGGCTTCTAAGGCTCAGAAGCAGTTTTATTAGGTGTTTGTCACCCTGTCCATATATTTGACTGACAGCCCTATTTGCAACAATGAACGGGTCCGAATTCAGAGATAAAATTATGCAGTTCAGCCACTCAGGGGTGAAATCGTTAGGGTTAAATAAGTTACACGTTATGAGCGCACGACACTCGGGGGCGGGGGTGGGTAATTTCCTATATATGGCGTAGAATGGATGTGCGTGCCGATTTCCCTTTTTCAGCGCTTCCAAGATCAGCCTGTACATCCACCCGGTATGACAAGGGTTCTCGTTTATCCTTCTTTGGATAGCCTGGAGGCTGTAGAAGGCACGTGCGATCAGCGAAAGCTCTTATCAGACTGCACAGATGCGCAGGCTGATCTGAGTATTTGCTAATCGCACAAGTCTCATTGTAGGTTTTGTCGTGCTCTGACTCATTAATGATATTTGCTTACTTCTGGCCTACCATAAGAAATGGGTCTTGTAAAAAAAAACAAAAAAAAAAAAAAAACAAAAAAAAAAAACGGACAACGCAGTCCGAATCAGCTGACGCATGCGCACAGTCTGATCAGGCCTTTGTATTATCATACAGTACCCAATGATTCTATAAATAGACAACTAAGGCTGTCGTCAGACTGCGGGGTTAGGCAGGGTAATCTGGGTCTTTGCATATCCCCTGAAGACATTTTTTTTTTTGCTTGACACAGGCTTAGTAGGTTATTTGGATCGCTTCAAGCGAAAAAGGGCCTTCGAACATGCGCAAAATGCGCAGGTTCAGATCATCCGTCGCATGCGTAAAGTAATAATCCGGGCCTCTGCTCTCCATTCATACATTCTGTAGTATACAATGATTCTGTTAGCGGACAGTGAATGTCCTGATCAGACTGCGCAGATGCGCAGTCTGATCTGGACATTCGCTGCCCGCATATGCCTGAAGACACGTTGGTCCATTTGATGATGTACCATCTTGGACCAACTGTTGGTCTTTATCGTTATCAAGTCAAGTTGTCTGTACTACTAAGGTGATAAAACACACCTGAAAGATTTCGTTGCCATTTTGCAAATGAAGACAGTTTTTGTGGACAGAAACGGATTTCCCAGTGTTTGTAACGCTTTAAAAAATGTGGACTAATCTTTAATGAAAGAATTCGCTCCCTCTGGGAGCAAAGTCTTCCATTTAAGATTGGTCTTAAACAAGAAGGGAATGAAGTATTTCAAATCCAAGTTATTTCCCTTCGATATGTATCCATTCCCCTTAAATGGACCGCGCCATGCGAAAACATATCTTCGGGCATATGCGGACAGAGAAGGCCCAGATCAGCCTGCGCATCCGCGCAGTCTGATCAGGGCCCTGATGTCCGCTAACAGAATCATCGGACACTATAGAATACATCAATGGAGAAAAAATGCCCAGATAGGACTTTGCGCATGCGCGAGACGAATCTGAATCTGTGCACTTTGCGCATGTTCGAAGACACCTTTTGTTTCGCGGCCCAAATACGTCCATGTTTCGTTTTATCTTGTCACCTTTTCTTGCTCTGCAGATGAATGGGCAAGCCATAACAAGGACAAAAGGATAAGAGGCGACCTAGAATCACACATCACAACATTAACAACACCATTTGATGGGGATTTTATACACACGCACTAGGTGGAGTTTCCGCCATTTTCTACACGGGGAGACAACTTTTGTGATTTCCTATTTGCTTTCCTGCTCACCAAGTCCTTTCTGAAAAGGGGTCTGATCTAAAAGGAAAGATTTTGCTCTCCTTGAGAGCAAAATCTTTCCTTTTAGGGTGGATCCCTTTACAGAAATAGTGGCAAAACAAACTAGTTAGTCTTGGCCAATTCAGGATTATCATCATTATTATTTAATCATTATTAGTAGCAGTAGCAGTGGTAGTAGTAGTATGGAGCAGCAGAATCATTTGCAATGTTTGTCCTTGTTTGATATTTTCAGTGATATATTTTATTGTAAATGTCAGACATTGTTCAAGGATGGTGTAAATATATATAGTTGCCAAAGATCATACGCTGCCAACATGCGTATTAACATGTAAAAATTCCACAATTGTAGACTATTAATACGATGTATGGTCGCAATGAATGCTCGGCCTATCCTCTCCCAGTCAACACACAACGTTGAAATAACGTCGTTTCGACGTTGTGTGTTTACTGGACTAAATATAGACATACATGTATCTGATAGATTATGGTCAACGAACTTATCAACTTTAGATGTTAAGTTGACGAATAAAATATGATTCATTTTAGTCATGTTAGATTAAAGACTGTCAAGTTTTATGACTTTTTGGCCATAGTTTCCCACTTAATTACTGATCTAAACTAAAGAGAATGAAAACACTTTCATTGTAGGTAACCCTTTCAAAATTCTTTTACCTCCCTTCTGGAAAGGGGTCTACTCTAAAAGGAAAGAAGTTGCTCCCCTTTTCACATAGGGGACTGGTGTGCCAGAGAGCAAACTTGAAGTCATAAAAAATATCTTCCATGTAAAAATGGCAGAAAATCAACCACGTGTGTTCATCCCCTCCACCCCACCCCCCTCTCCCCCCTCCCCCTATTCTACTGTGCTGCATTGAAAAAGAAACTTACAACAACATCACTGCTGAACTGACAAATAATAATAATAATAATAATAATAACAATAAAAACAGAGAGAAACATTATTATATATCTAATGTTGTAATTTCCAAGCTATCAATGGTTCTCGAATACAAATGCTGGCCACCGTCTTTACCTATAGAGCCGTTTTAATTTGATAAATGCATTTTTGTCAACGGACGATGTCATATTTTTTGTTCCCCAGCTTGGTTACTGAGATGAACGATACTAAACCAAAAAAGTAAGTGCCATACAAAGGAACCAGCAGGCGATAGAGGCTGGGGTCTACACTGTCCAAAGAACCATCAACAATTTATCTTAGCTAACTGTATAAACACTAATCAAACTGCTAAGATAACCAGATTACTCTGGCATTACGTTCGCAATGTTTGGTTGTGCTCTCTCTCTCTCTCTCTCTCTCTCTCGTTCAGATCACAGAAGATATCTTGTTAAGCGATACTGGCACAATGAACACTCTTGTTTACATTCCCACAACAACATTCTGCCTTCTGGTAACATTGGTGTAACCCGGCGGACCATGGTAACCATATATTGTTTATCTAAATCTCAAAAGACAAGAAATAAAACTCACGTTTGAAGATTATTTTGTACAACGAAGTTTGACATTGAATTCGGATCGCGTCGTCACTAGATGGACTCCATGTCCAAAGGGTTAAAGATCAAAGATCAAAGCATTCTAACGTTATTGCGTTACTCCATCATTCTGGCAATATAATTCAAGGTCAATAGCTCTAGAGTAACCTGCATGAGCTTGATCAGAGTCATAGGAATTTGTACATGCACAATATTGATTCAACCGATTGTACTCGTAAGAAAGTTATAATTCCAGACTCAACGGCAAACAAAGGAACCATCAGACGGGCGAACAAATAAAATAGCATTACCAAGTCTTTGGCAGTGAATTATTACGAAGTCTAAACTCGGAGTCTCGGTTTCTTGAGATTCTTCCTTTGACACCATTGCAGTCTCATGCTTTAACAGCTTTTTATATGAGCCAGCGCATGACAAAACCTACAAAATGGCATGTGCGCACAGCGAAGACTCAGATCAGCCCGGGCATCCGCCCAGTCTGATCAAAGTCTTCGCTGTCCGCATGAAGATACCTTGGGTCCTTAGTCATCCATTGAGCGCACAGCGAAGACTCTAATCAGACTGGGCGGATGCCCAGTCTGATCTGAGTCTTCGCTGGGCGCACATCCATTTTGTAGGTTTTGTCATGCGCTAGCTCAAATGACGTGGACTAACAAAACGGTTAATTGGGTTTAATTGTATAGGTTATAGGAATCAGGACTACGTGACGGCGAACAGCCGGCCCCTGAGAGTGCTTTGACTATTTTGAACCTTTCTGTGTCCGTGGTCGGGATCATCGTTGTCCGATTCGTTATTTTCTTGTTCTCTGGGTACAGATCGCCATTGTGTCCTCTGCTTTGATTCATCACAGTGTTTGTAATTATATATATTCTACTGATGAGTAGATGACCCTTGGAGGACAGAAGACATATTTGTTGGAGCTGCTTCAAAACTAAGAGCAAGGTTTCCGTCGAGTAAAACTAGTTAACCCATTGAAGACTGGAGACCCCTAAACGGGTTACTGGCAAACGGTGCAGACCCAGATCAGACGCCGCAGAACGCGTCGTCTTATCAGGGTCTCCACTGTTTGCAAATAGTTCAACCATTTTTCTGTAGGAATATCTATATATATAGCCTGACATACCTAAATTCGTAAATAGACTCTTCCAATATATAGTGTGGGAGAGTTTATTCAGTCTTTAATGGGTTAAAACTCCTCATCTGCAAACAGCCCGCAGTGGTACTGCTGACCGTTTCAAGGCGGTTCCTATGTTATAGATCTTATTTTTTTCGCACGTCACTTGTTGTAAATGTACCACTTTGTTTGGTCATTGTTTGTTCCAGACGTCTTCTTCCGGTGCCTCAAGAGGGTTCTGCTTTGTTATTGTGGCATTTCCTGGATACCCTTTTTTAAACCAATTTATGCCTAGTGGAATCTTCCACGTAACTTTTTGGATAAGCCCATATGCAACAGAACGGGTGTTTTGTAAGTTTTATTCTTAACATATTGTTTTTATTCCCGTATTTAATGCAAACAGTGTAGACCCTGATCAGACGCCGCGTTCTGCGGCGTCTGATCTGGGTCTACATTGTTTGCTAATGTTTATGGGACATTAGGCATAAATGGGTTATAATGAGTAGGTCATTCACTGGCCGTTATTTAATCTGTTCGCTGTATATTTTACAGGAAGGTCATGCAATACTCTCAATGTTAACTTTAGATGCGTTTAGTGAACTGATACAGATACCATATCTGTCCTAAATATTCGGACACATTTATCTACTTACCATAGTTGCCCTAAACTTAGAACAGGCCCATTCTACTACCTGTGGATGTATCTTAAAACACCTAAGTGAATGGCAAACATTCCTGCAGCGTCTAATCTGGGTTTACACTGTTCACTTGTGTGTCCGAATACTTAGGGTAAATACGATAGCCCTGGCGAGCTTTATGCACTATCATCATATCATATATTTTACTCGCTGATCAAGTAAAGATGGCTGCCCTTGTCCCCATTTCCAAAGAAGTATTTGGTAAAACATCGAACGGCGAAGAGATATACAAGTAAGTCTTTATCATCTTTTCCTTTGCATTGTCGATGTAGGGTTTATATACTACATAATTCTCTGTCTAATATATCAAGCAATTTGATATCTGATAATTTTTACCATTTGTCTATCGTGACAGGCAATTTGATTCCACGTGGTAACTGGTACACTAAGCTCGTATTTGTTCCCGAAGATGTTGCCATTAAAATGAATTTGCGAAATGTAAAAAGTCCTTAATGATTTGTAACGAAGACCTTGTTTTATTCTTATTTCGCAGTTTGATTCCACGTGGTCACTGGCATAATGAACCCGTATTTGTTCCCGAAGATCCCAGTAAGCAATCTTTATAAATCTATAGCGGGCCATTATCGGCCCGTCAGCTACCCTGACGGGCCGATAATGGCCCGCTATAGATTTATAAAGACTGCTGGCTGGGATGTTGCTTATTCTTATTTCCTTATAGAAAGTATACTTAGGATATTTCTTAGAATCGTCTCAGTCAGTGAGGCGATTCAAACATATATCCAAAACATATACTAGGGACAATATTTAAGGGAACCCCCAAATTCAAGTAGAAAGAAGCAAAAGTTCAATGGCATATTTGTACGCAAAGGCGGTCAGTATCTGGTTCATGCCCCGCGAGCGTTGCTGCATGCACACCACCTTTTTGGCATGCTAGCGATTGTGCGGCTTCAAAACAGCTTTGAATTTTAGAAGTCAAGGGTTTCTTTAAATATTGTCACTAGTATATGTTTCTTGAAAGATCTGATACAATATTCTTGCATATTATCTGATTATCCGTCACCTCTTGGGCGAAGGTTTCGTGCCAGTCAAATCTAACGAATTTTGTCGTTGCACTGAGTTTTAAAGAAGGCTCTATGTATCAGAACATGGATTCGATTTCAGTATTTTACGAACACAAAAATGCTAGCACCCAATAGGCTATAATAACTATGGACGAATATATATTTGGGCTGGAACGTCAGAAAAAGTACCTTCGGACATGTGGGACCAAAGAAAATTCAGATCAACCTGCGCATGCGTGCATGACTGGGTGTATTTTGGATAGCCAAGAATGCAAAGTTTCTTCATGCGGACAACGAAAACTGATCAGACTGTTCGAATGCACAGGCTGATCTGAGTCTTCCGAGTCTTCATTGGGCGCACATATCAGAATATTTTTCGTATTTTTACCATAAAACAGGTGTTGACATTTCATGCTAATTGCCTCCACAGGAATGTCATTTTTTTTGAGGAAGAAAAACCAAAACAAAACAAAACAAAAAAAAAAAAACAACACTTTGCATGAAATGTCAGTGATGAAGTAGTCGGTCATCTTAACTTATTGCCATGCTTGTCCTACACTTTGAACAACTCCATTTCATTACCTGTACCTCCAAAAACTGAATTTTTTCAGATAAAAACTTTCATATTTTTCATATTTCTGCTCAAAACATAGATTGTGGGTACTCGTTAGAACTGCCTCGTTTTTGAGCAGAAATAAAAAAAATAATGTATACCCCTCTAAAACCTAGTTTTACTATATAAAACTGGGGTTTAAGCTCGGGGGGGGGGGGGGGTGGTAACTTCCTATATATGGCATAGTACGGATGTGCGTGCCGAATAGCTCCCTTTTTCAGCGCTGCCAGGTATATGATTGGCCCCCTTTTTTCAACAAAAAGTATATGAATGGCCCGATTTTTCTGGATTTCTGTGTGAAAGGCCCCATTTTTCTGACATCCTGGTATATGCACATATTTTTCGCTCAGAGATTTTTCGAGGCTGCTTATCCTCCTGGTAGTACATGAATTGACTGTGATATTTGTGTAATAACCAGCAAAAAATGGGTACAAAAAGTCAAAGGGCAGTATATGAATAGGTCAACATTTTGGATGATCAAGTATATGAATGGGTCCGTTTTTTCGAAGGCCAAGTATATGAATGGGATAGGTTTTGAAATACTGGCTCGCACACCCGTACCAAAATTACCCCTAAGTTACCACCCCCTCCCCCCCCCCCCCCCCACACACACACACACACACACACGAGGGTTTAAGGGGATCAAAATTATATAGGCATGTTTTCGTGATGAAAAGATTGAAATGTGCAAATCCTGATCCAGATCTGGGTCTACACTGTTTGTTCAGGCCTGTCTGTTCCAATACTGAGGGTAGTTACGGTATATGTAATTCTTATTAAATAAACAACAGTGGCAACATCCCAGAAAGCATTCTTTATAAATCTATAGCGGGCCGTTATCGGCCCGTCAGGGTAGCTGACGGGCCGATAACGGCCCGCTATAGATTTATAAAGAATGCTAGCTTGGATTATTATGCTGATTATATATGTATTTCCAAACTGAATTTAGTTTTGCTTTGGATACAAATCAACTTTCAAATACCAAAGTTCAGACGGACGGATTTTATATCTGTATTTTGCCCTTTTATGCCTACTGGAGTTGAAAAAAAAAGTCAGTCATGACATTTAAGTGACAAGTAAATTTTTCAGAATATTTTTAGATCATGTTTAAAACTTGTATCTGTTTCAGGGTCTAGAGTTACATTAAAGTATAATTTTAGACTTTGATGTACATATACAGCTACAGAAGCATTCATGGTATTTTAAAAATCGTTGGCTAGATATCACATTACGAAAACATGCCTATTCAAATATACTGAAAATTTTACCACCAAAAAATGAAAAAAAAAAATCAGTTAAAAAATCCTAATATTTTTCATATTTCTGCTCAAAACATAGATTGTGGGTACTCGTTAGAACCGCCTCGGCGAGGCGATTCTAACGAGTACTCACAATCTATGTTTTTAGCAGAAATAAGAAAAATATGTATACCCCTACTATATACTACATAAAAGTGGGGTTTAAGGGGGTCAAAATTATATAGGCATGTTTTCGTGATGAGTATCAATATAGACAATGACACTGACAATGATTTATTTGCACTAAACGCATTCACAATGAATGGTAGTGGCAAACCTGTAAACAATAAAAGAAACAAAAAAGAAACAAAACAAAGTACATTCAAACATGAAAAAGTGAATTCAAACGAATTAATAATTAGGAGCAACGGTGATAATGTATTTTGAAGCCATGGAAGCGATTTAAAGCAAGCTTTTACGAGTTTTAAAAAGAGATCTCGCGTATTTAACTATCATTTTGATAACAGTGACATTTTTACTATTTAAGAGGCAATACCAATTACTGGAAGCGCTTGCACAGTTAGTATTAATAGTGTTAATTCCTATTCCATTTAGCTTCCGGAAGAAGTCTTCACGAAGCTGTCTATATGCAGTACATTCCAGCAAGAAATGGTCTTCATTTTCCACTGAACCCATACTACAAACAGGACATGTCGCATTTAGTCTAGAAATATTGTTATATCTGCCTTTTTCTATGGCGAGATTGTGAGCGCTTATTCGAAGTTTGGCCAAAACAGACCTTTCAGATCTAAAATTTATGAGATCTACATAGGGTCACGTGCTTGGATTTACACTCTTTTATAACAGTCCATTTCTTCAACTATTTAAAATAAGTGAGTCTTGTTCTTGAAGCGCTTGATCTTTAATACGATCTTGCATCTGCTTGACAGAAGCATGCATTTGTGTGGTAGGATTTAATAGGATATGAGAAAATCCTTGCCCACTGATTATATTTTTAATTTTTCGGATCCATGTATTTGTATTTTCAGTGGCAAAATAAATTTTCTTTACAAGCATATTGTGAGAACAAAGAATATATTCTAAAAATATTAAAGCTGATATTTGAATTTTACTTTTAAACGTAGTCTGTTTAATTCAGGTCTACATGCAGCATTAGTTGCTTTGCAGTGTACACCAAGGACTTCCTTTATAAATTTCAAGTGAAGATATTCAAAAGGGTCAGCGTCTTTGAAAGCTGTGGTGATACCCCAAATTACACTGCAATATAGGATAATAGGGGACACTAATGAGTCAAATAGTTTTTCTAATAGTGAGCAGGGATTATTGAACCCAACACACTGTTTAATTTTAAAGAATGCTTTTCTTCCTTTTTCCATCAAAAGTGAAGCTGGTGAATTAGTATTTCCTGTATAGCTTTGACAGTTTCTAATGTTTTATTTTGTTTTAAGCAATTGATACGGGACTTTCCCTTCGTTTTATATCATTATTTCTTATTTCTACCTGTGAATGCGTGTAAAATTGTCGGGTGAGTGACAAACAGTGTAAACCCTGATCAGTCGCCGTGTTGCGTGGCATCTCATCTGGGTCTACACGGCTTGTTCAGGCCTGTCTGTCCAACTACGTAGAGTAAGTACGGTAATTTGATCAAATCGACCCCCCCCCTCAGAAATCATCCTGGAACCGCCCCTGGAGTGCGGGGATGGGGTGTTCGCTGTACTTTTTCCCGTGGCAGGTCAATTTGTTTTGCTTGCATTTAACACAAAGATTTTTCTCATGTCAGGCCTTGTTTCACTGAAGAGGTAGAGGACCTCTATGTGGACCGACCATATATTTATCCCCATAATTTAGCGATGGGGATATTGTGAACGCCTCCGCCCGTCCGTCCGTTCATGTCCGGGCCTCTGAGGTCCGGGCTAACGAAATTGGGGTTATTTGACTGTTGTCCATACATTTATATGACTAATAGTCACATAACCCCCCCCCCCCCCCCCCCCCCCCACCATTTTTATCAGATTTATTACGTTAACGTGAGGGTTATGTGACACAATTTTCATTTTATGTGACAGGTCACATGAAAAAAAGAGTCACATAACCATCAAGTGTCCACACAAAAAGTCACATAATACCCATTCCGTTACAACGTCCGTCCGTCTGTCACGCTATCTCCTCCTAAATCACTGGGCGGAATTTAACCAAACTAGCTACATGACTTTCCCCGCGTGGTAAGGGTGTGCGAGAGCAACATTATTTTTTGTTCGTCTGTCCGTCAGTCCGGGCTAACGAAATGTGTGTTATGTGACTGTTGTCCATATGTTTATCTAACTACAGTCACACAGCTCTCAACTGGGCAGATTTATTCCGTTTAAGCGAGTGTTATGTGACACATTTTCGTTTTATGTGACGGGTCACATAAAAGGAATCACATAAACATCAGTTATGCGTACAAAGTCACATAACCATCATTGCGTTCGAACGTTCGTCCGTCCACCCATCTATCTGTCACGCTATCTCCTCCTAAACCATTGGGCGGAATTTAACCAAACTTGCTACATGACTTTCCCACGTGGTAAAGGAGTGCGAAAGCAACATTATTTTTTCCGTCCGTCCGTCCGTCCGTCACGCTACTAGCCACATCAGCACCGAGTGTGGGGATTTTGCGATTTTTTAATTTGGAACTGCATCAGACTCCCTCCTCCCCTTCCCCCCCCTCCCCCCCCCCCCCCCCCCCCCAAAAAAAAATTTTTCCTCCTGACTATTTCAATGCTGATGCTGTTCCCCTGTTGCAGTTCTTCTGTGTGCGTATGTAGTTTAAATGACGTTTGCATCACGAAAACATACCTATATAATTTTGACTCCCTTAACTGGGGTTTACAGGGGTATACATTATTTCTTTTTATTTCTGCTCAAAAACATAGATTGTGAAAACATAGATTGTGAGTACTCGTTAGAACCACCTCGGCGAGGTGGTTCTAACGAGTACCCACAATCTATGGTTTGAGCAGAAATATGAAAAATATCATTTTTTTTTATCTGAAAATTTTCAGTTTTTTTTTTGGAGGTGAAATTTTCTATATATTTGAATAGGCGTGTTTTCGTAATGTGTTTTGTTCTTTGTCCCTCATCTCTCCTTCTCTTGGTGCCTCAGAAGGGCTGTGCTTCGTGATTGTGGCATTTTGTGGGTACCATTTAGTTTTTGGGTTTATTACAGGTTTACATTTAACAATGAGAACAATGTAACAATCACTGTTCTGAATTACGGCTGCATTATCTACGAGATAAAAACTCCGGACAAGGACGGAAACGTCGTGGACATCAACCTTGGCTTTGATAACTTAAAGGGTAAGTCTTCAAAAGTATTTGACTGATAATAACCATGTAGATTTTGGAATGAACAAACCCATTTTGCTTTAATCGGTTTATTTTCGTTTTAAAATTGATTTTTTCGCGATATCATTTTAACCTTTAGATCTATATACCACTCTACTGGCAAATTTAGCAGACGATAAATTGATGATATCACTGGATGATCTCTTTCTTATCTTTCCCAGAAAACAGGATTTGACATTTCATGCAAATTGTCTCCACTGGTGACAGTTTGCATGAAATTTCAAAACCAGTTTTCTGAATTAAAAAAGGAGAAAAATGTTTCATTTTGTCGTCTGCTGAAATTTTTACCCAAAGTGCTAAGCGTTAAGCATTGGATTTAAGAAAAATATGTCCGCAGATGCCCCGTGGCTGTTTTTACTTGGCTCATATGTTTTCCAATATACGAGCTTGTATACATGTGTGGGCGAAAACATTGTCACAAAACAAGACAAAAAAAAAAAAAAAAAAAAAAAAAACATACAAAAAAAACCCAACAAAAAACAAACTTTCTTTGTCTGAAAATCTTATGAAAAAAGTTTTGTATTTTTTTCTGGTAAGAATGAAAGCTATAAGTGTGTATTTTTTTACCTGTACGTAAAGTGTTTTAAACCTTTAACCCTACCAGTACCAGTCATCACAGCAGCAGAAGGCATATAATTTTCAGAACATTGACATTTCCATGAAAATCGACCGCTAGGCAGACAAATCGCATGAAATTTCGTCTTACTTTCTCTAAAAATACATTTATAAAAGAAGAAATATCTGAGATTGTCGTCTGTAAACCAATTATAGACTGTCAGTTTGACAGGTGCAGAGTGCACAAGTATGCTAAATACTTTCAACAACAACAACAATGGTGTTCGTAGGGAGGCTATCATGTTTTTCTCCAAATTCATGACTTTAGAAAGAGGGTGTTTTTTTTTTCTTCCAGTATTTGCAAATGGTGCTCCCAGAGGACACATGCCGTTTTTACAACGTCGCATTAACGTTGCTGCAACGTTGTCTCAACGTTGCGTGCCCACTTGGCGTTATGTAGCTGGTCATTTTTGCAGATATCAAAAACCTTCAGTAAAACCAATGGGAAGACGCACTGATACGAGAGATGAGAGAGATCAGCAACGTCTATTTTCTTTGAAGACATTTTTTTTGAAGTTACCTAGGAAAAGCAACAATCATAAGGCAAAGAAATATTACAGTCAATCCTCTTTATACCGACACTCGATACGACGACAAAATTCGTTATAATGACAATATGACTGTCACGAAACCTCCGCTAAGGAGGTGACAGTAAATGAGAAATTACGCAAGAACATTGCATTAAAACTTCAAGCAACATATGTTTTGGATATTTGTTAGAATCGCCTCACTGAGGCGATTCTAACAAATATCCAAAATATATTCTATGCGGAAATAAGCATAAAACAAGGTCTGTTTTACATACCATTCTGTCCATTAACGAATCTTTACAACAGCAAATTCATTATAATGGCAACATCTTTGGAACAAATGCTGTCGTTGTAACGAGGGTTCACTGTATAAAATCAACCGGGGCACAGCATTTCCTACAGGACTGCATGTACGCCCAGTGAAGACTCCAATTAGCCTACGCATTCGCACAGGCTGATCAGAGTCTTATCTATCCGCCTGAAGACGCTTTGATTCCTTGGCTAGTGGCTACCCACAGTCGCCCTGCAAAACTCTGATAAACGCGGATGATCTGAGTCTCCGCGGGTGCATATGCAATAGTGTACCAAATGCGGTGCCGTGGTTCAAATTTTATGAATCGTAGGCTTGAGTCTGTTAACTGATTTTTTTCTGTCTGTAGATTATGAAGTGAACAATAACTATTTTGGTGCTTTGTGTGGTCGAGTGGCGAACAGAATCGGTAATGGTCAGTTCAAGCTAGGTGGTAAAACCTATGATTGTTCCAAGAACGATGAGTTAGGAGGGCACTTCGTTCACGGCGGCTTTGTTGGATTCAGTAGGGTAATTATAATTTTTATAATATGGGCCGTGCCGTGAGAAAAAGTTTCTGGGCGTATGCGGATAGCATTGGCTATGATCAAACTGCGCATCAGGGCCTTCGCTGTCTGCTAAAATAATCATGTTGAATATATCAAGGGGCGGTTAAACCCCGCTTAGACTGCGCGCATGCGCAGTATATCTATGGTTTTGAACAGACGTAAGAAAAATAATGTATACCCCTGTAAACCACAGTTTTACTATGTAAAAGTGGGGTTTAAGGGGGTCAACATTATATAGGCATGTTTTCGTGATGAGGTGTCTTCGAGTATATGTGAAATTAGCATATTCAGTATATACTGCACTAAGTCATTCAGACTCGATAACTGATATTTCTTGTCTTTTTTTATCTCGCACGAACAGCTTACCGTCAGATGAATAAGCTGAATTGAGTTTATTGACTCTTCTAAGGTTTCTGGCCTCGAACAGTATTTCTGAACGGAGTTTCGTCAGGTCCTCATTTATAAATATCTTTTTAAAATCTTCATTTTCTGTTGTTCTGAGTTCTTTTCGAATTTGAAATAGTTTTCTCCTAGCGTTATATGTACTAAATTTTACAATTATATCACGGGTTGATTTCTTGGACTTACGGGTACCAGTACGACTTTTATCCTCCGGCTTCCCGACGCGGTTTGATCTGTCTATGTCACTAGATGACATCGGTACCCCCATATCACTAGCTAAGTGAAGGATTATATCGTCAGTATCCTCGTTTTCTGATTCAGGAATACCAGAGACACGAAGAATATTCCTTCTACCATACTGTTCCAGTGCGTCATTTTCCAGCTTTCGATTGTTATTTTCAAGTTCGAGAATAGTTACAGTTTTCTCGAGTTTGGAGCATCGTTCCTTCAAAGAGGCATTTTCCCTTACAACCGTGTTTATCTGTTTTGTAAGACATTCAGTCCTTCTTTACAGCATGGTAAACTATCGTCTCGGTATCAGGTGTATTATCTTTAATGATAGTCTTGATTTCTGGTACCATTAATGCCCGTAATTCTGAGACGATCTGTACAATATCATTAGGGTGCATCGGTTTGGAGAACACGTGTACAGGAGGAGGTGAGCCCAGTGAGTCCTGGTCATCCGCTTCCGCTTCTTCATCATGTCCTGATCCTTCGCGCGTTTTCTTTTCAAGCTGTGGTTTGGGTGCTATTGGAGGTGATGTGGCACCTCTTTTCGCACCTTTTCCTCCGGGATTAGCGGCTTGTGCCCCTTTTAGGTCAACCTTGGGCTCACGATGGCATCTTTTTCAGTGGCAGGCGTTTTTGACTTTGTCTCTTCCATGACCGTTGTTGAAGAGTGATTTGACGAAGAGACGCTTAGGGTGTCGTTACTTATGCTGCTCAGTATACTTGGTGAAAGATTTAACGTAGGTCACCTGAATGATGATGTTTCATTGTTTCAGTTTAGGAGTTGTAGAATATAAAAGTAGTATACGGGTTATATGCCCCCGAGGGCCGATCTGAGCATTTTGATTGGTCAAGAATTTGTGGTGTAATGGCGCACTACTCATCGGAATTGAAATTTGATAAAAAATACCCCAATTAATATATTCATAATATCCAAGAATCCTTAGAATCTAAGTTGACACATCCTTCCAAGTATGTTTTAAATGTCCCCAGTCATGCCAGGAAATGCAATGTCAACCGAAATCACATTTTATTTCACTTTTTTGTTCACCTCCCTAAAATATCGTCCTATCACTCACGTTAGACAACTCCCTCTACAGCTAGTCTACCAAGTGACCTTGTATAACAACCAACGTACCCGTCTACCAAGAAAATGACCCTCTATAACAACATTCGTTGTTCACATCTGTATGAGGCAAATTCGTCTTATAAATAACTATGATCACCAGTTGTTGTTGGTAAGTTGCCATGTAAAACTTTGACAATATGCAAACAGCGTCTGTAAAATCAGATCGGAATCTATTGAATTTCCGAATTGCAGGGTGATCTGGTAGGATAAGCTGGGTAGGATAAGTATTTCTATCCCAGAGTTAAACCCAGGGCCCAGTTGTTCAAAGGGTCGTTAGCTTAACGAGCTCGTTAAGGGTCATTTCGATAACTGTTTCATCGGATTCAATAAACAATATTCTGATATTTTTGCTGAAAAGATGTGAGTAGCTTTTGCACTGCAAAAGCTACACACATTTTTTCAGCGAAAAATATCAGCATATTTGCGTAGCACTCGATGTAAATTTTAACGAATCGTTAACTAACGATGTCGTTAGCTTTGAACAACTGGGCCCAGGATTTCCTTATCCGGTGTGCAAGGATGTCTGACATGTACAAGTATTAACTTTCAGAGGGTGTGGGCATGGGATATCAAGGACAACCAGCTAATCCTTACCTACACGGATCCTGATGGCAGTGAGGGACTGCCAGGAGAGGTCGTGACTCACGTGACCTACACGTTGGACAACGACAATGTGTTTACCATGGATTACAAGGCTACCACAACCAAACCTACTCCTATTGATCTGGGCAGCCATTTTATGGTGAACCTTGCTGGACATGTAAGTTTTTACTCAACGTCGCACACAACGCCATAACAACGTCGCATTGACGTCGCCGCGGCGTTTTTACGTCGCGACAACGTCAAAACGACGTTGTATAATTCATTACGAAAACATGCCTATTCAAATATACTGAAATTTTTACCACTAAAAATGAAAAGTTTCAGATGAAAAATTCTGATAATTTTCATATTTCTGCTCAAAACATAGATTGTGAGTACTCGTTAGAACCGCCTCGCCGAGGCGGTTCTAACGAGTACCCACAATCTATGTTTTTGAGCAGAGATAAAAAAGATAATGTATACCCCTGTAAACCCCAGTTTTACTATATAAAAGTGGGGTTTAAGGGGGTCAAAATTATATAGGCATGTTTTCGTGATGACTGGGTAAACTTTATCCCGATAATTTAAATTTTAATAGAATACATTTTTAAATATTTCTCGTAAAGGGAAGGGCAGCATGTGCAAATAATGTATCTGAGAAGAAGGATCTTGATAAACCATTTTGATCAAAACTGGATAGCAACTAAGGAAGAAAATGGCATTAATTTTTTTAAAACTATTATCAAGGATAATATTTTAAATATTTGATGAGGTTCTAAATAATTCAAATTATTAAATACCTAAACTCTTCTTTCCTCTGGCAAAAGATGTTCACTTTTCAAACAAAATCAACATGCTTTGTTGAACCGTAAATTTCTCATTTCGTAAATTTCACACCCATAAGAAGAATTGGTACCAATACTTCACATTTGCCAAATGTGAAATTTACGTATGGTCATTTTCGATAAATTTTGGGGTCTAAAATTTGTGCTCAAATTTCTCATGTTGATATTTTCTGACGTGTGAAGAATTGGTAAGCATTCGTCTCATCTGTAAAGAACTGGTGCGACTTTTTCTCGGGTGTGAAGAATTGGTACCAATTCCTCACACATGTGAAGAATTGGTACCAATTTCTCACACATGTGAAGTATTCGTTGTTAATTTCTGACGTGTAAAGAAATGGTAAATATTCGTCACACCTGTGACCTGTGTTTTTTTTGGGTGTGAAGAATTGGTACCAATTAGTCACGCATGAGAAGAATTGGTACCAATACTTCACACATGTGAGGAATCGGTACCAAATCCTCACACATGTGAAGAATCTCAGTTAGTTGTCTGCATCTACCAATTTTCAGATCAATGGCTGCAATAGTTTCTGAAAAATTAACTATTTCACTTTTTCCTTTAGAAAAGGCTAAGTTACAAAATTTGACCTTGTCTGGAAATAAGTAAGGGTAAACCTAGGGTCATCATTTGAACAAATTATGATGGGTAGCGAAATTATGGTCTACAATTACTTGCTGCCGCGAGTCCCTAGATCGACCCGTCCGGCACATTCTTTCGGAAAGATTTGGTCATGAAAATATTGCTACGACCAATCATCCTCTTCCGCTGATTCCAGTAGAGCAGTTGTTGTCAGCTGATGGAGAAAGAATTTTCACTAAGTACTGGTTAACTGCCTCCGGGAGACTTGTCCAGGAACAGTGTGGTTAGGTCAACTGACCGTCAATAACCCTAGCTGTTGATCGTAGACGTCAAACACTAAATCAAACAAACAAACAAAGCAAAAAAAAAAAAAAAAAAAAAAAAAAAAATCAAATGCGCAGAATAGCTCCGTAACCACTCAGAAGAATCAGCGCATTTGTTTTTCGTTGCACTGATTGAAGAATATACCAAGTTTCTAAATCATAAGTTAAAAATAATTATATGGAAGGCCCAGGGAGTGTCATAATAAACAACGCAGCCTATCCCAAGCACCAAGAGGAAGAGGAAACCTCTCCGAACAGAAACCACATAATTACAAATAAACATCAGCAGAAAAATTAGCTCTTGCTAAGACTTGCTTTTATAGTTACACAGGCTGGCGGGTCTAGTCGGAAACACCGTGGAAAGGTTTTCTCGCGACTCTGCTCATCTTAAGCATTCTAACTCTTGTCCCAGAAGTTCCAACAGTAAAACATTGGAATTTCCTTCCACGTTTATAAAATTATGGTATGCGTGTGAAGAATTGGAATCGAATGCAAAATGGGTATTTTATAGATGTGAGGAATATGCATGATTGCTACATGAAATTTGACTACATGCGTAGTTCTCTCACACGTGAGAAATATTGGTATATGAAATCCGTGACGTATTGGTACCAGTTCTTCACGCGATATGAGGAATTGGTACCAATTCTTCACGGCGTGAAATTTACGAAGTGTGAAATTTACGGTTCAACGATGCTTAGAGAAGTTTATACAGATACCGAGGTAAAATATTTCTGCAAATATCTTTTATTTAGGCTTTGTGTATTAATTAGGGCTTTTTACGTCATTAAGCCTTATTTCGAAATAATATGTACAGTCGACTCTCGTTATTTCGACTTCGCTTATCTCGAATAACTGCTTATCTCGAAGTGAAAAATCTGGTTCCTTTTTTAACAGATATCAAACAACAGATAACAAAATATTGTGGAAAAGAGGAGAAATTGCTCCTTAAGAGGAGAAATTGCTCCTAAGGAGCAATTTCTCCTCTTTTCCAAAATATTTTCAATATATCTCTGACTTCAGGAGTCAAATTACATATTCATTTGCTCGATTTTTCCCTCCATTCTACAAATCTTATATGTCGAGGTGCTGATATCGAAGCATTTCAAGGAGTGCCTTGGAATTCGAGATAACGAGATACATGTAGTAAACTGACCCTCGATAGCGAAAAAACTACTTTAAACGTACGTTGTCTAAAAGTTTCTGAACGTGCGTTATAATTAAAAGAAACGTTCAAGATACAATGTAAAATAATAATAACTAGACAAAATATTTAGACGTAAACGTCTAAGTACCGGCGCAAATTTTGTCCATGTTTACTTTGAAATATGGGACACGGTATATTTAAGTTTAATAAATTTTCAATGTAATAGGTAAAAAAGAACAACAATGTGAATCTTTAATGTATGCTTTTGTTAAGCTTTATGAATTTTCTTGATCAAGCAATATGCGAATCCTAGTCATAATGGGATCTCGACGAGATTTATCTTGTGCATTATTATTTAAAAAACAAATACAAAAAAAAAAAAACATGCCAGGTTACCAGATCCTATCTAGAAGCTTATTTTAGCATGCGTAAGATATGAATGTTTGAACTATTTAAGTATGGACCACAGGTCATAGTCAAACTTACCAAAGATGGACTGCAGGTCATATTCAAACTTACCAAACTGCGCTCTGCGCTAATCGAACACTTCTGCATACATAAAAATCCAAAGCTATATTAATAGACCGGCGCGATTCGCGCGCCGGCCAATAATAATAAAAAAATATAGAAAAAAAAAAAAAACAACAACAACAACAACAAAAAAAAACATTGCAAGAGACCACTTCGGGCCAGAACGCTCATCTCATCCCAAGTATCTATGCTTAGAAGGTTGGTAAGAAATTATGAGAAGGTTTACATGACGGCTGTGTTGCTGCAATGGCTTGATGCAACTAGTGTGGCCAAGAAAACTTGACACTTCAGCTATTTCCAGGTTCGTGAGTTTGTTCATTGCCCTCAGTGGCCATTCCTTTTGGAGTCTATGTTTTTGTGCTGATGTTTTAACCTAGCCATTGTCGATCACTTTTTCTTAGTATTCCGAAGTCTCTTAACCATTAAGGAAAGACTCGTAATTTACGTTCACTTTCCAGGGTGCAGGAGCTATTCGAGATCACATGGTTACAATCAATGCCGACAGGTTTATCAAAATGGGAGAGAACTTCCTACCGACAGGTGAGTATTTCTTTTAGGTCACTATTGTCAACTGAAAGACATTTTGACATTAATAAAAATGTCTGCCACGGGTTGTGGAATCAGTCAAAGACATTTAACATTATAAATGAAAAAAAAAAAAACAAAAAAAAAACGCAGGATATTTTTTCTGACATGATCTGACTCAACCCTAGAAAGTTTGTGACTATAGCAGATTACGATATTTTTATCAAATATGCTTTTGTAAACTCCTTATGAAAACACGCCAATTCAAATACATCCGAACCTCAATGGCTCGAACATCTTTGGGACCATGGAAATTCGTTCGAGACATGGGTAGTTCAAGCCACTGAGGGTTAATCATGGCACCAGTTCAGGAAGCAAAAGCGATAATGTAGGGAAATCTTTTCGATTTTCTACACAGTGATTGTATGTTGAGTGTACTCATAAGAATCGCCTCGATGATGCGATTCTAATGAGTACACACCATACAATTTCACGATAAAATAAGAAAATTTTTCTTAAATATGTTTTTCTTGAGCTATCGGAAGAATTCCGTAGGGACTCAAAAACTAGTTCGAATTAGCCATGGTATACTGAACAGTTCACCACCAAAAACTGAAAGTTTTCTGATAGAAACTCTGATATTTTACATATTTCTGTTCAACGCATAGATTGTGGGTACTCGTTAGAACCGCATCGCCGAGGCCAATCTATGTTTTGAGCAGAAATAAGACAATTAATGTATATCCCTATAAACGCCAGTTTTACAATATAAAAATGAAGTTTAAGGGTCAAAATTTTATAGGTAAGTTTTCGTGATCTAATATTTACCATAAATCCTTTCCATACTTATCCTAAAATTTGACCATCTGTTGACGCATCTAAGAGCTGATAGTTGGGTGGCAAACAGTGTAGATCCTGATCATACCCCGCGTTCAGCATCGTCTGATCTGGGTCTACACTGTTTGCTCAGGTCCGTCGTTCCCAATACCTAGTTTATTTCTGATTTTGGGTCTACACTGCTTGCTCAGGCCTGTCTATCCCAATACTTAGGGTAAAGAGGGTACATAAATAAATAAAATGAAGTAAAACTGAAGAATTGTCGAAGCACTGAGAGTGCTGATGAGGGTGGTTGCCCGAAATTCTGTAGGCCTCTAGAACTGATTGGGATTTCCCTTCAACATTACGAAAACACGCCTATTCAAATATACTGAAAATTTTACCTCCAAAAACTGAAAATTTTCAGACAAAAATTCTGATATTTTTCACATTTCTGCTCAAAACATAGATTATGGGTACTAGTTAGAATCGCCTCGGTGAGGCGGTTCTAACTAGTACCTACAATCTATGTTTTTGAGAAGAAGTAAGAAAAACAATGTATACCCCTGTAAACCCCATATTTATTATATAAAAGTAGGGTTTAAGGGGGTCAAAATTATATAGGCATGTTTTCGTGATGAATCGAATAACAGCTGAAGCATGCAAAGATCTGTGTCCGAGTGCCCCATTTCACGTGACGAGGCTCATATGTAATTGTCAAAAACGTTTTTCATTAGAAAGGTATCTCCACGATGGTGAGCAATTGCATATCCACGCAGTCGTAAATTTGGACCCTAACGACCACAGTTTTGACCCTATATGAACGATGTTAACTGTATAATAGCCTAGCCATCATATCGATCGCTCTGATATGCTACAAGTACATGTTCTAAAACAATATTTTCCTCAGGCCTCTCCCATTTGACCACAATGACTTCTTTGACCCTACCGTGATTAGAGCAACATGCTATTGTAAAAATGTGTAATTATCCTTCCAACCATTTTGATATGCTTTATGTATCATCCTGGGTCCAGTTGTTCAAAGCTAACTACATTGTTAGTTAACGATTTGTTAAAATTTACATCGAGTGATACGCAAATATGCTGAAATCTTTTGCTGAAAAAATGTGAGTAGCTTTTGCAGTGCAAAAGCTACTCACATTTTTTCAGCAAAAAATATCAGAATATTGTGTATTGAATCCGCTAAAACAGTTAACGAAATGGCCCTTAACGAGCTCGTTAAGCTAACGACGCTTTGAACAACTGGTCCATGGTTGTTATTAAAACATTCTAAAAATTAATAACTGCTTGACATCCATTTGTGACTAGGTCCGAGACCCATTCTTTGACTGCATGCTGGAGCAGTTTAAACATATGATTTCGACGTTGAAAGAGAATTAAATTTTCTATAAATTTTGAGGTTATACAAATATTTGGTAAAAAAGAAATACATGAAATTTGAAATTATCATCTCTTATATAATGGCATACATTTTTTTGCTGTTAGCTGTATGAATACCAGTAGTCACAGAGATGCGATATTTAGGCGGATTAGTATCGCTACTATGTGCATTCCTGGATATGATTGCATTTTAAACGTACATGGGACTGAAAATTATACGTAAAATTGACAGTTGCTCGACTTTTGTACGTGTTTATCAATCCGAGTGACAGTCAGCAGCCTTGGAGCCAAGTCGGGCGCCTAGTTACTCGGCCATCAGATCTGTCTTCAAACAGTTTGCCCACTGTCACAGTGTAAAAGGACTAAAGAATTAATTGGGAGAGAATCATGCCTATAATTTCTATTCTGTATCAAAACACACACTCCAACTGTATCGATTTCTTTTTTTTTTTTTTTTTTTTCTTTTTTTTTTTTTTTTTTTTTTTTTAATTTTATATGATGTGAAGATTTCGTGTTGTTTGCACATGTGTAAAATTTGATATTTTACACTAATACACATTTGTGACTGTTACGTATACGGATAACTGTCACGTGTTCGTATGTGTGATATATGCACACTAACAAAGTTTGCTTTGGTTTTGTATATTTATTCGAGTATTTATAAGCATCACAATGTGTAAGGCTAATATGTTTGAATGCATACTTTAGCGTTATCAACTTTGGCAGGGAACTATTTGTTAGGTAGTTATTAGGTTGGTAGTAACGGGAAAACGGGTTGTTAAAATGTGGTATGTTACATCTGGTGGCGGTTTATCAACCGCCCCCAAAATAAAACAACAAAATGGGGGACGCCGAACTCAACGCAAGAGTGACTGCAGTAGCTCTTTTTAGGGCTATGTAAGGCATTCCATGTTACTAAGCATGGTAAATTAGGAAAACAATAAACAACAACAAGAACGATGACTACGACGACAAAAACAACAACAATGCGTAAGTTAATGCACTGTGTACCATATCTCACGTCTACTTCTATTTTTTTTCCTGAGGTGTTAATAACCTAAATCACGGTAGCGTGTTACCTTACCATTCTTCCTGAAAGTGTTCTGTTCAAGCGTAAATATGTACCGTATGTACCTTAAATACTTGGACACCTTAACCCTTGTCATGCTGAATAAATTAAGATGCCACGCCCAGTTCTAATTGTCAGCCAATCAGATTTCTTGACCCAATTTACCTTCTTGATGACAGACAGTGCAGATCTAGATCAGCTGGCTTCTGAAGAAGTCAACTGATCTGGATCTGCACTGTTTGCTAAGACAGGACATGTCGTGTTTAGCAAGAGAAAGGTTAACACAGTCATAAATGAACTAATCCATTTTACTAAATGTTGATGTGTCAAAACATCTGCAAGCAAGCTTTGTATTTATTTATTTTTCTGATGGCATCGTTGGCGGTATAAACGAACCTTGCTCACCATCGCTAGTTTCTTTCTAGGTGAATTGGTACATGTTGGTACGACATGCATGGACTTCCGTAATCCAAGATTACTTCCGGGTCGTGTGTTGGAAATAATGGCCGGTGGACAGGCCTTCCACCATGGTTTCTGTGTTGGAGAAAGGGGAGAAAAGAAGCTGATGGCTAAGTGAGTACCCTTCCCTCAAGTGTTCTGACAGAGAGGCCTTAGAAAACATTGTAAACCTTGATCAGACACCGCGGAATTCGACGTCTGATCAGAGTCTGCACTGTTTGCCATTCAGCTACCAATATTTTAGATGCTTCTCTGATAGATATATAACAATTCTAGTTGTCTATCCATGACATCGTGTATTGGTCTGGTCTGGGCTATAATCCTTAATAATTATGAATACTTTCAAAATATTTATAATTCGTCTTCCTTTCAGTGCAATATCTGAACACGATATGATACGCACTTTGTTGAGACTTACTATTATCCTGTGAGTTTTCTTTTTCTGTAGCAGATCACAAGACAGCATAATAAATCTGGCTGCGCGCTTTTGCACTTACCGGTTCTTCCTAACTACACCTTGGGGTCCCAAACCTAACAGCCTTATTCGTGGACTGGACTATTCTATTTGTTATCAGATGCACGACTACTATGTCAACAGTCTTGGTAGTTACTTCCGCTCAAGCTGGGTCTGGTATAATTCCTGTATTTGATATGTGATTTTGTTTGTATTGCAGTTTTACGGCCCAGTCAAACCATTGGGTTCATGTCGAGCGTTATACTGTGTAGGCTAAGGTCTCTAAGCGGTTAACCAGTATTATGCACATTCTTACGCCAGAAACTGACAACTGCCCTTCTTGAATCAGCGGAAGGGAGAGAATGACCGTAGAAAATATTTCATGATCAATCTCAACGAAAGAATGTTGCCGATCCGGCGGGGGTCTCCTGATCACCAGTTGGACGCGCATCCAACTGAAGCAGGCATGATGTGTGGTTAGCATAACTCCTATATAAGCGGCTCGCCAGGTCGACCCGCAAAAACGAATTCGTGCTGTCGCACGCGTTATTTATCGGATTGGCAACCCTCTCGGGAAATACTTCCTATATTTTAACACTTAGCACTTTGGCTAAATTTTTTAGCAGACGACACTTTTCTTATTCCCCTCCACCACCCTAAAAAAAAAACAAAAAAAAAAAAACAAAAAAGAAACAGGATATGGATTTGGCATTTCACACAAATTGTCTCCAATCCAATGGATTGAAATGCCGAATCCTGTTTTCTGGGAAAAATAAGAAAAGTATTTCAAAATGACGTCTGCTGAAAATTTTACCCAGAATACTATGCGTTAAACTGAATTTGCATTAACTCCATACATTCTGAAATATTAACAAGAACCTGTCAGCGAGAATCACACGAAGTTATAGTCAATATGCCGCACACAACAGATGAGTAATATGTCTCGCTAAAAGAACGGTTAATGCGGCCTAGCTCTCTGGGTAAAATTTTCAGTAGACGACAAATTGGTGATATTTTTCTTATTTTTCTTACTATTGTCTATTGTTTGCATGAAATTCAAATCCTGTTTAACAATTTGCCTGAAATGTCATATAAAAAAATAGAAAAATACGCACATGACGTTTATATAACGTCACATGAACGACGTTGCATCGATGTTAATGTGACGTTATATGAACGTCATGGCGTTGTATCGACGTTAATGTGGCATTGCATAGAACGTCATGACATTGAATCGACGTTAATGAGACGTTGTATAAATGTCATGTGCCCGCTGGGTATTGTGTTTGCTGGATACAGCAACAACCTTAACCCTTGTCCTGCTGAATAAATTAAGAAGCCACACCCTTTTCAAATTTTCAGCCAATCAGATTACTTGATCCAGATAGTTGATATAAATTCATATATTGAATGGCTAACAGCGTAGATCCAGATCAGTTGGCTTCTTCAAAAGCCAACTGATCTGGACTTACACTGTTTGCAAAGGCAAGACATATCCGGGTTCAGCAGGACTAGGGTTAAGTATTGGGCCTGAACAAACAGTGTAAACTAAGATTAAACGTCACAGAACGTGACATTTGATCAGGTTCTTTACTTTTTCCAACTCATCCAGCAGTTGTTAGACACATTAACAGGTATTATTGCATAAAAAGCAGTGTCGCACGTTATTAGCAGCCGTGCATTAACCGGCGAAAAGCCGTGTATTAACAAGGCAATTCACGCGCTGTTAATTGCACGGCTACGCAACTTTCAATATTGTCGTACCAGGGCCACAGATTTGCTGCCGTTACGAGATGTGTACTACCCGGCCCTAGAACAACCATAGTCCTTGGAAATTGCGTTCGCGAGACATCGGTGAAAAGGCGAAACAAAATAGTGCACGAAATAAGCGAAAAGTAGCAAATGTTTTCATTTTTTTTATGCAATAACAGCGATCGAACATGGTTTTTCAGTGCATTAACATTTGCCAGGTCCCTAGGGAGGTGTTGAAAACCGCGGCCTCCGGTCTCGGTTTTCAACACCTCCCTCGGGACCTGACGAATGTTAATGCATGAAAAACCATGTTTGATCCCTATAATAATTTAGACTTGTTTAAATTTTAGGACAAGTATGGTAAGGAGTTAAAATATTTTTGGTAAATACGTTTTTAATATGGGTACGTCAAACGAAAACGTGCCTTGGAATATGCGCAAAATGTGCGAATTCACATAATCTTGCACATGCGCAAAGTCTCATCCGGGCATTTCTATAATATCCAATGAGTCTGTTTGTTGATAGCAAAGCCTTGATCAGACTCTGCATCCGCGCAATCTGATCTGGGCCTTCGCTGTCCGCACATGATCCGATGTTTGCTTGGTGGGGCTTATATAAGCCCAGCTAGCATTCTACATAAATCTATATCGGGCCGTCATCGGCCCGTCAGCTACCCTGACGGGCCGATGACGGCCCGATATAGATTTACGTAGAATGCTGACTGGGAGGCCTCACCATTCACGAATGTTTGGTGCACTCGTGCATGTAGATATTGGACTCGAACACGAGCCAGTATTTTATGTACACTATATATAGAGGGTTCCGGTCCGTTTGAAGATGGACTTATTTGGACTGGAACAAAGGAAATCATGTTATAATATGTGAAAAAGCAGCCATGACTAAAGACTTCGTTATTCATAAAAGGGGTATTAATGAAACTCATTAAAATTCTGCTTTGAGTAACGACATTAGCACGCAATGCTATAGCACGCAATCGGGGGTGGTTGCCAAACTCCAGTAAAACGCGGCAAATCTACAGCGTTGGGTAAAAAGTGTAACCGGAGCCGCGGTCCTATTAAACACCGAAAAGGACCTTTTCCACCGAAAAGTGCTATCGGGTACCGAAAATGACTTTATAAATATATTACAATGTACATATAACCTTTGCCACTGAAAAGGAGTTTTGCTGGCAACCGCCCCACCAGCACTCTCAGCGCTTTGATCATGATAGATATTTCAATGATAAGCGAATTTTTAGTGTCCAACATCCATTGATGAAATGAAAAACCTTCTTTCAGACTTCGGAATTTGTCTCTGTACAGGTCTAAACCCATTGTAGTCTGGAGACCCCTAAAAGGGTAATTAGCAAACAGTGCAGATCCAGATCAGAATGTGGCGTTTTATCAGGGTCTCCACTGTTTGCAAATAATTCAACCATTTTCCCTAGAAATATCTAAATCACATAGCGTGACATATCTAAAATCTAAATTAGAATCTTCCAATATATAGTGTGAGGGAGTTCATTCAGTCTGCAATGGGTTAAACGAAGTTTGCCTCACAGTGGACAGTTAGATCAGTCAGTTTAATGAAAACCCAACATTTTTTATTCTTAACCCTTAAAGCGCCAAGAAAAACTGCATCTGAAAATGTCGTCTGTTTATGTCGTCTGCTGAATATTCTTGCAGACGTTTCAAACCTATTTTTGCATACAGGCAAACAGTGTGGACCCTGATCAGACTGCTCCTAAAGCCTGATCTGGGTCCACACTGTTTGCAGAAATGACTTTTAAAGTAACCGGCAGAAGACAAAGCAGACGACAATAGTTGTGACTGGCGCTTTAAGGGTTAATGCTGTAATAATAATTAGCTTTTACAACGCTGTAGACGATATTTGAAAATTGTTTTAGAGAGAAAATTAGGGTTGATATACCATACGAAATATCAAGCCTTATTTTCCGGGGACAAAATAGAATGTCGTCTGCTGCTAGTGTGACTGGTGCTTTAAGGATTAGTTTCATTCCATTCCCTGTTCTTCCTAGGATTGATCACCAATCGAGCGGTCGGTACATGGAGGTGAGTTCGACCAACCCCACAGTGTTCGCCTACAGTAACCACTTCGTAGAAACGATACTTGAGGACAAAGTGTGCAAGGACGGAGTTGTCTATAAACAGTATTGTGCCATAGAGATGATGCCCATGGGTTACCCTAATGCTATCAATATGGTATACACCAGCTTGGTTTTTCGTATTTATACTAATCCTAAACCTTTACCACTCTGGTCTAATTCCGCAGACGACAATTTGACGAAATTTTTTCTTATCTTCTCCAGAAAATAGGTTTTGACATTTCATGCATTAAATATCAAACCTGTTTTCTGGGAAATGATAAAAATAATTCAAAATGTCGTCTGCTGTTTTTTTACCCAGCATGTAGAGCGTTAAAAGGGATAAAATTTGGACAGGCATGCCTGATCAGACAGTGTAAACCAGCGATTTTCATTTGCTGACTTCGGCATGTCATTTGCGGATATTTTTTCCTTCATTTACGCAAAAAAAATTGTTTTCGATTGCGTACAAGGTTTTGATATCAAATGCGTACCTCTTCCGTCAGCCAATGTTAACATTGTTAAATGTTAACATTGTTGCCCCTTGCTCACCACGAGGAGGTGGAAGTAGGATTTTGAGCCAATAATGTTTATGTGGGATGCAATAGTAAAATCGAACACATTTAAAAACAAACAGTCTCGTTTAAAATCTAACACATTTAAAACATTGTTGCCCCTTGCTCACCACGAGGAGGTTGAAGTAGGATTTTGAGCCAATAATGTTTACGAGTATGTGGGATGCAGTAGTAAAATCGGAGTATCAAGGAACATGAAATTGGTTGGATGTGCACATGTACTTTATTATGTTGTTTGTGTCTTACAGAGAGTAAAGTGAACACTAGAGGTACATAATGTCCATTCTGTAGACCATGAATATTGTACAGCTGATGAAAGAATTTTGCACAACATTTGAATGTACCATCTATGAAAATTTATTATATTGCGCTTTTGACATGTGGAATTATTATATTCCTGTACGCAACTGATATCGGTTTTTTGTACGCAATTTATATGTAATTATTTTTCGGTTTGTGCGCAAATGAAATTCGCCCGTGTAAACTGAGACTATATGAGTGTTTGATCAGGTTTTGCCTTGTTTCCCATTCCGACGCATCGCCAGGCAATAAAGATGATGATTATGATGATGATATGGTGTTTTACTCTCTTTCAAATTTAACTCTTAAAGGTCCAATCACAACTACAGCAGACGGCATTTTGATCATATTTTTTTTATTTCTCAGAGAAAATAAGACTTGGCATTTCATGTGAATTGTCTCCTAGGCGACATGAGCGCACAACAAAGATTCAAATTAGCCTGCGCATCCGCGCAGTCTGATCTGAGTCTTGGTTGTTCCCACGAAGAAACTTTGCATCCTTGGCTATTCTTTGTGCCCAGTGAAGATTCTGATCAGCCTGCGCATATGCGCAGGATGATCTGACTCTTCACTGGGCGCACATGTTCGAAGGTACGTTTTCCGACGTGGTGGCTTGTATAGTGAAAACAGGCATACAATGGTCTATAAGTGGGGTTAGGCAAGTTTTAACCCTTTCATCAATACAGACCAATTCAGATACCTTTGCAAACAATGCAGATCAAGATGAGACGGCTCGTAATGAGACGTCTCATCTGGGTTTACACTGTTAGCCATTCTGTTATTGACTTTTTTACTGAACTCTTGCAATAATGAATGTGTCCAAATTCAGAGATGGGAGAGTTCGACTTCATGTCGTGAAACGTGGGGGTAAAAGTATTAAACCATTTAAACCCATTTATGCGTAGCGTCCCATAAACGGAACATTAGCAAACAGTGTAGACCTAGATCAGGCGTCTTATTAGGGTCTACACTGTTTGCATTAAATACAGGAATTTCTATACAACATGGTTATATTAATAACTAACCAGACACCTTTTCTATTGGAAATGGACCTGTCCAAATACTTGAAATAGAAGAGTCCATTCGGCATAAATGGATTAAACCAGCTTCAGTTTCTTTGTTACTTCTAGCAACCTTTTTTACTGCATAAATACTGTCTTTACCTGCTTCATGACCTAAATTGTCCTCATTTCTCATATCATATGGTGAAAATACCTTGGTTTGCATAGCTGTAGATTAGAGGGTAATTTTATTTTCTATTTTTAATTGCAGCCAAAGTTCCCAAGTTCTGTGGTTCGTCCTGGAGAAACCTACCATGAGACTGCCTGGTACAAGTTTGGAGTAAACAAGTGAAATAGTCACGCTTTGAAACCGGACTCATTACCATGACTTAATCAACGTGACTCTAATTAAAGCAGGGTCACAAGAACGCCTGATGAATGTTACATGTGAATGTCACAGTTCCTTTGCAGTCCGGTCCAGGCCTTTTCACCCACTTTTAGACTGCATATATGGTGTCTATAAATAGAAACGCTCAGCATGCTGAGGAAAACTTTCAGCAGACGGCATATTAAAATATTTTTCTTATTTTACCAGAAAACAGGTTTTGACATTTCATGTAAAGTGTCTCCTAATTGCGTGAAATGTCAAATCCTGTTTTTTTTGTTTTTTTTTTTAAAAATGAATAACAGTATCAGTTTGTCGACTGCTGAGTTAGCCCAGAGTGTGGTAAAGATTAAAGACCTGGTTAAAATGCGAGGATGCGCAGGTTAGTCTTCCTCGTCAGTGTTCAAACAAGCCTCCTACCACATTGTTAGGATGCTGGTCATGACATTTACATCTGACATTTACAGGTGATTTTGTGCCCTAACTAGTTTTCTTTTTCTGCCATACTGTAAAAATCCGAAAAATTTCAACCATTACGAAAACATACCTATTCAAATATATTGAAAATTTCACCACCAAAAAACTGACAGTTTCAGATAAAAATTCTGATATTTTTCATATTTCTGCTCGAAAACAGATTGTGGGTACTCGTTAGAACCGCCTCGGCGAGGCGGTTCTAACTACCCACAATCTATGTTTTCGAGCAGAAATCAGAAAAATAATGTATACCCCTGAAAACCCCAGTTTTACTATATAAAAGTGGGGTTTAAGGGGGTCAAAGTTATACAGGTATGATTTCGTGATGGGAATATTTGGAATAATTATAGCAGTTCCATTTTCCTAATTGGTTTGTCTTTTTATGTGCAGTGTTACACTAAAAGTGAAATAAAATAAGTTCCTTTGTAATTGTTTTTTTATGCTTTAGCCATTACCACTCTATAGGCAAATTCAGTAGATGGCAAATTGATGATGTTTCTTTTTTTTTTTTTTTTTTTTCAGAAAATAGGTCTCGACATTTCATGCAAACTGTCTCCAGAGGAGATAATTTGCATGAAATGACATATCCTATTTTTCTAGGAAAAATTAGTAAGGAGACCATTTGAGAAATGTCAAAGCCTATATTCTTGAAAATAAAAAAACAACAAAAAAAAAAAAAAAAAAAAAACAACAAGAAAACTATTTGAAAACGTCTGCTGATATGTTTACCCAGTACGCTAAGCGTTAACGCTCAGAATGCTAGGTAAAGTTTCAGTGGTCGACATATACTTATTTTGCTTGGTATAGTTGAAAACAATCACACTCTGATAACGATAATCTAACTGAAGGACAAAAAGATGACTATGAGAAGAACACTCGAAGTGTCATGTTAGAGATAACCTCAGATGATCTTACAGTGTTAGTGGTGACTGACATATTAACCCTAGTCCTGCTGAACCCGGATATACCCCGCTTTTGCAAACAGTGTAGATCCAGATCAGTTGGCTTCTTCAGAAGCCAACTGATCTGGATCTGCACTGTTTGCCATTAAATATGTGAATTTATATCAACAATCTGGATCAAGTAATCTGATTGGGTGAAAATTAGAAGTGGGCGTGGCATCTTAATTTATTCAGCAGGACAAGGGTTAAATTGTATTTTGCTCACTCATCACTTTTTAATGCCTAGCATGCTGGGTATAAAAATCAGCAGACGACATTTTGAAATATTTTCCTCATTTTTCCTAGAAAACAGACTGACATTTCATGCATATTGTCCCCTAAGGAGACAATTTGCATGAAATGTCAAAGCCTGTTTTCTTGGAAAATAATAATTCTGGAGACATGGAAGAGTATTAACCTTTACTACTCTGTTGGCTAATCAGCAGACGAAAAACTGATGATGTTTCTCTTATCTGCCCGGACAATATGTTTTTGACATTTCATGCAATTGTGATTGTCTCCTTAGGAGACAATTTGCATGAAATGTCAAACCTATTTCTCTGGCTAAAAAAGAGACATTTTGCATGAAATGTCAAACCTACTAAACTGTAAAAAAAAAGAAAACTGTTTTACTGCGAGTTACTGCATTTGTTTACGCTGAATATTCAAAACACCTTTTATAGGTCCTGTCTATACTGATCCTAAATCAAAGTACTGAAAGTACTGAGAGGCGGGCTAGTCGCTCACAATTCCTTTTTTTTTTTCAGTGCTTTTGCAAATAAGCAAATCTTTGAGATTTGATTTATTAATAAACAGGCTCTGGATGGATGGCATTTGCTGCCGATAGCCCGGTACTTTTAATTCTAGTAATTACTGCTGAATTCCTGAGTGGCTTTTTTCTGCAAAGTGTCTATTTTTACTGAGGAACTAAACCACATGGAGGATGTAGGAACTTTGTCACAAAGAAGGAGTCTCCCTATTTTAGCTTGGGGATTATTACTTTTGTTTTTATCGGTAAATGAATTAATTTCCCTTCACTAATTTGATTGATGTTTTCACTCGGTTGCAGAACATTGCACAATTTGTTTTACTATGAACTCTTCATCATAATTGTAGTTAACCCTTGTCCTGCTGAATAAATTAAGAAGCCACGCCCATTTTTAATTTTCAACCAATCAGATTACTTGATCAAGGTTGTTGATATAGGATGGATGGATGGATATTTTGTTTATAGACGCTCAACCCTAAAAGGGCATATAGCGTCTAATAAGATGAATATTATATGATGATTTTATTTAATGAGAAATTAAAAATATCTAGGATTGATGAGTTCATTTTAAAAAGATAAAGTATCAATGATTTTATGTTATTAAAATACAGATCATATTTTATTAAAAAGTCCGATCTCTTTCAGAAAATCGAGTATTTTTTGAGTTGGCATATTAAAAAGTTCCTTTATATTTTTTACATTAAAATACTTTGTGCGAATATAATTAAATTCAGCACAAGTGACAAGAAAATGTTTGACCGTAAAAGGTTCGTTACAAGGAATGCAGAATGGAGCTTGTTCATTGTTTAAAATATAAGAATGAGTAATTCTAGTGTGTCCAATTCTACATCTCGTGATTTTTGTTTGTTCTTTTCTGCTGAGATTAGAGAATGTGCATTTGCTGTTAAAATTTGGTTTGATTTCATTTAATTTATTATAAGTTTGTGTTTCCCAAACAGACTGACATTTGTTGTTGATGTATTGACAGACGTTTGATTTAAAGTCGGAGTGAGGAATTTTGAAATTGGTTATTACTAAGGATAATGCAGATTTGGCTTCTGAATCTGCTAATTCATTTCCACGAATATTAACGTGGCTGGGAAGCCAACAAAATACAATTTCTTTTGAAGCGGAAAGATAATAATATTTTTTAAGAATTTGCTGAATTAATGGGTTTCTATGGTGTAAATCTTTAAGAGATTTTAATACAGAAAGAGAATCTGAATAAATGATAAACTGTTTTTCAGACTGATCTCTGATATGGTAAAGTGCAATATCAATTGCCTTGGCTTCGGCGGTAAAAATGGAACTATTATCAGGTAATCTGATACTGTCAGTAAAATTTGGACTAATAACAGAACAAGCAACTTTCTCATCTTGTTTCGAACCATCTGTATAAATTGACAGGTAATGTTTATAATTTGATTTGATTTCTAAAAATTCATTCTTAAAAATATGCGACTCGACTTCTGTTTTTTTATTTTTATGAAGGTCTAAAATAATCTTTGGAGGGTTTAACGTCCATGGCTCTTTTGATGGAAAAGAAAAATGCTGAACATTTTTAATATTGATATTGGCCTCTTCAAGTAACGGTTGTATTCTCAGGCCAAGGGGTTTAATAGCTGTTGGTTTATTATTGTAAAATCTTTCATATTTAGGGTTAAAAACACAATCATGAGCTGAATTACGTGGATTGGCGGCTAATTTAGTAACATATTGAAGAGACAATTTCTCTCTTCTTATATACAATGATGGTTCATTTGATTCAGCGTATAAACTTTCGACGGGGGAAGTACGAAAAGCCCCTAGAGCCAGACGTAAACCTTGGTGATGAATAGTATCCAAAGATTTCAAATAAGATTTTCTTGCGGATCCATAAACTATGGATCCATAATCCAATTTAGATCTAATTAAAGATCTATAGAGATTTAAAAGAACAGTACGATCTCCTCCCCAGTCGGAACTGGAGAGAACTTTAAGAATATCAAGAGCTTTTAAACATTTAGCTTTTAAAGCTTTGATGTGTGGTATAAAAGATAATTTGTTATCGAACAAAAGACCCAGGAATTTTGCTTCACTGACGACTGGAATTGGACTACCGTATATGGTGAGATGAGGATCTAAATGTAGCTGACGTATCTGACAAAAATGAACGCATTGAGTTTTTGTTTTTGAAAATTTGAAACCATTTTCTGTTGCCCAATCTTCTATATTGTTTAAACATCGTTGTAGTTTGAATTCAATGGTTTCCATATTTTTCGATCTAATAAATATTCCAAAATCGTCAACAAAAAGTGAACAATCAAGGTCTTTCACACATTTAACAATATCGTTAATTTTAATGCCAAACAAGGTAGGTGATAAAATGCTTCCCTGTGGTACACCTTGTTCTTGTTTAAATATGTCCGATAACGTATTACCTATTCGAACATTAAATGTTCGATCTGATAAAAAGTTTTGAATAAAAAGTGGTAATCGGCCTTTAAGGCCTAATTTATGTAAATCTTTCATGATGCCATGTTTCCATGTAGTATCGTAAGCTTTTTCAAGATCAAAAAATACAGCTACGACATGTTCTTTTTTAATAAAGGCATCACGAATAAAGGATTCCAAACGAATCAAATGATCGTTTGTACAGTTATTTTTTCTGAATCCAGCTTGATATTTTGTTATAAGCTGGTTTGATTCCAAGAACCAAACCAGCCTATCATTAATCATTCTCTCCATTGTTTTACATAAACAACTTGTCAAAGCAATAGGTCTGTAGTTAGTAGCTTCAGTATGATCTTTATTTGGTTTTGGTATAGGTATAATCGTTGCTTTACTCCAGTCTTTTGGAAATTTTCCAGTGATCCAAATATCATTTAAAATATTTAATAAAGTTTTTAAAGCGTTATCGGGTAAATGTTTAAGAATTTGATAATGAATGTCATCAGGACCAGCAGCTGTATCATGAGATTTATGAAGAGCATCTAATAATTCTGAAGCTGTGAATGGTACATTATATTTTTCATGATTTAATGACGTAAAATTTAGATGCTCTTTCTCTCGTTCTTGTTTTATGTTTTGAAAGGTTTCAGAATAATTTGCACTAGAAGAGTTTTTCTGAAAATTATCTCCTAGTGCATTGGAAATATCTTTAGTCGTTGAGCATATATTTCCATTTGATTTAATATGGACATGCTTGTTATTTTTATTTTTGCCAGTAATTTTTCTAATCATGTCCCATATTTTCTTTGCTGGAGTTCTAGAATTAAGTTTGGAGACGTATTGCTGCCAAGATGTTCTTTTAGCCGTTTTTATTGTCTTGCGAGCTTTTGCTCGCATTTGTTTGGCATGGATTAGATTTTCTTTTGTTGGCTGCCTATTGAACTTTCGTAAGGCAGATTTTCTTTTATTTATTGAATTTTTAACATCTTTATTAAACCAAGGTCTATTTCTTTTTGAACGTGTCGAGGACTTTGGAATACATTTTTCGGCTACATGAATTAATGTATCAGTAAAAGCTTGTATATCATCTGCTGTTTTAAACATTTCAGGATTTAATTTTTCATTACATAGCTCTATAAAATTCTCCCAGTTTGCTTTATTGAAATTCCATCGGGAATGATGGTCTTCATTTGTCGATTCAATTTCTTCAATTTTAATTGGAAAATGATCGCTCCCGTGAAGGTCATCTAAAACTGACCAATCAAAATCTAAGTAAATATTTGTAGAGCATATAGACAAATCTAAAGCAAAATAATTTCTTGTAGGAGAATGAAGATAAGTTGGTTGTTTATCGTTAAATAAACATAAATCATTTTCTGCAATAAAATTTTCTATTATTTCTCCTTTGTCATTTGTATCCAGACAACCCCATAGTTTGCTGTGACTATTAAAGTCACCTAATAATAAGTAAGGACGAGGTAACTGGTTTATAAGATTTTCTAAATCGTGTTTAGAAAATTTACAGTGTGGAGGGAGATATAGAGAACAAATTGTTATGGATTTAGACAGAGTGACATTTACAGCAACAGCTTGTAAATTACTATTTATATCTATCTGTCTATGAGGAACATTTGATTTTACAAGGATAGATGAGCCTCCTGAGGCTTTCTGATTTTCAGTTGCGATATGATTATATAAACTATAATTTTTAAAATTAATATTATCTGTATTCTTTAAAAAGGTTTCCTGGAGACAAAAGACAGTCGGAGAAAGTAGTGTTGTTAAAATTAAAATTTCGTTATAATTTGCTTTTAGTCCTCGACAGTTCCACTGAATAATTGATTTTTTATCCATGATGAATGGAGAGATGATTTGAAAATAAGGAACTTAATCCTTTTGTTTTCTCTGAGACTGCAAGAACATGGAGGAGTCAGTCTCTAACTCCATGTTCTCAAGGGAATCGAACCGATTGACCAACTTGATCGGATCGGCCGACGCCCCTTTACTATATGGATTTGGTGCTTTATCTTTATCTTTTTCTTTTCCATTTTTTTCTTTCTGGTCAGCTGTCCTGGACCTGGATCTCTGTTGTGATCCACTTGTTTTAGTCGGCTGTGTTTGTGAACTGTTTTGAGATTTTGTTGGTGGTCTAGACTGATGAGAAGATGTGGGTTTAGGTTTAGGTTTTACAGTAGGAGTAATAACTTTTGAATTTGCTTTGATGACAGAATCTTTTTCGTTAAACTGGGTAGAACTTTCTTTGGTTTCAGGTTTAGTGTTTAGGGATTGAACAACTTTTGCAAAGGTGATTTCAGGTTGATTTTCTTGAATCTTTTTGGCTTCCAAATAAGTGATTTTTTGTGTAACTTTAATTTTCATGATTTCTTTCTCTTTTTTCCAAATTTCACACTGATTTGATTTTGATTGATGGTTTTTGTGACAGTTCACACACTTGGCTTCATTTTTACAAGCATTTGTAGGGTGATCAAATTCACCCATACCACATTTTTCACATACTGATCCAGGTGCTTCCGGACAGCCGTTTTCATGATGTCCAAACCTCTGACAGTTGAAACACCGCAGAGGATTTGGAATGTAGACTTCAACCGGTATAATTCGGTAAAAGATTTTTAGTGATTTCGGTAAAGTTGTGGTGTTGAAAGTTAGTAAAAGTGTATTTGTTTCTATAAAGTTTCCATCTTTTTTAATTTTAAAACGTTTGCAAGCTGTTACTCCTTGTGTGTTAAGATATTCTGTGATATTTTCTTCAGTTTCATGTTTTAGCATCCTGTCACGGATAATACCTTTGCAACTGTTTAGAGTTTTATGTTCCGTGACAGAGACATTAATGTTAAAGAATTTTGTAATTTTCAAGAGATTATCAGTTTGAGATTTTCTGTTAGTTTCGACCAAAAGAGTTCCATTTTTTAATTTTTTTACATTTTTTGGAGTGCCTATAATTGATTCTATTTGCTTTTCTATAATGAAAGGTGACAGTGAAGTAATAGGTTTGTCCTCTTTACTCGAAATCACTAAAAATTTAGCGAAGTTCTCATTAGCTTTGAATGTAAATGTAGTCGGTTGCGTGTCGTCCTCCGAAGAGTCGAACGCCAGAAATCGTTTTCGAGATGCCATGGTGATGAAATTTTTGATTCGATAGCTATGCGCCCCACCCTCCATGGAGCCCTACAAGGGGACGTTTAACAGAAATGGATCTCCTATTTCTAACGTCAAGGCTACATTGCTATTATACTCGGTGTCAAGATCAGAGTCTTCAGCTCGGCCTCATGCTTAGATGATTTCCCACCTATTCATCTAAATTTCCATAGAAAAATTTATGAACAGTTGAGTTCATCCCCCTATCCACAGCCTCCACTCACAGAGGTTTCCGCCAAAGCCCCAATACAAGCCCACCAATTGACCCTTCAGCCGCCGCCCATTGAAACTCACTTAAAGTTAGAGGAACATGAGAAAAATAAGCCCGGTTTGGTACCATAAAGATACGTATGAAAGAGAGAAAGAAGCTACGAACAAGTTGTGCGTTTCTAGAGCTTGGCACGACTGAGCCGATTGATCCAGGCCGGATCTAACCCAGACCGCTCTTCTATCTGAAATAAGGGCCAAAATGATGTGTTGAAAAGCTGGAGATCCCTGGGCTTTCCTCAATCATCAGGTTCCCCTCTCCCAGCATACGAGACGCCACCCACGGCAAACAGGTGGTTCCTGTTTTAATAGGGGATTACACCCTATCCACTACAGAAGGAAAGTGATCTGTAGATTTTATTCCCTACAGACAAGGGAGGCCGAAAACGTCTGGGAAATTGAAAGGTTATTTTTAATATAAATTAGGAGATCCATATTTAAAATAAACAGTTTATTAAAAGAAGGATTCATTTTGGATTCATTTTTTAAGAGAGTCAAACAAATAAGCTGTGTTAGATGATATGTAGCTTTCAAATGATATGTAGCTTTCATACCTTGAAAAACGTTTAGTTTTTTATCTAACAATATTAAATGCATCTTACTTTTTAATGTAGAGAATGCTAGAGTTCGGAAAAAATGACACAAACATAAGACAAACACATGTTAAATACAGATGAGGTTATAATCTTCGTCCCATGTGCGACCCACGGGCACAGAATGATACACAAACAAATGAAGCATGTTAGTAACATGAGATAGGAAAGGTTTAAAAGGATAGATCTCGCGAAATTTGTTTTTTCCAATTTAAGATGCATTTCAGTAAATTTAATTTTATAGTCTGGAATTATACCGGTTGAACGGACGGTTGCTCTGTTATGTTAGGGGTTTTACCCAACTGCCACAGAAGCGGAAGGCAGCCACCTATTTCGAGGGCCCGGGTGGTCACGGGCTGCCTCTTTTAGCCGGCTCGTACGTCACGCAGAGGGTACGTCTGGCCTATTCTAAGCCCGGGACCAGCACGGGACGTTGTTGATATAGATTCACGTACTTAATGGCAACAGTGCAGATCCAGATCAGTTGGCTTCTTCAGAAGCCAACTGATCTGGATCTGCACTGTTTGCAAAGGCAGGGTATATCCGGGTTCAGCAGGACAAGGGTTAAGCTATCGTCTCAGTGGTTTTGCAAAAGATAGCTTTCAAAACAAGAATGTACCACACTTTGGAGATGTATAATAAACAGCCACAGATTCATTTTAAATTCAAGGAGTGTCAAAGTTATTTTATTTGTTGTAAGATTTACACAAATTCCTGAAGATTAAGCAAACCGTGACAACCTTGATCAAATGCCGCACTCATTCTGTGACGTCTGATCTGGGTTTACACTGTTTTCCAATGTCCCCAAAGTGCCATATTTCGACGTGTCTATTTTGAATTTAAGTGGTGTCATACTTTGTTTTTTTACATTTACACAAATTCCTGTTCATTAAGCAAGCAGTGGTGACCCTGATCAGACTCGGCATTCTGTGGCGTCGAATCAGGGTACACCGTTTGCAAACGTCCGCAAAATGCCATTGGACAGAACTATTTTAATCTTAAGGGGTGTCAGGTTAGTTTTGTTTGATGCAAGTTTACAAAAAAAATAAATAAATAAATTAATAAAAAAAATCCTGCACTGTAAATGAACCTCGGTGGGTGGGGGTAGTAACTTCCTGTATATGGCATAGTGCGGTTGTGCGTGCCGAATGGCCCCCTTTTTCAGCGCTGCCAAGTATATGATTAGCCCCTTTTTTCAGGCAAAAGTATATGACTGACTCCATTTTTCTTGACTGGTATATGAAAGGCACCACTTTTCTGATGTATCCCGGTACATGCACATATCTTTCGTTCATAGATTTTCCGAGGTTGTTTGTTCTCTTGGTACTCAATGAACTGACTGCGATATTTGTCTAACTACCAGCAATAAATGGGTGCAAAAATCAAAAGGCAGTATATGAACGGGTCAACATTTCAGACGATCTAGTATATAAATGGGTCCGTTTTTTCAAAGGCCAAGTAAATGAATGGTAGGTTTCGAAATACAGGCTCGACCACGCGTACCACAATTATCCCCAAGTTACCCTCCCCCCCTCCCCCCCCCCCCCCCCCCCCCCGCCATCACCCCCCCCCACACACACACACACACACACACACACACACGAGAAATGAACAGTCTTGCTGCATTCTGTGTTGTCTGATCACACTGTTTGCCATAGTCCCATAAATGTCTTTGGACACATCCATTGGACAGATTCATTTGAAAATTAAAGGTTTTCAAGTTTGTTTTATTTGGTGTAAGTTTACATAAGTACCTGTACTTTTGGCAAACAGTGTTAACCCTTAACAAATACCGCGTTTGGCGGCTTTCGGATCTGCACTGCTGAGATGGTGTTTCCCTGGACTGTTCCTTTCATTCAGAGTACTCCTTATGATATTGGTTTTCTTGTATCCCTTTCGGTAAATAGCTACATGTATACCACCTTAGATACGACAAGTGGTGACAAGCAACATGGTACCTTAAATTATCACTTGAGCTTGAACATGATTGTTTCTTTTGGCTAAAAGCCCCAAAGAACATATCCAGCACATTTGTGTAGCTTCTCATCGGAATGCCTAGATGAGCTGCTACAGTTCTGGGGTGTTCGGGTACGTAGTAACTTATATTTTCTCTCGTTCCCACAAGAAGAAACCGTGTGACTCTAATGGTGGCGGGAACCCACGATCTTATTATCATATTCGTTTTTATTGTTTTGTTGCGAATTGATTTTCATAAAAGTAAAACACTGAGATGAGGGCTTGTTTATCTCATTGAAAATAACTCAATAACTGATGTGTTTATTTCACTGGTCAGTGCGCACGTGGCATTTCCCATGTAAATTAACGAGGTGTTTACGCAAATGTTTTTATACGCGTTGATCGAAGGTATAAATATTGATTTCAAAAGCAAACCGAGACCAGTTTCAATTCGAATAAAACAAAAATGAGCTTTTGACTGAACTTGATTTGTTTTGTTAAGTATACTGCATTTTTTATATAGATATTTGTATTTTTGAGTTTTTTTATTTTTTTTTTTTTTTTTTTTTTTGAGCGGAGGACTACTGGTAGGAATGTCTAAAGAGGTGCACACAAATTCTGGTGTACCATGACTATAGGCAGGTTTACGCCTAAAATGAACCATTTCACCTGGCTACCGAGTTAAGTGTCGGAATGACAGACACTGTAGATCGTAATCAAACCACAGGTACTCGGGGCCAGCTGAGCGTTCTGGCCCAAACCGATCTCTTGCATATTTTTTTCAAAAGAATGTTTGCATTTGACTATAACTACAGCACTTCTGATGGTCATAAAAATGTTTAGAAACTTCTTGACTACAGAAGTTTAAAAGAAATCTCTGTTACCATCAAGGATCAAACAAGTATCATGGCTTAAACAATTAATTTGGTCCCACGATGTTTGCACAGGCCTGTCTGTCCGAATACTGCTTTAGCACTTATGTTGTGTTAGGGGAATAACTTGGTAGGGGAAATAACTTTATCAAGGGGAATAACTTGGTTTTCCTTATGTACTAGAAGACCAATTTTGTCTCCCTTGAATTAATTAATTTATAATGACTTTTTTCTTGGACACGGGGAAAAAAATCTTCACAGTTTGTACACCAAGATTGGTGTATAAACATGATAAAGGAACTGGCTGGGATTCTGGTTACAAGCAGATTGTTGCCACCCTGTTTCTCCTTTGGTTGACCCAACACCCTTAAAACAAAAATAGTAACAACAACGCACGCACATACACAACGGGTAGATTTTTATATTTTCACCGATTTAGGCATTATTTTTAGCAATAGGTAAAGGCAAGACTCCATTCAGTGCATCAGTACCGGAAAGACTTCTCATGACACAGTAGCGGTCCGCATGTAAAGTAACAGTACGAGTATATCAGCCCTTTTTAGCCTGATAGACTAAAACAGATACCTGTGCAAATAGTGTAGATCCAGATGAGATGGCTCGTGACGAGGCGTCTCATCAGGATCTACACTGTCCCAGCTAGCATTCTACGTAAATCTACATCGGGCCGTCACCGGCCCGTCAGCTACCCTGACGGGCCGATGACGGCCCGATATAGATTTACGGAGAATGCTGACTGGGGTTTGCCATTATGTTATTATTATTATTATTATTATTATTTTAGTCTGAAAACGCTATTTGAAACAGTGGGCATGTCGAAATTCAAATGTGGAAGAGTTCACTTCAGAAACTGAGGGATGAAAGGGCTAAATCTGAATCTAATCCCGCTTGTGAGACGGATTAGGATTTAGCCTATAGGAGCACTGTAACAAACTCGTTGTATGACGTCATTTGGGGTGGCACACTATCCAATATCTAGAAGTTAATACACACTTGTCTTACTGTTTTTGTTTCATAGTTCCACCTACTGTGTTATTTTTGGATCGATTGTTTACAATCGAGCCATATATAGTATACAAACGCCAAATTTCCTTTAGGTAGTTGTCCACACGATTTTCACTGACCAATGTAATCAAACCGCGGGTTAGACGAATTAATCGATCAATCAGATTTTTAACACTGCCAGGCAGATGCGTCACAAAGAGACAGCGTCTCGTTAGACGAACTCCGGGTGACGGTTAATTATAGCCGCGCTATTCTTGTCATTGTGGAGTCAGAGTGCTGTTGCTAGAGGATTATCTGTAAAAATTGGACTGGGACATTTGGGACATTGACAAACAGTTCAGATCCAGATCAGACGCCGCTGATCAGGATCTACATTGTTTGCTTAATATCAGGAAGTTAAGGTTAAATGAAACTGTCTTAAGTCCCCGTTCAGGAGTATTTTCCCAGCCTACATCGACTCACCAGTGCTGTAAGTGTTTTGATGTTATATACTCTTAATAATACAGTGGACTCTCGTTATCTCGGCCTCGCTTACCTCGAATAACCGCTTATCTCGAAGTGAAAATCTTGTCCCTGTTTTAACACGGAAAAACTTAAATTAGGTAACAAAATATTGTGGAAATGAGGTGAAATTGCTCCTAAGGAGCAATTTCACCTCTTTTCCACAATATTTTCAATATATCTAACTTTAGAAGTCAAAATACATATTCTTTGTTAAATGTGGTTATTCGATTTATTGTTTTCCTGAATTCTGCAAATCTGATATGTCGAGGTACGGCTATCTCGAAGTGATTTAGAGAGTCTCTTGGAATTAGAGATAACGAGAGTCGACTGTACTTTAACCTTTTCACCTCTGAGTTTCTGTAGTGGATTTTTCCATCCTTGAATTTGGACACGTCCATTGTTCCAAATAGGGACACTAGACACTTTCATTGTTCCAAAAAGTGATACCAGTAAAATCTCTAACCGAATGGCAAGCAGTGTAACTCCTGATGAGACGGCTCGTGGGCTGAAAGGGTTAAAAATAAAACATGGAAACCATAATATAAATATACCTACTGGTATGATACCGAGCTGATACCGAGCTGAACAATATATTGCTGTTAACTAATGTCATTCAAGACATTCGCTTTCTGGGTCATCTAAAATAATACTAAGTGAGAAGACAATTTGCATGAACTGTCAAGCCCTAATTCTCTGAAAATAATAATAATAATAATAATAATAATGAAAAAAAAAACAAAAAAAAAAAAAAAACACAAAATTACGTCTGCTGAAACTATGACTGCGGTATTGCGCTGAAACTATGACTGCGGTATTGCGCTGTCCATCCGTCCAGCGAAAGAGAGTAATTGTTGCCACGGTGAATCCAAGTCTGACAGACTTGTCACTATTCCAGCAGATTTTTATATGTCTCCTGTGATCAAAGAAATCTCACATTTCATTGTCATAATTAGTTTTGTCTGGGATGACTAGCACTATTTACCCTTAAAGCGCTAAGCAAAATAATAGCAGACGACATTGTGCTGTGCTGTATCTGTTTATCTCACCATGGGACACACTACACAACATGATTGACCATGGTCCCGCTTGTCATTACCTTCTGGAATATACATAATTTGACAGTAACTAATTCCACATAACTACATACAAAACATAAACAACAAAATGTATTTTAACACAACACATCTGATCCTCTGTTTGCTAGAATAACGTGTCCAAAGTCACCATGATCCCACTTCTGACACCGTTGTCAGGTGATCGGACGAGTGTTGGGAACGGTGACGATGGACTAGACGCAATCACAAGCAATCAGGATAAACACAACACTTTGTAAAAATAAAAACAAGCATGTATTTAAAAAGTTCAAAAAAAAAAAACAAAAAAAAAAAAAAAAAAAAAAAAAAAAACTATAATTAAAGTTCAAATTTCCATGTTCCAATTTCTATGTTCCGAAGCTTCCATCCATAATCCATAGGTACTGTTAAACTTCATAATCTGAAAAAACTTATTTAATTATATTTCCATAATTAAATATAATATAAATTTGAATTACATAAATTGTCCACGGATGTATCCTCCATGATATTTCCGGTTATCACTAACACTTGTTCCCATAGAACTTTGAACAAAGCTTGCCGGAAAACATTTGATGGTCAATCATAGTGACGATAACAGTGGTGAAACAGATACATAAACGGATACGGATATGGGACCTGAAAATAAGTATCATGTCCTAGAACTCTCGATATCAAACATGACAAGATATTTCCTTATTAATTTCCACTAGATATACAGAGTGTGTACGCCAAATGTTATAAATGCGACAAGTCCGTTGCAATTGATTATTATATAGCAAAATCAGATCCTAAAACCACATGGACGCTGTTAATGACATATAATATTGTAAAAAAAATCTAACACAGGCAGACACACAGTCAGAATATATCTGACATCTATATGAACTAATCGGAGGAATGGCATCTCGACGAATACACATTCTTACAGGAAGAACCCATGCGCCTTCCACTGTAAGAATCCCTTTAGAACGCTAAAGGCTAAAATAAATTATAACTGCCATTATACCACAATGATGACACGATCACACATCGTCCCCACGTAATCATTGGGTACAATATCAACATGCCATCGTCATAGCCTCAAACATGACTCCTCACTGCTTGAGCCATTTCACCGTAAAATATTCTAGTAAAACAGACTTGTGATTAAAATAAAAAGGACCTCTGTATATGTGTTCGGTGAATATAGTCTTTGTCATTTGTGTAAATCGCGCTAATTAATGAATGTGTATGCAGTTAACATAACGCCTAACGGTAGCGTACTTTTACGCGTATATGTACGGTGTGTGCGGTTAACATAACAACATAACGCCTAACTGTGTCTTACATTTAGGCGTATATGTCTGGTATGTACATGTCAGATGAGAATATGTAATATCCATTTATCTTATTCAAATAAAAATATTAATGACTGCATTCTGATCAGGGTCTACAGAACCTATCAGACTCACCAGACTGATCAGGATCCATAGAATCGATCAAACTTAACCTCCCTATTCGGTTTAGTTTACACACCCGACACGGCTTATTCGTCTGATCAGGGTCTACACATATAACCAAAGTATACACATCTGATCAGGGTCTATCTACTTATCATGCCGGGTTTGTAAGTACGAATGATACATAAAATCGCAACGTAGTAAAGCAATAAATTTACCTACTCGAATTTTAGCTGCGGTAAAGACGAGCAAGAATATTGCAAGAATAAAATTAAAATAAATTATTGACTTACCATGGTCAGATTCCCCAGATACAACACAACATGAAGATTAGAAAAAGGAAGACAAGGATCAGTCTTCGATGAAATGAATTTGTAGTGTGTATCGTTCTATTTAACCAGGGAACTTTTATAGTAATGTGGCACGTTTTGAAACATTGTGTCCACAAGTTATCCGTGAAATTCAAGATCTAAAAATAATATTCACAAGAATACCGTGATAGTCAAGATTTAAAATAACCTGTTCGATTGTCCGAACGGTGCAAAGTTTCACACAGCAACTGCTAAAACTATGAAGTAAAAAACATTTTTCTCTCGGAACGCTACAAAACTGCAAAATTACGACAGAAAATTGTTTCCCCTTTCAAAAGATAGCCTTGAGACGAAAATCAATCCCAGAACAGTGAAGATATTGATCACCAAACCTAGGTTCACTCGGAATATATAGTGTTCTGGTAACCGCTCAAGTATATAGACGTGAATAATCAAATACACCCTCAGCATAACTATCTCGTGATTACCGTAATACCGTAACCTGAAAGCTGAAGTGTACCTACTTGCTTAAAAAGTAAAACTGTCATCATAATCAGCGCTCCAGTTACAAATGCATTAATCTAACCTGGTTAATAAAAATCGATACAAACTTCTTTTTATACTATGTACATGTAAAATATATTCAAGATAAAACAGGGACGTGACACTAATGTCATTCAAGACATTCGCTTTCTGGGTCATCTAAAATAATACTAAGTGAGAAGACAATTTGCATGAACTGTCAAGCCCTATTCTCTGAAAATAATAATAATAATAATGAAAAAAAAAAAAAAAAAAAAAAAAAAAAACAAACACAAAATTACGTCTGCTGAAACTATGACTCTGCGGTATTGCGCTGTCCATCCGTCCAGCGAAAGAGAGTAATTGTTGCCACGGTGAATCCAAGTCTGTCAGACTTGTCACTATTCCAGCAGATTTTTATATGTCTCCTGTGATCCAAGAAATCTCACATTTCATTGTCATAATTAGTTTTGTCTGGGATGACTAGAACTATTTACCCTTAAAGCGCTAAGCAAAATAATAGCAGACGACATTGTATTATCTCTTTCTTTTATTATATTAAAGATAAAACAAGACTTGACATGTCAAGATTCTTTCTTGTGGCAAAATGCAAAACAAATAAAAAAAAAAAAAGGTCGTCTGCTGCAATTGTGATTTGCGCTTTAATGGTTAGCCGTTCACCCCGCTGATGAAATCGGCAGACAACAACCTAATCATAATTTGTGTTTGGTTTACTGTTCGCACGAACGGACTTCCTACGAAAATTCAAGTAGAGAATTTCATAGGGATCCCTGCACTTGGTGTGACAGCAACAAGGGATCTATCAATTAGTACTACCTGAGCAAAAACCCTGATGACCAATCCCTACACAGGTACTTTACCTCATAAAATGGCTCCGGAATGTGTTGGAATATTCATTCTCTCTTTAGACCAAATTTTACAGATCTGGACCCAGTTGTTCGAAGCGTCGTTAGCTTAACGAGCTCGTTAAGGGTCATTTCGTTAATTGTTTTAGCGGATTCAATATACAGTATTCTGATATTTTTTGCTGAAAAAATGTGAGTAGCTTTTGCACTGCAAAAGCTACTCACATTTTTTCAGCAAAAAATCTCGGCATATTTGCGTATTACGCGATGTAAATTTTAACGAATCGTTAACTAACGACGTCGTTAGCTTTGAACAACTGGGCCCTGAACTAGAGGAGACTGACTTTGAACATCTACGCTGATCTCATGAGATTTCATACAATTCAGACGAAATTTAGATGCCGCACTGATAACATATACTTCAATCTGGTACTATTTACCTTGGAAAATAGTGGTGATTTTGACAATGTCAGTAATATTAATGTCCTGATTATTGTACATTATTAACTTATCATCGGTTATCGGGTACACTTTTGATTACTTTGACTGGGTTCAAAATAGTATAATGGTTTCGAAATCAAATTATCAGAACTCCCCGAATCAAACAAACTGAGATTTTACAGTTTGGAAATTGCACATGCATATATAGGAAGCTGTTAGCACTTACATGATCTGTATTTTCAATTTCACAATTTTCGCAACGATTTAGAACACTTGAATTGCCACTCGTGTGTCTCTCATGTCCATGAAGTTGGCTGCCAAAGCCAGTTGCCATTTGCCTATTCAATCGACACTAACTTGCAAATGGCACTAACTTCTTGGCAAATGGCAGCTTACATCACATTCTGGATGCACTTCGCCAATCCTGACGAATTGGCAGCCGGCAACTGGCAGGCAGGTGCCATTTCGATTTCAGTGGTTTTAGAGTTTAACAGCTGATAAGGCAACTGGCAAACGGCAGCCAGATGCCAATTCGAAAATTTTTGTGAATTGGCAACTGGCAACTAGCAATCAGATGCCAATTCGATTTGAGGCAGTTAACGAGAATAGTAGGTAAACAGGCAACCGGCAAAATGCAGCTAGTTGCCAGTTCGTCAGCCTTGCGAATTGGCAACTGGCAGCCAGATGCCAATTCGATTTTAGAGGGTTTTAGAATATAACGCTGAAAAAACAGCTGGCAATACGAACATTCTTGTGAATTGGAAACTGACAACTGGCAGTCACATGCCAATTCGATTTCAGAGAGTTATAGAGAATAACAGTTGAATAGGCAACCGGCAAAAGGTAGCTAGTTGCAAATTCGTCAGTCTTGGCTAATTGGCAACTGGCAAATGGCAGCCGGATGCCAGATGCCAATTCGAAAATTCTTGTGAATTGGAAATTGACAACTGGCAGTCAGATGTCAATCCGATTTCAGAGAGTTATAGAGAATAACAGGTAAATAGGCAACCGGCAAAAGGCAGCTAGTTGTCAATTCGTCAATCCTGGCAAATTAGCAACTGGCAACTGGCAGCCGAATGCCAATTCGATATGAGAGGGTTTAAGACGATTAAAGCTAAATAAGAAAAATCTTGTGAATTGGCAACTGGCAATCAGATGTCAGTTGGATTTGAGGCAGTTAAAGAGAATAACAGGTAAATAGGCAACCGACAAACGGCATCTAGTTGCCATTTCGTCAGTCCTGGTGAATAGGCAACTGGCGGTCAGATGCCAATTCGATTTGAGAGGGTTTTAGAGCATAACAGCTGAATAGACAACTGGCAAACCAGATGCCATTCGCAAAATCTTGTTAATTTGCAACTGGTAACTGGCAGTCAGATGCCAATTCGAGTTCAGAGAGTTATAGAGAATAACAGACGACCGTCAAAAGGCAGCTAGTTGCTAGTCCTGGCAGCAGGCAGCCAGATGCCAATTTGATTTGATAGGGTTTTAGAGCATAACGGCTGAAAAGACAACTGGCAAACGGGAGCCAGATGCCAGTTTGCAAAATCTAGTGTCTTGGCAACTGGCAGGTACGTGCCAATATGACTCGAAATGGTTTTAGAGCATAACAGCTGAAAGGCAACGGGCAAATGGCAGCCAGATGCAAATTCGGAAATTCTTGTGAATTGGCAACTGACAACTGGTAGTCAGATGCCAATTCGATTTGAGAGGGGTTTATAGCATAACACCTGAATAGGCAACAGGCAAACGGCAGCCAGATGCCAATTCGCAAATTCTTGTGAATAGGCAACTGGTAACTGGCAGTCAGACGCCAATTCATTTTGAGGCAGTCTTGAGGCAGTTATAGAGAATAGCAGGTAAATAGACAACCGGCAAAAGGCAGCTAGTTGCAAATTCGTCAGTCCTGGAGAATTGGCAACTGGCATTGGATAGCCAGATGCCAATTAGAGCTTAACAGCTAAATAGGAAACTAGCAAACGGCAGCAAGATGCCAATTCGCAATTTATTGTGAATTGGCATTGGCATTGGCATCTGTCAGTCAGATGCGAATTCAAATTGAGGCAGTCAAAAAGACAAACATGTGAATAGGCAACCGGCAAACGGCACTAGTTGTCGATTCGTCAATCTTGGCGAATTGGCAAGTGGCAGCCAGATGTCATTTTGATTTGAGAGGGTTTTAGACTAGAACAGCTGAATAGGGAACTGGTAACTGGCAGCCAAATGCTAATTCGATTTAAGAAGGTTTTAGAGCATTAAAGCTAAATAGGTAATTGGCAAATAGTAGCCAAATGCCTGTTCCGAAGTTCTTGTAAACTGGCAATTGGCAACTCGGAGTCAGTGGCCAATTCGATTTTAGAGGAGTTTTAAACTTAAAAAAAAACAACTGAAAGCGGGAGTATATATTCACTCCTGGCTTCTGGGAAGAACCAGTATCAATCTCTCAAACCCTCAATTTGCTGTCCTGAAAGTGACCTAAGATTGGATTGAGGGAGATTTCTGTCTCAACTAATAATGCAGGCCTCTTCATAGAAATGAAGTACTTTCTCCAAGCCACTTGTGTTCTCTAGGAAGGGCGCATAAATTGTCGTCTGGGCAATAATATATACCAGAGAGAGAGAGAGAGAGAGAGAGAGAGAGAGAGAGAGAGAGAGAGAGAGAGAGAGAGAGAGAGAGAGAGAGATTTTATGTAAACAAAGGAGAATTGGATTGAACGTCAGTCAAATTATATAGACATGCCTAATCAAGAATGCTTATCAGCTGGCAAAGCTGGAATACCTGACAAAGGAAAAGCAAAGAGCCCTTTACTATCCACAATAAAGCAGACAAATGTCATAACCTTTCACCCCTACAGATCAACAAAGCCGTCTCATCAGGATCTACACTGTTGCCATTCTATTAAATATTTTGACTCAATCCCTAATTGCACCAATGAATGTGTCCAAATTAAGAGATGGATGAGCCCATTTCAGAAACTCAGGTGTAAAGGGTTAATGAAGAACAGACAATTCTCCATAAATGGACAAAGTACTGTTAGAAGCTTTAAAATCAAGAATCTAATAGAGATCAAACAGTGCTAGTGTCTAAAATTACTGCTATAGCCTTCATGAAGAGATTGAAGCAGGCATCGAGACATTGAGGAAAGGAAAGTCAGCGAGAGTTGGTTAAATATCAGCAGAACTAGTTCAAGCAGGAGAAAAAGCCATAACTGATGCCATTATAATACTGTGTAAGAAGATCTTTAAAACAGGCAAACCACAAATCCAAGTCAATGGTAATGATAGACCCTGCTCATGATGAGCCATCTCATTAGGATCTACACTGTTTGCAAAAATAGTGTTTTGGTCTACTGGGCTGAAAGGGTTAACTCCTTTTCATACATATCCTAAAAATGTTACTACCTGTTGATGTGTCTAAATTTAGCTGGATGAGTGGCAAACAGTGTAAATGCGTCGTATGGTCAATCTACACTGTTTGCTCAAGCCAGTCTGTCATACAACTTATACAGAGTAGGGAATCCACGTGACCAAATGACCAGGTACACGGAGTTTGTTACTATTTTTAGCTCCGCATAAGGTAGGATTTTTTAGAATATCTCTATTTCATACCAAATGGAATTTGTTCAAATAAAGCGCAGAGTACCCGGAAAATCAAGCTTTTTCTTATGTTGTAAGCGCTGTTCTGCGATATGGTCTAATTCTCGAGAACATTCGAAGAATGTTTCTGCTGTCAATCTGGGTTATCGGGACAATGTACATGAATTTTGACGAAAAACCTTCTTCGAATGTTCTCGAGAATCAGACCAGATTGTAGAATAGCGCTTGTCTGAATCTTTTTTTTATCTTGATATACAGTCTCTCTTTTCCGTATTCTGAGTTTAATCTCTTGTGCAACCGATATAAGAGTTGATTTTTCCCGAATAAGATTAGATGGCAAGCATTCCTAAGAGAATTTTTCCAGTATGGGTGAAGTTTGTCCAAAGTTCCTCAACTTATTTGTCAAAATTGGTTTTTATGAATGATTCCTGTTACACCTTCATTTTGGCCTTGATTTTTGACGGTCAGCTTTTTGAAAGAGAAAGGCCTTACGTGGCTTTTATTTTAGTGTGACGGGTTCCACTGACGTGTAACTGAGCCTTAAATGGTGATGCGACAGTATAATTGGTGTGTGGGGGTGGGGGTGGGGAACAAAAAAAAAAACAAACAAACAAACAAAAAATGAATGTACATGACTGGTACCTGTACAGCAAAAAATACCGACTGCCAAATTTTATTCCTGTAACAACCTGCTTTACCTTGGCCCTGGACTCTTGTCTAATAGTAATGGCACGACAGTAAACACGCTTCGATCTACACAACCCTAGCTGTTTACCCGAGCTACTATAGGTAAAAATATAATTCCTTATCCGATGACATGAGACTTCTGGTAACAATTTTCTATTTGAAAGAATGCAGCTGGGAACCAGAAGTCTAATGTCACCGGACTATGTTGCATTTTGATCTATATCGTGACAATCCTACCTATTTTGTCGAAAGACAAGCCATTGTTAACAGCGCGCCTGTCTCGAAAACACCGCCGGTGAATGTACACTTCCAATAGATTGTTTCTTCCGCATAATATGTATATATAACTATCATGTTTTAACATGGTTCAGTCACCACGACCCTTTACCATACCTCCAGAGATGACACTTTTTTTAGTCGAAATGATGTTTTTCTCATTTCTCCACAAAACCATATGTTGTGGTACTCATTAAAGGCGCCTCGCACAGGCGCGTCTAATGAGTCCCCACAACAAATATTTTCATGGATAAATAACAAAAAATATTATGTGAATACTTCTTATCTGGAGCTATGCTTTACTATATTGTATTGCTATAAGTTTTTACCTACTACCAACAGGACTGTTTCATGCATTAAAAATAATTGGACACCTGTAAACATATCATTACAATGCTACTCTGTGTATTAGAATAAATAAAAAAAATGAAACAGCACATACTATACTTATGTAATTGTGACATTGTGAATGGAAAAAATACAGGCTTGTGTTATGAGTAATATATTTACGGCGATTACAGGTGAAAACTGTGAAGCTATTAATTGATATTTCCTTATCAGGAATATCCGAGTTTTATCAATATAAATCTATTAGAATCTAATTTTCATGGGAAACAGCAATGTGTCACAGATGAATTATCTTTGTGTTATAACTATTGGAAATAATCCGACCAAATAATAATCTTTGAAGTCTTGCATTATACGCGTCGAAGTCAGAAAATAAACGCACGGTGCATGTGCGAATAGCAAAGGCCCAGATCAAACAGGGCATTCGCGCAGTCTGATCAGGGACCGCTGTTCGAATGACGATTTAACAGCAAAATTGCTTTCTCTTGGCGAACAGCAAAGGTCCTGATTAGACTGCGCGGATGCGCAGTCTAATCGGGGTCTTTGCTTTTCGCATATATGCTAAGCCACTTTTTGAATGACACAACGCAAATTTGAAATCTTTCGCTTTTGAGATGCAGCAGACATTTTCATTGAGGCATATTTGCGTGGCACTACCACGCTGTGTTGCAAGATAGGCTATTGCCGTTTTATTGAAAATTCAATTACGAGACATCATCGATTTGTGAAAGGATATTGGACTAATTGGCGTTTCTTGAACTATATTCAGATGCGGAGGCACTTCTGGAAGTTATTGTTTGACAAGTATTGCTAAAAGACATTTTAAGGGAACTGGATACACCTGGTAGCGTTTCCGCCATTTCTTCCAAGGGAGACAACTTTTTTGCGACTTCCTGTTTGCTTCCCGGCAGAGAAATCCCCTTCAGAAAAGGAGCCTACAATTAAAGGAAAGAATTTGCTCACTTTTCAGTAGGAAGACAAACGATTTTGATAGGGTTGTCTCCCCTGAAAGTGTATCGGATACCTTAATGTATGCTGTGTTAAATATATTGAAGGCATGATGATACGGGTTTTTGTTAAGGTAACACTGATTTTTGTGTGGTGCCCTGTGTGGGCAACTGGAGCTCAAGAAACTAATAGTACTGAATGTTTTTGTTTGAAAACACTTAAGAGTGGATTAAACAACCCAGTTCACATGGAAGCAACCACGCTGCACGGAAAAGACATTTTTCTGATCGCTGAACAAAGGGGGATAATTCATACTCTTAATCCTGAAGACGGGACATTAGAGCCATACATAGACATTAGAGATGACATTGTCAGCTCACCTGATTTATTTGATGAGCGAGGTCTTCTCGGCTTCGCCTTACATCCGAACTTTAAAACGAACAAGAAGTTGTATACGTATACTATTAGAGGGATAGGAGGAAAAGATTATGTAGTCATTAGTGAAATAACAGAACAGGATTTGAAGCAAGAGAAACTGCTAATGTTGATAGAACAACCGGGAACCAGAAGAAATGGTGGCCAGGTAATATATATGATAAAAATGAATAAGCAATTTTCTTTTGATCTCTGTCGTAAAAAGCAGTGTGATCGCACCTCAGAAAGATGTTTTCGAACTGTACTGTGGCGGTTTGATAAAATAAAATAAAATTCTTGTTTTCGGATTGGCAGCATTAAATGTCTGGCCTAATGCTGTATTTTCGGGATAGCCTGGAAACTTCTGGATGCCTTGTCGCCTTGTAAGGCTATAACGCAAAACAAAAAAAGTTTGTTGGAATATCTATTAATTAAAACAAATATTCTGTATGATTACATATTCCGTCTCAGACATCTTAACCAATTTATGCCTAGCGCCCATTAAAGGGACATTGACAAACAGTATAGACCCAGATCAGACGCTATAGAACACGGCGTCTGATCAGGGTCTACACTGTTTGTATTAAATGCACTGATTTCTATAAAACATTGTCATGATAAAAAAATTTACCAGACACGCCTTCTACTGGAAATGGACCTGTTTGAAGAATGAAGGTAGAAGAGTCCACTTTGCATAAATGGGTTAAGCTTAGTGGAGTACTAGAGCAGGCTAGCTCGTCAGATAAAAACGAGTGGTGTCAGCGTTTATCCGTTCACATAGACTTGTTTTTGAAATTGCATGACATAACCAAAGAAGAATAATTAGCTCATAAGAAGTAGCTCTTGCTAGTCTACAAATTCAGTATACATTTTTAGTTTCTAGTCCTTCCCAGCAGGCACACAACGTTGCAACAACGTCGATTCCACGTTGATTCAACGTCAAGACGTTGAATCAACGTGGAATCGATGTTGTTTCAATGCTGTGTGTCCGCTGGGTTGTATACTTTGTCAGTAAGGCCGAAAGAATGTAAAAGAAGGGTTTATAAATATTACCACTGGAAACAAAGAACACACAAAAGAACGAGCACTGAGGTATCGGAGTCTCGGTTTTATTTAAACTCTCCATATGACAGCAATGTAGTTTACAGGGCTACATACGCCCCCACGCCCCTCCCCTTCCATTGGCTTTGGGGAAGATACGAGATCGGACTCGACGAGCCCAAGAAACAAAGCAGAAACGCTACAAGTCCTCGCGCTAAGAAAACACAACGTTTTCCTCTTAATGTTTGTAAAATTGTAATTAACCAGGCAACAATACAGTCTGAGAGAATCACACTTTTGCAATTTATTATCAGTACATTTCCCAGCGGACACAATACATTAATACACTGACGTCGCTTCAACGTCGATGTAATGTCATGGCGTAGCAGTGGCGTTGAGGCGACATTTTTAAACGTCACGTTCCCGCTGGGCTTCCTCGGCACGCCCTTTTCTGCTTCGGAATAGACTCATCTCAATAGATCTCATATTATTCGCTTTAACTCTTTCACTGCCACAGGCGATAATAATAGGCTTTTGCAAACAGCATAGATCCATCTGAATGTACGCTGTTTGACATTCAGTCGTTCAACTTTACTTATAAACTTCTTTCTAAGCGATAGTCTGTTAAAAAAAAAAAAAAAAAAAAAAACAGACAATAAGTGTCGTCTGAAATTTGGCACCGAAAGAGTTGAATGAACTGGGTACATTTGACAGATTCTGTTTGAAGACCTGGAGACTAAAACAAGATCACTCTGAACTGAAGGATTTGTTTCCCTTCTCAAAAGAGGATATTCTTATAGGAAAGAATTTGTTCCGCTAGAACAAATTCTCTCCAATAAGAGTAGCCCTCCTTGAGAAGGAATTCGTGCACAAGGTTAGAAATTCTCTTATGCTGGAATGCTCTTCCCTTAAAAAGGGAAAGCAACAACTGCCGGTTTAGAGTGTTGTTTCTTTTTTAGGGATATCGGTTCTCCCTTAATGTACATGTATATCTTTTTTGCCGCAGTTACTGTTTGGTATAGATGGATATCTCTATATTTTCATTGGTGATGGTGGTCCTGAACAAGATGAAAGAAATGATGCACAAACAACGTAAGTATACAGTCGAACTTCAGTGGCTCGAACTTCTTTGGGACCATAAAAATTGTTCGAGACATGGGTAGTTCGACTCACTGAGGGTTAATCATGGTGTTAGGTCAGAAAGCAAATAGCGATAATTTAGGGGCTTTTTTATTTCCTTTACAATATTTGTATGTTGAGTGTACTCATTAGAATCGCCTCGATGAGGCGCGATGAGGCGATTCTAATGAGTACACACAACATACAATTTCATGATAAAATAAGAAAATTTCCCTAAATATTTGTTTTCTTGAGCCAGCGGAAGAATTTCGTAGGGACTCAAAAATGAGTTCGAATTAGCCATGGTAAACGAGCCATCGGTGTTCGAGCTACTGAGGTTCGACTGTACATACAGTTTGTCGATTCGCTTTTTCCATTAAAGTACGCATGGTAACCAGCAGAGTTGATAATTAGTAGATTCGTACATTGCTTGATAACAAGTAGAAATTCAGGATTTGCTATAGGTAAGAGCCAGATCTTCATGCATTACTTGATAAATGACAGAAATCTGTGCATTGTTAGACAACTGTCAGAGATTTGTTTATTGCTTGACAACTGGTTAAGATTCGTTGCTTGCTAGTATTTGTCAGCAAATCATACAGTGCTTGATAACTACAGAAATTGTGCGTTGTTAGATAACTGTTAGAGATTCGTGTATTACTTGATAGCTGCCGGCCTCGGTGGCTCAGTTGGATGCGCCGTCCGACTGGAGACCAGGAGGTCGCGGGTTCAACCCCCCGCCGAGGTAGGCAACATTCTTTCGTGGAGATTGATCATGAAATATTTTCTACGGTCATTCTCTGCCTTCCTCTGATTCAAGAAGGGCAGTTGTCAGTTTTTGGCGAAAGAATGTGCACAATACTGGTTAACCGCTTAGAGGACTAAGCCTGCCCAGTAAACGTGTGGTTAGGTAAACTGACCGCGCTCGACATGACCCCATTGGGTTGACTGGGCCGTAAAACCTCAACACAAACAAACAAATAAAATTGCTTGATAGCTGGTAAAGATTCGTGGATTGCTAGATAATTGTCAGAAGTTCGTGCATTGGTTGATAACCAGCTGAGATTTGTGCTCCCTCATGGGGGCAAATTCTTTCCTTTTAGACTAGAACCTTTTCTGAGAAAGAGATACTTGTGCATGAAAGCAAACAGGAGATCAAAAAAGATGCCTCCCTTGTATAGAATGACGGAAAATATACCAAGCCATACCCAGTCCCTTTAATTTCAAACATGTACTGTCAGAGATTCGTGCATTGATTGATAACTGTCAGTGATTGCTTGATAACTGCCAGAGGGTCGTGGATTGCTAGATAACTGTCAGAAATTCGTGCAATGCTTGATAAATAGCAGAGATTTGGGCATTGCTTGGTAATTATAAGAGGTTAGTGCATTGCTTGATAACTGGCTATGAGTCATGGATTTCTAGGTAACTCAAATATTCGCACATTGTTTGATGACCACATGTCAGATGTTTGTGCATTGCTTGATAACTGGTAAAGGTTTGTGGATTGCTAGGTAACTGTCAGAAATCCTTGCATTGTCTGATAACTGGAAGATTCGTGCATTGTTAGATAACTGTCTGAAATTCATGCATTGCTTGATATCATACACAGGATACAATTCGTGAATTGCTAGATAACTCTTAAAGAATCGTGCAGTAATAATGTAGATTAGAACAGAATAATATTTATAAGAAACCCATCATTTTTAGAAGGAGCTCTCCATTTACATGTAATATACATATCGATAGAAGAAACGTGAGAACAACAACAACAAACATGATAAATGTACTACCTTAAAAGGAATTAACACATTCTTTAAGGTGAGTTAACTCTTTCAGAATGTTTTGTTTCCTTTGACAATGGGTCTACTCTAAAGGGAAAGGGGAGCAAATTCATTCATTTTAGATTAGATCCCTTTTCAGAAGGGCTATATGTGCATGAGAGCAAATAGGAAAGTTGTCGCTCTTGTGAAGGAAACAAAAGTTGTCTTCCTTGTAAAGAATGGCGGAAAATCAACCAAGTGTATTCAGCCCCCTTAATTTCAAAATATATATTTACAAATAAAGAAATAAAGACGTGACAATTCAACTGTCACAAATATATATGTAATTTTTGTGCACATCATGTTCACCTGAGGGTAATTTTATTTACTGTTGGTCTGAAAGACCTGATCAAAATTAACAAAAATAGGTATTCCAAAATGCCGCATTTATCCTAAGTTTCGAACAGACAGGCCTGAATAAACAGTGTAGACACAGATCAGACGCCACAGAACGCGTCTGAACAGGGTCTACACGGTTTGCCATTTATCCAGCAAGTTTTTCGCTCGTCAAATGGTAATAAAATGAACCTGTTCAAACTTTTGGGCAAGCATTGTAAGAAGTTTAGGTGTCCTGAATAGTCATCATGAAAAAATGCCTATATAATTTTGACCTCCTTAAACCCCACTTGTATATAGTAAAACTGGGATCTGCAGGGGTATGCATTATTTTTCTTATTTCTGCTCAGAAACATAGATTGTAGGTACTCGTTAGAACCGCCTCGGCGAGGCGGTTCTAACGAGTACCCACAATCTATGTTTTGAGAAGAAATATAAAAAAAATCAGATTTTTTTATCTGAAAATTTTCAGTTTTTGGAGGTGAAATTTTCTATGTTTGAATAGGCGTGTTTTTCGTAATGTGTGTTTGCATTAGAGGATAACGTAGAAACCGTTAATTTTGTCGAACAGTTTATTGATTGGGAAAACACTGATTTTAAAAATCGCTGAAGTTTTATTCACGTAATTCGACACCCTTTAATTATTAGCAAACAGAATTTCAGTATTTGAAAATATTTTATTTTCCCTAATAAACTAGGACTTGAGACTTCATTTTATTTCGCACGATTTAGTCCTATTTTCTAGGAAAGTAAGAAAAACAAAAAACCCATCAATTCCTTATTTTGCCTAGAGTGTGCAAAAGGTTTACAGTAATTTACAGATCATATTACTTTTATGTAAATCACCCTAGTGTCTAGCGTATATGCGCCGATGTAATCGATTCAATTTTAGGGGCAATAACTTTCCAAAATATTTTGTGTTCCTTCTGAAAAGGGATCTACTCTTAAAGGAATGCATTACGAAAACACGCCTAATCAAATGTATTGAAAATTTTACAGCCAAAAAAAGGACAATTTTTAGATAAAAAAATTCTCCTATTTCTCAAATTTCTGCTCAAAATATAGATTGTGGGCACTCGTTAGAACGGCCTCGGTGAGGCGGTTCTAACGAGTACCCACACTCTATGTTTTTTTAGCAAAAATAAGAAAAAACAAAAGTGGGGTTTAAGAGGGTAAAAACTATATAGGCGTGTTTTCTTGATGAATTTCATATTCCTTCTGAAAGGGGTTCCACTCTAAAGAAAAGAATTTGCTCCCCCCCCCCCCCCCCTTGGGAGCTAATTCTTTCCTTTTAGAATAGATCACTTTTCAGAAGGGGTAGATATCCAGGAACCAAAAGGAAGTCACAGAAGTTGTCATGCAACATAGCGGATAAATTATCAAGTATATAAGTCCCTGTACTTATGCAGTCTAGCAATCTGTTGAAGGTATTCGCTATCCGCTAACAGAATAAATGGACACTGCAAAATATATCAAAGACCACGATTAGACTGTGTTCATGCACAGGAGGATATGAATTTTCGCATATATCTGCTCGTAGACACCTTTTCGTTTAATGAGACCGTATACAGCTGAATCAGGGCATGGAGAAAAACAATTACAACAAAACAACAACAACGATAACAACAGCAAAACACACACACACACACACACACACACACACACACACACACACACACACACACACACACACACACACACACACACACACACACACACACACACACACACACACACACCATGAAGCTATAAGCAAACAAAGAAAGCCCCGCCCCGATAGAACTGCACAGTTTTCGCACTGGCCTTGCTTTAGTTGTCTGTAGTAATGATTGAATAATCCAAATTATGTCCGCAGGTCCCTTTTTTCCATGATAAGCTTTAAAGATTTGTAACTTTGTGAGACATTTCAACATGTAAACAAGGAATTATATTGCTACTCCATGCAGTTCAATAAATTCATGAACAGCGTGCGAAAATGGACCTTACACCGAAGGCCCCGATTAGGTAGTCCATGCATTCATTCAGTCTGATCAGGACTACTCTATTTGTCGAAATATTCTAAGAAATCACGAAAACATACCTATATCATTTTCACCCCCTTAAACCCCACTTTTATATAGTAAAACTGGGGTTTACAGGGGCATACATTATTTTTCTTATTTCTGCTCAAAAAACATAGATTGCGGGTACTCGTTAGAACCGCCTCGGCGAGGCGGTTCTACCGAGTGCCAACAATCTATGTAACGAGCAGAAATATGGAAAATATTAGAATTTTTTTTTTATCTGAAAACTTTCATTTTTTGGTGGTGAAATTTTCAATATTTTTGAATAGGCGTGTTTTCGTAATGTTTTTTTTTTTTTTTTTTTTTTTGTAAACGTCCAATGAAGGCACTGATCAAGCTGTGCGACTACTCAGGCTAATGACGACATCCATCGTCCGTACATGTGCCATTTTATCGCATGCTGAGCATAAAATTATAGCAGCTTTTTGTTGAATGGCGTTTTAAGAATGCTTAGCATGCTGGGTAAAAAATCAACAGACGATTTTTTTACCAGAAAATAGGCTATCACATTTCTTAGGAGACGATTTGCACGGACTGTAAATGCCTATTGTCTGGGAAACAAAAGAAAATATCGTCAGTCTGTTACCTGTTGAACATGCCCGAAGAGTAGTAAAGGTTAATGTTCAGCGTTCAACGGTGAAGACCAAATGTGCAGACAATAATTTTATTTTCCCAGAAAATAGAGCTTGGCATTTTACGCCATTTCACTCAATTAGGAAACAATTTAATTTATATGGCATGTCAACCCCAGTTTTTCTGAGAATAGTGAGACATATTATTGAAAAAAAGTCGTCTGCTGACCTTTAAATAAAGCAGGTTAAATACCTATTTTCTTCAGTGAGTGCTGTGCCTCCTAGTAAGACCACTTTTTTTTCGCGGAATCACGAAGGAAGAGGAGGAAATTCTTTCCTTCTACAGACAACCCCTTTTCAGAAGGGCTTGGTGCACAGGAAAGCAAACAAGAAAAAAAAAACAAAGTTGTCTCCCTTCTTAAAAATGGCCAAACACTTGCCAAGAATATCCAGTCCCCGGTACACATTCAGGGAGAGGCAGTGTTGTCAAAATTGTTTTGCCTCCTTTCTGAAAAGGGGCCTACTTTAAAACAAAAGAATTTGCTACCCTACCTTTTAGATTAGGCTCTTTTCAAACGGGCTTGATATTCTAGCCAGCAAAGCAGGAGGGCATAAAAATTGTAAACTTTGAATGGCGGAAAATCTACCAAACGTACGTGCCCCTTCATTTATGTTGAATACATCACGAAAACATACCTGTCTAATTTTGACCCCTTAAACCCCACTTTTATGCAGTTAAACTTGGGTTTACATGGGTATACATTATTTTTCATATTTCTGCTCAGAAACTTAGATTGTGGTACTCGTTAGAACCGCCTCGCCGAGGCGGTTCTAACGAGAACCCACAATTTATGTTTTTAGCAGAAATATGAAAAATATTAGAATTTTTTATCTGAAAATGTTCATTTTTGGTGGTAAAAATTTCATTATATTTGAATAAGCATGTTTTCATATTGGTTGTCGAAAACAAATGAGCCGTACCAAGCCAAAACGTGTCTTCGGGGCATGCGCGGACAGCGAAGGCCCAGATCAGACTGTGCGAACGCGCAGTCTGATCAGGGCCGTCGCTGTCCGCTGTCAGAATCATTGCATACAAGATCAGGGCTTTCCTTCTCTGTCTGCTACCAGAATAATGGGGTACTATAGAATGTACAATGGAGAGCAAAGACCCGGATGAGACATTGCGCATGTGCAGGATGATGTGAATCTGTACATCTTGCGCCAGCTCGAATGCACCTTTTGCTTGATGCGGGCCATATGTGAAAATGTCTGATGTTTTAACATTTCAGAACAACACTGCTAGGGAAAGTGTTAAGAATAGATGTAGATCAAAACACAGTAGAAGATTTCAAGATTCAATATTACACTATTCCGGACGATAATCCTCGGAAGGAGGGTTGGCGACCGGAAATATATGCCCTCGGAATTCGGAACATGTGGCGTTGTAGTCTTGACAAAGGAAACTCACAGACAGGTATAAATAAAAATTAAGATTTAGCCGGGGCACAGCATTTCCTACAAGATTGCATGTGCGCTTGGCGAAAACTCAGACCAGCCTGCGGACAGCGAAGACTCTAATCAGCCTGTTGCACAGTCTGATCTGATTCTCAGCCGGGAGTGCTATGCGTGAAAAATTAAATCTGGCAAGATTATTTTTGGACTATTTTATACCAAAATGCGGTAGGAAAACTAGTGTTAATATGACAGACACCTTCATTTCTCACGTGTATTTTTAGACTGGCATTAGACTAAAGTTTCCTCCTTGAGTCTAGTGACCAACCTTTTTTTTATCATGATATATTTTGGTTTTATTTTAGTGGCTGTAACAAACAGGATTATAGGAATAAGTATTTTGTCACTGGAGACTGGGGCCAGTCTATAGAGTATTTTGTCAGTATGTTGCTTATTCTTAATTTGAGACCAAATATGGAAATCACGAAATATTGTGCGCGGGTCAAGAAATTAAGCCCCTGTTTGCATTTTCTAAGCTTTTATTGTCGCAGCATTTTTAGACACAAGTTAATAAATTGAATTTGTTCAAATTTTAGGACAAATATGGGTAAGCAGTCAAGATGTTAGAATAGGGTACGTAATACAAAACTTAAAGGTGGCTGAATGACAAACAATGTTGACCCTTGACTCCCGGGCTTACCCATACTTGTCCTAAACAAATACATTTTATGTCAAAAAATGCTAGATGAATGACAAACAGTGTAGATACATAGCAGACGCCGCATGATGCGGCGTCTGCTAGATGTCTACACTGTTTGCTCAGACCGTGGAAATGAGTACACTTCAATATAAGTTCTCCAAAACCCTGTTTTACTGCTGCTTGTTTAAACTGAGAACTACAATCGACTCTCATTATCTCGAACTCCAAATCAAAGAACCACATTTCACTAATGAATATGTAATTTGACTCCTGATATGTATTGAAAATATTGAAAATATTGTGGAAAAGAGGAGAAATTTCTCCTTAGGAGCATTTTCTCCTCTTCTCCACAATATTTTGTTACATGTTGTTAGATTTCCTTGTTAGAACAGGGGCCAGATTTTCACATCGAGATAAGCGGTTATTCGAGATAAGCGAAGTCGAGATATCGAGAGTCGACTGTATAATAATTTCATTTTGTTTGATTCCCACCCAGCAGGGCTCCATAGCGCAATAGGTAGCACGTCTGTCCGCCAATCCACTGGTCGCAAGTTCAAATCCCAGAGCGGTCACATAACTGTCTTGGAGATAGGATTTCACAATCATATCTACAGTCATTCTCCCACTTCCGCTAATTCAAAAAAGGCGATTGTCGTTTAAAGTATGTGAGAAAGTATGCGCACAAGTATCATCCCGAAAACACACCTATATAATTTTTACCCCCTTAAACCCCACTTTTATATAGTAAAACTGGGGTTTACAGGGGTATACATTATTTTTCTTATTTCTGCCCAAAAACATAGATTGTGGGTACCCGTTAGAACCGCCTCGGCGAGGAGGTTCTAATGAGTACCACAATCTATGTTTTGAGCAGAAATAAGAAAAATATCAGAGTTTTTTTTATCTGAAAATGTTCATTTTTTGGTGGTAAAATTTTCAGTATATTTGAACAGGCATGTTTTCGTAATGATATTGGTTAACGGCTTGGAGGACTAAGCCTGCACAAGAAAAGTGCGAGTAGGTTTACTGACCGACTCGACATGACCTTAACGGTGTTGACTAACCCGCAGAAATTCAATTCAAACAACTCCATATTGATTCATTGCCAAATGTTTTTTGTTTTTTTTTTTTTTTTTTTGTTTTTCAGAGAACGGTAAAGGACGAATATTTTGCGGGGACCTTGGTTCGCATATTGCAGACGAGCTGAATTTAATAACGAAGGGAAGTAACTACGGCTGGCATTACAGAGAAGGCAGCAAGTGTTTGAACGTCACTGTATGTGGAAACAATAAAACATTAGGTGCGTATTTTATACCGCACGACGAAATCTACAATAACACTTGTGCGACCAGCGAAGACTCAGATCAGCCTGCGCATCCGCGCAGTCTGATCAGAGTCTTCGCTGATCGCATGTGCCTTCTACACCTACCGGGCCATCCAAAGAGGGATAAACAGTAGCCTTTGCTAAATTGAGTAAATGTACAGGCTGATCTGAGGTTTTGCTGGTCACAGAGGCCTTATTGTTGTAGGTTTTGTTGTGCGCTGGCTCAAATTTATTATTTTGACGTATGCCATTACAACACTACATCTGGATTTTTAGATCCACAATTTCAGGAGAATACATACACTTTCATGGGGTAATAACTCTGCCAAACTGCTTTCCATTACGAAAACATGCCTATTCAAATATACTGAAAATTTTATCACCAAAACATGAAAATTTTCAGAAAAAAAAAAAATCTGATATTTGTAATATTTCTGCTAAAAACATAGATTGTGGGTACTCGTTAGAACCGCCTCGGCGAGGCGGTTCTAACGAGTACTCACAATCTATGTCTTTAAGCAAAAATAAGAAAAATAATGTATACCCTGTAAACCCCAGTTTTACTATATAAAAGTGGGGTTTAAGGGGGTCAAAATTATATAGACATGTTTTCGTGATGCTGAAAAGGGGCCTACTCTAAAAGGAAAGAATTTTCTCCGTGGGCAATTTGGTTACAATGATTTCAGAAAAAACGTATTAGAAGCCAGCAATCCATTGATGGTTAAAGTCTAGATGAGCTTTATTTGTTTGGGCAAATATATTTGACAGCATTACATTTTTTGTCTTTTTGGCATTTCCTAGGTTTGAACCAGTTGATCTTGAAAGCTGAGTTTTTCTATCATTTCTTTGCTTTCATTTCTACGCTTGTACAGACAAACCTCTTCATACCGACACCCGATACAACGACACAATTCGTTATAACGACAATTTGTCAGTCACGAAATCTTCACCTAAGAGGTAACAACTAGTCACAAATTATGCAAGAAGATTGCATTAAATACTTTAAAGAAGCATATGTTTTGGATATTTGTTAGAATCGCCTCAATGAGGCGATTCTAACAAATATCCAAAACATATGTCCTAGGAGGAAATAATAACAAAACAGGATCTTTATCATATATCAATCTGCTCATTTAGTATTCTGTACAACAGCAAATTCATTTTAATGGCAGTCTTTCGGAACAAACGCCGTCGTTGTAACGAAGGTTCACTGTACTTGAAAGAGTTAAACACTGAACAATTAAGAAAACGTATCTTTTGACACGTGCATCCAACGAAGACTCAAATTAGCCTGCGTATCCGCGCCGTCTGATCAGTCTTTCTTTTTTGCATGAAGAAAATTTGCATCCTTGGCAAATTGAAAAAACGTCCAGTGAATATTCTGATCAGACAACGCGAAAACGCAGGCTGATCTAAAGATGCTCTACATTACGAAAACACGCCTATTCAAATATATTGAGAATTTTACCACCAAAAAATGAAAACTTTTAGATGAAAATTTCTCATATATTTTCTTATTTCTGCTCAAAACATAGATTGTGGGTACTCGTTAGAACCGCCTCGATAAAACCGCCTCGATGAGGCGGTTCTAACGAGTACCCCAAATTTCTCTATGTTTTTGAGCAGAAATAAGAAAAATAATATATACCCCTGTAAACCCCAGTTTTACTATATAAAAGTGGGGTTTAAGGGGGTCAAAATTATATAGGCATGTTTTCGTGATGTGGCGCACATGTCCAAATGTACCAAAACACTAAATCTGAAACTACTTGTATTTCGCATTTTCTTCTGTTCCCTAACACACAGTAGCCTGCAGCCAGGTTTTCAATATCTCGGACTCATTTCGAGACCCCTAGATTCCTGACTCCTCCATACTAACCGGTAATTATCTCCTAGACACAAGACCGATTCCTGTCAGTGAACTGAAATGAACCCAATTAGCATTCTACTTGACAGCAGGCTGTCGGTGTCCGTGCGCGTGATGGCTGGTGGAAATTCCCTTATACCAAACGCGTCCTTCATTGAATGCCTACATAGTCGGTCCCGATCAAATAGTTAAACTGCACAATGTACCGAAAAAAGAATCAGACCGACTGAGGTCAAGTTTTATGCAGAGCTTCAACTGTGACACACTATGTCGGAAATAATTCTAGCATGAAAACATGACCTGCATAGACAGTCCAGGGAGACCCAGATCAGACGGTCCCTCTGATGACTGTGATTCTCATAAAGTATGACAATGTACATGATCAGCCAAGAAGATAAATGGTTGCAAAACATTTGAAAATTTCTCTTACCCCTTAAAGCGCCAATCACAACAATTGTCGTCTGCTTTGTCGTCTGCTTGTGATTTTAAAAGTCATTTCTCCAAACAGTGTGGACCCAGAGCAGTCTGATCTGGGTCCACACTGTTTGCCGGTATGCAAAAAAAATAGCTTTGAGAAGTTTGCAAGAATATTCAGCAGACGACATAAACAGACGACATTTTCAGATGCAGTTTTTCTTGGCGCTTTAAGGGTTAAAAGTAATATCCCTTCTATTAATAGGCAAACTCGTCTGCTGAAATCGTAAATAAAGAGGGACGGTTATTGTCAAATCTTGTTTTTTACAGAGAGACATATACAATATAAAACACGCGGGTTACAAAAAGTAAAGAAGCTGTAAAGGAAATATCAGATTGACAGAATAAAGCCTGCCAAATTGCAAATTCTCTCCAAAGGAAACTAGTTGTGTGGAAGGTTAACGCATAATATTTTATAAGAATAAGAAAAAAATCTTTCAGAATGTCGTCAGCTGAAATTTTAGGATAAGTAAGGAGGTGAGATGTTCCAATATTTTAGATTAATACTGATTACTGATGGCTAATATGGGCGTGTCTTTTATTTTAGAGGCTGAGATGTTTCCCATAAAAGTATTTAACCGCGATGAGTCAGCCATTACTTCACTTATAGGCGGGCCCTTGTACAGAGGTACTTTATTTAAAACCCTAGCAGGACACTTGCTCTACGGCGATTATATGAAAAGGTAAGTTGTCGCTCCTGTCCGAATTTATTTCCCTACTTAATTCATCTCTCTTTCTACGGCCTATTTCCAGTGTTGTTTTGCAAGCTCGCCTGAGCACGAAATGCTCAAGGTGAGCTATTGTGATTGGTTAATGTCCGTCCTCCGTCACGCAGCGTCAGCAATTTGCTTTAAAAGCCTACTCCTCCTGGGCCAATTGACTCGAAACTTGGTAGGGAGCATCTGGCTGACTTGTTGATCAAAAATACCTAAAATCTTTCCGATTGGAGAAAACCTATTTTTTGCTTCTTCTCCTGAACCGAAAGGCCAATTGACTTGAAGCATCCGGGTGACTTGTCGATCTAAGTTAGCTAAATTCGTTTCGATCGAAAATCCAAGATGGCCGCCGTGGCTGCCATCTTGAAAATCTGTTTTTCTATTCTTCTCATGAACCGAAAGGCCAATTGACTCGAAACTTGGTAAGAAGCATCAGAGTGACTTGTATATAAAATAGCTAAAATCGTTCCGATCTGAAATCCAAGATAGCCGCTGTCGTGAAAATCTATTTTTCGCTTCTTCTCCTGAACCGAAAGGCCAACTGACTCGAAAGTTGGTAGAAAGTATCATGGTGACGTAGATCAAAAATATCTAAAATCGTTCCGATCGGAAATCCAAGATGGCCACCATGGCCGCTATGTTGGAAATCTATTTTTCGCTTTTTCTCCTGAACCGAAAGGCCATTTAGTGGAAACTTGGTAGGAAGCATCCGTGTGACTTGTAGATCAAAACAGCTTAGTTTGTTCTGATCGGAAATCCAGTATGGCCGTCACAGTCGCCATCTTGAAATCTATTTTGAACTTATTCTGAACAGAAAGACCAATTGACTTGAAACTTGATAGAACATATCTGGGTGACTTGTAGATCAAAAATAATTAATCGGAAATTCATATTGTAATTCTATTTTGAACTTTTTTATACCGAACCAAAAGACCAATTGACTCGAAACTTCATTGGAAGCATCGATGTGACTTGTAGATCAGAAGTAGCTAAAATCGTTCTAATTGAAAATCCAAGATGGCCGCCATCCTGAAAATCTATATTGAACTTCTTCTCTTGAACCTAAAGGCCAGTTGACTCGAAATTTGTCCGGTAATCAGGTGAGCGATAAAGAGGCATCTTTGCCTTCTTGTTTTATACTCATTCGGTGCCGGTGGCTCAATCATATGCGCGTTTGATTAGTGATCAGGAAGACGCGCTTTCGATCCCTGACGGGTCCGGCATTATTTTTTTCACGGGGAGCAAAGTCTTTCCTTTGATAATAGACCCCTTTTCAGAAGGGATCCAAACTTCTTTGAACGAGTTGCGTCCCTTGAAAGTTTATCCTGTCCCCTCAAATGTAAAGGTACCTTAGATATTTCCATTCTATGTGTCGATCAGTTTTCTATGGGTTTGTGCCAGTTTGTCTTTCCGTCGCGAAAAAGACGCCACACGGAAAAAAAAAAAAAAAAAAAAAAAAAAAAAAAAACTCCGAAAAGTCTTTTCATTTTGCATCTTTTCGATTTTACTTTCGCGGCCAAAAGACGAAATGGCACAAACCAGCCACCATACATTTCAGGTTAATTTCAAGTATTAAAGAAATGCGCCCGAATGACTGGGTGGATACCGACTTCAAGGAGTGTTCAACGAACCAATGTGGTTGTAATACACGTGCCATTCCACCTCAGCATCTCCTTTCCTTCGGTGAAGATGAGCAAGGTAAGACATATAAACCGGGTACAGCATATACCTACAATATTGTAAGTACGCCCTGCGAAGACTCAGATCAGACTGCGCATCCGTGGATAGACAGCGATCCAATGCATCTTAGACGGACAGCGTAGATTCAGATTAGTCTGCGCGGTTCTCTTTTCGACCATGGCTTCAAACTGGTATATGTATGGATATTTATGCAATAATATACAATATTTCAGCTAGCATTCTGATTAAGTCTATGTCGGAATCCTGTCGGGCCGATAACGGTCCGTTATAGATTTAAGCAGGATGCTTGCTTAGATGAGCCTGTGGCTTATAACGTAGCCTGTAATTGTTAATCAAACATGACGACGTCACCAGGTCTGATCGCAGTATTCTGTACAAGTACAGTCTAAAGGAGAGCTGAGAAATTGTCATTTAGTAAACAAACAACGACAAGCAGCAGACATGTTACAAACTTACGAAAAGCTAAACATGCAGTACCCGATCATTAAAATGTGATCACAATACCAGACAGGACCCACCAAACACAATGATAAGATTACAAACAGGACCAAATATGAAAAAAAAGCTCCGCAGTGAGCAGCCACAAGGCCCTGTAAAGAACGAACAACACTAGAAACATACCGTATTTGACTTAATTACCGCACATACCCCTGTAAGTCGCCAGATTACAGTAAGGGCACTTTTTGTCTGCTTCTTTACAAAGACATATGTTGTGGTTACCCATTTGAATTGCATCGACGAGTCGATGCAATTCAAATGAGTACCCACGACATATGCTTTTATATAGAAAATAGAAAAAAAAAATCATCGCATAAACAAGATCAAAGAAGTCCTTGGTTGATCTTCTTTTTAAAGTGTACCCTTAGTAAGCAGACTCATATTTTACCGCAAGTTTTCCCAGTAATGTTGAAAAACCTAAGCGCACAGCGCGGTAATTAGGTCGAATACGGTACTTATAGTAAGAGCCAAAATCACAGAACATAGCCTACCAATACACAACCTTAGTACGGTCGGTGTAAAAATCTCAAGGGGTTTAAATCGATTGTTGGCAAATCTGATTTGTTGGAGCAGTAGATTTGTTTTGAACTAGTTCAAAAAATGAAATGTTTTTTTTATCCTATCTCTGAATAAATATTAGCAACATTTATTCAGAGATAAGATAAAAAATCATTTCATTTCAAGAACGAAAGGCCAACTGAAATTTTACAGGCTGCCAGGTGCCACATTTTATGATTGTATTAGTACCATATACCAATTTATTAAACCTTTCTTGGATAACAAAATGTTCATTTTGAGGAATATGGAGCCTTTAAATGGAAGCACTGACAAAACTGATGATCTTTTTAAAGGTTAAGACCTACAATAACTGAGAAAATTGATGCAGATATTATAAAAAACGGTTGAACTTTAAGAAAGATTTGAATTCAAACAAGGTTGTCATGGGCGCCGCCATTGTTGTGGTGTGACGTCATTTGCTCCTAGTTAAATATGCATAAACTGAAGAACTCAACATATGCAAAAAAATCAAATGCTATCTTTCTGCATATGTCTTCTTTGGTATAATAGCAACTTATTTTCCTTGTTTTCTGTGTAACAGAAATTTTCATTGTCATTTTAGAATTTTTCAGTCCCTCATTAAATATTCAAAATAGCGGCGCCCATGTTGATAATTATAAAAGCTAAAAACTCCAATAAATTCCTCATTTCTTGATGGATTTTGATAAAACTTGCACCAAAATCTTAGTTTGTAAATATCATGAACATCAGACATACTTATATTTTCTGAGTGTTTCGATCGAGTAAAATTATTTAAGCTCCCACCCATACCCCATCCACCACATCGACTGTTTCTGCTGACCAGACCAAGAGGATTTCCCTATTGCTGTTCTGTTTTGCTTGTCGATTATTGCTACTGTGCCGTTGTGTCTTGTCATTATTTGTTCCTCATCTCTTCTTCTGGTGCCTCAGAAAGGTTGTGCTTCATCATTGTAGCCTTTTCTGGGTCACTTATAAATATGTTTTAGGGGACAAAATGCGGTAACTATTTTTTTTACATAAAGCTTATCAGTAATCATACCATCTAGCTGCCACCCTAAACACTGGTGCAAGAATACCCCAAATAGCCTTGCAGTCCGCCTTTGACACATTTGCTTAAACACTCGAGTTGAGTACAAAGAAGCCGTCTAACCTGCTCTGCGAATGAGGTTGACCTTCCACGGTCATAGAGAGACAACTAGTATTGGCCCATCATTGAGCGAACCAATCATTTGACTGGTATAACCAATCATGGTATGCAGAGGCCTTAGAGCTTACGTGACCTTACCTTAGGTTTCGCGCGTGAGTAGAACTGGTTTAAACGCTCCTCTCACAACCAAGTAGTTTTCCTACTGACCGATCTAAGGCGGTCCCTCTATTGCACTTCTTTGTTCTTTCCAGTCAAAAAGGCACGACAACATAATAGATACTAACTGCTGTCTTAAAAACTCACACTATCTTAGGACAATATCGTACTCCCTTTTGTACTGACATATCACTCTGACCTTCCACGGCCATAGAGAGACAACTAGTATTGGCCCATCATAGAGCTAACCAGTCATTTGACTGGTATAACCAATCATGGTATGCAGAAGGCCTTAGAGCTAACGTGACCTTACCTTAGGTTTCGCGTGAGTAGAACTGGTTTAAACGCTCCTCCCACAACCAAGTAGTTTTCCTACTGACCGATCTGAGGCGGTCCCTCTATTGCACTTCTTCTTTGTTCATTTTGTTGATGCGTCGATGGTTTCATATGTGCGTTTCATTACGAAAACACGCCTATTCAAACATACTGCAAATTTTATCACCAAAAAATGAAAATTTTCAGATAAGAAAAATCCTGATATTTTTCATGTTTCTGTTCAAAACATAGATTGTGGGTACTCGTTAGAACCGCCTCGACGAGGCGGTTCTAACGAGTACCCACAATCTATGTTTTGATCATAAATAAGAAAAATAATGTATACCACTGTAAACCCCAGTTTTACTATATAAAAGTGGGGTTTAAGGGGGTCAAAATTATATAGGCATGTTTTCGTGATGATTTTGTCATTATTTGGACCTCATCTCTTTTTCTTTTGGTGGAAGGCTGTGCTTCTTGATTGTGGCATTTCCTGGTATCTTCACGTATAATCTTACGAGCCAGATTCAAATCGGTCCTAATGACGATGGGTCGCTTTGGGTAGCCACGAATATGTGGCAGAGTAAAACGCTAATGGAACATTTTATCGTTATCGTATTAATCCTTTAAAAGTGTCAACAAAAGTTGTAGCAGACATTCTATTTTAATTACTTACAGTGAAAATAAGGTTTAACATTCCATGTGAATCGTCTGCTAGGCAGACGATTCACATGACAGGTTAAGCCTTGTTTTCTCTGAAAACTAATAAAACATATTTCAAAATGTCTTCTGCTGCAGTTGTGGCTTGCATTTTAAGGGTTACTGCTGCTTTCTTTTCATAAGGAGAGGTATACCTACTGATGACAGACGAACCAAGTGTGACGTCACCGAAAGGTTCACTTCTGAAAATGTTGCCATCAGATAGGTGAGAGTATTTGTGGCTTTTTACATCACGGAAATATGCCTATATGATTTTGACCCCCTTAAACCCCACTTTTATACAGTAAAACTGGGGTTTACAGGGGTTTACATTATTTTTCATATTTCTGCTCAAAACATAGATTGTGGGTACTCGTTAGAACCGCCTCAGCTGAGGCGGTTCTAACGAGTACCCACAATCTATGTTTTGAGCAGAAATATGAAAAATATCAGTTTTTTATCGGAAAATTTTCAGTTTTTGGAGGTGAAATTATATATATATTTGAATAGGCATGTTTTCGTAATGATTTTCACTTTACTCATCATTATTATTCACTGGGTCGCTCCAAGTGCCACTTTGGCCTCAAGGAATGTGCGTACAACCAAGGCACAGAGCAGCCTGCGCCTTGCGCATCGTATGATATCATTACGAAAACACGCCTATTCAAATATATTGAAAATTTTATAACCCAAAAAAGGGAAATTTTCAGTTAAAAAACGCTAATATTTTTCTTGTTTCTGCCCAAAACATAGATTGTGGGTACTCGTTAGAACCGCCTCGACGAGGCGGTTCTAACGAGTACCCACAATCTATGTTTTGAGCAGAAATAAGAAAAATAATGTATCCCCATGTAAACCCCAGTTTTATTATATAAAAGTGGGGTTTATGGGGGTCAAAATTATATAGGCATGCTTTCGTGATGTGACCGTTTCAACTTGCATATAGTCTTCATAGGAATGGCCATCTTGGTATGTTGTATCGTCACAAAATTGTCTTTGATCTTTGACATGTTCAATGGTTTTATTGTCGAATTGCTATGAATTCTCAGCGCAGATAAGTCAAACGTAAATTGTTATTTTTAAATGTTATTCAGCAGCATGGCTCTCGCCCAGTTTTGCCCGGTAATACTGTATTTACCTTTAGGTGTCTGCACCTCAGAAAAACTAAGTCAGTTTTCAATTCCCACGATCCTTTGCGCGTGAATCCACTCAAATGGCCAGGCCTATAGGTTATAAAACTTTTTTCATGCTCAACTCAGCTGAGCATGAAATTTGTCCTGCTAATAATCTCAAATTACTGATAATTGCAAATTCTTTCTTGCTAAACATAGCTGAGCATGAAAATTTCTCTGCTAATAAATATGAAAATGCCAACTATTGTTGGCATTTCATATTTATTAGCAGAGAAAATTTCATGCTCAGCTGAGTTGAGCATGAAAAACGTTTTATAACCTCGAGGCCAGGACTTGTCATATACAGTACAACTTCAATGACACTAACACAGATGGCCCGTGCCAGATTTATCTCGTTTTTGAGTCCCTAGTAAATTCTTTCAGTAGCTCAAGAAAACAAATATTTCAGGATATTTAAGGGAAATTTTCTTATTGCATTATTATTATACTCATTAGAATCGCCTCATTCTATCAGTACTCTCAAAATACCATTACTTTATAGAAGATCGAAAAGACACTCCAAAATTATCCAAATTTGCCCCTTGACTTGGCGCTGTGATTGACCCTTAGTGGCTCGAACTACCCGTATCTAGAACAAATTTCCAGGGTCCCTAACATGTTCGAGCCATTGAAGGTCGACTGTAATCGACATCATACATAAAAAGCATCTGTGAACAGCGAATACATGTCCAGATCTGTCAGCGCGCGTCTAGGTTGTCTGATCAAGATCATTGCACATCGTCAAATTTAGATCATAAGCAATACAGATGTCCTTCAGGTGAACGGAGAAGGTCCAAGTTAGACTGCAAGTCTTCAGTGTTCGAAGGAGCATTGATGGTAATTATTCGACTCATAAAGTTGACTCTCGCTATCTCAAATATTGACAAATCCAAGTCTTAAGTCAAACTCAATAAAGAGCTATATTAGTTTAGTTAGCTATATTTTTCTTCCATTTCAACTACTTTCATCTCAAAATACTGTTATATCAAACCAAAAATGCTGGTCCTTTGGAGTTTGAGATAAAAGTTGACTGTATTTTGTTTGTTTCTTTTATTTTCAGCACAAAGTCTTTCACTTGTGGATTCACCCATTTGAGCATATCATCACATCTGACCTGGATCTGTTTAATTGTTGTCTGTCTGTTCAAAGGATGACCTGTAACCGAGAAGAATAAAATGTTGGATATTCAAACAAGAACTATCAAGATGCTTACCGTGAAACAAGCCCCTTAAGTTTTACCGTAAAACAAGCGCTTGAAGTTTTACCGTAAATCAAGCGTTTGAATTCTACCATAAAACAAGCGCCTGAAGTTTTACCGTAAAACAAGCACTTGAAGTTTTACCATAAACAAGCGCTTGAAGTTTACCGTAAAACAATAGCTTGAAGTTTACCGTGAAACAGGCGCTTGAAGTTTTATATTGTAAAATAGGCGCTTGAAGTTTTTTCCGTAACGCAAGTGCTTGAAGTTTTACCATAAAGAAAGCGCTTGGTGTTTTACCTAAAACAAGCGCTTGGAGTTTAACAGTAAAACAGGAGCCTGAAGTTTTACTGCATATACTTTAAGCATTTGGACAGACATGCCTCAGCAAACATTGTAGATTCTGATCAGACGCCACAGATCAGGGTCTACACTGTTTGCCACTCAGTCAGTACTTTGAGTGGCATTATCAAGTAGTCCAAACAGCTTTTTTAGTATGGTAAGGAATTAAGGTGCCCAAATAATTCGGCTAAATATGGTATCTCACCGATAACTTCTCATCATTACCAATTTAAGACTCGAAACAATATCGAAAATATTATGATTAAAGACAGTTTGAAGGGTACATGGTCCAAACTTCAAACACCAGCCGGTACATGCAAGTCAGGTACATTGTGTCGCCAAATCATATATACCAAGCATTCACAGATTCTTGTAAGACCAGAATGAATTGCAACATGAGAAAAAGGCCGATATGCCTAGATATTTCTTGGATCGGCGCTGTCGTTTTTGTAAGAAACTATGAGTGATAGAATGAATCTGTTTTTTTTGGCTGGTCCCTGTCATAAGTAATTCAAATCTTGTTCTAGCTTGTTCCAGCGTTAAGGATTCTTGAACCCATCCATTTTCCCCAAGGGCCAATCAAATTTCGAAAATAAAATACATAGAAATGAATGGCATGAGCCATTGGCCAATTTTATGGGCCCATTATAAATTTGAGCCAGAAATATCCCTGCTGTGCAGTTTGAGAAGGTTCTTCATTGTCCGGTTATTAAACTCTTTGGCAATATCAGCGGATTGAGAAGGTCTGGATCAGACTGCGCGGAGTCTAACCGCAAATTCATATTGAGGACCGCTCTTGGCATATAGCATAGTGACCGCTTAAAATTATGATATAACACCATGATGCGCAAACTGGGAAGCTTGAGGGGCCTTCTCCGCATATGCGGGCACTGAAGGCCAAGATCAACATGCGCATATGCGCAGGTTGATCAAGGTCTTCATTGGCCGCTTACATAACCCGTGTATTCAGCTAAATAGAACGCGTTGATCAGACGGCACAAATGCGCGGGTTGATCGATCATGGTTTTCGTTGTTCCTATATGAATATGAGAATATTAGAAAAGACATTAACTGGTATGTATTTTTATCAGTGTACTTCATCACATAAGAATTGTCCACATGTGGAACTGGTTTAAAAAAAAAACAAAATAGAAGTGCCTTTAAGTTGTTTTTTATTCTGTTATAATCGGTATTATACCAAATTGATGGTTCAAATTGTTCAATCTCATATACACTACATAAAACTATTTTGGATTTTGTTTTCCAATTGTTTTCCAGATGATATTAGAGTTTGATACAATATAAAAAAATTATATGTTGTGAAAGTGACTGAGTAACTAAAATACTTTGTTTGAATCTGAGTTGAGGTTTAAAGTCATGGTCAGTGTCAACAAGCTTTTGGTCATCAATCTTTTTGATCGTGTCTGGATATGCTGATGCGATCGGATGCCCTAATATAGTGCCGCCTCACTACAGTATCCCATTAAAACACGCCTATTCAAATATATTGAATTTTCACCACCAAAAACTAAAAGTTTTCAGATAAAAAATCTGATAATTTTCATATTTCTGCTCAAAACATAGATTGCGGGTACTCGTTAGAACCGCCTCGCCGAGGCGGTTCTAACGAGTACCCGCAATTTATGTTTCTTAGCAGAAATGAGAAAAATAATGTGCACCCCTTTAAACCCCAATTTTACTTTATAAAAGTGGGGTTTAAATGGATCAACATTATATAGGTATATTTTCGTGATGCCGCCTCAGACACATTGGATGGACACCACCACCAGTTACGATATTCTGACCCCGGCGTGACCAGACCGGGCTCTTTGTCCTAATGCTGATCACCAGGCGAAAGAGCTGCTGATACCGATTTTAGAAAGTCTAAGGCATGGCCTAGCTGGAGATCGAGCACACAATTTTTCGATCCGAAGGTGGACACTGTATCAACAGAGCCAGCAAAGTAAAAAGCACCTTGTCTGTCATGTCTTTTGGAAAGAAGAGAAATAGTGGAGAAGATGTCCAGGAAGAGGCACAATCACAGAACATAGTCAACTAATGAAGTCAAGAGACAGAGTAAACAAACTACGATACACAACAAACACGCAGACCAAGGAAAACAAAGCAGCCAGCTCTGTCTTCCTCCAACGGGGTGATCACAATGTCTGACAGGATCTTCCATACACAAAGTACATTACGAAAACACGCCTATTCAAATATATTGTAAATTTCATCACCACAAAAGTTCTGATATTTTTCATAATTCTGCTCAAAACGTAGATTGTGGGTACTCGTTAGAACCGCCTCGGCGATGCGGTTCTAACGAGTACCCACAATCCATGTTTTTGAGCGAAAACAAGAGAAATAATGTATACCCATGTAAACCCCAGTTTTACTATATAAAAGTGGGGTTTAAGGGGGTCAAATTATATAGGCATGTTTTCGTGATGAAGACAACAAACAGGGTATGTAAAAACAAACCTTATCGATTAGCCACAAATAATCAAAACCACTAGCACCATCGCCACAGAACGGTCATTAAATAAAAACTTTAACTCTTACCACTCTCTGGGCTAATTCAGCAGATGACAAATTGATGACATTGTTCTTATTTATGCCCAAAAAAGCAGGATTTGACATTTCATGCAAATTGTTTCCATTGGAGACAATTTGCATGAAATGTCTAAAACATGTCCAACGGATACAATCTGCATGAAATTTCAAAAACTTGTTTTCTGAAAAAACTATTTCAATATGTCGTCGTCTTCTAAAACTTAAACCCAGAGTGCTAAGTACTGGTACCAAATTATTCACTCAAGGTTAAAATGTTGCATAAATTACAAAATGCGCCAGCGTATGACAAAACCAATAAAATGGCACGTGGTAAACAAGAATGAGGCCTCGTGTCAAACATCCATCACGAAAACACGCCTATATTATTTTGACCCCCTTAAACCCCACTTTTATATAGTAAAACTGGGGTTACAGGGGTATACATTATTTTTCTTATTTCTGCTAAATAAACTGTTCCGGCATGCCCAAATATATAGAATGAACGACTCCAACCTCCCCAGAACACCGCCAGTCCACAGGGGTATCTTCGCTGATTTAATAGCAAAGCGCCACAAATATACGATGTGTTTGAAGCTCCCTCCTGAAGCCTGAAGAGGCGTCTACCCTAAAAGGAAAGAATTTGCTCCTCATGGGAGCAAATTCTTTCTTTTTAGGGCTGACAGCTTTATAGAATGGGACTGGCATGCAGGAAACGAACACTAAGTCACAAAAAATATTTTTCATGGAGGAATTTCTAAGTGTATTTTTCCTTAAGAGCTTATCTACGAATTTGACTTAATGCCTTACATACAGCCACACGCAAATTAAAACGGGTTTTAAATAGTCGACAGCTGTAGTTAAAGTGCTCTTACATTCATTGCTTCAATGTGTCAGCACCTATTTCCATCGGCCGTGTAGCAGCTGTAAAAAGTCTCCCCATACTTCATCACAGAGCAGTATTTTATTTGTACTTCCTTAAAATTACGAGGGCGAGTCAATAAAAAAAACCAACCTAACTTATTTCTGGGTAAGATCGATCTCTTCTTTTTTCGATGTAATTGCCCTCTAGATGCACGGACCAACGGTGTTCCTGTGCCATCAGCCCAGAATTGAAGAAGCCAGGGTCCTTGTCTCCGACCCACTCCTCAACTGCCGCCACGACTTCTTCGTTGGACCGGAAATGACGTCCACGGATATCCTTTTTCAAGTTTGGGAATAGGAAATAGTCACTAGGAGCTAAGTCCGGAGAATAGGCGGGGTGCGGTATTAGCTCGTACCCATTCCGCTCAATAGCATGCATTGCAATATTGCAAGTGTGGACTCTCGCATTGTCCTGTTGGAGCAGAATCCCTTTGGAGAGTTTACCTCGGCGTTTTTCACGGATCACAATTCTCAGTTGGTCGAGCAAATTTGCATAATACGCACCTGTTATTGTACTTTTCTTTGTTAGAAAGCCCAACATAATAACGCCTTGTGCATCCCAAAATACAGTTGCCATCACATTTCCAGCAGAGGGTTGTGTTTTGAACTTCTTTGGCCTCGGAGACCCCGGCCCTACCCACTGGCGACTTTGAGCTTTATTATCTGGCTCATAATAATGGACTCAGGTCTCATCTACAGTCACCAGACGTGAAAGGAAATCATCTTCCTTGGATCTAAACCGCTTCAACAATGCGCTGCATACTGATGCTCTGGTTGCCATTTGCTCGTCGCTAAGGGATTTTGGGACCCAATGGGCTGTTAGCTTGCTCATACCCAAGCGATCATGTAAAATTGTTGAAACGCTACCATGTGAAATGTGTAATGCATTCGCCATTTCTTCCACCTTAATTCGCCTATCAGAGTACACCAGATCCCATACTTTGTTACATATTTCTTCATCGGTGGCATCTGATGGGCGTCCAGATCTGGTTTCGTCTTCTGAAGACGTTCTACCGAGTTTGGATTTCCCAACCCAGAATTTAACTTGTGCATACGATGGTGCAGAAGACCCATAAACACTGATCAACTCGCAATGTATTTTCTGACCAGTTTTCCCTTTCAAATACAAGTACCGAATTACAGCACGGCACTCAACTTTTGACGAAAAGCTTGCTTTTGCATCGCTAGCCATGTTTGACATTCAATATCTTACGAGTGAATAACACGATAAGGGTGCAATTTTGCCCTCAGGCCTAAAACATGTATTGAAACAAGGCATGAAAATCGTGGGTGTCTCGGCCAGTTGAAAATGGGATAGGCTGGTTACTTATTGACTTGCCCTCGTAATTAGGCCAGTGTGGCATCTTATAAAATTGAGTTCCACTTAAGCCGGTGCGGTGTGGGGGTGGAGTTGGGGGAGGGGTGCGTATGCAGCTCTGCAACAACATTGCTGCCATAAAAAGAGTCTCAATGAAACCGCATCACGAAAACATGCCTATATAATTTTGACCCCCTACCCTTAAACCGCACTTTTATATAATAAAACTGGGGTTTACAGGGGTATACGTTCTTTTTTCCTATTTTTTTGCTAAAAAATATAGCTTGTGGGTACTCGTTAGAACCGCCTCGCCGCTGTTTTGAGCAGAAATATGAAACCTATCAGAGTTATATTATCTGAAAATTTTCAGTTTTTGGAGGTGAAATTTTCTATATATTTGAATAGGCGTGTTTTCATAATGGAGACACCGATTTCCGTTATTATGTATTCGGTGTTTCCAAATATACTTCCTTGAAAAAAAAATGCACTTATTTTTGTTCAGAAATCTAACTCTGGACGGAAAGTATTCTGATATAGCAATAAAGCTTTAATTATATATGCTGACTAGTCAAAAAGCATTTCTAACATTTTAAATATATGTCACCAATAAGAACTTAAGAGAAATGTATATACTTTACAGGAAGAAAACACTGTAAAAACTGTTTACCTACCTTCTGAAAAGGGGTCTACTCTAAAAAGAAAGAATTTGCTCCTTTGGGAGCAAATTCTTTCCTTTTAGAGTAGATCTTTTTTCAGAAGGGGATTGGTGTGCAAGAAAGCAAACAGGAAGTCACAAAATTTAGCTCCCTTGTAAAAACGGCGGAAAACCACAATGTATCCCGTCCGCTTAAAAAATTAATCGATGAACCTAAGTATTTTCAAGTAGATTTCTTATCACGCTCCGAAAGCTGATCAATTCTCAGATTTATAGGCAGAAAATAAGTATTAGTTGATCGAAATCCGCAACGTCAGATAAAGTACCTTCGGATGCTGTGCGCCTAGTGAAACTCAGAGCACAGTCTGATCAGAGTTCGCTGGGCGCTCTTTTGATAGGCCAGTATATAAGGTTTCTTAGGGCGGACAGCGAACACTTTGACGAGACTGTGCGGATGCTGGCGCATGTATCGAACGTACATTTTCGCATCGTTGCCGTCCAGTTTTCTTTTCCGCCCCATGAAAGAGGGATTGATGTTAGAGGCTGTGCGGGCGTCGTATAACACACATACTGAATAAAATGAGTCTGCAGATTTCATTTCTAAATGATGCCCTTTTTGCAGAATACACTTGACTACACTTTTAGCTGGTGTTGAATGCCGTGTGGCGGCCGTAAAACCTCATAGTGTATGAGTTCAATGAATAGGTTCTTCAAGATTGAATATCACATTAATCCAATTCATATCCAAAGAGGAATTATCACTTACTGTGACAGTTTCGGTTCTTATAGAGAACCATCATCAGATTCTTACCATGACCTGGTGATGTCACAGGACTTGGACTGCTTACCACTAGACTAGTTACTAGTGGTAAATAAAGGCTGTAGGCGTTGCTTAGGTTGTATGCACCCCGTCCTCCCCCACCCCACCCCGTTTACGTTCATGACGTGTGGAGACTGACTGATCCTGATGGCTTATTTAACTTGGCTGAGTCTGTGATTATTCTCAGAGTTTGCCCTCTCCCAGTTGTTGACATGGTTAGCCTCAGTGATATGATGTGCCACTGCGCTATTGTTAAGTCAGGTTTCAGATGGCTTTCGTTCTGACCTGGTGTGTATATCTGTGGTACATATTTTGTTATCTTTCACTCAGTCTCGTCTTTAATTTTCTGCTCGTTTCACCTATGCATTTAATTCACAACTGTGAGGCGGGATCATAGTGTAGATTATACTTTCTGCTCCGTTGGAACCACTGTTGTAGGGAAAAACAAAGTTGTGCTCAACTTGAGGCTATAGGGCCTGTACAGCATCGCATAACTAAAAAAAGCACATGGATCTGCTGTTTTCATTGCTTCGGCGCATCCCTTTTTAAAGAACATGAATGTGTGGGTAGGTGGGTGCAGTTTGGTGTACACGCATTTGCAATTTGTCTCAAATATTGTAAGAGCGTCTAAACCAAATTTGCTTAACCCTTCTCTTGCTGAACACGACATGCCCTGTCTTAGCAAACAGTGTAGATCCAGATCAGTTGGCTTCTGAAGAAGCCAACTGATCTGGATCTGCACTGTTTGTCATCAAATATAAATTTCTATCAAAAACCCGGATCAAGTAATCTGAATGGCTGTAAATTAGAAGTGGGCGTGGCATCTTAATTTATTCAGCAAGGCAAGGGTTAAGTACAAACCGTCTACCTTTACGAAGAATATGAAGCTGTGACATTCAGTTCTTTGCTCATGTTACCGCAAATTATCTCATGGAGCGTAATTGAGCCGCAACGTCAGAAAACGTTCCTTCGGGGTATATACGCCAAGGGAAGACTTAGAACAGCCTGAGCATTCGCACAGTCTGATCAGAATCTTCACTGGGCGCATTTTGGATAATCAAAAATGCAAAATTTCTTCATGCAGAGATCAGACTGTCTTCGTTGTGCGCACACATCAGAAGGTACGTGTTCTCATGTTGTGACACAATTGTTAGATTTAGTGTTTTATTACTCAAAATTGTGCTTGGTTAATTCCTATAGACAGCATTAATATGATTAATAACTCTCATATCGACAACATTACAAAGTACTAAATAGTTGTTGGTTCACTAATTTCTCAATCAATAATATTTTAGATGACTGTGTGACATAGTCTCACATTTTCTACCTGATTCTATGCCAAGTGGACTCTTCCATCATCTCTTTGGCCCGGTCCATTTCCTATATAAGGGGTGTCTGGTTAATTTTTATTATTGCCAAGTTTTATAGAAATTCCTGTATTTAATGCAAGCAGTGTAGACCCTGATCAGCGAGGCGGCCCTAACGAGTACCCACAATGTATGTTTTTGGGCAGAAATAAGAAAAATAATGTATACCCCGGTAAGCCCCAATTTTACTACATAAAAGTGGGGTTTAAGGGGGTCAAAATTATATAGGCATGTTTTCGTGATGCGTTAACTTAGTTTAGTTTAAACATGTTTTATTCAGAGTTGACGACACATCAATAAAAATAACAACATACAAAATACTAGGATTGGAACGAAAGCAAATTGCTTATGAAGTTCCTCTCCTCATACATAATATTAAATGTGACTGGTAACGGCACAAGGTTGTAAATATGTTAACGCATTCATGTGACATATCTACCAATATATGCTAATTATAACATTAGATTACTATATAGCGAAAGTAGAACCTTATATGTCCAAACATAACAAACATGAAGAAGAGCAGGAAAAAAAGAAGAAAAGTAAAAACATAACATTAAATCTGCTTTATCAATGATAAGGAGGAAGAAAAAAAATGAAAGAAGTGTCATGAGGTGGAGCGAAAGGACAGATAAAAAGACATAAGAAAACAACCAAAATGTATTAGAAGAGTAGAGACTGCCATCTGCACTGCGAGAACCAGAAATGGCCAAATGCACTATCCTGTTGTCCTACTGGATACTAAATATATTTGTGATTCCTTTGACCTATCTCACCGGTATCATAATACATATATTCGCATCACTCAACATTGAGGAAAACTATGCCATGACAAGGTTAGATTAAAAAGGCTTACTTTGTTTAATGTAATTATTAACTGCCTCGAAAATTTTTACGTTATTTTCATAACTTACAGTGCTGTTGCCAAACAAGAGAACATTAATAGAAATCGGGCAAATAGGTGAAATTATCCAGAAAAGTTCTTGTCTTTGCCCATAGTAATGGGGACATGCTAACAGAAAGTGATCAGCGGTTTCCGTACTGCCACAAGTGCACTGGGAAGTATCAGAAATATGTTTACGAAAAAGATCCTGATTTAAGGAACTACAATGTATTCGAAGAGTGTATGCAACATCTGCAGACGTCTGTCGCCAATATAAAAGTATTTAGGTATTTCTGGAGCAATTACGTTTTGGTCAGGGCGTGATTTGAAGGCATTGACTGAACTATCGTTTCTTGTGTTTTCCGACAAACTATTCCATTCTCTAATCACATAAGGGAGAAAAGAATTATCATCAGTAATATTAACGTGTTCGTGTTTCAACAGTTTGTAAGTTATTTGCATTTCTTAAGTTATATGCAGAAATATCGCTGATTGAAGGTGGTACAAGAGAGGAAAGACAACTAGGACTTATATTTGAACACATTTTGTAAAAGAGAGATAATTTTTGCTTTTGTCTTCTGGAATCTAGGGTTTCCCATCCATCCTATTTCTAAATACAGTGTTTCAATAGATATTAATTTTGTTGTTCCCGTAGCAATTTGTGCAGCCTCATTTTGATTTTTTCCCTATTTCTTCTTTTTCGTACTGTGCACAGTTATCCCAAATTTCATTTCCGTATTCTAGGATTGGTCTTATAAATGTGGTATATATGATTTCGAGAGATCTACGGTCAAGATGAAACTTAAGTTTACGCAAAATGTTTATTCTGGCCCACGCTTTGGTTTTTGTGTAATCAATATGTTTATGTCACATACCATCGTTTGATAAAAAAAAATGCCAAGATGTTAATGAGTATCTACTTCTTTAATTATTTGTTCTGACATAAAGATAGAAGGGTGATCTGGTTTGTTGGTCTTCCGTGATATTAAAAGGATTCAGTTTTAAAAGGATTAAAAGACACCAGCCATTGTTTTGCCCATCGTGCCACTTTTTCCAAGTCAGAATTAAGACGTTCAGCTGCAAGTGTTGAATCTTCATCAACTATATATAAGCTTGTGTCGTCAGTAAAGAGGCGAATATTTGAGTCAATATCCTTCACAATGATATTTATGTACAGCAAAAATAATAAAGGCCCAAGGATAGATCCTTGTGGGACATCGGCTTTTTAAGAGTTCCAGTATGATTCAACAGCTGAAAAAATACCCGTTGTTTTCTGTTGCTTAGATAATCAATGAACCAATGCAGAAGACTTCCTGCTATGCCAGCTGCTTTCAGTTTTTGAATGAGACCAGCATGCAAAACACGGTCAAATGCCTTGCTAATGTCACAAAAGACAACTCTTACTTCTTTACCCGAAACAAGAGCATGACAGAAAGTATCATAGAGATAAGTTAATTGATTAACAGTGGAATCTCCAGGTATAAATCCAGATTGTAAGGGTGGAAGGATATCATTATCACGAAAATGATTGTAAATATGTTTGAAAATGCATCTCTCAAAGGTTTTATCCAAGGTATTAAGGAGGGAAACAGGCCTATAATTTGAAACTAATACAGGATCACCATCTTTGTGAATCGGACAGACGTGTGCTTTTTTCTAATCGCCTGGAACTTTGCTATTTTGAAGCGAAAAGTTGTAGAATAAGGATAGTGGATCTGCAAGTTCATTTGCCAGTTCACGAAGAACTCTATTATTTATACTATCAGGTCCAACAGCCTTCCCCAAAGGAAGATTTTCCAAAACCGATTTCACTTCTAAAGCCGTAATGTTAAGTGATGACAGTTTATGTTCTTCACTTACTAGTATAGGAACTTCAGGAACATCTGCATTTGCATCATCCATCAGTGTCTGATCTCTAAAAAAGTCATTAAAAATATTTGCTTTATCTTGGTCCTCAATATATGTACAACCTTCATGCTCAAGTAATGGTATGTAAGAACTAAACAGTGGAGATATAAAAAAAAAATAAAATTTGACTACCAGTCTTTGGAGGTAAGAGTACTAGTTTTTAATTTATTCGAGAGATTATTGGTGTATAATTTCTTAGAGTTACAAATCATTTCTATCATTTTATTTCTTAAGCGTCTAACCCTTTCCCAGTTTGCAGGTATATTTGAATGTTTAGCCTTTCTGTGTGTCCTAATATGTCTTTTAATTGCCATTGTAATCCAAGGTGGGTCAGCCGGACGTATTCTTACATTTCGATTAGGGATCAATCATTGGATAAAGCAATAATCTTTTCAGTTATATTTTTAGCATAAATATTTATATCTGTATTGCGCAGTCCATCCAAGTCCGTTGATGATGCTTTATTTCTTAAAAGATTATAGTCACCTTGTTCATAAATCCAAATCCGGCGCACATATGATTTTCGTTTTGGTTTTACAAATCGTAAATTACCGTAAGTAGGGCAGTGATACCGTCGGTCTTGTAAGAAAGGGGCGCCTACACCGCTCATGACTAAACGATCATCATTATTTGTAAGAATGATATCCAGTAATGACGAAGAGTGTTCAGTATAATGAGTTGGCTCCTCACTTGTTTTAAAGAAAATTGCTCACAAATTGCTTTGATTTTATGTGATGAGTTTGAATTGAGCATGTTTAAGTTGAAATCTCCTGCTACGAGTATAATAATATCATTTACTCCTGTATCAACTGCCAGGGAGACAGAATCCTCAATAGACGCATAATAATTAGCATTTGAATTTGCTGTTCTGTAGAATAAACCGAAAAGTATTTTCTTATGCTTAATAATAACCTTTACAATTATGCTTAATAATAATCTTTATCCACAGGCATTCAATTCCTTGTGGTCTATAGAAGAGTGTATCTTTTATATATATAATCACACCACCATGATTATCGCTGACCTTGTCCTTATGTTCAGGGGAGTGATAAGAATGAAGCTACAGGTCCGAAGTTGACATAGCAGAATGAAGCCAGGTCTCTGAAAATGCTAAGATGTCAAAGTCAGAAAGTTCAGCAAATAATACATCAAGTTTGTTAAAAATACTCTGCACGTTATAATGAACAAATGATAAATGGAAAGAGAGACTCATCTCTGCGGGTATATGATCATAAGGAGAAACGCAATGTTTTAGTGTCGTATTTGGTTTAAAAATATTTATTTCCAAAATGTTTACATATAAAACATATGCAAAAATACAACAATACGATTAGAACGAAAGCGTAAGAGCTAATTTAGTTCCTTTCCTAATGTCGTATTTACTACGTATACATAGTCGGATTCCATCGTATGTGTCTTGGGGTAGATTGTTTACAATCGAGCCGTTGTATACAAACGCCGAAATTTCCTTTGTGATTAGCATTGACAATTGTAATCAAACCGCACGTAAGACGAAATACAGGTAACTGTTATACGGAACCCCGGAGGGGAGATTTCATTTCCAATATTTAGCAGAAAAGAAATCAAAACAGAAAAGTAGAATGGAAATGAAACCAAAATTTATGTCATTTAAACGACATGATATATCGTTTAAACGACATCTTTATCTTTCTATTTCAAAACAAAATAGAATGAAAATTGAAACAAAAAATATGTCGTTTAAACGGTATATTTATTTTTCCATTCTGAAAAATTAAAATGGAAATTAAAACAAAAACAAGAGGCCTATGGGCCACGTCTCGCTCACCTGAGTGAAATAGCCACTGCTGATATGCAATTGTTATACAACATTTTTTTTTCAATCCTGTCACTGCAAGTAATAAAAGGATCATCATTTGAGTGGGGACCTGAAGGCTTTCTGTGTTATTAAGCCTTATGTGAACTTGAGGGGGCAGGGACTACCCCCTGGCGACCATTGGTCGGTGTCATGAATGCATCTTACCATCATGAACAACAATATATATGGTTTAGGGGTGGTGATCTGAACGGTTCCTGAGATATTAAGCCTTATATGAACTGAAGGGGTCGGGCATACCCGCAGGGGACCACAGGTTAGTGTCATTGAATGTGTCTTATCATAAGGAACAACAATATATATGGTTTAGGGGGTGGGGTTCGGAACAGTTCCTGAGCTATTAAGACATATATGAACTGAAGGGGTCGGGCATACCCTAAGGGGACCATAGGTCCGTGTGATTGAATATGACTTATTATTAGGAACAACAAGATATATGGTTTAGGGCTGGAGTTTTGAATGGTTCCTGAGATATTAAGCTTTATATGAACTGGAGGGGTGGAGATACCACCTGGGAATTCATGGCTAGTGTTATTGGGTGCATCTTATCATAAGGAACAAGAATATATACGGTTTAGGGGTGTGAATCTTAACAGTTTCTGATATATTCAGCTTTCATGAACTGGAGGGAGTGGGGCATTGCCCCCGGTGGACCCCGGTTTATGTCATTGGATGGGTCTTATCATAAGGAACAACAATATATATGGTTTAAGGGTGGGAATCTGAACTGTTTCTGAGATATTTGGCCTTTAATGAACTGGAGGGGTGGGGCATATCCCCAGGGTACCATAAGTCTATGTCAGTGGATGCATCTTATCATAAGGAACAACAATATATTGCTTAGGGGAGGGAAATTCTGAACCGTTTCTGAGATTTAAGGCCTTTTATGAAGTGAAGGGGTGGGGCATGCCCATAGGGGACCCCAGATCAGTTTCACTGGATGCATCTTATCATAAGGAACAAGAATATATATGGTTTATGGCTGGGGATCTGAATGGTTTCTGGGACATTAGGCCTTTTATGAAATGAAGCATAGCTCAGGTGAGCTAAAATACGATATATTATGTCGTTTAAACGACATATTTTGTTAAAACTTTCACTCTGCTTTTTCAGAATGGAAAGATGTCGTTTAAACGATATATCATATCGTTTAAACGACATAATTTTTGTTTTCATTTCCATTCTAATTTTATTGTTTTGATTTCTTTTCTGCTAAATATTGGAAAAAAATTTCCCCTCCGGGGTTCCGTACGGTTATTTATAGCTGCGTTATACTTGTCGCTGTGATGCCAGAGTGCTGTGTAAAGAGGATTATCTGTAAAACCTGGACTGGAACATTGGCCAACATTGCAGACCCACATCAGACGCCGCAGACCGCGGCGTCTGCGGCGTCTGATCAGGGTCTGCAAGGTTTGTTTAAATTACGGGAAGTAAAGGATTAAAGGAAACAGTTTTACGTCCCCGTTCAGGACCACTTTCCCAGCCCACATTCAGAGACAGTCGACCCACCAGTACTTTCAGTGCTTTGATTGCTTTTGTAAAAGTGTTAATATAATGGCAAACAGTACAGACCCTTGTTGGACGCTCCCCTCTGTCGCAGCACATTGTTATTAAGACCGATGTGAATCCCTTGTCAAACAATCTTACCTAATTCCTTGTGTCGTCGTGCGAAAAGGTGTCGGACGATCCGCAGGCTGATCTGAGTTTCGCTAACCGCATAGTCACAGAAGACACACATTTACATGATATTACTAAATAGGAAATTGATGTTTTCTTCCAACAAAAAGTCCAGTAAATAATTTATTTTGTATGTTGTTGCTAGAGAAGTGATTAAATGAATAAAACGACGAAGTGACAGGTACAGTAATAGTTTATTTGCATGTGTTTGTCACATGAAAACAAATCCCCATGGAATTTGCCGTAGTTCCAGATAAGGCACTTTTTCTGACCGAAGAGTGTTGATATTTTTCTTATTTCTCCACAAAAACAAATGTTGTGGCACTCGTTAGAAGCACCTCGCTGAGGCTCTTCTAACGAGTACCACAACATATGTTTTCGTGGAGAAAATAAGAAACTTTTATGCGGATGAAGCTATGTTTTAAACGTCAAGCAATCAGCAAACTTATCATTAAGCGTCAGTTCCGTCGCGGAAGAAGATCAATGCAGTTTGCAGAAATAATTTCCTCGCTTCATAAAGGGCGAAGGTTTGTGGGTTACCCCCCAGCTCTCTTCTCTAAAAGGACGTACTCTGCTTCGCCTGAGAACACATTGTTGCCTGTGATAGTAGACCAGTTTAAGAAGGGTTTCATGTTTGGGAAAAAAAACACATTTCTTTCGTGTGCGGTTTCCATTTTTAGGGAGGCGACAACACAATGTGGCGTTTGTTTTGTACATCATTTCTTCTTCTGTCGGAGCCTGAGGAAGTGTTTTTACATGTTAGTTAACCATTACCATGCTGAATAAATTAAGATCTCTCGCCCACTTCAAATTTTCAAACAATCGGATTGCTTGATCCAGATTGTTGGTATAAATTCACATACAAAATGGCAAACAGTGAAGATCCAGATCAGTTGGCTTCTAAGAAGCCAACTGATCTGGATCTACACTGTTTACAAAGGCAGGGTATATCCGGGTCCAGCAGAACCAGGGTTAACCCTAAGTATAAATGCAGCTTCAATCACGGTAGAACCTGTAAAGCTGAAATTACAAAGCTGGAAGGCGGCACTTGTCAGACAAATTTACTACGCCGGTTAAAATGTATAGAAACATATTACATGTATTTAAAAAGAAATGAAAATGTGGTAAAAGCTATGCAATTAACAGAATATTAAATCATATATGTCACAAAGGGATGACGGACAGGCATGAATGAGGCGGGTCGTGCACCTTAGCGATAATTACTTATTTATATCGATCTGGTCTCATTCTTGTTGCGGAATGATAAGGCGGTTGGTAAAATCCGCTAGTCTCGTGCCACAAAAAAATTTGCTTGCTTACTAGAAGGATGATAATACATGCTCTTGAGATGAAAGCTATTCTAGTAGTAATTAACCTTACCTTGGAGTAGATCAATGCTACAATAAAAATGCTTATTAAAGCTGATTAAAACATTATCGTCGGCTCTTTTAAATTAATTTTCTCTGATTTCATTCGGGATATTTCGAGCAAATAAGTTCTGAGATCAGCTGAGTTGATTGTCACCTGAATATTTAAATCGTTACCTTGGCAACATTTATCTTCACTAGACTATAAAGGCATGAATGTTAGTATCAGGCTCCAATTGAAATCACGCTACCTGATTCGTCATTTCTTCTCATTTCTCTTGACGAAATAAAGTAAAATCAATTGAGAAAGTTTTTTTTTAGTCTGTATGGATGGAACACAGGAAAATGTAATACATGTTCGATAGTTTCACATGGATTATTAATTTTGTTTAACAGTTAGCACAATGAATTGAAATATTAGCAGACAACTTAAATTATTATTATTTTTCTTTTTTTTTTCTGGAAAACAGAAATTGTCGGACATATTATTCGAATGAGCCACAACGGGAGAAAATAGCTATATGCCTCCATGTCATAAAAAAAGTACTTGGAACGACATGCCTGAGCAAACAGTGTAGTGTAGACGCGGCGTCTGATCAGGGTCAATCTACACTGTTTACCAGATTTATTAGCAGGACAAATTTCATGCTCAGCTGAGTTGAGTATGAAAAAGAAATATAACCTCGAGGCAAAGCATCCACCCGAAATATTATTAGCGTATATACGGTTATACCGAATATATTTATGCACATTTTTGTCTGTATCTCATCAAAAAACAAGAAAAAAATCATTCAGCTTCCTATTATGAGAAAGAATCACAATGTCTCGTATTAACGCTAAGTATTAGGGCATGAAGCCCTTACCATATTCGGCCTTAATTTGAACTAGTTAATTTTTACTGCATACTTCATATTGATTTGTCTATAGCTGCTGTACAAGGGGCAAACAGAGTAGACCCCAATCAGAATCTTCTGCTTTTCCGACGATTCGCATGAAAGTCAAGCCTTTATTTATTTATTTATTTTTTTTTGATAAGTACAATTTTGCATGGGACTTTAAGGAAAAGTAGACATCACGAAAACACGCCTATACAAATATATTGAAAAATTTACAACCAAAAATAAGCAAAATTTTCAGATGAAAAATTCTGATATTTTTCGTATTTTTGCTCAAAACATAGATTGTGGGGACTCGTTAGAACCGCCTCAGTGAGGCGGTTCTAACGAGTACCCACAATCTATGTTTTATCGCAAAATAAGAAAAATAATGTATACCCCTGTCAACCCAAGTTTTACTATATAAAAGTGGGGTTTAAGGGGGTCAACATTATATAGGCGTGTTTTCGTGATGGAAGCGTCATTTTTGGTGTATTAATGCAAATATTAGGTCTCAGTACCATCGTCCCTGTTTAAATCTTTACAATACGTTTCTGCAATGCTGCATCTATCACAAAATAATAATAATAATAATGATAAATAAATAAATAATAATGAAAAAAAAAATAAAAATGAAATAAATTAAAATAAAATAAAATAAAGTAAATGAAAATCTGCAAAGTTCTGAAAACCCGCCCAATATTTATTATCTTTCCCAATATTTAGGATAAATGATATGACGTGAGATTTTATATGGAGACCATTCACAAAAACTGTCAGGCCCCATTTTGTCGAAATATTTTCAAAGGTCGTCTGCTTATATTTTAATTTAGAGCTTTCAAGGTTAAAAACATAAAGACAGAGCAAGAAACTTTTCTGTGTTGGAATAAATAACTTAAACGATGGTTTGGTAAAGAGTCGATTAGCGCTTAGCACAAGTGGAGACAATTTGCATGGAATCTCATATCATGTTTTCTGGAATAAAAAAATAAGAAAAAGATATCATCGACTTGTCATCTGCTAAATAGCCTAGACAGTGGAAAAGGTTAAGTAAACATTTTGCGTTTAGGGAGGAAATTCTTTTCTCATTTCCGGAATATTATCAGACAATAAATTATGAGACCGATTATAAGTGCAAAGGAAAATTTTCCAAAAACATTGTTATAATATCCCAGGGATAGGCACAGCAGATGTGAAACGTTAACATTGAAAATATATATAAAATCCCTGAGGTTATCATAATGATACCTCATGGTCAACAATGACAATACCGTGGACTTTCGTTATCTCAAACATCAAGGGACCAAATCGTTTAATTTGAGATAACAGAAGTTTGAGATAAAGGAATTCAAGTAAAAAATACATAAAAAACTAAGCAATACTGTGCTTTATTTAGTTCGACTTAGCCAGTAGTTTGAGATAAAGGAATTCAAGTAAAAAATACATAAAAAACTAAGCAATACTGTGCTTTATTTAGTTCGACTTAGCCAGTAGTTTGAGATAAAGGAATTCAAGTAAAAAATACATAAAAAACTAAGCAATACTGTGCTTTATTTAGTTCGACTTAGCCAGTAGTTTGAGATAAAGGAATTCAAGTAAAAAATACATAAAAAACTAAGCAATACTGTGCTTTATTTAGTTCGACTTAGCCAGTAGTTTGAGATAAAGGAATTCAAGTAAAAAATACATAAAAAACTAAGCAATACTGTGCTTTATTTAGTTCGACTTAGCCAGTAGTTTGAGATAAAGGAATTCAAGTAAAAAATACATAAAAAACTAAGCAATACTGTGCTTTATTTAGTTCGACTTAGCCAGTAGTTTGAGATAAAGGAATTCAAGTAAAAAATACATAAAAAACTAAGCAATACTGTGCTTTATTTAGTTCGACTTAGCCAGTAGTTTGAGGTAAAGGAATTCAAGTAAAAAATACATAAAAAACTAAGCAATACTGTGCTTTATTTAGTTCGACTTAGCCAGTAGTTTGAGATAAAGGAATTCAAGTAAAAAATACATAAAAAACTAAGCAATACTGTGCTTTATTTAGTTCGACTTAGCCAGTAGTTTGAGATAAAGGAATTCAAGTAAAAAATACATAAAAAACTAAGCAATACTGTGCTTTATTTAGTTCGACTTAGCCAGTAGTTTGAGATAAAGGAATTCAAGTAAAAAATACATAAAAAACTAAGCAATACTGTGCTTTATTTAGTTCGACTTAGCCAGTAGTTTGAGATAAAGGAATTCAAGTAAAAAATACATAAAAAACTAAGCAATACTGTGCTTTATTTAGTTCGACTTAGCCAGTAGTTTGAGATAAAGGAATTCAAGTAAAAAATACATAAAAAACTAAGCAATACTGTGCTTTATTTAGTTCGACTTAGCCAGTAGTTTGAGATAAAGGAATTCAAGTAAAAAATACATAAAAAACTAAGCAATACTGTGCTTTATTTAGTTCGACTTAGCCAGTAGTTTGAGATAAAGGAATTCAAGTAAAAAATACATAAAAAACTAAGCAATACTGTGCTTTATTTAGTTCGACTTAGCCAGTAGTTTGAGGTAAAGGAATTCAAGTAAAAAATACATAAAAAACTAAGCAATACTGTGCTTTATTTAGTTCGACTTAGCCAGTAGTTTGAGATAAAGGAATTCAAGTAAAAATACATAAAAAACTAAGCCATACTGTGCTTTATTTAGTTCGACTTAGCCAGTAGTTTGAGGTAAAGGAATTCAAGTAAAAAATACATAAAAAACTAAGCAATACTGTGCTTTATTTAGTTCGACTTAGCCAGTAGTTTGAGATAAAGGAATTCAAGTAAAAAATACATAAAAAACTAAGCAATACTGTGCTTTATTTAGTTCGACTTAGCCAGTAGTTTGAGATAAAGGAATTCAAGTAAAAAATACATAAAAAACTAAGCAATACTGTGCTTTATTTAGTTCGACTTAGCCAGTAGTTTGAGGTAAAGGAATTCAAGTAAAAAATACATAAAAAACTAAGCAATACTGTGCTTTATTTAGTTCGACTTAGCCAGTAGTTTGAGATAAAGGAATTCAAGTAAAAAATACATAAAAAACTAAGCAATACTGTGCTTTATTTAGTTCGACTTAGCCAGTAGTTTGAGATAAAGGAATTCAAGTAAAAAATACATAAAAAACTAAGCAATACTGTGCTTTATTTAGTTCGACTTAGCCAGTAGTTTGAGATAAAGGAATTCAAGTAAAAAATACATAAAAAACTAAGCATTGCTTAGTTTTTTATGTATTTTTTACTTGAATTCCTTTATCAACTAAATAAAGCTTAGTGTGCTTTATTTAGTTCGACTTAGCCAGTAGTTTGAGATAGCAGTGTTTGATTTATCGAGAGTCAAATGTAAATGTTGACTACATGCTTGAGGATTACAATTCATTGGTACAGCATGGGTTGCTCTGTTAGTTCCTTTGATGAATCCGCTTTTGCCAAGAGAAAGAACAAGGTTGGAACAGGGTCTACGAAACTGACAAATCTAAGCATGGCTAAAACGGAAGAGGAGAACGGCAATGCCAAGTTCGACCCCCGACTGCCCCTCACTGTCAGACAGAGGTTTAACATAATGAAATCGTGGAAGGGAATAGCGCGAAATATTCAGGAAACGGGAGTACTAATGTTTTTGAGGTAAATATTTGAGCCTCGATGTATCTTTTTACATGTGCGCTAAACGAAGACAACTCAGCCTGCGCATCCGTGCAGTCTGATTAGAGTTTTCTTTGTCCGCATGAAATAAAATTTGATTCCTTAGCTATCCAAAATGCGTCCAGTGAAGATTCTGATCAGCCTGCGCGTTTGCACATTCGCTGAATCTTCGATTAGAGCACATGTCCCAAAATATGATTTTGGTTTCCATCACGAAAACATGCCTGTATAATTCTGACCCCCTTAAACCCCACTTTTATACAGTAAAACTGGGGTTTACAGAGGTATACAGTTTTTCTTATTTCTGCTCAAAAACGGCCGAGGCGGTTCTAAAGAGCTAAAGAGTACCCACAATCTATGTTTTGAGCAGAAACATGAAAAACAACAGATTTTTTTTTTTTTTTTAATCTGAAAATTTTCAGTTTTTAGAGGTGACATTTTCTATGTATTTGAATATGCGTGTTTTAGTATTGATAAGGGACTTATCGTACGCTTTGAGACAAATGTATAGAGCGAAGTCCAAGATCAGTCTTCACTTCTCCTCTAAACGGAGAGCAAATTCCCTGATGGCGGTGTGTAAACGGAGAGCAAATTCCCTGATGGGGGTGTGCAGATGCGATGGCTGATCTGGACTTTCCGTTTCAGTCACATGCTCGGAAGACATACTTTCACATAACATGTTTAGAACATGAGCTTTATCAAACATTTATCCTCTCTTATTGTAGGTGGAAAAAAGCAATACTCAAAACAGCCATGCCATGTCATGCCATTCCGTGAGTGTATATATATATGTATGTTTGTATCTGTGCTTGTCTGTACGTACGTACATACATACGTACGGACGTACTTACGCACATATATGTACATACATACACATATATGTACGTACATACGTACATGTCATCGATTCATGTTCATACAGTATTTACCCTAAGTATGCTGACACCTCAACTCCTTACCATACTTGTTCTAAAATTTGAATAAGGACAATTTATGAATGCGATGTTTCGTCGAAAATTGCTGGACTATATTTTGAGTGGCAAACAGTGTAGCCCCTGATGAGACGCCCCGCTCTCTGGCGGCTCATCTGGGTCTACATCTTTTGCTCAGGCCTGCCTATCCGAATACATACGGTATATACGGTAAAATTTTTCCCCATTATTAAATTCTACTAACTGACCATCGAGTAGTTGAATGCAATGACCGTAGTAAGGTTTCTTCATGATTAGAACTGGAAAAAAAAACTCTCCGGAGTTATACAGAAACTGCTTTTTTTTACCTTTTTGTGTGTGTGTGTGTTGCTAATCCTTGACAAACAGTGCAAGCCCTAACCAGATGCCACATTCTGCAGGGTCTAGGTCTTCAATGCTTGCACAGTGACGCTAAGGACTGATCAGTTAATAAACTGAGTTTCAAGGCGACGACGAAACATGATAATGATGATGATGATAATTATGATGTGATTTTACATGTATTACACAGTATGTTATATCGAGTCGATGGAAAGTGATAAAGAGACTCTGTACAATGAAACCCCGTACAGCGAAGCTGAATTCTGGTTCCAGTTGGATCTAAAACCAGAGCATTGCGATCCAAAGCCGCCGGAGTGCACTTGACGTTCACCCACACTGAATAGAAGTGTACGTTTCAAGTAGAATGAATAAGAATGTATGCATGCTTCATTGCCCGGAATTTTTTCAATCTTCTAAATACGCCCTCCTTACCCAAATACCCACGTCCCGCAGAATACACGGATCTGTATTGATTACCATGATACCTCAACTTGCTTCCGTTGACCAAAACTGTGCTTCAAGATCAGGATATCAGTCTGACTTACAATGTAAAACTTAAAAAAATTCGTTTAAGATGATAAAAAATGCGAATGCATGTAAACATCCAAAAGTTTGAATTCTATTTAAGATTCCCAACACTGACTAGTTTAAAGCTAATACCGCATCTGTTTGGACTAAAAAGACCACACAAAATTCCTACATATTTTGTATGCTTTGTATAGTTGGGCTTTATTGGAACTAAGAGGATAAGCGCTTGTGAGACCGGCTTCAAGCCTCCTAACAGTTTTGTTTTTGGACGTTCCAGGGCGGTAGTCTCATTCTCATTTGTTCAATCTGTTTTAATGACGTTTAGTTTTGTAAGATCGTTTCATGTCACTCAAACCTCTCTAACAGCGTGACGTAAGGTCAGACCACAGACTCATTGGCGACCAGAGCACATTTGTTCAATGCATCTTTAACTTAACGAGCGTTTTAATGACACTCGCTAACTGTTGTTGCGAAGGTATTTTCAAATACATTAATATTTTTGCTGCGAAAATGTGAGTAAAATGCAAAAGCTACTCACACACATTTGTCAGCAAAAATATCAACGTATTTGCCATATTTCAAGACAGAAATTTTAATGTCACCTTAGTTAACAACGTCGTTAGGTTTCGAACAACTGGGCCCAGTAAGCTCGCTGTAAAATGAACAATGAGAGGAAGAGTTTTATGGAGTAAAGCCAACAGTTTGTGCAAGTTTTAGCAATATAGGTATTTCATTTAGATTTTAGACCATGAGACCTCAACTTGTTTCATCAGTTATTTAATTTTATTTACACATTTTCTGTGATGCTCACTGATGGAGTTAGGGAACCTCTCTTCGAGCAGAACAATCGATTTAGATCTTTTCACAAGGTTTGAATCTAAGATGAAAATTTGTTACCTGTAAAACAGACTGACCGCCCCCGTCAAACCCACCCCTAGTGCCAGGTAGTTTTTTTACTGACCGTTCGAAAGCGGTGATTCGAGTGTTGTTTATTCTTAACCCTTGTCATACTGAATAAATTAAGATGCCACGCCTATTTCTAATTTCCAGCCAATCAGATTACTTGATCCGGGATTTTGATGGAAATTCACATATTTAATGACAAACAGTGCAGATCCAGATCAGTTGGCTTCTTCAGAAGCCAACTGATCTGGATCTACACTGTTTGCTAAGACAGGACATGCCGCAAGAGAAGGATTAATTGTGTGGCCCAGTGGTAATACGCTACAGGGCTTTTTTAGTGTTTTGTCCAGTTTGTTTTTTCATTGTTGTATATAATGGATCCTGTTTGGCATTGGGGCCACCTTGTTAGGAGCTGCTTGCCTTTGCTTATCTCTGATTGTGGCTTGCGTACTGTCCGTCATGGTCTGTTTATTCTTTCTCTTTGTGGGCTATGTTCTATGGCTGCGGCTCTGCCTGGATATCTTCTATATATCATTTGATGCGCAAAGCACGAAAATGGTCCTTATGCAATTTTCGGACAGCGCAGGCCCAGATGCGCATGTGCATGCGTGCAGTCTGATCTGACCATTTTCTGTTCAACGACATACACTATAATATCCGTTGATTTTGTAAGCGGGCAACGAAGGCCCATTCAACTCTACAAACTGGACGGACTTTTACGGAATAATGCCAACAATCCATGTAAGTTTTAGCAATATATGTGTTTTATTTAATGTTCATTCAGAGACATTACGAACGACTCCCTGACCTAATATTTGCGCATATTCTAAGCTGGACATGGGCTAATCGCATATACTGGTATGCCGGTTATACTGAAAACCAAGCCCTTTCTGTAAAGGACTCTACGGTCAAATGAAATAATTTGCCCCCGACGGGAGCTAATTCTTTCTTTTTTATTATAAGACCTCTTTCAGAAGGGAGGCAGAGCATTTTAATAGGGTTACCGCTTAAGAAAATGTATCAGTTAGCCTTGATATATGTCCAGGTTCTCTTCTTCGCCGTATTTGGTCTTATCACGAAAACATGCCTATATAATGTTGACCCCCTTAAACCCCACTTTTATATAGTAAAACTGGGGTTTACAGGGTATACATTATTTTTCATATTTCTGCTCAAAACATAGATTGTGGATACTCGTTAGAACCGCCTCGGCGAGGCGGTTGTTCTAACGAGTACCCACAATCTATGTTTTTGAGCAGACATAAGAAATATTAGAATTTTTATCTGAAAATTTTTCATATTTTGCTGGTAAATTTCCAATAATATATTTGAATAGGCTTGTTTTCGTAATGTGACAACTATATACTGTTAAAAAAATGTAGACACGTGAAAATACTGGCAACTGGCTGCCAGCGCATTTACCGTAAATTTTACGGGAGCCTGTATTAACAGTAAGTAATCTGTAGATAATTTTCAGGAATAATCTCGCATGGCATGGTAGAGTAGGGCAAGGTAGGTAACGTATGATATAGTAGGAATGTGCGCAACCGCACAGTATTTCATTACGAAAACACGCCTATACAAATATATAGAAAATTTAATCTCCAAAAACTGAAAATTTTCAGATGAAAAACTCTGACATTTTTCCTATTTCTGCTCAAAACATAGATTGTGGTACTCATTAGAACCGCCTCGATGAGGCGGTTCTAACGAGTACCCACAATCTATGTTTTTGAGCAGAAATAAGAAAAATAATATATACCCCCGTAAACCCCAGTTTTACAATATAAAAGTGGGGTTTGAGGGGGTCAAAATTATATAGGCGTGTTTTCGTGATGTTATGCTTATCCATCCTTACCTCATCCTACGAGGTAAATTCCACAGCCACCCGCAAAATTTACGGTTAATGCTCTGGCAGCCAGCAGCCAGTATGTACCGTAAAATCTAATCTACAGGGTTGTTTTTGACAGTGCACATGTATTATTTATTTATTTATTTTTCTATTTCAGATTGTTTGAAACGAATGAAGAAGTGAGAGCTATGTTTGCGAAGGTGATTCAAAATTACAATGTGACAGATTTACGTGATTCCAAGGAGTTGGAGAATCATGTCAGACAGGTCATGTACACATTAGACGAAGCTATCTCCTCGTTGGAAGACGTAGACTTTGTCGTAAATATGTTGCACTCCGTGGGCAAAGGTCACAGGCGATTACTTGACGCCGGTGGCTTTAATCCAATGATATTTTGGGTAAGTACTAACATTTACCCTAAGTATTTGGACGCTGCCAATCCTCACCATAATAATAAAAACCTGCAATAAGCTGTCTGACCAGCCAAGATAGATCAGCCTCTACATCCACCAAGTATGACAAAGGTCATCTTTTATCGTTCTTTGGATAGCCTGGAGTCTGTAGAAAGCACACGCGATCAGCGAAGACTCTGATCAGACCGCAGATGCACAGGCTGATCTGAGTCTTCGCTAGACGCAAAAGTCATATTATAAGTTTGTCGTGCACAGGCTCATTATTTCTGCTTATATTTCTCAAGCCATTTACGTCCTTTTCTACCTCATGACTTTGGAGAGGGCCTTTTCCAATTCAAGGGGCATCTGGTTAGATTTTACTGTTATTTTTTAGAGATATTTCTGTATTTCATGCAAACAGTGTAGACCCTGATCAGACGCCGCGTTCTGCGGCGTCTGTTCAGGGTCTACACTGCTTGCCAATACCCCTTTTACGGGACACTAGGCATAAGTGGATTTAAAATTAAACAAGTTTATTTTATTTCTTACGAATGTGTTTAAAACAGCTAGATTGTTGGCATACAGTCCAGGGCCCAGTTGTTCAAAGCTAACGACATCGTTAGTTAACGATTCGTTAAAATTTACATCGAGTGATATGCAAATGTGCTGAAATTTTTTGCTGAAAAAATGTGAGTAGCTTTTGCAGTGCAAAAGCTACTCACATTTTTTCAGCAAAAATTATCATAATATTGTGTATTGGATCCGCTAAAACAGTTAACGAAATGACCCTTAACGAGCTCGTTAAGCTAAAGACGCTTTGAACAACCGGGCCCAGATCTTTATCAGATGCCACATTCTGCGGCGTCTGATTTCTTTACGTGTTCAGTCGCATATATAGTTTAAGCTTTGGCCAACTGAAGGCTACATCATCAGATGAAATGTAGTGATATTTTCCTTCTGGTTCACAGAAAAATAAGACTTGACATTCCATTCAAGTTAGAGCGTCATTATCAATATAAAGTAAGTCAAGGTACATTGAGGGGTTGAATACGTAGAATGCTTAAGCAATATTGGATTGGGTTCGCGAGAAATGGACAGCATAAACGCTTTCATAACTAAACAGAAAGAAATCTGCAGCAAGGTTGGGGGTGGGCGGGTGGGTGGAATATACTTTGTACCAATCTTTATGTTCATTATTTGTTTATATAATTTAATACCAGTCTTATTTTCTGTGAAGATTAAGAAATATAGTTTTTTTGTTAATTTTATCTGCCTTTATTTAGTCGGCAGATTAAAGTTTAAGCTTGCAGCTTCGGAAAATTTCTAACTTGCTTTAAAACCTTATGCTTTAGACAGGTCTATTTCAATTCAAGGAAAGTCCTCTTTAGTTTAGATTATTACATTTTCACATATTGTTTTATGTTTATATTGCAAAAAGTTTAGACCCTGATCAAAAGCCGCGTTTGCGGCGTCTGGTTTGGGTCTACACTGTTTGCTTAGGACCTGTTAACGAGACGCTAGCCACTAATTGGTTAGTAACTCGTACTGATTTTTGAGCACCAATTTCAGAAAGCACAGAGGTTTCACAATTAGATATGGCTTATCAGCTGTTATTTATCAGTTTTGGATTTCAATAATCTGAAAAGAGGGTCCTTTGGGACATAAGGAAAAGCTGCAAAACAGCAGGGAGCTCGGTACACTTGCTAGTTTGTTGTTGTTATTGTTTTTTGTTTGTTTGTTGTTGTTTTTTTGGGGTTTTTTTTTTTTTTTTTTTTTGGTTTTTTTTTGTTTGTTTTTTTTGGTTTTTGTTTTGTTTTTTGTTGTTTTTTTTATGTTTTTTTTTTTTTTTTTTGTTTGACTATTGTTCTCGTGAGACAATTTTGTGTGACTTCCTGTTTGTTTTCCTGCACCCCACACTATATCTGAGAAGACGTCTTTTCAGAAGAGAAAAAATTCTTTTCTTTTGTAGTAGACCCTTTTTCAGATGGGAGATCAACCATTTTCGATAGTTATCTCCCCTGACTGTGTATTTATTTAACGTCGAATGTTCTGCTCTAAACTGTATAAAATTATTAATTGTTCTATTATACGCCTTTTATATGTTTTGCCCTCAATCATGTCTCGCTCGAGAAGAATGTGCTTCGTGATTATAGCTTTTTTCTATATATCATAATCTTCACTTATATTTTGTCTATTCGCACACACCATCTGTCTAAACAGTGACTGTTGGAAGCATAGGCTATTCTATGCCGTTCTGTTTGCATGACATGATGCTGGACTTCTCGAAGCGCTTTTATATATATATATATATATATATATATATATATATATATATATATATATATATATATATATATATATATATATATATATATATATATATATATATATATATATTATATTACTAAACAAAGGTAAATGTATATACGTCAACTTTTAGAGCCGAAATTATGTATGATTGGCCGATTAACCCTTCAAGCGCTAAATTTTCAGAAGACGACATTCTCAAATTTATTAAAAATTCAGAGAAAATATCAAGTGTTATTTATTTTAATTAATGTAAAAATAAATAAAATAAAACAAAATAATAATTGTCTGTTACAGCGGTAGTTTGTATTCCAAACAGCTTACATTCTCTTTACCTGTTGTTGCAGATGACATCACTCTTTAAATTATTTTTACGCTTTTATTGTTTTTATAGTTCATTCTGTAATTTCATCACGAAAACATGCCTATATAATTTTGACCCCCTTGAACCCCACTTTTATATAGTAAAACTGGGGTTTACAGGGGTATACATTATTTTTCTTATTTCTGCTCAAAACATAGATTGTGGGTACTCGTTAGAACCGCCTCGCACTGGGCGGTTCTAACGAGTACCTACAATCTATGTTTTGAGTAGAAATATGAAAAATATCAGAGTTTTTTTATCTGAAAAAAATTCAGTTTTTTGGAGGTGAAATTTTTCTATATAATTGAATAGGCGTGGTTTCGTAATGTAATTTAACAGTCTTATGACTTACGAACACGCCGCTGTTTTATTACATATTGAATTAAAACATAAGAAAACAACACCTAAGTCGGCGTCGGTGGCTCAGTCAGATGTGCGTCCGACTGGTAATCAGGAGGTCGCGAGTTCGATCCCCGTTGGGTCCGGCAATTTTCTTTCGTGGAGATTGATCACTAAATATTTTCTACGGTCATTCTGTCTCTTCCGCTGATACAAGAAGGGCAGTTGTCAGTTTCTGGCGAAAGAACATGTATAAATACTGGTTAACCGCCTGCCCAGGAAAAGTGTGGTTAGGTAAACTGACTGGCTCGACATGACCCTAGTGGGTTGACTGGCCCGTAAATGCCAATTTAAGAGATGCCTGGTTGTTTTTTATGAGTGAAATTCCCGATCTTAATGCAAACAATGTAGACCCTGATCAGACGCCGCGTTCTGCGGCGTCTGATCAGGTTCTACATTGTTTGCCAATGTCTCTTTTATGGCATATATTGGTTAACATGATGGAGCATATGGTCTCCCAGTCACAACGCTGATTTTTTGTCAGTCTGGAATTATCGAAGTAAGTTATCATGAGCATAGATTTCCATTTCTTGTTTAAATTTCTTAACATTCATTACGACAACAACTGTCGCTGAATCGTTAATGCATTTTATGATATACCAATCACTGCATTTGAGGCCTTTTTAACAGAATTTATGCGCTTAATCAAATTAGACACCTTTCGACTCATGTAAATGGTAATTCAACTTCATGGAGAGCCTCCGGTTGCCCACGTAGTGGTCGAGACTACAAATATCTTGTGCATAAAATATTACAACAATTCAATTCAATTAACAACAAGTCTCTGTAATGTGTGATCCATTTTTATACCCCGCCATACGATAGTGGTGGAGTATTATGGTATCACGTTGGCTGTCTGTGTGTCCGTCCCTCCGTCTGTTTATCTGGGCACACGAATGGGCATATGTTGGGTACTTTTTTTTATACTATTTCCTTTATTCCGTAGACTGCTAGTGGGTTCTTTGAACGTACTGTTGGGTATTTTTTTACATAGAAAATACCCAATAAATGCCTGAACGTGGTAATGTCCGTCTGTCGTACGTCCGTTCGTATTTTCGTTTCCGGACGATAACTTGAGTAAATATCAATGGATTTTCACCAAACTTGGTGTGTGCATTGGTATTGTAGAGATCGGCTTTGAGATTGTTAATGGGCGAATTTCCTCGATTTTCACATATCTGCCCAAGACAGATCCATATTTTCATTTCTGGATGACAACTTTAGTAAATATCAATGGATTTTCACCAAACTTGGTGTGTGTATTGATATTGTGGATATATGCTTTGGGGTTGCTGAACGGTACATTTCGTTAATTTTTGATAGAGTTATCTGCCCGGGACACGTCCGTATTTTCATTTTTGGACGATAACTTTACTAAATATCAATGAATTTTCACCAAACGGTGTTTGTATTGATATTGTCGACATCTGCTTTGGGATTGCTTATGGTAGCACTTCGTCTATTTTTTTACAGAGTTATCTCCCGCAACACATCCGTATTTTACTTTCAGGACAATAACTTGAGTAAATCTCAATGGATTTTTACCAAATTTGATATGCGCATTGATATTGTGCAGATCTGCTTTGTAGGGATTGCTCATCGGCAGATTTTGTTGATTTATGACAGAGTTATCTGCTCACGACACGATAATGGCGGGGTATAATCGTTTCGCGTTTTTACACATATTATACATTGAAAACATAGGTATGTAAGGAAGGATTTTCAGAGTTTTGCAGTTTTTAATTTTTGTCGCTTCTAGCAACATTTTATGCACCCGCCATTCGAAGAACGGTGAAAAGAGCACATAGTGTTACCCCTGTCCGTCCGTCTCCGTCCGCGTCCGAGATGGCATTAGCAATCTGCGTTTAAATTTTTCAGGCGTTAGCAATTTGCGTTTAAGTTTTTCAGGCGGGGCCATCTGTGTCCTTTGGACACATTTCTAGTTTACTGTAAAAACATCACGAAAACATGCCTATATAATTTTGACCCCCTTAAACCCCACTTTTATATGGTAAATGTGGGGTTTACAGGGGTATACATTTTTTCTTATTTCTGCTCAAAACATGGATTTTGGCTTCTCGTTAGAACTGCCTCGGCGAGGCGGTTCTAACGAGAATCCACAATCTATGTTTTGAGCAGAAATATGAAAAATATCAGAGTTTTTTTTAATCGGAAAATTTTCAGTTTTTGGAGGTGAAATTTTCTATACATTTGAATAGGCGTGTTTTCGTAATGTCTATCTTAATACGCTTCATAGCCCAAATGTTCTGTATTTCCCATATGATATAGTGCAAACGTTTTACCTGTAGAAAAGAGGGGTATCAAGATATATTTCTCATTTCTTCACAAAAACATATTTATGCCAGCGGATGACAAAACCAACAAATTGGATCAATCAAGTCTGACCAGAGTCTTTGCTGTGCGCTCAGTAGGTAGCTAAGGATCCAAGCTTTCTTCATGCGGACAGCGAATACTCTGATCAGACTGGGCGGAAATTAGAACCCCGACACATCTACGACGCTGCCGGGACTCATCGGTGGTTAAATCACGGCCTTTAAGCCCCGCTATGTCCCCGCTATCCCCCGGTTCCATAGGGACCGAAGGTTCAAATGACTGGTGCATTGATTAGCCACATATCCCACTGCTTAAAGTACTTCTAATTGTATGTTATAAAAGAATACACCGAACTCGAAAATATTTAATCTGATTTTGCTTGATTTACGTTAAAAAAGAAAGAAATATATTCTTTGTGGTCTGATTACATTGTTTCAGTTTTATACTTCATGACTTTTATCACTGAATACCCTCAATATGCTGGTCAGATATGTCATGGCACACTTTTGTTTTCTTGTGCAATCATTCTGTCCTTTATTCGGATAGATAAGATGTCATCTAGTATATGGGAAATTAATTTGCTTATCGAATCATACGAAAGGATATACTAGCTTTTAGCAAAAGTAATCAAGTTTGAAGAAACGGTTCAAGGCCTTAACGCTTAGCACGTTGGGTAAAAATTTCAGCAGACGCCATTTTAAGATATTTCACTTCTTTTTCTTTTTCTTCTTTTTCTTCTTCTTCTTTTTTTTTTTTTTTTTTTTTTTTTTTTTTTGCCAGAAAATAGGATTTGACATTCATGCATCTGTCTCCTTAAGAGAATTTGCATAAAATGTCAAATCCTATTTTCTAGGAAACTAAGAAATTATCGTCAATTTGTCGTCCGCTGAATTTGCCCATAGCGTTCTGGGTATTAATAATAACCATAATTCTGTTGTTTGGCCAGTGTAATAATTATTTTTTCCAGTTTCTCTGAATGATGAGATGATGCAAAAAAGGAAAGTAAAATGACCGTAGATAATAACACCTTTGTTTTTCATCAATATTCCAGTGCTAAGAGGAAAAATTGTACTTTTATGCATACCATACTTACCGTATGTATTCGGACAGACACGCCTAAGCAAACAGTGTAGACCCTGATGAGACGCCGCGTTCTGCGGCATCTCATCAGGGTCTACACTGTTTGCCACTCATCCAGCAATTTGTAGTCACAACTTGTTCAGATTTTAGAACAAGTATGGTAAGGAGTTGAAAGGCTCCCCTTGGGAGCAAATTCTTTCCTTTGAGGGTAGACATCTTTTCAAAAGCGATGCAAAACCAATATTTACAGCGTTGTCTCCCTTATGACGTTCAAAGAAATCTTTATCAGACTGCGCTCATGCGCAAACTGATCACAGTATTTGCCGTTTAATATTTCCTAAGACTGATTTTTTTACAAGAAATTTGACTCTTAGCATACTTGGGTAAAATAAGCAATCTGTATTTTAAACTTAAACCCCTTTGGAACCGTATCAGGTTGTTATATTTCGAGGGTTGAGCGCAAGACTGGCGTAAGTCAGATGGTTGTTTTTCCCCAAACCTAATCTCCTCACCATGAAGGCGTTATGAAGATTACAACATTTCTTTCTGTAAACAATGAAAATTTAGGTGCCATTGCTCGTATGAGCAATGGCACCTAAAGGGGGGGTGCCTATTTGGGGCTTTTTTGGACCCCTACCAAATCTTTTTATTTTTGGCAGATGAATAGCCCATCATAAGTGCTTTATTATGGTATACCTCTTTTCGCGCACAATTATCCGTTTTTTCGAGCTACAGGCCTTTAAAAGTGGGTGGGGTAACTTAGCATGTCACTATAGTCTATTTTTAAAGTTAATTTTGGTTATTATTTGTGTGTTATTTTACCAATTTTTCTCCTTATGCAGACAGAGGGATGTCTGAAATGATATTTAGGCACATTTTTCAAAACAATATTGCAACTGGGGCTGTGCCTAATTTGATTGTGTGGTTTTGCTGGTTGATCTAGGTCTTTTTTGTATGTCACGAATAATTCTTTTCTCATGACTCGGCTCACTTGTAATTTTTATGTTATGATCTGTATTTTATTCAGTACATTGTATTTTTGAAAGTCAAAAGCTAATTTCTACATAGGAATTACAGGGCTGATTAGACTTACTAAATTCACCGTTTTTATATGTGTAGAGCTTTTTACGGAAAACGAAATTTGAACCAAATGCCGTGTTTCTTTTTAAGTTATATTAAGCACCTTTAATATATATGATGTATATTCATGCAAGGTATTTCAGTTTTTGAATAAATGAAAATGGCAATTGTGACAACACACAAAACTACATTAACTCTATCAATGCCATAGGCGATAAAATAGGCTTTGCAAACAGCATAGATCCAGATGACACGGCTCATAATGAGCCGTCTCATCTGGATCTACGCTGTTTGACGTTCCGTCTTTCAACTTTACATATAAACTTCTTTCCAAGCGATAGTTTGTTTAAAAAAAAAAAAAAAAAAAACATACGATAAATGTCGTCTGAAATTTGGTACCGAAAGAGTTAAGGAATGACCCCATTGAATTGCGGGGAACTCCCAGAAATATATATTATTGTGTATCAGTTTAGAACTAATATCCAGGGATATGAATACTACGAAAGACCGGTAGTGACATTTCAACTACATTAATTCAAAGGTTTCAACTTCACGAATTCACGATTTCAGCTTCATGAATTCACGAATGCAACTTCACGAATTCACGAATTCAACTTCACGAATTCACGAATTCAACTTCACGAATTCCACTTCATGAATTCAACTACACGAATTCACGAATTCGACTTCACGAATTCACGAATTCAACTTCACGAATTCACGAATTCAACATCACGAATTCCACTTCACGAATTCAACTTCACGAATTCACGAATTCAACTTCACGAATTCACGAATACAACTTCACGAATTCACGAATTCAACTTCACGAATTCCACTTCATGAATTCAACACGAATTCACGAATTCAACTTCATGAATTCACGAATTCAACTTCACGAATTCCACTTCACGAATTCAACTTCACGAATTCACGAATTCAACTTCACGAATTCAACTTCATGAATTCAACAATTGAATTCGTGAAGTTGAATTCGTGAATTCGTGAAGTTGAATTCGTGTATTCATGAAGTGGAATTCGTGAAGTTGAATTCGTGAAGTTGAATTCGTGAATTCATGAGGTTGAATTCGTGAATTCGTGAAGTGGAATTCGTGAATTCGTGAAGTTGAATTCGTGAAGTGGAATTCGTGAAGTTGAAATCGTGAATTCGTGAAGTTGAAATCGTGAATTCGTGAAGTTGAAATCGTGAATTCGTGAAGCTGAAATCGTGAATTCGTGAAGTTGAAACCTTGAATTAATGTAGTTGAAATGTCACTACCGGTCTTTCGTAGAATACACTATAGATGACTTCCTGTTAGCTAATATAATGATATTTCGTCTGTCATTAATGGCAATGACCAGTCTTAATCAACTGTGTGAAGTGGTACTGTCTGTATGTTCTTAGAGGCTGATGGGACCAATCTTAGCTCTAAACTGTCTGTTGCAGATAGAGAGGTCTGAGGAAGAAAGCTCTGTTAGTGATGCCTTAGCTCTGGCTTGCCGCTGAGCACATTTCTGCTCGCCTTACATGTGTAGCTGATTCTTTTTGCTTCATATTCACCAGCATCCCTTCTTATGAGGCCTCGCCATTTTGTTCGATCCTGCGCAATCTGTTCCCATGACTCTGTTGGTATGTTGAAGTCATTAAAGGGAAACTTTGAAGATGTCCTTGTATCGCTTCTTCTGACCACCATAGGAGCTTTTACCCACTTGTAGTTCTCCATAGAGGATTTTCTTTGGCAAATGTTCATCAGGCATTCTGGTGACATGGCCTGTCAGTCTTAATTTTGCCAATTTCCGAAGAGTATGTACACTCTGCATCCCGGCCCTTTTCAGGACTTCTGTGTCTGGAATCCTGTCTTGCCACTTAATCCTGTCGCTGTCCTGCACGTCAATCACCTTCTGAAAACGGGTCTACTCTAAAAGGAAAGAATTTGCTCCGCTTCGGAGCAAATTCTTTTCTTTTAAAGTAGACCCCCTTTTTAGGTGGGAGGCAAAACAATTTGGACAAGATTGCCTCTCCTGCGAGTATATCTATCCACCTTAAGGAGTACGATACACCTCCACGTGACTTTTCAGGACCATTTTCCCAGCCTACACTCAGTGCTGTCAGTACTTTGATTATCTGTTGGAGTGGTCTCCTTCTGTGAAAAGTAGCATAACATTTTCGCTCAGAGTGCGTAACTCTTTGCGAAGTATCCTACTCTAACACTAACCTGCCACAGCCTAATCTCAATGAGGACAGAACCACCTCAAAGAGAAATAACGTAACAAGGAAAATATTGGCTTCACGTCTTATTCAGGGCTTCTCTTAACAGAAAGAATCTGCTATCGCTGGGAGAAGAGATTTTCTTTTAAAAAGATCCCCCAAGTTTGAAACGTTTCCAACACTAGAAAGGCAACTTCCTGTCTGCTAAAGCTGTCTCCCTTTGTAAAATGGTATCGAAATCTATCGTGCATAGCCATTCTCTTTAAGCTATTTAACCTTTCATCCCTATACCTTTTGCAAACAATGCAGATCTAGATGAGACGGCTCGCAATGCCGTATCATCAGGATATACACTGTTTGCTATTCTGTTATTGATTTGTGACTGGAATCCCTATTTGTAACAATCGATGTGTCCAAATTCATCGATGGAAGAGTCCATTTCAGAAACTCAAGGGTTAATTCTGTCCAAAAATGTACCGAATGGCCATTCCCGGACCAAGCTTAACACATACCGTTTTCGATCTTAACCCAGAGTCTTCGCTGTCCGCATGAAGAAAGCTTGCGTTCTTAGCTACCCACTGAGTGCACAGCGAAGACTCTGATCAGACGGCGGATGCCCAGGCTGATCTAAGTCTTTGCTGGGCGCACATTCTATTTTGCAGGTTTTATCGTGCGCTGGCTAAGAAAAAAATAACACATACGCATCATTAAATAATCTTTTCATGAAGTCCACTGCCGATGTTCTTCTAAAGCGTGTCCATACTAGGTGGATGTTTCACGTTTTAGTATTTTTTTCTTGTTATTTTGAAAAAAAAATAATAACCTAACCGCACAGTAAGTAAGTAAGTAAGTAAAGACGTATTAAACGAGGGTAACAACATTTAGCATATAATATAGCTAATCTTCCATGAGGCCCTAAAAATATTATACAAATGCAAATATGCATACAAAACACGTGTTATATATTATCCTACACTACTAAGATAATGTTAATCAAGTAAGTAATTTACAGACACACACTGAGAGAAAATGCTGATAACAGAGCTTGCAAAAAAAAAAAAAAAAAAAAAAAAAAAAAATGTTTAATGTTACCCCACACAGTGTTACATGATAGACGTATTATATATATAAAATATATAATAAACCTTTTCAGAATTTATTAATATAAAACGAAAGTGTGCATTGAGGGTGGGGCAAATATTAAATAAAATGAAATACCTTAGATATAGTGTCATGGTTGGACCGAGAAACCATTTTCCAGTGTATTTTATACATCTTGACTGTATCAGTTATTGTGTTAATCATTTTCATTACATAAACATGCCTATTCAAATATACTGAAAATTTCATCACCAAAAACTGAAAGTTTTCAAATAAAAATTCTAATATTTGTTTTTCATATTTCTGCTCAAAACATAGATTGTGGGTACTCGTTAGAACCGCCTCAGCGAGGCGGTTCTAACGAGTACCCACAATATGTTTTTGAGCAGAAATAAGAAAAATAATGTATACCCCTGTAAACCCCAGTTTTACTGTATAAAAGTGGGGTTTAAGGGGGTCAAAATTATAAAGGTACGTTTTCGTGAGGTTATACATCTGCTATGAAAAGTCTCAGGTCTTTGTGCACTTCTAACATCACTGGGTAAACTATTCCATATCAGACAGCCTGAATATGTCATACTCTCCTTATAGCATTCCTTTCTCGGTTGGGGTGGGACAAAACATCCTGATGCAACTGATTTTAATAGAACAGATGTATTCACTTTATTTCTTAACCCTTGTCCTGCTGAACCCGGATATACCCTGTTTTGCAAACAGTGTAGATCCAGATCAGTTGGCTTCTGAAGAAGCCAACTGATCTGGATCTGCACTGTTTGCCATCAAGTATGCAAAATGTATAGCAACAATCTGGATCAAGTAACCTGATTGGCTGAAAATTAGAAGTGGGTGTGGCATCTTAATTTATTCAGCAGGACAAGGGTTAACGTAAACTTTCCAGAGATGTATGGTGGTGTTTTATCATGATATACTTTAAGCATGAACTTAGCTTTTCTGAGAAACAAACGATCACAGAATGACAAAATTTTTAAAGACTTCATTGCTTCATGGCAATCGTCAACATTATAATCGAGAATGATTTTACGTGCACGTTTCTGTAGCCTAAAAATTTTCAGTTTATTAGACTCGCGCGTGTTTCCCCATACAGTGAGGTAATTAGGTAGAATACGGTAAATAGTATAGCCTGGATATGCGCAACTCGTACTTTATAATTTTTAAACTTCAAATATAGAGTTAATTGCGCATGCGTAGTCTCATCTGAGCCTGTAAGTCAAACGAAAACGTGCCTTTGAACATGTGCACAATACGCAGATTCAGATCATCCTGCGCATGCGTAAAGTACCATCCGGGACTTTGCTCTCCATCAATATATTCTGTAGTATACAATATTTCTGTTAGCAGCTGGTAGCGCTAGTTATGCTCGAAGGCACGTTTTCGCATGGCTCGGCCCTTATCAAGCGTGGCATATGGGAATGATTACTTTTGATGTCTTTTAATTGCACGGCGCATCAGCGCCGGGCATATTGTGGTTACTTTGTAACTGTTAGTGTGTGTCGGAAACGGCGTCACCTTTCGGTTCACATTTTTTTAAAAACATATGACGATTGTATTAAATAAAAGGTCCTGTGATATATTAATGTGCTACAAATTGTGGACAGAAATAATGTTTCAGCTACGTGATAAATACAGGGTCCAAACTTCCCTGTTTGTATAACTAACATGCGTTGATTTACCGGATATTTTAGGAGTATCCTTTCGGTTTTTGTGGCGGGGCGAAAAATATCGGGTTGGAGCTGGTACCCGTTCTAATTTGAAGATTTCGCGTTTTAGTTTTTCTATGTGGAGAACCAGTCAGCGCGTGCCTTTGAAGAAAATGGTCGGTTATAAAAGCCGTCCGATCCGATCCAGTAAATATAAGAAAATCATAGTTTTCTCAGTAGTGAAGCTCTGAATGTTCTAGTGACCATTTATTCTCTGCGACAGAGCTAATCTCTGTATATATTAGCTTCACTACTGAGAAAACTATGATTTTCTTATATTTACTGGACTTGGCTTTTATACCCCTAGAAGACAGAAAACTGCTTAAAAATCAAATCCAAAAGCATTGAAAAAAGAAATATCTTTTGTCGAATATTTAATTAAGCAATGTATGATAATACAAAACTGATATACTGGACATTTGAATCGTAGTTTAGATATAATGACAAAAATAAAATTTATGATCGGCAGAAAAATGATCGGCGGATCGGATCGCCATATTGGATGAATCGAAGCTGCATGAGTTTGGGTAAATAAACATAAATGTTGCTATGTATCTGCTTTTTCGTGGGTTGTATTTTTGCGTGCATTAAAATATTTGTCGAGGCTCTATAATTCGATACAAAAAGGAATGTTTTTTTCAATCCTAGCGGAACTTTTATGACCATTTCACCGCCCGTTTCTGTAGGCAGTATCCACATTCGTGACATTTATTTAGTCCTTTTACCAGACTCGGTAAGACACCTTTTGCCCACAAAAAAAGCAAGACGTGCTCGTCTGTATTGTTTTCCATAAGATGCCTTGCTCGAGGTTTGTGCAGGGAAGTATTCATCAGGGTTCATTGGGCATTTCTGGGTTGAGCGCCTCCTTTGGCACTCAGTGTACAGCCATTGCATTAATTGCTTTGGTTTTTGCCTGCTTTAAAGTAGACGTGACCACATGGGAATCACAGCATTTGGATACTGTAGTATTTGAAGGTGATACTTTGTATAACAGTATCGTTCAAAGTAGATATGATGGCGATGCCACTGTTTATTTAGGGCATCAAGATTTGCCATTAGAATTTACTGCTTTTGGTGCAAGATACCAACAGAGGTTGGGTTCAACTTTTCATGGGGCTATTAATAACCGTCCGGCAGTTGTAGAGGCAGGCGGGCACACAGTAATAGATGCCTTAGGAATGGCTTTCAATCAGTCTCCTTGGCTTATTGGAACTTTTGGTGGAAGATCAGTAGCCTTATTTAGAAGCAATGACATGTTTTTTTGTTTTCGACTCGCATTCACGAAATGCATTGGGTCAAATTGATTCAACAGGTAGAAGCATACTTCTGTGTTATGATAATGTAAATGTTTTGTCATTGTATTTATCTGCAGTCTATCCTGATCATATTTTTAACATATCTCCAGTTCAGCTGCGTGGCCCAGAAGAGTTGGTTAGTGCCATCTTAAATGAACCAGTACAGAGTACTGAACATGTCGAAGAAATGATATGTGATGAAGCTGAAATAAACACATTCATTCTTCCAACTGATGCACATGTAGCTGTTGACAGTGTAATACATGAATTTGATCATACATACCATGCATTGCCTGGAAATAAACCTAAAAGAAAATCTTATAAAAAGCAATGCAAAGATAAAGATCGCAGGACAATTGGTGATTTGTATGCAAGCCAGCAGACACAACTTCATGGTAGGAATATGTCTTCTGTTACATGTGAGTTGACTATATGTAGCTCAGATGTGGCTGCTGTTTGTAATATTAGTACTAGTGACCAGCAGAGGTCAACAGTCAGTGATAATACCAATGTGTGTGTGTCTGACCAAACTAACCAAGATTATGAATCATACATTCGTAGCACACCTAAGTATTGGTGCAAATGTTGTGACCGATTTCTTTTCTCATCTCAAATCAAGCATTTAGGTTGTAAAAATAATTCAGTTATACAGGCTTTGAAATTCAATTCTTCTACACAACTTTGTCACACCTGTTATAAATATGTATGTCAAGGAACTATTCCTCCTTTGAGCTCCGAACTAAATGCTCTTGGTATAGACTATATTCCCAATGAAATCAGTTCTTTAAGCTCACTAGAAAAGAAACTTTTAGCCAGAATTCAAGTTTGCACGACTGTCATTTTACTTCCTGGTGGACAGTATGCTGAGAAAGGTCTAATAGTTGACATGCCAAGAGATGTTGAGTCATTCGTGGAAGAAATAACAGGTATTGACAACATGTGCTTGGTGCAATTTGAATTTGATAGCACAATTGGTTCAAGGGGGTGCTTTTAACAGATCCATTTAAAGTTGTAAGAGGTTTTGTATGGCTTAAAGCGTATAATAGACTGTATGCAAACACAAGAATAGCAGACTTGAATTTAAATTCCTGTAATTCTGATGATAGCACTATTTGTTCAACTGATTTTCCTGTTATAAGAGATACTGTTAGCTGTTTGGAGCATGTAACTTTTGCTCCTGTTGAGTACTGCAGTAACACTGAGACAGGAGGTCAGAGTTCCTTGAGAAACACAAACCTGGGTTCTTCAGTATCTAGTCAAGCTAGCCAACTTTTAATTCCTCGTAATGATGCTACTCCAGTCTCCATATATGAAATGCCATTTGGTGAAGAAAAGGCATTCCCATGGCTTTTCCCTTCAGGCAAATTTGGCTTTACATACCCAAGACGAAAAAGCATTCAGCCAAGTTTATACTTCAGATACCGTTTGAACAACCGCCATGGTTATTGGCGAAGAGATATCTCATATATGTTGCATGCTTCTGTATCATATGATAAACTTCTTCTGAAGAAAGATATTGGTATTTGCATGAAAATGCGTAAAGGCTTCTCTGATACAGGGCCAGGTCTGCCAACTACAGCTGCAGACGTTCGGTCTAGAAATACAGACCCTGACATTCTTCAGAACTTATATATGTTCATGAAAAATATTCGTGGTACAGTTGCTTATTTTCGAAATGCCTTGTATGACCTTTTAGCCATGTTTCGCTTTTCGCTGCTTGGGTCCTCCTACCTTATTTATGACTCTTTCAGCAGACGATTTGCATTGGCCAGAATTGGGCATGCTATTGGAAAACTTGTCTAATGCTGAAGCAGTGTCGAAGCACTCATTTTTTTCCAGCATGAGGAAGGATCCCTTAATGATTGCAATTCATTTTGATCGCCGATTTACTGCTTTGATGAAATATGTAATTCATGGGCCTGTGAAACCTCTAGGTATTGTCAAGGATTTTTTTGCACGTGTGGAATTTCGGAATAGGGGCTCCCCTCACTATCACATATTCTTTTGGGTTGGTAATGTGCCTAATGATATTAATGAAAATACAAGCGAAACTGTTTTGCAATACATTACTAATACCATTCATACACATATCCCATTGGAAACTGAAAATCCTGAATTGTATCATCTGGTTAAAAAACTTCAAACTCACTCACATTCCAACTATTGCATGCGTTCAGGAAAACACCCCTGTCGTTTTGGTTTTCCGAAACGTGAATGCATAAAAAGCAGATTACTTTCAAGGGTTATGACTATGAAGAATAGAGGCCAGTTTTATGAAACATATAGGCCAAAAAATTCTGCTTTCATAAATGCTTATAACCCTCAAATTTTGCTTCACTGGCGAGCAAATATGGATGTGCTGCTCATAAATGATGCTGATGGAGCAGCATATTATGTTTGGCATTACTTATGTAAATCAGAACCTGGTGAATTGAGGTGTGCACTTAGCAATTTAATAAATACTGTTTTTCACCAAAACCCAGAAATGACAGTTTTCCAGCGTCTTTGGAATATTGGTTTATGTGTTTTAAAACACAGACAGGTTTCTGCTCAAGAGGCAGCATTTCGTCTTAGTCACCTTAAACTTATTCAATGTTCACGGTCTGTTGTTTATTTGAACACCAGGCCTCAGAACAAAAGATTTAAAATGTTAAAACCATTAGCTGAAATTGAAGCCATGAATGATACAGAGACAGACATATTTATGCACAATATTATTTATTACTATATGGCACGACCTCAGTCCATGGAAACAGTGTCTCTACATTCCTTTGCTTCTTGGTATATAAAATGTCCAGCTCCAGCTGGTCAGTCCCAGACAAGATGCTTGGAAAGAGTTTATATAGAAAAGTATGATGTTTGGGTTCGGAAACGGAAGTCATCAGTTGTTATTCGGTTTCCTCATTTGTCAGTTTCCAATGATGGTTACTACTTTACTTTGCTTATGTTATTGCTACTTTTTCGTTCTGAACAGGACCTTGTTGGTACATATGCAAGCGCAAAAGCAGCTTTCAATGCGAAACATTCACTGCTCGACTTTTCAGTGGAAATGCATAACTCTTTTTTACTTCAAGTTGAAAACTGTATTAGGCGCATTCGTCTTGCTGAGGCTGAGCTTGAGGAACAATCTGGTGTAGAAGATGTACCTTCAAACATTGATATAGGGTTGAACATTTCATCAGTTGCTGCAACAAGGTCATATACAAATATAAGTTGCAACTCTGATGCAGATTTGTTGCACTATCATCAAATGTCTGCGTGTTACATGTCCCATGATGAGTTTTCTCTGTCTATAAATAGTTTAACTAATTGTCAGAAAAGAGCATTACAAATTGTACAAAACCACTTTTCCAGCCGAAGAAATAAACCGCTTTTACTTTTTATTACTGGTGGTGCTGGTGTTGGTAAATCATACCTTCTCAAGATCATTGTTGCATATTTGCAGTTATACACAGGAGTTCATCTTGGTTCTTCACCTGTAAAGTGTTGCTCACCGACTGGGACAGCAGCTAGGCATATATATGGGCAAACTATTCATTCTTTGCTCCATATTCCTGTTGACAGGTATTTAAATTATGCTGGTCTTAGTTCTTATGCACTCAGCTCATTGCGGAGAAAATTTATTGGTGTTCATACTGTTGTAATTGATGAGATAAGCATGGTAAGTGATAGAATGATGACATTCATCAGTAGGCGGCTTGGATAAATTGCAGACAGTTGCCAGCCTTTTGGTAATTTCAATGTAATTTTAGCTTAATGAGCTTGTTAAGTGTTAATTTGTTAACTGCTTTAGCAAAGTTAATTCAAATACACGCATATTTTTTGCAGAAAAAAAAAAAGTGAGAAGCTTTTGCATTGAAAAAAGAAGCTTACATTTTCCCCACAAAGTTAATATATTTGCATATCACAACACAAAAATTTTAACATTTTCTTAACAACGTCGTTAACTTTGAGCTACAGGGCCCAGTTGTTCAAAGCATCGTTAGCTTAACGAGCTCGTTAAGTGTCATTTCGTTAACTGTTTTAGCAGATTCAACATGAAGTATTTTCATACTTTTTGCTGAAAAAATGTGAGTAGCTTTTGCACTGCTCTGCTGCAAAAGCTACTCAGTTTTTTTCAGAAAAAATTTCAGCATATTTGCGTATCATACGATATAAATTTTAACGAATCGTTAACTAAGGACGTTAGCTTTCAACAACTGGGCCCAGAACTTGATTCTATATAAGCAACCTAACAGTAAGTGTCTCCGTTTCAACATTACAAAGCTCAGCATCTGATGACGAATCAATCTCTTCCATTTGTGAAGAAGTAGTAAGTAAAGCAATATATCAATTACACATATGATTATTCTGGTACTGATTGTGAAGATGAGGTTTCATTTTTATAGCCCGCCACATCACAGTAGCGAAGGGTAATGATAATATTGTCTGCCTGCCAAGCTCCTCTTCTTTCAAACCTACTACTACATGTACATATTTTAATTTGAAAAGGTGATACTTGGTGAACAATACAAGACTTTCTGTACAGCAGCCCATGTTTATGAAGGTTACAGTGTACCAAACAATTAACAGAATTATTACTCTTAAAAACTGTCCTTTTTTTAAAAAAAAAATAATTTACACCTGATTTTCACATCAGGCAAACTGTTTTGCAGTTTTAATCTGATCATGATGTATAAAGACTGGCAACAGTGCATATCTTTAGCTCAGCCTTTTCTTGGGCGCCGTGCTTCCCGTTATGTTGCTTTTTGCAGCAACTTTTGTACTTGTATTATTTCTCATTTCACTTTGTAATTACTAGGCTAAAATGACATCAGTTAAGCCTTTTACTTATTGCACATGGTTCTTTAGAATTTTCTTGCTTTACGGGTTATTGAGGGCATCACGAAAACATGACTATATAATTTTGACCCCTTGAAACCCCACTTCCATATAGTAAAACTGGGGTTTACAGGGTATACATTATTTTTCTTATTTCTGCTCAAAAACATGGATTGTGGGTACTCGCCGAGGCGGTTCTAACAAGTACCCATAATCTATGTTTTGAGCAGAAATATGAAAAATATCAGAATTTGAAAATTTTCATTTTTTTGAAGGTAAAATTTTCAGTATATTTGAATAGGCATGTTTTCATAATGTTACCAGCTTCCAGTTGAAAGAAAATGTATTTCTGTATGATTCAGAAAATCTATTTAACCCCCCCCCCACCCCCCCCCCCACCCCCACCCCACCCCTGCTTCCACTGGTAGATTTTACTACTGGCTGTTCTAACGTGGTGGTTCTAGTGCTGTTTGTTCTTTACATTACGAAAACACGCCTATTCAAATATATTGAAAATTTTACAACCAAAAAAAGGAAAAAAAAGATAAAAAATATGATATTTTTCATATTTCTGCTCAAAACATAGATCGTGGGTACTCGTTAGAACCGCCTCGGCGAGGCGGTTCTAACGAGTACCCACAATCTATGGTTTTAAGCAGAAATAAGAAAAATATTGTATACCCCTGTAAACCCCAGTTTTACTATATAAAAGTGGGGTTTGAGGGGGTCAGCACTATACAGGTATGGTTTCCTGATGATGTGACCTTGGGCTACTCGCTGCAGGGCGGTTGTATTTAGTGGGAGATGGTTGCTGTGCTTGTGTCCGCCATAGTTTGTTTGCTCATCCACCCGGTGTCATTGGTAGGCTATGTTCTGTGGTTGTGGCGCTTCCTGGGCATCTTCTATACTGTTATCTTGACAGCAGACAAACACCACATGCTATTCCGTGCTTGAATTAAGGCCACGTGATACACCCGGTAGTTATTAGCTCACCTGAGCTGAAGGCTCAGGATGAGTTATTGTGATCACTTGCCGTCCCTCGTCCGTCCATCCGTAAACATCTTTGACTTCTCCTCTGAAACCCCTGGGCCAATTTTCTTCAAACTTCATGTGAAGCTTTCTGTTAATAGGGGATTGAAAATTTGTTAAACAGTCACGGTCCATTAGTTAAGATGGCTGACATGCCCATATATGGTAAAGCACTTAGAAATCTTCTTCTCCAGAACCGAAAAAGCTTTAAGGCTGAATCTTGGTATAAAGCATTGGAGACCCAAGATCTACCAAGTTAAGATCATGATCGTTGGTTGACCTTTGACCTTTTTACGGCCAGGTCAAATTTGCGTCCCCATGCATTTGTATGGGGAAAATGTTGAAAAGTCATTTTCTCAGAATGTATGAAAGACTAATGGCTGAACCTTACAATGTATGATTAAAGTAATAAAACATTTTAGTTATAATCAAAATTTTGTCACTTGAGGGTTATCTGCCCTAGCCACTGGGCTATATACGTGTATAAAATTGTGTACATTGTAATTTTTAAATATCTTCTCTGAAACTACTCGAGCAATTTTCACCAGATTTCACATGGGCCTCCTGTCGAAAGGGTTTTGCCATTTTGTTCAAATGGTTTCGCGCAATTGAACAAGATGGCCGCCATGTCCATATATGGTAAAAACACTTGAAAATCGTCTTCCCCAGAACCAAGAACGCTTTGGGGCTGAATCTTGATATATAGCAGCGAGGACTCAAGTTCTATCAAGTTTATTCAAATGATGATCATAGGTAGACCTTTGACCTTTTTACAACAATGTCAAATATGCGTCTCTGAAACTTATAATGTATGATTGAAGAAGTAAAATGTTTTAGTTTTGCCCCTGGGGGTTATCTGCTCTTGCCCCTGTGCTATATACAGGTATAAAACCTTAAAATCTTTAAACGTCTTCTTCTCTAAAATCACTTCATCAATTTACACCAGATTTCACATGAGGCCTTCTGTCGAAAGGATGTTGATACTTTGTTCAAAAGATTCTGCATCATGGAACAAGATTGCTGCCATGCCCATATATGTTAAAAGCACTTAAAAATCTTCTTCTCTAGTACTAAGAAATCTTGGCATACAGCATTGGGGACTCAAGGTCTACCAAGTTTGTTAAAATGATGAGACTGGGAACACCCCTGACGGTTTTATGGTATAGTCAAATTTGTGTCCTAGTTGCTGTGGCAATACTGGAAGACTGTTGCATGGCATTTGCAAATATGCAGGTGAGCGAATTGTGGCCCATGGGCCTTTTGTTAACTTATGTGACTTCTTGTTTGCATTCCTGTACACCAATTCCCTTCTGAAAGGGGGTCTACCCTAAAATGAAAGAATTTGCTCCCCATGGGAGCAAATTCTTTCCTTTTAGAGTAGAGCCCTTGTCAGACAAGAAGTGAGGCTAAATAATTTTGACAGCTGCTCCCCATAAAATTGCATCAATGCCTCTCAATGACATTTTTTACGGGAACTGTAGTATTAGAACGCAAGATTTTTTAAAAGTTTATTGCGGGTGCATATGTAGCGAAAATGATATTCTTTGAACTTGTTAAGCCATACAGCGACATAATGGGTGTATTCCATCTTAGAGAATTTATTAGGTTTTCTTCATCTGCTTTCATTAGTTTATTTAGGACAACATAGAAACATTTGTATTTTAAAAAAAAAAACTAAATTAAATTAACCCTCGTGATGCTGAATTAATAATTAAGATGCCACGCCCACTTATAATTTTTAGCCAATCAGATTACTTGATCCTGATTGTTGATACAAATTCAATACTTAATGAAAAACAGTGCAGATAAAGATCAGTTTCCAACTGATCTAGATCGACACTGTTTGCAAAGGCATGGCATATCCTGGTTCGGCAGGACCAGGGTTAACAGCCTTATGGAGAGTGATATGGGGGCAGCGAAATTTCAGTTTTGTTTGTGTGTCCGCCAGTCTGATCAGGGCTTTCGTTGTATTCATTGGCGACTGTAGAATATATCGGTATACATCACGAAAACATGCCTATATAATTTTGACCCCCTTAAACCCCACTTTTATATAGTAAAACTGGGGTTTACAGGAGTATACATTATTTTTCTTATTTTTACTCAAAAACATAGATTGTGGGTACTCGTTAGAACCGCCTCGTCGAGGCGGTTCTAACGAGTACCCACAATCTATGTTTTGAGCAGAAATATGAAAAATATCACAATTTTTTTATCTGAAAATTTCCAATTTTTTGGTGGTAAAATTTTCAGTATACTTGAATAGGCATGTTTTCGTAATGCATGGTATACAACAAAGGCATCGTTGAAGATCTCGTTAGAACGAGTACCCACAAATTATGTTTTGAGCAGAAAAATGAAAAATATCAGATTTTTTTATCTGAGAACTTTCAGTTTTAAGTGATGAAATTTTCAATATATTTGAATAGGCGTGTTTTCGTAATGGCTTGCTTAAAAGTTACTAATTCCATTATACTGGTGCTTTCACTTGATAACAACGTTCACATATGCGTCGTTTCTATCATTAATTTTATATAAAAGTACTGTTGATCTACTTCTGACTTCACCTTATTGGTGTAAAAGACAAAGAAAACAGTATTTTAATTGTTATTTATTCACAGTACAGTCAAATCTGTATTAAGCAGACACCTAAGGGAAAGCCAAAACATGGTTGCTTAAGACAGGGCCTTGCTTAATACAGGTAAATTTACACTTATTTCCTTTAAGCGACCTAAACAACTGCGCCCAGTTGTTCAAAGCGTCGTTAGCTTAATGAGTTCGTTAAGGGTCATTTCGTTAACTTATTTAGCGGATTCAATATATAATATTCTGATATTTTTTGCTGAAAAATGTGAGTAGCTGTTGCACTGCAAAAGCTACTCACATTTTTTCAGCAAACAATTTCAGCATATTTGCGTATCACTTGATGTAAATTTTAACGAATCATCAACTAACGACATCGTTAGCTTTGAACAACTGGGCCCAGGTCTTTAAACACAGGTGATTGCTTAATACAAGTGTCCTTTAAGATACGTAGGTTTGACCGTAGTTATATAATGTTGAACTTTTAACTCTTTCGGCGCCAAATTTCAAATTACATTTGTCGCCTGCTCTGTGTTTTAAACAAAAGTTGGAAAGAATTTTATATGTAAAATTGAAAGACCGAATTACAAACAGCGTAGATCCTGTTATTATCGCCTGTGGCAGTGAAAGAGTTAAATTGCACGATCTTTAATTGCTTGACGCTAGGATGGGCAGTAGACACCATGACGGCTCAATCCGAAATCTTTTCATGACGATTTGAGTCTGAGCTTTCTCTGACCTGACTCGTCTGTGGTAGGGATCATCGTTGTTCTGCTAGTGGTTTTCTTTTGCTCTGACTTCTAGTTTATGGTCATGTCTTCAGCTGTGTATCATCATAGCGTTGAAAAGTTGATAAGTACAAGCCAGCGCATGACAACACCTACAATAAGATTTGTGCGACCAGCGAAGACTCAGATCAGCCTGCGCATCCGTGTAGTCTGATCAGAGTCTTTGGTGATCGCATGTGTTTTCTTCAGCCTCCAGGCTATACAAAGAGGGATAAACGAGAATCCTTGCCGTACTGGGTGGATGTACAGGCTGATCTGTGAATTCACTGGTCACACAGGTATTGTTGTAGGTTTTGTCGTGCGCTGGCTCTATTTATGACGTAGAGAATTCCTACGCGGACCAAAGAATTACGAATGTGTAGGTGAAGATGTAGCAACATGAAAAGCGGGGACTGACGTCAGTAAAACCCGGTTTATGCCGCATCCATCCATCCTTTTAACTAGCGCCCTACCCACAGTTGTGTTGTTGACCATTCCAAGGTGAAATATATCTGTTGCAGTTTCGTCTCGTCTGTTTGCTCTGTTTTGACAAAATACCGTTTTTGTGATGTCGTTTTATGTTAATCAACCCTTATCCAGTGATTTGGAAGGTATGTGGTCTGTGATTCCTACCTGTCCTGTATATCTCTATATTAACTCATTAATGCCGTTTTTGTGATGTCGTTTTATCTGAAAATTTGGAAGGGATGTAGTCTGTGATTCCTGCCTGTCCTGTGTATCTCTGTATTAACCCATTTATGCCTAGTGTCCCATAAAAGGGATATTGGCAAACAGTGTAGACCCAGATCAGACGCCGCAGAACGCGGCGTCTGATCAGGTGTTTGCATTAAATACAGAAAATTCTATAAAACATGGTAATGATAAAAAATAACCAGACACCGCTTCTTTTGGAAGATGACCTGTCCAAAGAGTTGAGATAGCGGAGTCCACTCGGCATAAATGGGATTTATTACATTTTCAGCAGTGATTTACTGAGATTTCTCAGTGAATTATAATCTATAATTCACCGAGTGAATTATTTCATTTCGAACGTTTTGACGTCATAATTTAGGCGAAGTTGCTGACGCTGTTGGTAACAATAGTTGACGTTTCGCGAAAATTTTGATAAAATCATGGAAATCAGACTGCAATTTTCACGTCCAATTGGCATTTTTGAGGAAAGACCTGCAACACAAATATAAGGTATGATTTTCTTGATAATCCAGTTCAACTTCCGTAACATTTTTTTGTCTGTATTTCAAGCACAGGATGATTTTTGCATTAAAGTGAAAACAAGATGGCGACGGACTTTCAAACTAAACCACGCCTCTTGAAATTCATGCACTGACTGGAACTATTTTGCCAGGAAAGCATAACGGCTGAATGTGAAAATTCAAAGATAAAACATGGATGAAAATGTAATAAACAGTTTATTTGGTTATTTTGATCGATTACGGAGAAATAATTCACTCGTGCTCTAAGATTTGCTTGTAAAAAACTCGTTCGCTTCGCTCGTTCGTTTTTTACGCGAAAGCCTTAGAACACTAGTGAATTATTTCTCCGTAATCGATCAAAACAACCAAATAAATTCTATAAATATTATTCCAAGCGGTGAAATCAATGTATATTCGAAATGAATAAAAATGACATTTTCACATGTGAAAGAATATAAAGTCAATGTTATTTTCACTCCTCGTTTTGGATTACTTCGGTTGTCTTCATTGTTTCACTAACAGATCCGATCCCGCTACGGTTATTTAAACTCCTCTAACTTCTCTGTTTCTGAACAAAACTAAACTATAAAGTGTTGGTATGCATTTTCTTAGTTAGAATGTAAGGAACATTTTGATAACAAGATTACTTTAATTTGCCGAAAATTTTTGTTTTTGTCTCTCCAGTGCTTCACATGTTAAGCACTGAACGTCGACGTCATGACGTTTATGTTTTGTTTGGTGACGTAGTTATGACGCCAGAAGCGCGCATTGGCGTGTTAATAAAAAATACTCTTTTTTCAGTGACTACCATAAAAATTTTCATCTCGTGTAATGAAAACATTCAAATTTTCACTCGTGCTTCGTACTCGCGAAAATATGGAATTCGTTACACTCGATGAAAATATTAATGGCATTCACAGCAAAAGTGTAAATATCCTCTATTTATTTAATATTTTTTTATACCTTAAAATCGTTATTGACAGTCGTATGTCTGTAGCATGTTTACGTTGAAATTGCTATTTACAGTACACAGTCAATTGCGTTAACTGGCTACTTGCAGTCATCTGTCACTAGTGATTTTTGTTGAAGCCATTATTTACAGTCGACAGTCAATAGCGATTTCAACGTAAATCGGCTCGTCTGTCACTGGTGCTAATTTCTCGTTAAAACCGTTATTTACAGTTGTATGTCACGAGAAAATTAAAAATTGGACAGTACCATATGGTATGTTAGCTTTACATAAAGTCGGATTTTATTGGTAAACTTACCTTTCCAAGTGTGTTATTGAATGTAGCATACCGCAATATGGGTAGATTGGGGCACATTTCTGTTTAGAACATGCTGGAAGAATACTAAATACTGATCCTTGTAATAGTAAACTCTAACTTTTCTGTTAAACAATGGTTTACTAGGCTTCTGTGATCTAAATACTCTAAGATGAAAAAATATATAAGAAGATAAGAAAGCTCACTTTATCTCTCACACACAAGACACGCATACTCATCCATCTGATATGTAATTATAAGGGCAGAAAGGGCATAAGGACTTTAGCTGATAGATATAGTGTTTGGTTGAGAATCCCTTGTTTCATTACTCACAAGTAATAATGAAAGTATTTTAGTATAAGATCTGTGACTTGATTATATGAACTTAATTAGTTGATGTTAAGGAGTGGAAGAACAGAACCCAGTGAACACACAACGTCGTAACAACGTCTGAGCGACGTTGTTACGACGTTGTGTGTTAACTCGGAATAAATTGGAAGGCATACTTTAATGGGGAGTCAGCTATGTCAAAATGGTTTTCCTTCATCTTGAAAACGGGTTTACACTACAAGGAAAAAAAAACAAGAAAAAGTCCTGACGGCATCATGGATTCTATTGAAGAATAAAAGTAACATATCGCTTTGAAAAAAAAGGTTAATAAAAAGGTAAACCTCGAACAACGCCCGACCCCAGACATTGCAATTTTAAGGACAGAATTTTTCCATGAAAAGCCAGTCCGAAAATACAATTTACAATTTTTATCCAAAAAAAATGCTGGTAACAGATGTGGTCGCTGGTAAGCATATAGAAGAGGCAGCCACTGAAGCTACAACCTGCATAAGTGAAAAATAAATCAATTTTGGCTGCACAAGCTTTCGGCTTCTGGGGAGATAAGTACATAACGAAGAAAGTCAGAGTTGTGGAGCGCTGTGGTGCAGTGGTAAAGCGTCGGACTCGAGATCGATAGGTACCGGGTTCGATCCCCACTAACAGCAAGTGTTGTTTCCTTGAGCAAGAGACTTTATCCACATTGCTTAGTACTGGTTTCTACCCAGGAAAAAAGAGGGCCACATGGAAGATTAGTACTAGATTACTAAATGTGTTACCCTCTATAAATAAGGTCGATTATTATTATTATTATTATTGTTGTCGCTCTTGCATGCAACATGCCTACTGGTCCTACTCTATGCCTCTACCAATTATTATCAAAATACTTTCAACAATTATGAAGTGCACAAGAAAAAGAAATTCGTTGAGGGATGATAACTGGAAAAAAAAAGAACAAAACAGTTTATCCTTCTTGCATATGACACTCTTACTTGACCTGATATATGTCCCTACCAAATATCATCAGATTATCTCAAATAGTATGGGAGTTATGACCTGCATAAGGTTTCGCTTTCAGGGTAGATAAGTACATAGCAAAGAAAGTGAGAGTTGTCTCTCTCGCACATGACACCTCTTCTGGTCCTTATCTATGTCTCAACCAAGTATTATCAAAATAATTCGAAGCCTTAAGAAGTTATAGAGTGCATACGAATTTGGCTTAGAAATTCGTTCAACGGAGCTAACTAGAAAAAATAAAAAAGCAAGAGTGTCCTTCTTGCATGGAACACTCTTACTTGACCTGGTTTATGTCTCCACCAAATATCATAAAATTATCTCAAACAGTATGGGAGCTACGGCCTGCAAAAGATTTCTGCTTCAGGGGAGATAAGCACATAACAAAGAAAGTGAGAGTTGTCTCTCTTGCACGCGACATGCTTACTGGTTCTCCTCTTCATCCCTACCAAATATGAAAGCAATCAACTGAAGAATAATAGTAACACATAACTTTGAAAAAGGTTAACCAAAAGATAAACCTTGAACGACGCCCGCCCGCCTGCCCGCCTGCCCGCCTGCCCGCCTGCCCGGACATCGCTATTTTAAAGGACGGATTTTTTTTTTTTTTTTTTTTTTTTTTTTTTAAACCGTCCAAAAGTTGTTCCCTTTGAAAGCAAATTCTTTCTTTTTGAGTATCCCCGGATGAAAAGGAAAATAATTATTATCAATACAGAGGTATGGCCTCTTTAAAACAAATCGCAGTTATTATTTATATTAAAATTTCTTTTTATAAGTGCGTCCAACCCGAACCGCTAAGCGGTTCGGCGTGCAGATGCACTACTATAGACTAACTATGTGATCAGTGATGTGTGTGACCACAAATGAACTAGTCCAACAAACGCTTGGGTGGTTCGGTGGTTATCCTGAAAAACGATAAGCGTTCCGTGATTTGGTAGAGACTATTGACACGGCGGCCGTGCCGACAATAGCAACAAAACAGCCAATAACGCCAAGTATTCCAATTGCAGGGGCTTGAATCACGCGACTCATGACGTCAGCCTACAAAATTTGTGATCGCCGCCATTTTGAAATTTGTTTGTTCGACCGGTTTGTAAATCATGTAAATTGTTGTTATTTTTATGTTGTTTCTTTTTCTGCTTTTCATGTGTAGACACGCAAAAAAACAAAACAAAACAAAAACAAAAAAAAAAAAAAAAAAAAAAAAAAAAAAAAATGCACAAACGGTCAAAAGTCTTTAGGAAAAATCCTGAAACAGTTAAATGGATTTTAGGTAGCGAACGATGGTGTGTGTCGTTGTGCCTGTTACCGGCATACACTAGTTTTCAGTTTTCGGAAAGCATGGCCCCCGCCAATCGGGGCCCGCGAAATAGATGGGCTGCCTAAAGCCTCCATGGCAGAGCTGCTAGTAACTAAGAAGGACCCGAATTCATGTGATCGGGCCGGGTAAAAGTCCCACAAATTTGGAGGCAATGTCTCTAAACTACTGAAATACTGTTGATGTGTACGTTATATAGCTATTCATGCAGTGGATTCAGAAGTCAAGCGTGGTCTGAAATCAATTCAGTTAGATCTGGCCAATCCACCTATGAAGTATGTGATGATAGTTTGGACGCACGGATATAGGTTGCACCTATTAAATTCATATTATTATATTAACTGTTATGGCTTTACACATGAAAACACTCTTAAATCCATGAAAGAACTACATTTGGGCCTCGTCAAGCGAAAAGTGACTTCGAACATGCGTAAAATGTGCAAAGTATCATCCGGGCCTTTGCTCTCCATTCAAACAATATGTAGTATTCAATTCTTCTTTTAGCGGGCAGTGAAGGCTCTTATCACACTGCACGAATTCGCGGCTGATCTGGGTTTTCGATGCCCCAAGACACGTATTCGCATGGCACGGTCAATTTATGGTACCTGAATTGGACGATCTGCCATGTTTTGCCGTGCTACAGCAAAAGGGTGTCTTCGGACAGATGTAGACTGCGAATGACCATATCAGTTTGCGCATCCGCACAGTCTGATCAAGGCCGGTGATCATCGATGTTCCATTGAAGAAACAGTGGATGGTGAAGAATATATATATTAATAGCAAATACCTTTATTAGACTGCTTTGTATCCCTGTCTGACCTTGATACTTACTGTTCGCTTATGCGAACTGTAACGTGAGAAAACGTACCTTCTATCATATGTGCCCAACAGACACTCAAATCAGCTTGCGCATCCGCGCAGTCTGATCAGAGCCTTCGTTGTCCGCATGAAGAAGCTTTGCATTCTTAGCTATCCAAAATGCGCCCAATGAAGATTCTGGTCAGACTGCTCGAATGCGCAGGCTGATCTGAATCTTTGCTGGGCACAATTGCTCGAAGGTACGTTTTCTTGACGTTGTGGCACAAATATATAAAATATCAGTGGTATATATTTTGGAGCTCTCAATGCATTACCAAACTCTTTTTGATGTGATAATGACTTGACAGTCGAAATTTTTCCATCTTATGTTCTCGGTCGGACTTAATTCAGCCTCCAGAATCTTTGGAAGTAGAGAATTTGAAATCAAGTAACGCAGAAGACTCCAAAATCTGTTTTCAAAAGCACGTGTAATTGGGATGATCACGTGATTTAACCCTTGTCATTCTGAATAAATTAAGATGTCACACCCACTTCTAATTTTTAGCCAATCACATTACTTGATCTAAGTTGTTCATACAAATTCACATACTTAATGGCAAACAGGGCAGATCCAGATCAGTTGGTTTCTTCAGAAGTCAACTGATCTGGATCTACACCGTTTGCAAAGGCAGGGTATATCCGGGTTCAGCAGGACTAGGGTTAATATGAATCAGGAGCAGAAAAAAAATGTCAAATGCATTTCATTTTTGTTACGCTTCAACATAATCTTGACACATTTAATTCTCACGCATAAGAAAAATCATTAAAAAAAGTATAAATTCACAATTTTCTTGATTTTAAGATAAATCGTAAATACCTATTACTTGCTATAAACATTTTCAGCCCATTTTCATAATAAGCTGTACTAGATCGTATATCTTTGAAAATAAAAGAGAAAATAATAGAAAAGATAGTCTGGAGACAGACTAGCACAATACGTCTACAAGGATTTTAGCACACTTTTTTTTCTAACCTTTCATTTTCATGTATTTATATATAGATATTAAATGAGGTTTATTTATTTAATGCTTTTGATTTTGACCCAAAACATGGTGTTCTTTAAACATTTTCGTGTTATTAGTATCCCGCGAGTTTTTTTTATTTGTCCAGGGCCTTCCTCGATGGTTTGATTAATGTCTTCGATTGCATGTCTAAAATTAGAAACAATCTGGAAACTGTATATGTAAACTTCCCTCAGACAATGATTGCAAAGTGACAAGGAAAACATCAAAACAACTCCAAATCAGATCGCATTAAGCGAGCACAAATACAACATCACAATGACGGCAATTATAAAGTGTACTTATAATGTGCGACTCGGCAAAAAGGACCATATGCCACAATCTTGCATCGATCACTTAGATCATCCAGTACATTCGCGCCGTTTGATCAATGCCTTCAATGTCAATTAACAGAATCGATGTAAATGTAGGAGATACTGACGAACAGCAAAGGCCCTGATCAGTCTGCGCAGTCTGATCAGGGTCTTTGCTGTTCGCATTTGACAAAAAGGACTTTATCGCATGCTGAGCTTGAACTATCTTGATGCTGTTTGCAGTGCTCTCCACAAGGGCCCAATATGGTGTCTGGTACTATTGATGAGAAACACTGGCACATCCATTACTTTGACATTCCGATTATTCCACACTTGCGAATTACTTGACCGCTTTAAACGGTTGTTATATAAATTAACCAATAATACAAGGCCTGCCGCCGGAGAATACAGCTCACCTAAATCGTGTTTGTTCATCACGGGATGGGACATGCACTGAACAAAGCTTTTGACCAGTATCTGGCAACCATCACGAAAACATGCCTATATAATTTTGACCCCCCTTAAACCCCACTTTTATATAGTAAAACTGGGGTTTACAGGGGTACACATTATTTTTCTTATTTCTGCTCAAAACATAGATTGTGGGTACTCGTTAGAACCGCCTCGGCGAGGCGGTTCTAACAAGTACCCACAATCTATGTTTTGAGCAGAAATAAGAAAAATATCTGAGATTTTTATCTGAAAATTTTCAGTTTTTGGAGATAAATATTTTCTATATATATATGAATAGGCGTGTTTTCGTAATGACAGCCAAATTATAAACTACATCTACGAATTCATTCAGGCGATATACATCTATAAAAAAGAAACTTTAATGTGAAACTTTAACATGCAAGTTCTAAGTCGTGACCTTGACCTTAATATGACTGTGCAGGGTAAAGTTGGCATTGCATGAAGCCAGAGCAGTATGTATCAACTAAATCCAACTAGCCGTTCGTTCACGAAGTACATGTTTAAAAACAACAAAACAAAATAAATATAAGTCTGTGACTTTAATTTCAAGGTTACTGAGCATGTGGAGGTTGCACTGAACAGAGAGAGAGAGAGAGAGAGAGAGAGAGAGAGAGAGAGAGAGAGAGAGTCTAACAGGTACTAATTAAGTCTATCAAGCCATTCAGCAGATATCAATATTTGATTCTAAGTATAATACCTTGAACGGATTCTAGGTAATATCATCTTGAGGATGCTTATTTTCCGCTTTAGTTCGTAGCATTACTTATTGTTTGACCTGCGTCTGGAACTGATAAATGAAAAAGCATTCTTTTTTTAATTTAACCAATTATACCACATGGCGCTATCTTCTATGATAAATTAGATAAATTTCTCAGAGGTTGCCTACTGTACGTTCTCTAAGTATGGCCAGAGAGGCTTGAGCAAACTATGTAGATCTTGGTCAGACGCCGAAGAACGAGAACAGTTTTAGATCATCAACACACAGTAAAATGGACTTGTTCGACTTTTAGGACAGTATGGAAAAAGATTAATGAACTTGAGTATCTGCATTGCTACTAAGTTATCAGATCCATTGCTAAGAAGATGTCTATCTGAAGAGATTTTAGTAACTATTAAAGCATGTTTTTTTTTCAGACAATGTTCTGTTATCCTTCTATAATTAGGTCACCTGTACGAAATACAGGAAGCGCTATTACACAGCCACAGGCGCAGGTACTCACACTGGCATTGTTGTCTGTGCAAGAGTCCACACATGTTAAGCCTGTTTTACGTTAGAGTTTTAAACTTACCCTGACTGTGACCTACATGCCAAAGTCATCACAGACATATATGCCATGTTAATTTTTAAGATCTGTAGTCTCTAAATGCCTAAACGAATTCAAGTGATACTTCTAGTACTGTTAGATACTGGTCCAAAACTTCAGCAAAAGCCCAACACTCAATATTCCACCATTAAGTTTTCAGTATCTGCTGTCGGGCCTTTTGATAGTCCCGTTTGTCGTTTTCTTGTGTTCTAGCTTGAGATTGCCATTGAATCCTTTGCTTTGTTTCACCATAGTGTTTGCGATTATGTATGTTTCACTGATGAGGCAGATGTGGACCGGTCTCATATTTGTAACTGGGCAGCATCAGTATTTAAGTCGGTTTCGCGCGAGTAAAACTGGCTTAAGTCCCACACACCCCGAACCAAAGTAGCTATTTTTCTGCTGACGATTCCTCTGTTGCAGTTCTTCTTTGGTCTTGCGTCGGTGGATTCACAGGTGGCGTTTGTTTTGTCATTGTTTATTTCTCATTTCCTCTTCTTTTGACGTCTTAGAAAGCCTGTGCTTCGTGATTACGGCATTTCCTGCATAGCTTTACTTATATACTGAAGTGAAAAAAAAAAACACAGGGTAAAGTTGTTTTTTTTTTTTTTTTTTTTTTTTTTTTTTTGCTTTTTTCTGATTTTAAGCAATTTACAAGATGTTTTCTACCTCCAATCAGTATGTCGCAACCTCAGGACAGGGCTATTCTTCTCTTGCATTTGCGCAATCGTCAACAAATGCCACCGATACTGCCCTTACGACTGCTGGCACTTATAATCGCCCCGTTCATCCTGGAACTGTGGGTAATCGATTACGTGAGGCTGGTAATCGGGCACGCCGTCCGTATGTCGGTCCGCCTTTGACTCAGGCAGGTCGCATGTATCCCAGGGCGAGGTGACGGCACATGCTCCCAGAATAATTCCGATGAGGCAGTAGCGACGGTCTTTTTTACTGACGAGTCTAGTTTCAGTTTTTCGTCCAGATAGACGAGTAGCGTTTACCGACGTCGTGAAGAATATTGCGCCGACGCTTGCGTTATCGAGAGGAATAGCTCTTGAGGTGATTCTGTTATGGCCTAGAAATGCATTTCTCATGATTTAATATCACAGTTGGTTGTGATAGCGGACAATTTAACAGCAGTAAGGTACATGATTGCAGTCCTCCACCCATTACAGTTCTCCTTGTGCAGCAACTTCAATGGCTTTTACTGGCCATCATACAGTCCAGCTTTGTCCCCGATTGAGCATCTTTGGAATGAACTGGACAGAAGGGTACGGAGTTTTTGGAATATCCACATCCACACCTCTTTCGCCCAGATCAAAAATGCATCGTCAGAAGAATGGAACAACATGAGGAGGACCAATTCATTAGTGAGCTCCATGCAGAGGAAAATAAGGGTGGCAGCAGCGGCGGGAGTGGGGCACACCAGATATTGATTAATTCAGTTGATTTTCATTTTGCAGTTATGGGAGTACTTTTCAATGCGCTTCAATTACTGACGAACTAATGAAAAATATTCGGAAATTTTTAATAAAGGCGTTGCTTTAAAACCGTATAAAATATTTTAGATACCTTTTAAACCATTATTTAAATTCGGTTTATCCTGCGTTTTTTTTTTTCACTTCAGTATATTACCCTACCTTATAAGTTGAGTGTCCAGCTATCAGATATCAGCATGGTCAGTAATCGATAGTTAATTTAACATCACGAAAACATGCCTATATAATTTTGACCCCCTTAAACCCCACTTTTATATAGTAAAATTGGGGTTTACAGGGGTATACATTATTTTTCTTATTTCTGCTCAAAACATAGATTGTGGGTACTCGTTAGAACCGCCTCGTCGAGGCGGTTCTAACGAGTACCCACAATCTATATTTTGAGCAGAAATGTGTAAAATATAGGATTTTTTTTATCTGAAAATTTTCATTTTTTGGTGGTAAAATTTTCAGTATATTTGAATAGGCGTGTTTTCGTAATGAGGGCAATTACAATAGTTAAATCGTTACGAGTCTGGGCTATTTCAGCAGATGACAACTGGTGATTTTTTTCTGACTCTTTCTTCGGTAACTGTTACGACCGAGCACTCCTACCTTCGATTATCTGCCTTGGCAGATTACGCATAGCTTCTAAGAATATATTCCATCTCTGACGATTGCGTCAGGGAGTCGACTCTTTGACTCAGTGGTTAGAGCATTGGATTTTTAACCGGGAGGACCGGGTTCGATTCCCACGGCAGGCGTGAGATTTTTTCAGCTATGCTTCATTCCTTTGTTACGGCTTTTATGTCGTAAGATGGGGGCTCGTCCGGGATAGGACTTTATACGCCGTAAATGGCTTCACGTCATCATAAATGATGACTTCCTTGAAAAAGGGGAGTGTTACGACCGAGCACTCCTACCTTCGATTATATGCCTTGGCAGATTACGCATAGCTTCTAAGAATATATTCAATCTCTGACAACTGCGTGAGAGAGTCGACTCTTTGGCTCAGTGGTTAGAGCATTGGATTTTTAACCGGGAGGACCGGGTTCGAATCCTACGATCGACGGAATTTTTTTTCAGCTATGCTTCATTTCTTTGGTACGGCTTTCATGTCATAAGATGGGGGCTCGTCCGGGATAGGACTTTATACGCCGTAAATGGCTTCACGTCATCATAAATGATGACTTCCTTGAAAAAGGGGAGTGTTACGACCGAGCACTCCTACCTTCGATAATCTGCCTTGGCAGATTACGCATAGCTTCTAAGAATATATTCAATCTCTGACGATTGCGTCAGGGAGTCGACTCTTTGGCTCAGTGGTTAGAGCATTGGATTTTTAACGGGGAGGACCGGGTTCGATTCCCACGGCAGGCGTGAGATTTTTTCAGCTATGCTTCATTCCTTTGTTACGGCTTTCATGTCGTAAGAGTAACAAGTTCCATAAACGCCAAATCCTATTTCTTGGGAAAAATAAGAAAAAATATTTGAATATGTCGTCTGCTGAAAAATTTTCCCAGCATGCTAAATGTTAATGATAAAAACAGTATTTCTAAACATAACACTAAGGAGCTGATAGATTTATAAAGTAAAACATGCAAAATTCATGAAATTTGTTTATTTAGTTATTCATGGTTTTATATTTTGTACTCTACTTCAGAATTCCTATAGTTTCAATGCAAAAAAATCAAAACATAACCCTACCTTCAGGATGCTGAACGCATGCAGGATGCTGAACGCATGCACATTTCTATTTTTAACTTCCTAGGCAGAACTAAACATCTATGTTTTGAAATAAAAATGGTGAAGTGTAGGTGTCGACAAGCAGTAAACATGCCATCAATTGAAAACTGACTAGCCAAACACGGAAGCCGTAAACATCAGGGAGAGGCGCATTTCCGGATGAGCATCACCAGCGAGACACCTCAACAACTATAACCCGCAAAGCAAGACAGACCCAGACACGAAGTACAGCGAGCACCCGCGACTCGCTGTTTAACTACCAAAAGCACCTATATTTAACTTTGGTCAGAAATTTGCATGTTAATGTTTACAGGCGAAAATCCACATACGCGCTGATGCTCGTATATATTTCTGATAAATTTGATACTGCTGTTGTTATAACAAAATGAAAATGTTTTGGTCTTTATTTTTTTTAAACCATCGTCGACCAAATGATGTCAGATATAAGTTATTCCCGATATCATCATGGGGTTCAATCTTGGATATGCTGGAATATCTTTCCTAACTTAATAACTAAGCATTAGGTAATAATTTTTATTAATATAAATACATCGTACCTCTACAAATCTGAGACTCTATTCACAGCTATGTTAGGCAATTAACTTTCCCCAGGTCTCAGCCTCTATGACGCACTGGCACTTGAGCCATAAACCTTGAATAATTAGATTAAATACATCATCTGTATATCAGTGAACCTAAAAATATATGAAAACATCGAAAACAATTCAGTTTTACAATGATAGTTCCCATATCTCTAAGTATAAATATGAACATGGTCTTGAAATGTAAATTGGGTCACCTCGTTCTGACGGATTTTTCCAGATTCAAACAATTTATTTTCCTTCAACCCGATTATCGTTCAATAGTAAAGTGCTTACTCTGTCTAGGATATAGGGCACGACTTTGAAAACCTCGTCTTTACGGGAGAAAATTTGATATTATTTACGTTTATCACAAACGCACATTATTCGATATTCTAGACTACCGCTTTCTTGTACTTTCGTTTTCGTGTTTTGTTACGAGCGATTTAATTGACTGTAATTTTCTTGCGTTATGGACTGGCATTTTGTATTTTGAAAATTTTGGCTAATCAGAACGCTCGGAACAAAACACGAAAACACACTTCTTGATCTACACTGTTTGCGAAGGTGGGGAATATCCGGGTTTAGCAGGACTAAGGTTAAGGAGCATCTGCGAACCAAACAATTTTATTTGTAGTTTCAACAATATTGAGTCTAGGGCGAAGGTTTTGTGCCAATAAAATGGATTATACATCCCCACCCACACCGGAAGTCTTTTCCACTGACAGTTGTAAGGCGGCGGTTCTGGTATTGTTGGTTCCTTGTGGGGCCTCGAGGCTGCTTACTGCAGGACTTCTCCCGTGTTTGGTCGTGATTAATGTCTTGTTGTGTTTGGTGGATCCAGTGTGGCTCTGTAATCACCCCGTTGGGGATTGCTTTACTTCTCATTGGTTTGTAACGTACTAGCTATTTGTTTACTCTTCTTCTTGATGTCATTGTGGGCTATGTTTGGTTAAAAGTTTGGTGATAAAATCTTAATTTTTCATATACAGTCGACACTCGTTATCTCAACTTCGCTTATCTCGAATAATCGCTTATCTCGAAGTGAAACCTGGTCCCTGTTTTAACACGGAACTCTAACCGGGTATCAAAATATTGTGGAAAAGCCGAGAAATCTTTTCCACAATATTTTCAATATATCTCTAACTTCAGGAGTCAAATTACATATTCATTTGTAAAATGTGGTTGCTCGATTTATTTTTCCCTCAATTCTGCAAATCTGATATGTCGAGATATGGATATCTTGAATTATTTCAGAGAGTCCCTTGGAATACGAGATAATGAGAGTCGACTGTATATACATTGTACTAGAAAACATCAGTATCATTTATGCAATCAGTATACAAAAGGGATCCAGAAGAAAAGCCAAAGACTTATTTAAATCTGTTTCCCCAAATATACAATAATTTTATTCAAACTTATGTGAGTGTCAATCATATTAATACTGATAGTATCGTGCAAGGAGAAGCAAAGAACAGTGACAGACTGAAAGGAGTTCCACGGGGATTAGAATTTAGGGTTCAATATTATCGGGTTGGGCTGTTCAAAGAGAAAGAAAACATTCTTCATAGTGAAGATAGTATCACATAAGTTTTGCTGACTTAGTAACGATAAGCGCTGCCTCGTTTTGGATTTTTCCAATTCATTTGCCTCGAACTGGGTACAGATCGCCGTATTCGAGTAGCAGTCTAATAAAGGAAACATATATTGGTTATGCTTTGTGACGATGGCTCCCTGGATATCTTTACTATTGTTCAAGACATATGATAGACTTCTTGTTCAGGAATCTAGAGAAAGATCACTTGACAAGTATATCAGTTGTTCGTGTCAATGCATGGTCACAAAATTAGTTTAGCATATGCATTGCTGAAATATTATCGGAGTGTCTTCTTCTGTTGGAAGTGAAGCATATAGTAAACCTTATACAGTCTACGTTCTTTATACCGATACTCGATACAACGACAAAATTCGTTATAATGACACCCTGAATTTCAGGAAACATTCGCTCAAGTGACAGTTAATGAGAAATTATGCAAGACTATTGCATTAAAACTTCGAACAACATATATTTTGAATAACGACAAAATTCGTTATAACGACTCTCTGAATTTCAGGAAACATTCGCTCAAGAGGTGACAGTTAATGAGAAATTATGCAAGAATATTGCATTAAAACTTCAAGCAACATATGTTTTGAAAATTTGTTAGAATCCCCTCACTGAGGCGATTCTAACAAATATCCAAAAAATATGTTCTATGAGGAAATAAGAATAAAACAAGGTATTTCTTACATATCGTTCTGTCCATTAAGAATTCTTTACAACAGCAAATTTATTTTAATGGCAATACTTTTGGGAACAAATGTTGTCGTTGTAACGAGAGCGCTTTGCAGTCAGCCTCTACAATGCCGTTGTAACGAGGGTTCACTGTATATGGTGATTTAAATAAGAATTATAAGACAATACATGAAACTATCATAAAATTCTGTTTTCTTTGTCCTTTGATAAAAGTGCAGATAAATTAACAACAGTTCCATCTAACGTTTATATGCATTGTGTTTAATTTGCTCAAATGGGAAGTAAGTCTCCCACTGAAGGTTATATTGACTAATAAACTGATGCATGAGATCTGATAGGGATGAAGGATGCTTGAAACATATCTTCAAGACTTTCATCCTGATCTGGAATTTTATGGTCAATAATCCGAAATGGATGATACTATCTTAAATTTACATTGTTTTCACATGCAATTGATTATTCTGTAAATGTTTAGTAAAGGTAGATTATGTATTTTCATATGACTCTCTTGCTCTTTAATTTGTATACCAGAGATTAATAACGGTTTTACTTGAATGTACTAAACTAATGCTAACTTTTTAAACTCAAAATAAAAGAAATATACGACTAACCAGCCAATGGAAAAAATCAGTTAGGCATTAACGTCCTTGATATGAAAGCTTTGCATAATTGAGTTAATTTTCTAACCAATGAGAATCAACAAGGCGTTAACAATAAAAAGCACGGCTATTCATAAATGGGTTAATTTTCTGTCAATTCTTTCTACAAAAATGTATCATATTTTGATATCAGAACTATAATTAAATAGTCGTTTCTATAGTACTGGTTCACATTTAAGGGGTCTAGATACACTTGGTAGATTTTAAGGGAAAACTTTGCTCCCCTAATCTCCTTCTATAAAGGGATTTAATGTAAAAAGAAAGACTGCTCCCCTAATCCTCTTTTGCAAAGGGGGCTACTCCAAAAGGACAGAATTTCAGATTAGAGCACATTCTTTTTCTTTCCTTTTAGAGTAGACCCCTATCCAGGAGGGGTACAAAATAATTCTGAAAGAGGTACCTCCCCTGAAAATATATCTATCTATACCTTAAAATAGTTGTACTATCACCATTCCTCCGCTTACTAAATACGATTACGGAGGTAAGCGTCATCAAGGAATTAAGCTGGTCATAAATTATAAGTTTGACAGCTAATGTTGCGAGATAATTTACTTGGTCAGATTAATCATTTGGACAGCGACCCGACAAATAGTACAGAAGATGTCCGGGAAGAGCTACAATCATAACGAAAACAGCCTATTCAAATATATATAAAATTTCACCTCCAAAAACTGAAAAAAAATCAGATTAAAAAACTCTGATATTTTTCAAATTTCTGCTCAAAAAATAGATTGTGAGTACTTGTTAGAACCGCCTCGACAACGAGTACCCACAACCTATATTTTCGAGGAAAAATAAGAAAAATAATGTATACCCCTGTAAACACCAGTTTTACTATATAAAAGTAGGGTTTTAGGGGGTCAAAATTATATAGACATGAGTCGTAGTAAACACCATCAGGGTCACGTATAGATAAATCAGTTCTACAGGTACCGAATCTTCACCCTAGGTTCAAATTTTGTAAACATTAAAAAATGATTGTCAGCTCTCACTCAGCCGGTGAAACATCACAGAAAAAAATGTGAACCAAGTTAAATCACTGTGATGAAACAATGATGAAGGATCGTGGCCTCGGACACTAACAGTCAGATCTAAAGACAAACATTAGTTGAACCACAGAGGACCTGAACAAAGACATAGTCTTTCTTTTTAGAGTATATCACTTTTCAGGGGACAAAATGAATTCTAACAGAGTTGCTTCCCTTGAAAATAAGAATCATGTTTCTCTGGGCTAACTGTGCTTGCTCAGACAAAAGACGAGACTATGGCCACCATCTGAGCATGCGTAAATCACGTTCCTGAGTCAGGTTTTTAATAAAGTATTTTTTTTTCTTTCTATGTCATTTTTTATATAATATGCCATTAGCTATAATTACAAAAATGACGTACATTAACTTGAATTTGGATTACATTGCCTAGACTAGATAAGTATGGAAAAATTGATTGCATCAGGGCAATAACTTTGTTTCCCTCTTTAATTGCAAGACAGCATGTCAGTCCTCAGACTGAATGATTACTTTTTTCCTCAATCTGCTCTAGAAGGTTTGTGCTGAGTACTGCTGTTTGTAGGTGGACACATCGTGGTCTAATTTGTTGTTCTCTTTTGTTCTGGGTTCAGGCCCAGAGGTTATAAAACTTTTCTCTGCTAATAAATATGAAAATGCCAACAATAGTTGGCATTTCATATTTATTACCGTAGCAGAGAAAATTTCATGCTAAGCTATATTTTGCAAGAAAAAACTGTTTGTTAGTAATTTGTGATTCATTAGCAGGCAAAATTTCATGCTCAGCTGAGTTGAGCATGAAAAAAGTTTTATAACCTCGGGCCTAGTCTGATTCATTGCAGTTTTATGATTTTACTAAGAGGTTTCACTGATGAGGTAGAGGGCCCTACGCGGAACACATATATTTGTAATTTTGTGCTGAACAGGAATTAAGGACGGGGTTTCGGTCGAGTAAAACTAGTTTAAGCCTCTCCCTACCCTATTCCAAGCAATGTAGACTGGCTCCAGTCTCCAGTAACTAAATATTCATTCTTATATTCATGTTTGATAAGCAACTAAAATAAAACCAAAATAATATCATGACTATAAAGGCTGGTCACCAGTGATTTTAACAAATATCAACAACGTATGTTCTGTGAGGAAATAAGAATAAAACAGTGCGTTTCTGACATATCATTCTGCTCATAAAAGATTCTTTACAACAGCAAATTCATTTTAATGGCAACACCTTTGGGAACAAATGTTGTCGTTGTAACGAGAGCGCTTTGCAGTCAGCTTCTACAATGGCCGTCCACTTTGCTTTCCGTGAATGTCTGGAGCTGATTCAGAATATAAGAGAGAGGTTTCAATCGAGTAAAAATAGTTGAACTCTTTCATTGCTACAGGCAGTAATAACAGGCCTTTGCAAACAGCATAGATCCAGATTTATGCTGTTTGACATTCAGTCTTTAAACTTCCAATATAACTTCTTTCCAGTCGATAGTTTGTTAAAAAAAATCAGATGATAAATTTATTTTATTGTTAGCGGTGAAATCAGTGCATATCTTGTGAAGATAAAAGAGGTATCATTTACTAGTGACTGATAGCGAGCACAGCTTGCGACACGCGCAGCGTCGCGAACGAAGTGAGCTCTACGGTAGAGAATATGATCAAGGAAAAGCAAAATACAACGATATGTACTTTCAGCAGTAATCGCTCTGACCAATTTTCTTCCGTTTTTTCTTCCCGGAAGTTGCCACCGGAAGTTGGAGGACTTGATTATGGGTCTCACTAATAAGCGTCACGAAGTGACCAAACAAGTGTCAATAAGTGTCATGAACATATTTTTATTATTTATTATTGATTTACATAATATTTTTATATACTGATATTCATTCTTTAATGGTGCTGTGAAGGACTTTTGAAGAATGCTGATAAAGGTCTGTGCTGTGCTTGCTTTTAGGCTAAGCCTATTTTCCTATTAGCGAGAACAGCTCGCGACGCGCGAAGCGCGTCGCGAGCTGTGCTCGCTAATAGGAAAACGAAGTGAGCTCTACGGTAGAGAATATGATCAAGTAAAAGTAATAAACAACAATATATACTTTCAGAAGAAATCGCTCTGACCAATTTTCTTCCTTTTTCTTCCCGGAAGTTGTCACCGGAAGTTGGCAGACTGAAAATTTGGGTCTCACTAATAAGCGTCACGAAGTGACAATTAACGAGTGTCAATAAGTGTCACAAACATATTTTTTTTATTATTATTATTTTATTATTGATTTACATATATTTTTTTATATACTGATATTCATTCTTTAATGATGCTGTAAATGACTTTTGAAGAGACTACAGACAGGTCTGTGCTGTGCTCGCATTTAGGCTAAGCCTATTTTCATATTACGATTTATAGCGAGCACAGGTCGAAACGCACGAAGCGCGTCGCGAACAGAGTGAGCTCTAAGGTAGAGAATATGATCAAGGAAAAGTAACATATAACGATATTTACTTTCAGCAGAGATCGCTCTCTGACCAAATTTTTCCCGTTTTCTTCCCGGAAGTTGTCACCGAAAGTTGACAGGACCGGAGCGGACTTGATACTAATAAGAATCACGAAGTGACAAGAAACGAGTGTCAATAAGTGTCACGAACATATATTGCTGATTATTTTTTATTATTTATTATTGATTTATATATAATTTTTATGTATTGATATGGCAGTAACGTCCGCTTTTGAAACAATGAAGAAAACCGAAGTCATCAAAAGCCAGGAGTGAAACTAATATGAAAATAGGCTTAGCCTAAATGCGAGCACAGCACAGACCTATCTGTAGTCTCTTCAAAAGTCGTTCACAGCATAACTGATAGTCATTCTTTAATGATGCTGTGAACGACTTTTGAAGTAAAAGACGCATTAATGCATACATAGAATATATAAGGTGACCATTATCATCATCTTGTAAAATCCTGGATGCATGATTAGATACGCAGAAAATGGAAACTGCAGATGCATCACGAAAACACGCCTATATAATTTCGATCCCCTTAAACCCCACTTTTATATAGTGAAACTGGGGTTTACAGGGGTATACATTATTTTTCTTATTTCTGTTCAAATCATAGATTGCGTGTACTCGTTAGAACCGCCTCGACGAGGCGGTTCTAACGAGTACCCACAATCTATATTTTGAGCAGAAATATGAAAAAATATCAGGATTTTTTATCTGAAAATTTTCAATCTTTATAGTGGTAAAATTTTCAATATAATTGAATAGGCGTGTTTTCGTAATGGTCATAAAAACAATTCAGTAAGTAAAATATATTTATCCTAAATATTGACGCTGGCCATACTTGCTCTAAACTTTGAACCAATCCATTTTACTACCTATTGATATGTCTAAAAACTTCTGGGCCCAGTTGTTCAAAGCTAACGGTGTCGTTAGTTAACGATTCGTTAAAATTTACATCGAGTGATACGCAAATATGCTGAAATATTTTGCTGAAAAAATGTGAGTAGCTTTTGCAGTGCGAAAACTACTTACATTTTTTCAGCAAAAAATATCAGAATATTGTATATTGAATCTGCTAAAACAGTTAACGAAATGACCCTTAACGAGCTCGTTAAGCTAACGATGCTTTGAACAAATGGGCCGTGAATGCGTGGTAAACAGTCAAAACCCTGAATGCGTGGTAAAAAGTCTAGACCCTGATCAGACGCCGCATCCAGCTGCTGTGAGAATCAAAGTACTGACAGCACTGGTGGGTCGATTTTCTCTGAGTGTAGGCTGGGAAAATGGTCCTGAATGGGAACTTAAGACTGTTTCATTTAACCGTATACTTACTGTAACGAAAGCAAACAGAGCAGATCCTGATCAGACGTCTGCCATGTTTGCCTATGTCCCAGTCCAGGTTTTACAGATAACCTTCCTTACATGGCACTCTCACGTAACAGCGACAAGAATAGCGCGGCTATAAACAACCGTTACTTGGATTTTATACAAACGTGCAGTTTGATTTAATTGGTCAGTGATAACCACGTGGACAACTACCGTAAGGAAATTGTGTTGTATGTAGGCCTATACCACGCCTGGTAAACTATCACAGGTACCTCCACTGAGGTTCTGATTAAATGGTTGTGACAGATATCCGGAGCTGCCAGTGATGGTCAAAAACTAGACATAAAAAGGTAAGTGTTCGTGTTTTTTGATAAAATACACAATAACCAGAGAGTTTACTGAAAATCAAAGAGTGCTATTCGACCCTTATAGGCATAAAGTTTTTTATACGACATATTCCTCAGAATTTTCAACATTTACGAAAGTTATGAATGCTGACGTGGCGTTAAGATAAACCGAAAGTACTCAAAAAAAAATCGGTTGTTTTAGGCCTTAAACGCAGTTTTCTTGCTTAAGAATCTGTTTATTTTTGCTCACTGGCGAAAAGTAAACCTCCTTGCCCAAATGTCCAAATATAACCCCCCTCCCCCCCCCCCCCCCCCCCCACACACACACACACACACACCCTCTCGATAAACTCCAAATTAGGCTGGGTTTTCTAAAAAAACAACTGGAGGTGTCTGTGACGGCGTGGAGGTGCCTGTGATGTAAGAAAATACAGAGAAAATCTGAAGAGTTATTGCAGCTACACATATTGATATGCTTTTTTTTGTAGACCACTGCCTCGAAAGACTCGTTCATTCAACGTCGCACTAATCTATCAGAATGCGAATATCATAAATATTTTTGTTAGACAATGATCAAAATCTAATACAATTAGATCTCACATCCCGCCCTCAAAACCAAAATGGAAATACGTGTAAGTATAAAAATACATTGGCAACAGTTCAAAAAATGCACGCATGCAAAAGTGGTGCAATGGAAAAAACAGGTCCCATACCCAGATTTAAAATTATCGGTCGGTTCAACCTGACTAATGTGCCGCATGCTATACCACGGTGGACAACCTACGTCACGATGCTAAAATGTACAGTTTTAGAAACAAAAAAATCTCGATGCCGGATAGAAAATTAGGTTTTACAAGGCCGATTTTTTTTTTTTTTTTTTTTTTTGATTTATTTATTTTATTCTTTTTTTTTTTTTTTTTTTTTTTTTTTTAATTTTATAAAGTGCACGAATCCCGTAGCAATATCCCTTGTCTTCAGCAAATGTCATCGTTTTATCAGAACACTTCAAAACAGCGATTCCTATGAAGTATTCGGGTAACTGACATATTTTCATTTAACTTTAACATTCGCTGAAAACAGAAGCCACTTCAGGGTACATGCATTTTACAAAATTAAAATCGGCCTTGTAAGACTTGATATAACTCATTTTCTTACAGATATCGAGATTATTTTATTTTTCGAATCATCACGTGATCGTGACGTAGGTTGTTCCCCATGTATGTGTCAACTTTCTGGCCCAGGACTACAAACATTCCTTAAAGTTTAGCTCACCTTAACTTTAAGGGAGGTAATTATGTATCATGAAAACTAGGATGTAAAAATCATTTTCGCTCTGTTTTTTTAGTTTAATCGATAAAGTACATCCACAACTGATTCAGTTACTTAACTTTTTATATGAAGTGTAAAACACGTCCTTGAAAATTTCACACCTTAAATTCAAGGTGACCATAAGGTGTAAAATTTCCAAGGTCGTGTTTTGACTTTAACTTTAAGGTATGAAATTTCCAAGGTCGTGTTTTGACCTAAACTTTAAGGTGTGAAAGGATTTCCAAGGTCGTGTTTTACACTTTATATTAAGAATATTTATGAAAAGTAAGTGAACCAGCTGTGGATGTCATTACGAAAACATGCCTATTCAAATATACTGAAAATTTTACCACCAAAAAATGAAAACTTTAAGATAAAAAATTCTGATATTTTTCATATTTCCACTCTAAACATAGATTGTGGGTACTCGTTAGAACCGCCTCGGTTCTAACGAGTACCCACAATCTATGTTTTAAGCAGAAATAAGAAAAATAATGTATACCCCTGTTAACCCCAGTTTTACTATATAAAAGTGGGGTTTGAGGGGGTCAAAATTATATAGGCATGTTCTCGTGATGGTACTTAATTGATTAAACATAAAACCAGATCGGAAAATAATTATTAAATGCTAGTTATAATGACGCAAGATTACCTCCTTAAAGTTAAGGTGAACTTATTGAATGACTGTAGTCCTGGGCCCTGGTATCTGGATTGAATTACCAGCGATAGAATGCAATAAACACACCCATTAGGCCTACAACCTATATATCAGCAAGCAATAACGCCTCGAAATTGAATCCTATTTTTTTGTTGTTTTTTTCTTTAATATTTTCAAGCATCACGAAAACATACCTATAATATTTTGACCCCCTCAAACCCCACTTTTATATAGTAAAACTGGGGTTTACAGGGGTATGCATTATTTTTCTTATTTCTGCTCGAAAACATAGATTGTGGATACTCGTTAGATCCGCCTCGTCGAGGCGGTTCTAACGAGTGCCCACAATCTATGTTTTGAGCAGAAATATGAAAAATATCAGAATTTTTTTATCTGAAAATTTTCATTTTTTGGTGCTAAAATTTTCAGTATATTGGAATAGGCATGTTTTCGTAATGAATATTCACTTATTTCAAGCCGATCGTTCAGCAGAGATGGTTAAAACCGAAGCCCCAGGGAAATAAGAATGATGGATGATGGATGACTAGCGATTTTACGTCCTTTTCAACAGTATTTCAGCCATGATTTTAGTTGTTTACAGGGGACGTAAAGAAACAAAACAACAAAACTATAACAACGCATACAGCGAGCTTCATACGACATATGCGAGCGATACGCATACGAGTTACCAAAAGGGTCAACAACGTAGGTTATTTTAGATGTTCCGGTAATGCTCAAATTGCGTCATAATGTACGGTGACAGGCATCGGCATCGGCATTTTTATACTTTTGGTACACCATATGTGTAGCTGGCATGGCGTGTGATATATTGAGCAAAGACGATTTCTATGAGTTGGAATGACTAACAGGCAGCACCTCCCGATTACAGTCATCACCATTCAAGAAAAAAAGTCTTACTTGAGTGAGCATTCTATGACAATCCATTTCAAAAGCGCCAATAATTCTTTGAGATTATGTTTTATAACTTTAACATGGAAATTCATGACATACACATTATGATAGCTTATTGAGACGCTGAAGGAATGATTCTTTCCAGGCAGTAATCTAGAGAAGAATTATATCAATATTGGAATCCAGCCTTATTTGGAGTTTATCGATATCTGTATTCAGACAAGCAGGTTTACTTCACATCAGTGTACCGAGATAAACAGATTCATATGCAAGATACCCACATTTAGAACCAAAAACGATCGGTCTGTTTCTGTTTCTAGTACTTCGGGCTGACTTCGAAGCCACTTCAAAGGTCGTATCTTTAGTAAATATGGAAAGTTCTGGGGGATATGACGTGAGACAAAACTTTATGTCTTTAAGGGTCGAATAGCACTTTTCAATTTTTAATCAACTCCCATGGTTATTTTGTATTTTGTCAAAAATGATGAACACCTACCGTTTTTTGGCTATATTTTGTCACAACCGATAATCAGTACCTCCGCCGGAGGTACCTGTGATAGTTTACCAGGCGTGTATACCATGGCTCGATTGTAAAAAGTCGACCCATAAAGTATCTTCGGGGCATTTGTGTACAGTAAAGGTCCAGATCAACACCTAAGCCGCAGTCTGATAAGGGACTTTGCAATACATCGGTATACAAATATGAATTTAAATAGAAACCATACCGTATTTACCCTAAGTATTCGGACACCTCAACTCCTTACCATATATGTTCTAAAATATAGACAAGTAAAATTTACTACCCGATGTTGTTTCTAAACATTTCTGGACGGATGGCAAACAGTGTAGACCCTGGTGAGATGCCGCGTTCTGCGGCGTCTCATCTGGGTCTACACTGTTTGCTCAGGCCAGTCTGTCCGAAAATATACGATAAATACGGTACCTTCTATATGCTGGTTCCATGGAAAGCATAAAAGTGCACTACACCTTTCTGTGAACTTACAGTTGTGTGAAACACATATTACCAACAGATAATAATATATCAATGAGACTGCCCCCAGACACAGAAAACCATTCACCACAACAACAATGTGAATATAATGAAACAATTATCATACCACAAGAACCTGTGCATCCCGGTGATCCTTCCCTTGCTAACACTTCTTCTTTGCCCAATCAAAACATTATACCAAACTTTCATACCTCTGATCCTACCTGCTTGATGCCTAACACCACAAGTAATACCACTTTGGACTTGTTATCCAAGTCAAAAGGGTTACATTTTTGTAATCTTAATGTTAGGCACATTGTCTCTAAATTTGATTAGATACGCATTATCATGGCTAACAAGACATGCCCAGATATTCTGGGTATTTGTGAGTCATTTTTAGAACCGACCGTCTCTGACAATGTGGTGGCGATCGACGGATTTGAGATTCTTAGAAAAGATAGAGCAGAGACCAAAAATAAAACTGGTGGTGGTCTACTATTATACATTAGAAACACAATTAAGTTCAAACGCAGGCCTGAGTTTGAAACATCTAGCTTAGAAACACTTTGGGCTGAAATCGAGCTACCGAATGCTAAACCTTTTCTCTTATGTACAGTTTACAGGCCACCCGATGCAAAAAGCGAATGGATCGACTTGTTTGAGGTAGAGCTTTCCATAGCACAGACATCTGGTCTTGAATTCCTTCTCATGGGTGATTTTAATGTTGATTTGAAAGCTCATACGAATAATAAATGGCTAAACCTTATAAATCTATTCGATTTAACTCAACTGGTAACAGAGCCAACAAGGGTAACGGAAACTACCAATACGTTAATTGATCATGTATATACGACTCATCCAGAGAATATTGTACGTTGTTTTACTTCTACTTTATCTTTAAGCGATCACTTTCCCATTTGCTTTACACGAAAAGTAAACTCAAAGCTTCTAAAAGACAAACATACTACCACTACTTATCGCAGCTACAAGCATTTTGACGAAAATAAGTTTATATCTGATATTGCTAACGATTTGGATGAATTTGCGGCAGATAAATCAAGTATAGACGAAGACCTTAACATCTGGTATTCATTCCTTTTGAAACACTTGAACAATCATGCTCCGATTAAATCCAAACGCGTAAAATCTAAACGTATGCCTGACTGGTTTACTCCAGATATAATTCAAATGCAATCTTTACGAGATAAAACCAAACGATTAAAGCAATGGAGTGATCATAGAAAATACCGCAATAAAACAAAACAACTCATACGACAAGCAAAACGTAAATATTTTTCTAATAGCATAACAAATTCAAAAGATACCAAATCCTTATGGAAACACCTGCGAGACGTGACTAATGGTAGCAAGACTGCCTCCAGTAATTTGCCTCAAAAACTTATAATCGGAAATGAAACCATTACGGAGTCTGAAGCTGTTGCGAGCAAACTGAATAAATACTTTGCTTCAGTTGCCGAGCTTTTGAATAAAAACACATCATCCGGAAATTCATTAGACTTTGACACCAATAAAATCAGCGATTTTGTTGATAGCAAAGTGCCTACAAACACACAATTTACAATTCCATTTATTACCCCCGAACAAGTTTTATTACATATTAATACCTTAGAGGTTTCAAAATCGACCGGGCTTGACGGCATAGGGCCAAGGATCATCAAACTTGCTGCTAAATCATTATCGCCATCGATTTCGATGCTTATCAATAAAAGCATTGCGACCGGCCAGTTTCCTTCTCAAATGAAATTGGCAAAGGTACTTCCAATTTACAAAGGTGGTGAAAAGTCCGATCCCTCAAACTATAGGCCAATTTCTATCCTGTCCACTGTATCTAAAATTTTCGAAAAGCACGTGAACAAACATCTTATGGCATATTTGAACAAATATAAACTTCTACATGACAATCAATCCGGGTTCAGGCCAAAACATAGTTGCCAAACAGCTTTAGTCAAACTCATTAATGACTGGATGAAATGTATTGATAAGGGTGACTTGGTTCGAGCCCTTTTTATCGATTTTCGGAAGGCTTTTGATCTAGTTGATCACTCCATCTTGCTGAATAAACTTGCATTATACAAACTTAACCCTTCTGCCATTCAGTGGTTCAAATCATATTTATGTTCTCGACAACAAGTAATCGAGAGTGATAAAGGGTTGACGGATTTCACCACCGTACAATCTGGTGTGCCTCAGGGCTCAATATTAGGCCCGACCTTATTTCTCATTTTTATCAACGATCTTCCGCTTCATATCAAAAAGTGCTCCTCTGATTTGTATGCAGATGACACGACGATTCACACGCATGGTAATGACATAGATGCTATTGAAGAAGATCTGCAAGGAGAATTCGGTAACACAAAAACATGGGGAAAGATAAACAAAATGAGTGTTCACATGACCAAAACAACTTGTATGCTAGTTGGCGCTAGAAAACGCTTGAACGACTCTCGACCTCTAAATATTATTGCTGACGATGTCAATATTCAATCCGTTAGTAAACAGAAACTCCTTGGTGTTTATATCGATGAACACCTTTCTTGGTCTGCCCATATAGACCACTTATGCTCCCTTATCTCATCTAAAATATCTCTATTACACCAGTTAGCAACGTATGTACCGACACATATTCAAAAAGTTTACTATCAGGGGTATATTCTTCCTTATATTGATTATGGCTCTGTTACCTGGGGGTCAGCCTCTGTAACTAATACTGAACGCATATCCAAGCTGCAAAAACGCGCTGCTCGAATCATCCTGCGAGCAAATTACGATACCCCATCAGTAGATATGTTCAGTCAGCTGGGATGGCTGTCAGTTCCGGACAGACTTAAATATAATAAGGCTGTCTTGACATACCGAGCAATAAATAATTTATCCCCTGAATATATAACACAACTTCTAAAACCAGTATCCGAGGTACACACTCTTAACCTCAGGTCATCAGAAAATGGCTCACTTTATGTGCCGAAAGCACGGACAGCACTTTTTGATGGCTCTTTTTCGTGTTCCGCACCAAGACTATGGAATGCTCTACCTCAAACAGTAAAAACATCGGGGTCACTCTCTACCTTTAAGCAGTCTCTTAAAGCAACATTTTAACCCTTATAAAATGTCTTTAACTATGATTTTAAATGATATACCATGTGTAAAATTATCGCTGAAACCGTTATTGTAACTGAATTGAGAGCTTTTATGACCTAGCATAATTGTTTTAGATATTGGTTTTATGCGCTCGTCAAATCTTAAAGCACTTACAAAAACTGTGATAACATACAGATTTGTCTTTGATATAATTCAGTGCCATGTTTGGTTTTAAATCACTTGCACATACCTGTTAGCACTTTCATTTGATAAAAACTTTATACAAGCATTCACTTCGCTACAAGCTACTTTTATCCCATGAATTTCTTAGCTGTTAGTTAAGTCTTGTTGTATATATGTATATAAATTTTAGTTAGAGGACCACAAGGTAGAATAGTTATTTATAGCTAATTGTGTCATCCTCTTTAAACATTGTTTAAATAAATAAAATAAATAAAATTGTGCAAAACATGCTATAAGTCAAGTTATGTATTTACAGGCATTAGGTCAGAGAAATCCGGTTCCCGTCTCTTAGTTTTGGCTGACAGTTTTTTGTCATAAATATTCTTTTGTTTTTGTTCGAGTTGTCACTCGATTGTGAGGTGATGTGCATGCAGTCGGTGGCTCAGTTGGATGCGCGTCCGACTGGTGATAGGAGGTTGCGGGTTCGATCCCCGCCGGGTCGGCAACATTCTTTCGTGGAGATTTAATTATGAAATATTTTCTACGGTCATTCTCTCTCTTCCGTGATTCAAGAGGGGCAGTTGTCAGTTTCTGGCGAAAAAAAGTGCACAATACTGGTTAACCGCTTAAAGAACTTAGTCTGTCCAGTAAAAGTGTGGTTAGGTAAACTGACCGCGCTCGACTTGACTGAGCCGTAAAACCTCAATACAAACAAAAGCATGCATGAAGGAATTTGAGATGCATTTCATTCTGGACATATTTTTTATGTTTTCAAAGAGTTTCTGCAATATCCTATATTGACACGCACAGATAATCCCCTACACCAACTAATACTCATTAATATATATCAACATTGACTATTTTCTCGTTTCTTAGGTTGTAAATGATTTCTGTGCGTTATGACAGGAAGCAATTTAGCATAGAAAAACAATTATCTTGATTTGCACGTTTCCCAACGCATATCTTTTGTCATTGGCAGTCAAAGTTAGGCAAAGTCTCATCTGGGGTAATTGCTCTCATGGCAATGATACATTCTATAGTGTCCAATGTTTCTGTTAGCGAACAGCGAAGGTCCTGATCAGACTGCGCGGATGCGCAGGCTGATCGGGGCCTTCGCTGACCGCATATGTCCGAAGACACGTTTTCGCATGGCGCGGCCCCAATGATCCTGTTGTGAAGCTGTGCAAATGCACAGGTTAATCCGGCCCTTTGCTGACCGTTTAACGTTAAATGCCTTTTTCTCACATTGCGTCCTAAATGTCAAATTGTTCGCATGCGTTAACATTTTATGGGTCTTTCTTTTATTTCAAGCTTCAGTTCAGACTGTTCTGAGACATGCAATTATCCTATTGCTTATTTTACTTGAATAGTTTTTCTCTGATATACCTATTTTTTAATCTTTTTTTCTAGAACAATTTTGCTTTTTTAATCCTTAAAGTGCTCATGAGAACAGATGTAGATGAGATTTTGTTTGTTTGTTTTTTTTGTTTGTTTGTTTTTTGTTTTGCAGAGAAAATAAGGCTTGACATTTCATGTGAATAGTCTACCTAGCCGACGATTCAATCGAAGTACCAAGTCGTAATTTCCTTTGAAACAAATTTAGAATGGCATCTGCTTCAATTTTGCTTTGCACTTTAAGAGTTAAAAAAGAACATGGCATACAACAGGTATAAACATAACCTTTACAAAATGCGAAGATTCTGGTTGTACTGCGCATAGGCCTGATAAGTTAAGTGTCAGTTTATTTCACTGAATTAAAAAAAAAGAAGTTCAGGTTGTCTTTATACAAGAAGTGGTAATGTGAAATAGGTGCAACTTATAAGCAACCGACCAAGTATGAATTAAAACTCCGTCTCCAGGAACGGCGAGGACTTGACCTTGGTTCCATTTTTTCAAGAATCCTGAACAAATCACTGAAAAAGAAGTCAGACATTTTTTTCTGTCATGTCAGAACTGTAGGAAAAAATCAAATACAATGTGGGAATGGGAAGAAATATCCACCGAAAATATCGGAAATATTAATAACGAGCTTAAGCGACCTGCGAAGCGGGTCGTCACCTGCGAAGCAGGTGACGAAGCTTAACCTCGTACTATAGGTATCGTGAGTCTCTCACATACTATGCAGAAGAGTTCGCATGCGACGGTTGACTGGTTTCCCATATCTACAGCGGAGTGTTTCGGCTTAATGTTGAACCCGAAAACCAACGCTAATAAGGCCGGAGCCATTGGCCTGGTTTCCGAAAAATATGATGGTCAGATACGCTCCGCTGCAAACATGGAAAACCAGTCAGCCGCCGCAAGCGATCTCATTGGCTGTAAAGAATCGTATAGCCAATGAAACAGAAGAACGTCATTGACACGGATGACTGCAAGACTGATCCGCGTTTTAGCCGCCATTTTCAATCTGGGATTTCTCTCTCATTAAACAACATTTTCGTGTATTTAAGGGTAAATACTGAAGTATTGCTGTAAAAAATAGATTACGTTCCTACAGTACATAACAGGAATTATGCATAAGGAAGAATTTATCGCTGACAACATGATAAAGGTAGGATATGCGGTGATTTCAGCCTCGGACCCATCAATACGATGGGTCCGGGTTTCAGCTGACTGGCGATCAGCTGATCGTTCGTACTTTAGCGACTTCCGTCTGTACACACATGCTGCACAATCATTGACAACGATTTACTTGTCAAATTGTGTCGTAGCTCGTGTTATTGATAAACATCATAAGCATCCATAAAGCTAATACCTAGAAATCGAGATACATTGTATGGCATAACCGATAGCAGTAACGACGCCGTGGAGAGTACTACGCCCCATCCCCAAGCCCAAAAGCCAAGGCAGACCGATCGACACGGACGCACTGATTACATTAGACTTTCAACATCTTGAAACATTTAAAAAATTGACAGCCTGTTGTCCAAACCAACCCTTCATATCATTGATAAGATGTAAATAATTATTCCAGGACAATTCAAAAAATGATCTCAAAAAAGGAAATGAACATGAGTATCGCTCAGTTATTTGATAACTTGTCATTCAAACTCAAAGATCTTTCTTGACAAAAATAATGTTGAAAAAGACAAGCTATGCGTCATTTAACACAAACACACAAACAAATCATCACCTGTCAGTACAAGGGGCTTTCTTTCAGATAAAGTGTAATAAGGAAAGTCTAATGGATTCTGAAATTAGTAGTATTTAGTATCAAATCAACCTCTTTTCACTTGCCTCACTTTTTAAATATTTAAATATGTAAAAAAAAAAAAAAAAAAAAAACAGTAGAGCGATGTTTCCTAGGAAACTCTGGTTACATTGATGTAAGCATAATATTCGAAGCTGTGCACTTTGTCTCGGACCTATTTAAACAGGTTTTTTTCTGGTCCGCGACTTTGCATACCTGCTGAAAAAAAGAAAAAGAAAAAATTGCACAAAATGCTTAAGCTCGTTTCATAGGCAACACATATTTATTTCATATTAAAACTATTGAGAGTGTTATCGTTGTCTTAAATACCTGATTTCAATTTGCTTTTTAGCTTCGAAACGTGATCTCCGCTTGACAACTGCCGTCACCTTATGCTGAAATCGGAAATGCCGTATTTTACCGACAACAAAACATCACATTTATGATTGGTCCAAGTGTTTCTTGACAAAGGTCATTTTGTTAATACGATTCTTTTTTCGTGTTACTAACAAAATGTATTAGACTTATTATCGGACTGAATGAAATAAGAAAATATAATTATTGGTGCCAAAGAAATAATAGCAAGTGGTCGTCACGAATGTCATTTATATTACCTCTTTCGGAATCCATAACCTCCGGGTACACAGAATGTTCAGCCTTAGTGCTAGCAACTGAATAGAACAGAATACGAGTAGCTGTTTATCGCAAAGCAACTAACCCGTTGGTTGGTTGGAGCTGGTGGGTGCTATTACGATAACTCTGATTTTGGTTGGCAACTTTTTTTGACCCACTTTCTATCAAAATAGCGTTATAATTATAACGTACCAATATTTGAAACAAGTTTTATTGCGCTTACATGTGTACCATATTATATGAAGAGGAACCAGTATATCAACAAAGCTATAAAAGAAGTCACCCAGAAAGGACCACAATTACGAAGCACATCTTTTCCGAAGCACCGACAGAACATAGTTATCAAATCGTCAGAAAATTAAATTGAGTTAATCAGCTTAAAAGAATTAAATTGCTAATTGTTTGCGTATAAGTACTTTTTGGTTAGAAAATAGACCAGTTCTTGCTATTTTTAGAGAATAAAAAAAAAAAAAAAAAAAAAAAAAAAAACACGCATTGACTTTATGAGAGAGTAATTCGTGACAAAATTGTCATAAACCTATGATCATGACTCAAGCATAAGCGTGTCTTCTAGGTACATAGTCTTCATACGAACAACATTGTCCCAGATCAGCCTGGGCAGAATGATTGCATACCTTACTGTATTTATCTCAACCCATTTATGCCGAATGGACTCTTCTACTTTAATTCATTGGGCCTGTATACGTCGAGAGATAAGGGTGTCTGCTTTATTTCATCATTCATCACGAAAACATACCTATATAATTTTAACCCCCTTAAACCCCACTTTTATATAGTAAAACTGGGGTTTACAGGGGTATACATTATTTTTATTATTCTTGCTCAAAACATAGATTGTGGGTACTCGTTAGAACCGCCTCGCCGAGGCGGTTCTAACTAGTACCCACAATCTATGTTTTGAGCAAAAACAAGAAAAAAATGTCAATTTTTTGTCTGAAATTTTTCAGTTTTTGGAGGTGAGATTTTCTATATATTTAAATAGGCGTGTTTTCGTAATGACCATGTTTTATAGAAATTCCTGTATTATATGCAAGCAGTACAGACACAGCTCAGATGCCGCGTCTGAGCTATAAATTTATTGAAATTCCTGTATTATATGCAAACAGTACACACAGAGCTCAGACGCTGCGTCTGCGGCGTCTAAGCTATGTCTACGCTGGTTGCCAATGTCCATTTTATGTGACGCTAGGCATAAATGGATTGACTATTCAAACAGCTACCAGACGTTCAAACTTTTCAATAAATATACAGTCGACTCTCGTTATCTCGACCTCGCTTATCTCGAATAACCGTTTATCTCGAAGTGAAATTCTGGTCCCTGTTTTAACATGGAAATCTAAGAACAGGTAACAAAATATTGTGGAAAAGAGGAGAAATTGCTCCTAAGGAGCAATTTCTCCTCTTTTCCACAATATTTTAAATATGTTTCTAACTTCAGGAGTCAAATTACATATTCATTTGTTAAATGTGGTTGTACGATTTATTGTTTTCCTCACTTCTACAACGCTGATATCTCGAGGTACGGATATCTCTAAGTGTTCCAGAGAGTCCCTTGGAATTCGAGATAACGAGAGTCGACTGTATAAGTGAAGATACCCATAAAGTGCCATAATCAAGAAGCACTAACTTCTCAAGCACCAAAAAAAGGATTGATGAGAAACAAATAATGTCAAAACAAACGTCACATAAGAAACCACCGACGCACAAAGATCTTCAACAGAGGATCCTCCTTGGAACGGTCAATAGAAAACTACTGGGATGGGGACGGGCTTAAATTAGTTTTCTCACGAAACCTCACCCTTAATTCTGGTGCGTTTCCAAATCACAAACATATGTGCGGATCCGCAAAGGTATCACTGGGTATTTGCTTGGTCCCGTAATAAAAAGTTGCTTTTTTTCTGACTTTTCTATTTATAGACTATAGGTTTGATAGGAAATGATTTTTTACTACTCGGGTACCGGAGTTTTTTCCTAAAATTATTTTCCAGGAATTAGGACAATGATGTTTTCCTACAATCATTTATGACGTCATTAGAGGAATTTCATTTTGAAAAAAATGTGGGTAATTTGTATTTGTTTACATAAATGTTGTGTCAGATTTTTAAGAATAAACATTTTTATAAAAGTAAAACATTTTAGACCATGGTTAAATAGGAATCTGTCAAAAATATAGGAAAAAAACCCTTGTTCATTAAAGTCAGAAACAATCATTCAAAATCGGGACCAAGCAAACACCTAGTGGGTTTTCTCTACCTTATCTGTGAAACATCACAGTGAAATACCTATAATCAGAACATTACGAAAACACGCCTATTCAAATATATAGAAAATTTCACCTCCAAAAACTGAAAATTTTCAGATAAAAAAACTCTGATATTTTTCATATTTCTGCTCAAAACATAGATTGTGGGTACTCGTTAGAACCGCCTCACGGAGGCGGTTCTAACGAGTACCCACAATCTATGTTTTTGAGCAGAAATAAGAAAAATAATGCATATTCCTGTAAACCCCAGTATTACTATATAAAAGTGGGGTTTAAAGGGTCAAAATTATATAGGCATGTTTTCGTGATGAACACGGCGATGTAAGAAAGCAAAGCGCTAAGTGGCGGTCTGAATCATTTTACTAACTACCTGTTGAAGTGTCTAAATCTGCTGGATGAGTGACAACTAGAGTTGGCTCTGATCAGACCCCACATGCTGAGCCGAGTTTTCATCATTTGTTCAGGAAAAATATATTCACTCTAAATATATTTTAACACCTTAGCTCTGTATCATATTTGTTCTAAATTTCAACAAGTCGATTTTACAATCTGGTGATGTGTCTGAATATATGATGTTTAAGGGGCTCAGAATTATGTAGGCATGTGTTTTCACTTTATGATTTGTTATAACGGAACATAGACATCATTACTCTCAGTTATGCAGTTGTCCATGAATAAAATTTTATACATCACGAAAACATACCTATATAATTTTGACCCCCTTAAACCCCACTTTAAATAGTAAAACTAGGGTTTACAGGGGTATATATTTTTTTCTTATTTCTGCTCAAAACATAGATTGTTGGTACTCGTTAGAACCGCCTCGCCAAGGCGGTTCTAACGAGTACCCACATCTATGTTTTGAGCAGAAATATGAAAAATATCAGAATTTTTTATCTGAAAACTTCCAGTTTTTGGTGATGAAATTTTCAATATATTTAAATACGCGTGTTTTTGTAATGTACACATGCATATTGCCGTATTTCATGTTATTAATCTTTGAATATGTTTGTATAACGATGAGCAGTATTATGCTTAAGTCAATAAGTTTCTGCTCTGTTCTAAAACGGCTAGATGAGTATAGCAAACAGTGAACCCTAGACCATACACCGTGTTTCGCGGCGTCTGATCTGGTTCTAAACTGTTTTTGCTCTGGCACGTCTGTTCCATTACTTAGGGTATCCACTAAATACAAACGCACTTGTGAGACTGTTCGAATGAGCAGGATTATTTGAACATGTGTTTGAAGACACATTTTTTGCTTAATGAGACCTAAATGGGATTGAACAAAAGATAACTTGCTTTGACACGCAATCTGGAAGTCAATCAAAGAATACATTAAGCGCAGCAGATAAAAATATGTCTGCGAACAGACATGTTATCACGAAAACATGCCTATATAATTTTGACCCCCTTAAACCCCACTTTTATACAGTAAAACTGGGGTTTACAGGGGTATACATTATTTTTCATATTTCTGCTCAAAAGATTGTGGGTAATCGTTAGAACCGCCTCACCGAGGCGGTTCTAACGAGTACCCACAATTTATGTTTTGAGCAGAAATATGAAAAATATTACAGTTTTTTTATCTGAAAATTTTCAGTTTTTGGGAGTGAAATTTTCGATATATTTGAATAGGCGTGTTTTCGTAATGTGAAAAGATTGCTTTTCATACATTTTCTAGATGTTCATTTTGCATATGTGATACTAACATGGCTAATATGGCTTTCAAGCACATATCACTCTTCTGAAGTGCAAAAGGTGTGATAATGGGTCACTTGGGTGATACGGCTTTTTTGCCCGGGCAAAACCCCATACCACCTGGTCACGTGGGTGATACGGCTTTTTTGCTCGGGCAAAAAAAAATATCACCACATTCGAAGCATACGATATCAAATAGGCAAACTTGTCAGAAAGAAAAACGTATGATAAATAGATTCTGATATGGCAATTTTCACATCATAATTTTCATATCATAGCCCATATCAACCCGAGACACCCATATCAGCCCATGGGATATAATATGAAAATTGATATCGGCCCTTGGGCTAATATGGGTGTCTCGGGTTGATATGGGCTATGATATGAAAATTGCCATATCATAGCTCTATTTATCGTAGGATAGGTGATTTCATATATTACCTCTGTTTTGTTATTATTTATTCATTTCTTCCTTTAGTGCCTCCCTCGGGAAGGCTGTGCTTCGTGATTGTGGCATTTTCTGGATATCCACTTATATTTGTGCTTCGTGACTTTGCCTTTTCCTGGATGACCATTTATATTTTTCTGTATCTCCGAGTATGTTTGTACCCTCTCAAATATTGCCCTTTGGCAGTCAGGGAAGTATCGCCATAAATACTTTTGACGCTGGGCATAGCATTTCTTACAAGATTGCATGTCATCACAAAGGCATACCTATATAATTTTGACCCCCTTAAACCCAATTTTATATAGTAAAACTGGGGTTTACAGGGGTATACATTAGTTTTCTTATTTCTGCTCAAAAACATAGATTGTGGGTACTCCTTAGAACCGCCTCAGCGAGGCGGTTCTAACGAGTACCCACAATCTATGTTTTGAGCAGAAATATGAAAAATATCAGATTTTTATCTGAAAACTCAGTTTCTGGTGATAAAATTTTCAATATATTTGAACGGGCGTGTTTTCGTAATGGCGCACAGCGAAGTCATTGTCTAAAGAGCTGTAAGTCGTTGAAATGTGTATATGCTGGTCTTGAGTAAGTCAGTGTCGAAAGAGATGTTATATCTTGAAATGCTCAAATGCTAGAGTTGACTTTGCCTATCACCAGCTTAACAGTGTAGACCTCGCTTTTTTAATTAGTAAATATGCACAAACTGGTGGGTTATCAAACCTTTTACCTTTACCTCTCTCTGGGTAAATTCGGCAGATGACAAATTGATGAGATTTTTCGTATTTTATCCCAGAAAAGTGGGGAAATATGAAAAATATTTTCAAATGTCTGCTGAAAATTTTACCCAGAGTGCTTAGCGTTATGATATTAATTGACGCGAATATCGATTCTGAATAAACGGTTCCGCCAGTGAAGTATTTCCAGTCCCATTAATTTGATGATAGATTCCGAAATGAATGAACCATTGCTTTGTTTTCGTCTGGCTAGAGACAAAATCGATTGATTCGGGTAGCATATCAGAAAGGTATGATGGTTTTCGACTCGTTCCTAGACAATATAATAGACGTATACTATAGTAGTCAATGTGAACTGTAATAAATTTAATGCCGAAATGTAGGTTCTTTAATCGGATTTGCCTTTCATTTCGTTTCGGAAAGGCTGCCGTGAAAGAAGGTACGAAAAAAAAAAATGCCTTTCATTTCGTTTCGGAAAGGCTGCCGTGAAAGAAGGTACGAAAAAAAAAAATGCGTATTTCTTGATTCTATCGATACGTGCTGATCTTGGCTTGACAGCCCATTTACTCAAATGTATTTTATGCACACAGCTATGAAAAAAAATCAACTGGTTGCAATACATACAGTCAATGTCATAAATAAATATATTGATGTAGAAGGTACAAAAAAAAGATATATATATATATATATATATATATATATATATATATATATATATATATATATATATATATATATATGTGTGTGTGTGTGTGTGTGTGTGTGTGTGTGTGTGTGTATATATATATATATATATATATATATATATATATATATATATATATATATATATAAAATAAAATACAAAAATATTAATGATAATAATAAAACAGCTCTTCTATCACCTGTCACAGATGTTTAATACAGGAATGAATGATGGTGTGCAATAACAACTACAGTAGAACTTCAATGGCTCGACCCCGATGGCTCATTTACCATGGATGAGTCGCTCCGGGAGCGATATACGGATAATTTAGGGAGATTTTCTTCTTTTGTCTTGCGTATGTGTGCTGTGTGCGCTCATTGGGGTCGCCTCGATGAGGCGATTCTGGTGAGTACACACGGCGTGCGTTTGTAGTTTGGAGCGCCTTAAGGATATCCCACAATTTTCTCCATTATGCCTCCTGGTGTGGGGCTGGTGGTAGCCCTCCGTGGCTCGGGCTGCCGCTGTCTCGGACGGGTTTTCATGGTCCCGGGGGGGTTCATGTCATCGAGGTTCGACTGTATATTATTATGATAAGTACGAGTCAATAATGTTTGACTGAGCTCATTTATCAGTGTATGTACATATATTGCTTAAAATATTGTATTTTGTGCTTTGTACCATGTATTAATGTTTGATAAATCTCCATATTTGGGGGAAATAGAGAATTGAATTGAATTGAATTATTATTACAATATAATTGTAAGAAAATTCATGTTCGAATTTCTTAAGCATTGTATGGACACAACAGCAAAGAATTAATATACATGTATGAAATTGATAAGTATAATAATGATTATTTAATATAATATTATTATTAATTTGATCAAATATTATTATTATTATTTTAGTATATGTATATTAATTCTTTGTTATTGTGTCCACACAGTGCTTAAGAAATTATAACTTGAGACTGCTTACAGTTATATTGGAAACGTATTTGGTGTCTCAGGGACAGCACACCTTTCAGAATTAGACTCAAAGAAATCGATTCATTACTAATTTCAAGAAGCATTTCATAACAACAACAACAATCCTTCTTTAACGGTAATTATAGGAAGAGCTTGCCACGAGAAAAGGGCCTGGGAGCGGTTAAGACGGTCAAGGATGGCGTCTTATTGATTAAGTTTCAGGTTGGGTGTCGTCCAACTCTATCATTACACAGAGACTCTAACACCATTAGATTTCTTGTGATATTTTTACACATATAATATTTATAACATATAATACACAAAACATGTACCCAGTCAGCATTCTACGTAAATCTATATCGGGCCGTCATCGGCCCGTCAGGGTAGCTGACGGGCCGATGACGGCCCGATGTAGATTTACGTAGAATGCTAGCTGGGTAACTGCTATTCTCTTGCGTCGGCCCCGACAATTATCACAATACGATCGGAAACTATACTGGTTTACAATTTGATTAATCTGGCTTGACTATTTAAATTGTTGACAGCCAGTACAATCCTCACCCTGGTGCGGTAAACTTTGTCGTGCCGATGTGAAGAAAGAATGCCTTTAACAACACTTATAACAGTGCATCATTTCCTCTTTTCTTTTCACAGTTCCTAATGCTAGCATTTTGTCAACTTGCTTTTTTTCACTTAATACTTAAGCTCGTTGTTATAAATTAAGTCATTACTTTATTTCTGTTTCACGCATTTGGCAAATAATGTCCACAATTTTTGAAGAATAATCTTCCTTCTTTTCGAAGTCTGATATAGAAATTACTTTTGTCAATTATCGTATGGTGACGGCTTGATACTGTCTTGACAGATCCTAAGGAGTGGCTTGTCCCTGAGGCAAATGCATTCGAGCCCCGACCAGGGAAAGAGTCATCACGAAAACATACCTATATATTTTTGACCCCCTTAAACCCCACTTTTATATAGTAAAACTGGGGTTTAAAGGGGTATACATTATTTTTCTTATTTGTGCTCAAAACATAGATTGTGGGTACTCGTTAGAACCGCCTCGCCGAGGCGGTTCTAACGAGTACCCACAATCTATGGTTTGAGCAGGAATATGAAAAATATTAGAAATTTTTATCTAAACATTTTCCTTTTTAGGTTGTAAAATTTTCAATATATTTGAATAGGCGTGTTTTCGTAATGGAAAGAGTGTAGGTGAGAGGGCCTAAACAAATTAACAAAAACACTCTAACTATTCTTGCTACAAAAACACAAGCCGAAACCTGCTATTATAAACTCTATACTATTATTCTACAATGACGCTCACCTAGTTTACGCTCACCTTTGATGAACGATCGGCTCGATAGTGAAATATTCTTGAAAGGGCCGTAAAACCAACAAAAAAATCATTTAGTGGAGCTAGATGTCTGATTACCTTCGTTGTCTGGTCAAATTGCTTCATGTCTGCGAGCAGGCAGTCGTTCCTTGGGCCTTTGCTGGTCACATATACCATAAGTACCATTATCTCGTGCACAGCTCCGTTTTAGTCATTGTTTTAAATAACTTGTTGTATGTATTTGTATGTATGTAGTTTTTGTTGAGGGCCCCAAAGAAGATTGGTAAAACTAATTGGGCTACCCTTGTTAAATAAAGAATTTACTTACTTACTTACTTACTAATGAGGACGTACGTCACCAAGCACCAAACGTCATTGACATCATTGCGAAATCACCGGCGTCATGATTAATCTGTCACTGACGTCGACTTGACCCCTCCGTGACCGACTTCTCAGTTGCACACATCGGTGCTGCTGACAGTGAGCAATCCACTAACTGTGGACACCGTCGGCCGACCTCAAAATCACATACAAGCTTCATTTCTTACAATCACAATAATTTTCGTAATGCCTGGATAACAATAGGTCTATGACATTCCAATTGTCGCGACCCTAATGCTATGAAGACATTACACTTGGTTGCCAGTAACTGCAAACTTAAAGATGTAACCTATTGAATACATTATAAAATAATTAAAAGGCATTTGGTTACAAGTCTAAGGGAGAGACTCTAGGATCACTTCCTCTGATAAATCACTATGTGATTTACATGAGCACCTGCTCTGGGATTGCATATTCATTAATTATTTACAGGAACTGCGCTCACGCACATCAGTTACCTAAATGCACATGTCTGTGGGTGTTTGCGTACATGTATGTTCGTGCATATGTTTGTCCGCGCTTCCTTAAATTTATACTTAGCCGACACAATCCCTTATGGTACTGCCACTTTCATGTTTAAATCAGCAAGTTCGATCTTGCACTATTCCTATTTTCACCAAAAACTAGAACTTGCGCCTACGGCAGCGGGACCCTGACCAGACTGCACATAGCAAGCGCAGTCTGCTCAGCACTTTTGACAATAACTACAACCTGCGCAAACTGTGGGCAAATCCCGACCACACTGCACAAAGATAGGGCAGCCTGTTCGGTAAAATCGACAATACTTCGGAGAATAGAATCAAACTGTGCACAACATTTAGCATCTGCAAGTAATAATTTGAAGGTTTTCATTTACCAGTCTCGATATACAACCTTCTATTTTGGAATTTGCACTGAAAAACCAACAATACATTATTATAATAAAATAAAATGTCACTTACCGGAAAAAAAAAAACAAACAAAGGTCACTTGTGACGTTTTGCGTCGTAAACTGGTTTGCCTTCTGTCGATATAATTCTTGTGGGGTGTATTTTTAGTCAGTTATGATCACGGGAAAATCTGTATCTCATAGACAATCTACTTTCACGTGATTTAAATATAAACTATGGTGTACGAGTTTTTACTTTTTTACTCTATATCGTAACAGGCATACACAGTCAATGCAGGTCTTTATCGGAACGCGTATGCGCAGTCCGATCAGGTCCTTCGATGTCCACTTACGAAAGCATTGGATACTGTAGAATATATGGATGTATAGAAAAAGTATAAATAATTATAACAGAAATGCCACAATCATGGCCTTCCCGAGGCAACGAAAGGAAAATAAAGTCGACTCTCGTTATCTCGTATTCCAAGGGACTCTCTGAAATACTTTGAGATATCCGTACCTCGACATATCAGATTTGCAGAATTGAGGAAAAAATATTTCGATTAACCACATTTAACAAATATACATGTAATTGGACTCTTGAGTTAGAGATATAGTGGAAATATTGTGGAAAAGAGGAGAAAATTTCTCTTCTTTTCCACAATATTTTTTACCTGTTGTTAGATTTTCATATTTAGGTAGAGACCATATTTTCACTTCGAGATAAACGAATTCGAGATAGCGAGAGCCAACTGTACATTAAAAACATAACGCAACTTACAAAGCCACCGACGCACAAACAAAGATGAACTGCAAAAGATGAACCACCTTGGAACTGTCACTAAAAAAAAACAACAACAAAAAAAAAACTGCCGATTGCCTTAAACCAGTTTTATTGGTGTCATTAGTAGGCTATGTTCTGTGACCGTGGCTATTCCTGGACAACTTCTATGCAATTTTATAAGCGCCGCCTTCATCAGAATTTGCGAGTAAGATGACTGATTTGGGTATTTACTGTTAACGTAACTCTGTAACTCCGTTTTCACGCTTCGTTTATGCGAAAGCAAGCATTCCTATGACATAATCAAATAAACAACAAAGACCAAAAGAAAATCCCTCGCTATATTTCCGGTGTATAATGAAAAAAAATCTATTACTCATATACATTTTTGTCATTTACTAATAGTTTAACCTTCCCAAAAATCATGCTTTTTTCTCTTTCTTTTCTTTTTTTTTATGAATGTAATATCATGTGTTTCTACGGGTCGAAAGAGCCGGTTTCAATAGCCTTTACCGCTTTACCACGAAAAATCCCAGACAACAGGCTTTGTCATTTCATGCAAATTGTCTCCTAAGGAGACAATTTGCATAAAATGCCAAAGTCTGTTATCTTGGAATACAAACGTGAAACGATAATACCCAACCACTATCGTATTACAGGCAGATAACTCAGTCAAAATTGACGAAATTTGCCAAAGAGCAATCCAAAGTAGATCTCCACAATCAATGCACTTAGCAAGTTTGGTGAAACTCGATTGATATTTACTCCAGTTAACGTCCGGAAACGAAACTACCGATATGCCATGGGCAGATAACTGTCAGAAATCGGCGGAAATTAGCCAATTAGCAATCCTAAACAAGATCTCCACAATATTCATGCACAAATCATGTTTGGTGAAGACCCATTGATATTTACTCAAGTTTTCATCTGGAAACAAACATATGAACGTATCGCGGGCAGATAACTGTCAAACATTGACGAAATTTGCCCACTAGCAATCCCAAACCAGATCTCAACAACATCAATGTATATACCAGGTTTGGTGAAAAGCCAATGATATTTACTTATGTTATCGTCCAGAAACGAAAATACTGACGTGTCGCGAGCAGATAACTGTAAAAAATGACGAAATTTACCCTTTAGCAATCCCAAACCAGATTTCTACAATATCAATGCACATACCAAGTTTGGTGAAAATCCATTGACATTTACTAAATTTATCATCCAGAAACGAAACTACAGACGGACACGTGGACAGCCAACGTGAGATCATAATACCCCGCCATTAATGTATGGCAGGGTATAAAAATAAGAAAAGTATTTCAAAATATCGTCTACTGAATTCTTTACCCAGCATGCTATGCATTTAAAACATCGGTATTTTAATTTCCTTATCGCGACAGATTTTTCTCATCAAGTATGATTTATGTTAAAAGATAAAGTACAGCGTCAAATTAATCCTGAATCAGATTCGTACTCAACGATCTAACAGACAATTTTTGACGTCATTATTAATACGAAAGAGAGAGTTGTTAACAGTGATCAAACATAATCAGTCTTATTTATTATTTACCTGTTCAACCTGGCAGACCAAAACAGATACCTGTGTAAACAGTCTATATCCAGATGAGACGGCTGAGCCGTCTCATCAGATCTACACTGCTTGCCATTACGTTTTTGATTTTTAGACTGAAACCCCTGTTTGGATCAGTGGACATGTCCAAATTCAAGGATGGAAGAGTCTACTTCAGAAACTCAAGGTTGAAAGAGTTATCGTACCAAGGTACGGGGGATATAAAAACGTTTTAAGCCTAACATTTGAGAGTCGTGAAAACACAAAAACTGAAAATATACGAAGTGTCAATTTATCTAGACCAGGCAGCTAGTTAGTCCAGTTAGGTCTAACCGTTATGAATTTTTCAAAACAAACGCTGGAATGGGCTCAGTTATAACAAAGGACAAGATAATATAAACTACACTACAGAAAGATATGGGAAGACGTTATACGACAGCCACACGGCACTAACACCAGCTGTAGTGAAGAGAAATAAACAATAAAGGCATTCATTTCGAAAACTCGCCTATTCAAATATACTGAAAATTTTACCATCAAAAAAAAAAAAAAAAATTCAGATAAAAATTCTGACATTTTTCATATTTCTGTTCAAAACAATGATTGTGGGTACTTGTTAGAACCGCAATCTATGTTTTTGACAGAAATAAGAAAACTAATGAATACCCCTGTAAACTCCAGTTTTATTTTATAAAAGAGGAGTTTAAGGGGGTCAAAATTATATAGGCATGTTTTCGTGATGATTTTTGTATATAGTCTCGATGTAAGTCAATACACTTTCTCCACCCTTTCACTAAGTCACTAATACATTTCTATAGAAAAGAGTATAGAAGATGTCCAGGAAGATCCAGTCACAGAACATAGCCTACCAATGACACCAAGAGGGAAGAACAAACAAACCTTGACAGACAGTACACAAGTCACAAACCAAATAAAAACAAAGTAACTAGTTCCCTCTTCCTCAACAAGGTGATCACAATACAGGGTTCATCAAACACAACAGTAAGACAACGAAGAGAAAAACACAAAATAAGCCTCTAAGTAAGTAGCCACAAGGCCAATGAACAAACAGAACCAGAATCACCGCCTTATGGCGGTCAGCAGTAAGAACTACCGGGGTGGTTTAATCGATTTTACTGGTACCAAATCTAATTCCAAGCCTGAATAGCACCCATAATTTCATTATCATCGCTGTACCTTTTGGTGCCAACGCTTTTTGTCAGTTTTTGGAACATAATAGTCACTAGGGGCAAGGTCAGGTGGATAAAACGGTGTTGCAACACTTTGAACTTACAAGGGCCCAAAATAAATGGAGTGTAAACAGGCGACATCACAAAACAGTACTTCGTCGAAAACAGAACGACTAAACGATGAGAATCTGCAACATAAATAAAAGGAGGTAGCGAAGAGCTTAACCCATTGTAGACTGAATGAACTCCGCCACACTATATATTGGAAGATTCTAATTTCGATTGTAGGTATGCCAGGATATGTGATCTAGATATTTCTAGAGAAAAATGGCTAAACTTTGCAAATAGAGACAGACCCTGATCAGACGCCGCGTTATGTGGCGTCTGATCTGGGTCTGCACTGTTTGCCAATTATCCTTTTATGGGTCTCCAGACTACAATGGATTAAACGTGGTTTTACGAGCGCCAGGTAATTACGTTAATTTCATAAAGCAGCACCAAACATGAGCACAAGGTTATACAGTAACATAACAATCAAAAGCAAAAACATGAGTCTAACGTATTAAATAATTTCAAAAAAAGTATTTGAAGTTCTACATCTAGGCACGTTAGTAACTTTAACAACCGCCATAAAACTTTGACTTTTAACCTTCTCAAATTAGACTGTCGGTATCGTCGACTTCGCAAAACATTTTTTAACTTTTTAACACCCTAAATCAATCTCCAAATTGTCATATGCAGGAATTCTCGTACTACAGGTACTAATCCGCACCAATCGGTCCCTTCTGTGACGTCACAGCATGTCGCTAGTTCTCAGACAGGTACTAGTGTGGAAATGTATAGAATTATATAGGAGCCCATCGTTTAACTAATAAAATCATTTATTTTCAATAATACGAGATATTATTATAACCTCGCAATAGATTAGAAAATGTATCTGCTTCAATTTGATACCAAATTTGTTGAAATAAGATAAATTTTAAAATGGCCCAGATTGTAATGAATGCTACAAGGGTTTTTCCTTATTAAGTCTTTGTATTTTACAACAAAAATGAAAAATTGCCTTGATTCAATCGCCCAAAAGTCATATTTTTTAAAATTTCTCCGTTCATTATAACCTCTCATTCGATAGATCTATTTAATATCTATAGTTATGTAATAAAATATTGAATAAATTATTTTATTAAAAATGGCCCACAGGTTGCAGAATATAGCTATATTTTAAAAATGCGGAGAGAAAATGTGTAATGATTACACAGACGCAGGTCTTGTGTACACATGATACTAGCATGAATTGCAAAAGAGGTTGTAAGAATTGGAAAATAAAAAAGAATTGGTATCCATTGATAGTATTATAAAGATTATTTAGCTTCAAAAAGGAAAACAAAGATATATATTTATGATAATATAAACTTATTTATTTATTTTTTGTTTGTGTCGAATTATGTTTTTATTCGGCAATTTATTGAAGCTTTAATGAAAATTTGATATAATTACTTTTGAAAATAGGAAAACTACAAACTGCTTAATTACTTGTTTGTTTTTTTTTTTTTTTTTTTTTTGTTTTTTTTTTTTTTTTTGTTTGTTTAATGATGAAAAAAAATGCTTTGTCGGGATACAAGAAAAATACCTAAATGCGCGGCCACTCTTGCGATGTTTTCTTAATAATAATTACTGCTAATGAATGCCAATTATGTCCTTATCTTGACAAAAGAAAACAACGAAATCACTTTTTACATAATTGACATACATGCTTATGCGCAATTTTAATTGCACAAACAGAATCAAATCCAATATTTGATCTTTTTGCATAAACTAGCACTTTAATTGACACGATTTGCTTATTTTAGATTCCTGTACACAAATAAGGACTAAATGAATGAGATTGAGTCTCTCTCTCTCAAACGTTCTCTAAATCTGTGAATAACAAGAGTCTCTCCAAATAAAAGCAGCATTAAATATGACGTGCAACCATTGTAGTTCCAGATCAGCATGTGCATACATTTTTTTTCTCTGATAGAATGTGCAAGCTCTATTCAACATGCGGTGTTAAATATGTATATTTAATAAAAAAATATATATATATATTTAAAACAAAATACATTAAAACAAAATGATAATTGATATTATTTTCAGAAATTTTGTTTCATAAAATGGTTATCTAGGAAATTAAAACATAATGATACTAATGATATTATTATTATTAGTAGTAGTAGTATTTACTACTACTATTATTATTAGTATGTTGTACATCACAATTCCGAAGAATAAATATTATTAAGCTGGTCATATTCGAAATGTTTTATTTGTAAAATAGCCACATGGACAGTTTATACTATCGTACATGTGTATTTAGGGGTAAAATATTGGTAATTACCGAATAAACCCTATTAGACACATTAAATTACTATCATACTGAAATTTGATCAAGTCCGTTTGGCTACCTATTGACACAGCTTATACCTGCTATCTGAGTGGCAAACAGTGTAGACTTTTGTTAAGATACTCTGTGATGTAATGTCTGATCAGGGTCACTGCCTTTTCTTATGGTGTGTTTATCAGAATCCCGAGGTTAAATACTATAAACCACTTTCTCAATCAGATTAAAAAAATTGTTCAGTACACACCTTTTCAAACATTACTCTACAGACAATTGTTTCAAAAACAAACCTGGGATACCAGATGATTCGATCAAGTTCTACTCTTTACAACACTTGCCCTATCTTTTTAACAATGCCATTACAGAACCAGCTGATTTGTCTAAACATTGCTGGGTAAGTGTAAAATAGTGTAGACCCTGAACACACAATGCGTAATGTGACATTTGATCTGGGTCTACACCGTTGGCACAGACCTCTCTGTCTAAAAATCTAGGATAGTAGTAACAGTCATAATCCAAGGAAAACGACATTTTATCCATATTTGCTAATTACCCAACACAAAAATAACACGAGTCTCTCCAAATAAAAGCAGCAACCATTGTAGTTCCAGATCAGCATGTGCATACATTTTTCTTTGATAGATTGTGCAAGCTGTATTCAACATGCAGTATAGACTGATCAATGTATTTCAGCGGACACAGACTAATCGGGTCTACACTGATCGCATAATTCATAAGGCCCATTTTTTTTTTTTTTTTTTTTTGAAAAAGATTCAATCATAATTGTTTCTTACGTTACTTGAAGACATCTCAAAGTTCTTGAAACGATCAACAAAACATTTTACTTTCATTTGTATTAGCATTAAAAAAAATGTTCAAACATATATAAATACAAGTTAAATATTAGCACGTTGTTTATTTTCTGGTTCCATTTGTCTACCATTATTATTATTATCCCTTGGGAACTAGAAGCCTCAGGCCACTGGACAATGTAATAATAGCTTAATCTATACCTCATGCAATAAAAACAAAGTGGTCAAAATATCAAATGAACATCAACATTTGAAAAGGACCATTATAACTATGATCAAGGAATATGGGCAAACAAAGCACCATCTTTAACCCTGTAACTAAATAAACACTAATTACTGTAGAATATATTGATTAAGATTTAAAATCCTGATCAGAGTGTTCAGATGCGCAGACTGATCTGGATCTTTAGTGTTTGCATAATACATAATTTCCCTTTTTTCATAATCTGACACAACTGCCCTTTATCTGAGATAGGTCACATGGTCCTGCAATTCTTGAGATGATAAGATAAAACTAGAAATAGCATATTCTACATTAATTTTTATGAAAGTTTTTTGACAGTTTGTCTATTTTTTTTCCTTAAGTTTAAATGATTGTTAAACAACGTTCATGCATCAAGGGAAAAGTGATGATGATGTTCTTATTTTTCCCAGAAAGTAGGCTTTGACATGTCATGCGAATTGTCTCCAACAGAGACAGTTTGTATGGACTGTCAAGCTTTATTTTTTGTTGGTTTCTTTTTTGTGGGGGTGGGGGAGGGGTAGAAATTTTAACCCTTAACCTTTTCCACTCTCTGGGCTACTTCAGCAGCAAAAAACTGGTGATATTTGTTGAATTTTCCCCAGAAAATAGGATTTGACATTTCATGCAAATTGTTTGCAATGGAGATGCTTTGCAAGAAATGTCAAACCATTTCCTTTTTTGGGGTGGGGGTGATATTTGATCCCTAAACGTTTATCACTTTCTGGGCTAATTCAGCATGCGATAGTGGTTATTGTCTTAGTTTATCCAGAAAATAGGATTTGATACTTCATGCAAATAGTCTTCATTGGAGACAATTTTCATGAAATGTCATATCCTGTTTTGAAAATAAAACATACAGAGGAAAATTGCTCGGGATAAGTATTTGGTGATTGTATTTTTTTCTCCATAAAAACATATGTTGTGGGTACTCATTAGATGAGCCTCACCAAGGTTCTTCAAATGAGTACTCATAACATGTTTTTGCTTCACCGAGGTGCATCAAATTAATACCTACAACATATGTTTTAATGGAGAACTGGAGAAAATTGTCCCATATTTATGTTGTCTGCAAAACTTTTACCCAAAGTGCTAACTGATAAGTACTATGCTAATTCGCGCCACCAATGGGTCCTAAGTTTATGAAATAGCTAATTGTCTTTATGCTGTGAACAAATAGCCCAAAGCTATTTATGTACCTCTCTTGAAAGAAATGTCCTGTTTGTACACCTCTGTCCAGCTAATGGTCTGTGTAAGCTTTGCAGACTGGTTTCAAACTACTAAATTATCAAATTACCAATAATTTAAACCTCTAAATTTGCGTGTTTTTTTTTTTTGTTTTTTTTTTTCTAATCATGTATGTACCCTAATACTACTACTATGCTCAGGCACAGAATGGCCAGTAGGATTGTTTAGCATAAGCATCTGCACATACTGATCTTAACAATCAGATCTGTAACACACATTAAGCAAAGAGCATAACCTTGCTCAGAAAGCGCAATGGGGTCTTGGTCCACAAAGGGCACATACCTGAAGGTTGCTTAAAACACAGTAATATTTGATATTACTCATTTATGCTAAAAAAGGGATATTGACAAATAGATAAGAACTTTAGACCCAGATCAGACGCCGCATATCATGGTGTCTGGTGAGCATTGATTAAACACACTTGATTGCATTCTGATTAATAGGTTTCTTTAATCTGTGGTGATAGTACTGATGTGAAATAGGTTACCTAGATCACCTTAAAGAGTAGGTAGCTTTAATTACTGTACTAACAAATGTCTTAGGATAACCTAACTTAATAACGGAGGTATGGAGACTGCCCTTTGAGGTTAAGATGTGGATGACATAGGCCTTTCCCCTGTACTCATTATCCATATGCTTTTTTCTTTCTTTCTTTCTTTCTTTCTTTCTTTCTTTCGTATTGTAACAACAAATGTCTTAGGATAACTTAATAACGGAGGTACGCAGACTGTCCTATGATGTTAAGAAGTGGATGACATAGGCCTTTCTCCCGTATTCATTATCCATATGCTTCTTTCTTTCTTTCTTTCTTTAGTTTATGGTTATCATAAAGTAATTTTTTTTATTCATTCATTCATTTTTTTTTTCAAATTACTTATATTTAATTAAATTTTCCCATTTGTTTTCTCCAGGTGAAATGATCGTTTTTCCTTCAAAAATTGTACCAAACTATCATCAGTAATTAAATACAACCTTAATTAATCAACTCATTTGTTCTCTTAGATTAACTATTGTTCTTCATTTTAAAATCTTACTGAATTACCATTCATTAAATATAACACTTTTTTAATTTATTAATTGCTTTTGTTTTCTTAGGTTAAACTATTTAAATTCGTTTAAAAATCATATTGAATTATCTATAACTAAATACAACACTTTTTATTCAATTTTAAATAATGAAATAATAATAATAATAATAGTAATAATAATTTATTTTATTCAATTAATTAATATTTTGTTATTATCATTATTAATCAATTCTTAGATTAAACAATTGATATTCTTTTGAAAATCATACTGAATAATCTGCTGACATTCATTCATTCATTCATTCATTCATTCATTCATTCATTCATTCATTCTAACTCGGACCTATTCCAGTGTATATTGGGTCCAAGAGCAATGCATCCACACATGATTTAATCTGAATTGTAGTAGTACTGTAGGTGTGTGACACTGGGTTGATTACACACCAGCTACACAGGTAAGACGACGCTTACGGGCCTCCAGTCAAAGGGAATTAATCGAAACCGATCTAAATTGGAATATCGATAACCTGAGTGACAGTTCCTGTAGTACGATAATTCCTGGTAGTGAACGTTAATTTTAAAAAGAACTTCTTCAACAAGGCCTATCGGAATAAAATCTATAAAGGTTGCCCTTGGTAAAAGGAAAATCGGTTTAATTGAGACCTCATATGTAGTTTGCAAGGCTGCGTATGCCATCCCTCCCCACCCCTAGCACCGGCTTAAGCGGAATTCAATATTCCAAATTACTTAGTGATCAAAATGAAAGTAAAACCCGAAACCCGAAATTTCGATGCAGTGGGAAACATTTACCCTGCTTTCAAAATCATTCAGGAAGTCTTTTTTTTTTCTTTTTTTTATAAGGGTTTACTCGGAAGAACTAAATTTCCAAACGCTTGTCATGATTCAATGTAAAACCATGTTCCATAACTATCTATGCAACAAACTTTTTATCCTGTTCTGTGGTTTTAAAAGGAACCGAAATTTTCCACATAAACATATACATTTGTTGGGTCCTCCATGTTAAATTCCCGTTTAAAGGAAAACTGCTGGCTAATTACAAGTTGCACAAGTTACCAGGCCCTTTATGTCAGCTGCGCCAAAATCCTATCAATATACGCCACGTGTTGGCTTTCAACGTGCTGGTCCCCGAAGGTATAAGCCTGTACGCCCTTCAAATCAATATTGCTATAGCTGTGCCAGATACGTTGGATATAACACTCAGGAATGCTGGTATAACGGTAGAAACACGAGATTTACAAGCCGATCACAATAGGGAACTGCTGGGCGTATAAATCAAATAAACTTAGGAGACGGAAAAAAAGGTAAGAGAAAAGTCCAGGGAGTGCCACAATCACAAACCGCAGCCTTTCCAGACACCAAGAGGAAGAGGAAACCGATAAAGCTGTATCTCGGTTAGTACGCATACCGTATTTGGACCTCTTTCGCAAATAAATACCCATGGTTGATTGCAGAAATAATACAGATATTGTTTATGGCGGCCCTCAGTTAACATATATGCTTGACAATGCTGAACCTTCGCAAAGTCATGGTTCGGAAAACGACTCCAAAATTAACTGTACACATGTTTCGAGCGGTTCCGAAAATGACTTGGCAAGCGAAGGGAATTTTAATGATTTTACCTTTATGAAATGAAAACGGACCAGATATATTGGGGCTTTGTGAAATATTCTTAGATAAAAACATATTAGATGAACATGTATCAATAAGTGGCTACGAATTCGTGCAGAAAGACAGATATGATACAATTGATAAGGTTGGTGGTGGGGTATTGTTATATTACAGAAATTCCCTAACCTGTCAACAAAGAAAAGAATCTCAAACATTGAAACTCTCTGGGCAGGAGAAGCTTTACCTAAATCTTAGTCATTTTTGTTATGCACAATATACAGGCCCCCAAATGTGCAGTTAGACTGGAATGATCTGTTTGAGGAGAAACTGACCATCTTACAGAAAACTGGTCTTGAAATCATTGTAATGGGTGACTTCAATATTGCCTTCCTTAATTGCATTAATAGAAAATGGTTAAACTTACACTGTTCGTTAGATGGTCTGGGCCGGAACTTTTTATGTCTGTTTCTCGGCCTACCAGAGATCAACTGGTGCTTTTCGATCATATTTATTGCACAAATCCCGAAAACATAACTGATTGCTTCGTGTCGCAGTATTCAATCAGCAACCATTTTCATATTTGCTTTTCCAGAAAAATCAACAGTAAGATAAAGAAAAGTTTCCATACATCAAAGTCTTATCGCTGCTTTAAAACTTTTAGCGAAGAACTGTTTCAGCTGACTTAGCACGGGAATTTAATAGTTTTTTCCCTGAGTCAGTCGAGTATTGATTATGATATAACTTCATGGTATAAACACTTTTTGAAACAATTCGATAGACATGTCCTTATTAAAACAAAGCGAGTAAAATCCAAACACTTACTCAGTTGGTTTACGACAGAAATAGCACAGGCACGACGTCAACGTGACTGCAATAAAAGAAAACAAAACTGGAATGACTATAAACAATACCGTAATTTAACAAAAACGCTAATTAGAAAGGCAAAAAGAACATATTTTTTTTTCTGAGGCAATAGTGGATCACCGGGATGCTAAAACTATTTGCTCAGCAGATTTCTTTGCAGATGACAGTACCCTCCACGTATCAGGCAAAAACAAAGCCGATGTTGAGTCTAACCTCCAATCTGATGGCACCAATGTTGGTGCGTGGAGCAAACGTAATAAATTGCCTGTAAATTATGATAAATCTACTCCTATGGCTGCTGGTAGCAGGCAAAAGCTTCAAAATATTGAAAATTTAGATATTCGAATTGACGATTGCCAAATAATGCATGCGAAATCACAAAAACGTTTAGGAATTATTATTGACGATAATCTAAACCGGACGTCCCGTGTCGATTACCTCTGTGCTGCGATTTCTTCGCGAATTTCTCTCTTGAAACAATTAGCCGCTTGTGTAAATATTCAAAAAAAAAAATTATCAAAATTACATCCTTTCCCTCATAGACTACGGTTCGAATGCCTGGGGAACAACATCAAATATGAATATTGAACGACTTAATAAACTCCAAAAGCGGGCAGCCCGCATAACTTGAAAGCTGAATTTATTACACTCTCAGCAGACATGATCCAAAGCCTAGGTGGATGCCAGTAAATAGTAGACTAAAGTACAATAAGGCCGAATTCACTTATAAAGCGCTAAATGACCAAACTTCCGCATATACGTATATCTAATCTACACTTAAGCCAACCGCGGAAAATTGTAACAGAACATTAAGGTCATCTGAAAACCGCAACTTGACTTTTCCTCGACCCAGGACTTCATTGTGCAACGGGTCATTTTCTTGTTCGGCTCCAAAACTTTAGAACTCCCTACCCGACTCAGCCAGAATGGCACAATATTTAAATATTTTTAAAAGGACTGCGGTAGACCATCTTATTTCTTAAAACAATTGAATAAAAATAATAAATATTTTAAACTTATGTTGCAATAATATTTTAAGTTTAATGCGTTCCTGGTTATTGCATTTTATCAACATTTTAGCATACATTTTTCTGCATTTGTGATAGCCATCACGAAAACATGCCTATGTAATTTTGACCCCCTTAAACCCCACTTTTATATAGTAAAACAGGGGTTTACAGGGGTATACATTAATTTTCTTATTTCTGCTCAAAAACATAGATTATGGGTACTCGTTAGAACCGCCTCGCCTATCTGAAAATTTTCATTTTTTGGTGGTAAAATTTTCAGTTTATTTGAATAGGCGTGTTTTCATAATGAAAACGGTATAAGTATGTGACAGAGAAAGATGGTCTACTATAACCAATAAACATACATATAAGCCTGTCAAATCCATGATAAATGTATATATGTATATATGTTGTGATGTGTTGTATTTTATAGACTGGCATTTGCTAAATGGTATAACCTCTTGAAATATTGTATGAATAAATGAATAAAATAAAATATAAGTAACGAACAATTTAAAAAGCTGATTTAAGATCTGGAATCTTCTGGAAATCCACCTAAACTGTAGAACCCAATATACCTTGTTTTCGTAATATATTATATGGGGAACACGGGCGTATTCAATGACTGACTTGTTAACGCAATGGTAATATGATACTAGTATTGATACACCTGGTGAATAAGTGAAAAATATTCAAAGAATTTATTCCTGATTCTGACGTGGATGAACAACAGCGATTTAATCCATCTCCTGTTTTAACGTGTCATTAGTGTTGACCATCGCGCAAAATACAGAACAGTAAAAAGCGGTTACACAATACGCTAAAAATGCCGTAAATGAAAAATATGATCGTAGCATGTTAACCCTTGTCCTGCTGAACCCTGATATATCCTGCCTTTGCAAACAGTGTGAATCCAGATCAATTGGCTTCTGAAGAAGCAAACTGATCTAGATCTGCACTGTTTGTCATTCAGTATTTGAATTTATGTCATCAACCTGGATCAAGTAATCTGATTGACTGAAAATTGGAAGTGAGCGTGGCATCTTAATTTATTCAGCGTGACAAGTGTTAAGTGGTTTGTGTGTTGCCATATAGAATGTTGAGATTGCATTTGATAACCTACAGTTTCGACTCCCTTGAGAGAGAATGGAATACTCGCCATTGACAAAAATACCTGCATCAGGAAACTGCGTGATTCCTTAAAGAGATTTATTTCATACTCTAATAAACAATCCGTTTAAATTACGTCATATAAAACAATGAACCATGCTTTATATCGTGGTGAAAAATAACCATTTCAGCTCGGTAATTAGTTATTGTTTTCTTTTCCGTTGTTCGGACAAAGGTAGCAAAGATCAAGATATCAATACTTCTAGACTTTGATATTGACATTGTACCGTCTGTCATGTGCGTCCAACGAAGATTCAGATCAGACTGAGCATCCACGCAGTCTGATCAGAGTCTTCGTTGGCTGTGTGAAGACAAGTTGCATCCTCAGTTATCCAGAATGCGCCCAGTAAAGATTCTGATTAGACTGTGCGAATGCGCAAGCTGATCTATCTATCTATCTATCTATTTATCTATCTATCACGTCACACGCAGCGAGGACATTCTAGGCATGTTGCGCTGTCCTCATATCAGGCATCTTAGTTTTGATATTCCTCTTAACAAATCCGAGGGTTTTGTTAGCGGAATTGACAATCCTGTCTATGTGGGAGCCTCATGACAAGTTGATGGAGATATCAGCCCCGCGATACTTTGCACAGGTGACGGTCTCCAGAACCCCTACATAAAGTTTGTGGGTGTTTTAAGGGTTTCCTAGCTGGATCCCGTACAGGCATTTTGTCCTGATCCCTTTGGAGAACTGAACCGCCATTCGCACCCTCCAAGGTGTGACACAAAGCCATATCATCTACAAAGAGTCTCACCTGGGATGTAATATTGTCAGGCAGGTCATTAATGAAAATAAGGAAACAGGATATGCCCCAGCATTAACCCCTGGGGGACCCTAGAAGTCACTGGGACCAAGGCAGATTCCTCCCCAACAACAACGACCGCTGCGAGCGATTACCAACGAAGGCACATATCCAGTACAGAACATTCGAACGAATTCTATATTCATGCAGTTTCCAGATTAGTTAAGCATGCGTTACCTTATCAGAAGTCTTCCAGAAATCTAATAGGATTAGATCGGTCGTGTAAAAAATAAGCCAAAAGTGCCATCGAACATGGCCAAAATGCGCAGATTCAAATTACTTTATGCATGCGCAAAATATCAACCGGGCCTTTGCTCTCCATTCATACATTCTGTAGTAGCCTGTGATTCTGTTAGCAGACAGTGAAGACCATGTACAGACTGTGCGGATGCGCAGACTTATCTGGGCCTTCACTGCCCGCACGTGCCGAAGGCGCGTTTTGGCATGGCGCGGCTCACATATGTCATAAAAATCTGCCCTACTTTATTATCAGGCAAATCCCCTGTCTTTCAGTTCAGTCAACAGAAATCATCACTTCATGCTGGAAACGAGCACATGAAAATCCAGAATAAAACGATAACGCAAGTAATTTTATCAATTGTACAAGCTACATATAACGGTTAATTTACAATTCTAATTGACATTTTTATGCTCATATAAGTTTATATCGAATTTGCGCGGTCTGACCTGAGTCATTACTGGGCGCGGTTTGGTTAAGCAAAGATGCAAAGTTTCTTCGTGCGGACAATAAGACTATTATCAGACTGCTCTGATGCGCAGGCTAATTTGAGTCATCGTTGGGCGCACATGTCAGAAGGTACGCTTTCTGACGTTGAGGCTCATGCAAGGAAGTATCCCTTAACCGTTTGTAGACTGAATGAACTCCCCACACTATATAATGGAAGATTCTAATTTCAATTTTTGGTATGTCAGGCTATGTGATTTAGATATTCCTAGAGAAAAATGGTTGAACTTTTTGCAAACAGTGAAGACTCTGATCTGCGGCATCTGATCTTTGTCTGTACTGTTTGCCAATTACCAAAGCTTTTAGGGGTCTCCAGACTACAATGGGTTGATTCTACATTGTGTTCGAACGAAACTGTATGTTCTTTGAAACTCAAAGTCGCACATGTGTACTTGCTACTTAACATTTTGCATGCTGGGTAAAAATCTCAGCAGACGACATTTTGAAAAGTTTCCTTAATTTTCCTAGAAAACAGGAGTTGACACTTCATGCAAATTATCTCCTAAGGATCCTATTTTATAGAAAAAAAAAAAAAAATATATATATATATATATATATATATATATATATATATATATATATATATATATATATATATATATATATATATATATATATATATATATATACCATCATCATCATCAGCAGTTTGTCTTCTGCATAATTTGCCCATACTACTGTAAGTGTTAATTGGTTGCGAAGGTTATGTAGTTCTTATCTAGCAAAATGCATCTGTTGAATCTAGTTAAATCTAGTTAAATGAACTAGTAACAACGGCTAAAAGAAGCAAAAGAAGCAGGCTTTAAAAAGGTATATGTCAATTAATTACGAAAAAGAATACAAGTGATTAATAGAACAAAACAAAGCTTCACATGTTAAAGCATACATATGGAGATAACTAGGACAACAGATTATACAGATTATATGACATAAAACAGAACAAAAACAGTACAAACAAACGAAAAGAAATTGCAACACTACAAACAAAAATTCAGCATTGGAACGGTCAACGGCAAAGTTGTTGTGGAACTGCTAAACAGTCTAGCTGATGATGCATTAAAATAGAACGAAGAACGATTTTTACTTACCAGATTACGTCATACTGTAATTAACAACAGATTGCACTGCACTGTCTCTTAAATAACCCAGCGCATGACAAACCCATCAAAAATGGCACGTGCGCCAACCGAAGACTCAGATCAGCCTGGGCATCCGCCCAGTCTGGTCAGTCTTTGCTCTGCGCTCAATAGGTAGCTAAGGACCCAAGCTTTTTTCATGCGGACAGCGAAGACTCTGATCAGACTGGGCGTATCTGCCATTTTTTTTTTTTTTTTTTTTTTTTTTTTTTTTGTCATGCGCTGGCTCAAAGTTGACAATAGCGATTCACTTTTGAAAGTCATGACAGTCCCGGTGGAATGGAAGGCGGGTGTAATATTTTTAAGTGTAACTTCTATAAGAAGTCTACCGGTATTGTAAAGCTTGCGTCTAAAACAGTTTCGAAATTCTGGCGTCTAAAACAGTTTCTAAATTCTGTCGTCAACACTCTGAGGGAAAGTGCCAACTGAATTAAATGTATGCTTTAAGTTATTTAGCTTTCGAAAACAAATATGTTGGCGTAAATTTGATTAAAATCGCCCGTATCCGTATCCATATAACCGTTGGCTTGATAAAACTGCTTCGACAAGGCCTATTTGAACCCGTGTTTTATGGTGACTTGCTTTATAAATGCGTCAAGATACCATAATTGTATTTCGGAAAATCATAAAGTCGATACAGACAAAATTAGGAATGCTCAGACAGCAGACATGGACCAAAAATAAATGTAGTCAGGCTTCCATGGAAAGTTAACATTCTTTGGTGAGCATGCTTCGCCCAACCTGCCTACCAGTCTGAACAAAGATTTAGGAAATACGGAAATAATAATGGGAATAGAAAGTCTTTTTATGGCCTGGATGTGGCAAAACCATCAGATATAAGTCTGGAAGTAGAGTCTTAAGTGTTGATACCAGTTTAGTTCTTTGATATCTGAGTCAATAGTCTTGCAACGAGCAATCTTCCTCGTTCGATAAAGTCCTGGGCCCAGTTGTTCAAAACTAACGATGTCATTAGCTAACGATTCGTTAAAATTTACATCGTGATATGCAAATATGCTGAATTTTTTTGCTGAAAATGCAATGCAAAAGCTACTCACATTTTTTCAGCAAAAAATATCAGAATATTGTACATTGAATTCGCTAAAACAGTTAAAGAAATGACCCTTAACGAGCTCGTTAAGCTAACGACGCTTTGAACACCTGGGCCCTGATATTCAGAGCAGGCTCCAGTAGAACGGATTAACTGTGACGTAAACACCTTATGCTCGTGCAGACTACTATTACTGCTCAGAAGCGGAAAATTAATTATTAATTATGGGAAAGTTGAAGTCATCCCGGAAGTCATCCCGTTTGTCGTAAAGCTTAGTGGTAGATTTTCATATATATTGTCGATATAGAGGTATAAATCCAAATATGAGGAAGAGGTTATCAACTTACAAACTTACTAGATTTGTACAATTTTTAGAACAAATCAATATTGTGTTACTCGATATAATGAAGAGAATGTAATATAGATATAATATAGGTGTTATGTGGTTTAATATAGGTGTTATGTGGTTTAATATAGGTGTTATGTGGTTTAATATAGGTGTTATGTGGCTTAATATAGGTGTTATGTGGCTTAATATAGGTGTTATGTGGTTTAATATAGGTGTTATGTGGTTTAATATAGGTGTTATGTGGCTTAATATAGGTGTTATGTGGCTTAATATAGGTGTTATGTGGTTTAATATAGGTGTTATGTGGTTTAATATAGGTGTTATGTGGCTTAATATAGGTGTTATGTGGCTTAATATAGGTGTTATGTGGTTTAATATAGGTGTTATGTGGTTTAATATAGGTGTTATGTGGCTTAATATAGGTGTTATATCCCTACGCACATCCAACAATTATGTGCAGCTGGGACATATTAAAGATTGAGAGCGATGATTAGGCGCTCATAGGATAGTATAGAAGCTGTCCAGGAAAAGCCACAATCACAAAACATAGCCTACCAATGATGCCAAGAGCAAACCATGACAGACAGTAAACAAGCCATAAGCCAAAGCAACCAGGGCCCAGTTGTTCAAAAATAACGATGTCGTTAGTTAACGATTCAATAAAATTTTAATCGAGCGATACGCAAATATGCTGAAATTTTTTGCTGAAAAAATGTGAGTAGCTTTTGCAGTGCAAAAGCTACTCACATTTTTTCAGCAAAAAATATCAGAATATTGTATATAGAATCTGCTTAAACAGTTAACGAAATGACCCTTAACGAGCTCGTTAAGCTAACGACGCTTTGAACAACTGGGCCCTGCTCTCTCTTCCCCCAAGAAGGTGATCTCAGTACTAGAAAGGATCATATGACAACGAGCAGGACAAAACATGAAAAATAGTCCCACATCGAGCAGCCGCAAGGCTAGACTGGCTCCAGTCTCCAGAGACTAAATATTATTTTCTTATAATCTTGGTTTAAACAATATTTTATTGTTTCAATTACATGAAAATTAGTTTCACAACATTAATGTGTCAGGATCAGACGGTAAGCTTAAAGCTTATACATGTCATTTCCTGAATCATACAACATGAACAAAACATATGTGAATGGTAGATATTGTTATACATAATGAGAGAGAGAGAGAGAGAGAGAGAGATAGGGAGAGAGGGAGAGAGAGAGAGAACATTTGCAATTTCAACAATACTAGGTACAGAACACTTAGTAATATGTTTTTGATATGGTAAGATATTAAAATCAAATTTGTTATTACTGATTATAGACAGTCTCAGTGTGAGGACTTCAACTATAGCAAGTTCTTACCACATATCTCTGAGCAACCTATACATCGTGTGCATAACATTATGACATTTTACTTTGAAAAGAGACAGTGCCAATGTTCTATGTAAAAAAAAAAAAAAAAAAAAAAAGAGGAACAAAAAAAAAAAAAGAAGGGAAGAAAGGATGTTGACCGATCCCAGTTTGTGCTACTCAACGGGTGTTATTATAATAGATAATTTTACTAGAAGCTGGGACTTATAATTGTAGCATGTGATATTATGAGCTATTGCACGAACCGTTTGGATTTGATAATAAAGTCTTGTACTTTTAAGAAAAAGAGCTCGTTATCATTATCTGGTGCATTTTCTTTTCCAAATAATAAGTCATGAACATTGTGTGTTGGTAATAGATCAGATAGGTATCTGTTCCTGACATCTGCATACTTAGGGCATGTGTAGAAAAAATGGAATGCACTTTCGAATCCACCACAAGAACACGACGGATTAGGCACGATGTTTTTACGGAAGAGATCCGGGTTGAGTGAGCTGCATTCCATGCGAAGTCTGCCCTGAAGTATCTGTCCTATTCTAGATCCAGCATTAAAATATTTGGGTGGCGCCCTTAGATCCCTATTTAGTCTGTATTTGAAGGAGGAAACTGTGCTGGCTTCTTTGACATTATCTGGAAGGTCGTTCCACGGTCTGATGGTAGAAGGAAAAAAAGAGTTGAAGAAAAGGTTTGTATGTGCATGAATAGACCGGATATCATTTGCGTTTCTGAGACTGTAGGTTGTACGTTCTTGTACAAGAGGCGGTAAGAGATTACTTAGGTAATCTGGGACCAGGCTATTAACAATTTTATAAAAAATAACTAATTTGTGTTTCTGTCGTCTGTCGTGAAGTGATTCCCACCCAAGGTCTGCTAGCATTTTTTCAAAGCTGCAGAGTTTTGTTGCACCTGATACGATTCTGGCGGCTTCATTATGAATGCATTCTAACTGCCTTTTGCAATCGTTTGAACAATTGTCCCATACAGAGTCGCTATATTCTAATAAGGGCCGAACGTATGCTGTGTATAACTTTTCAAGAGCTAGCCTACTAATTTTAAATTTAAGCGCTCGTATAATATTTAATCTCTTCCAAGCAGTATCAGTAATATTATTTATATGCTCGGACCAAGTACATGAGCTAGAAAAAGTAATACCTAGATGTTTGTGGGTAGAGGCTTCTTTTAGTGTAATACTATTCATTTCAAGTGGCGGATGAAGTTGAGGTTGCAGCTTTCTAGTTATAAGAAGGGAGGTTGTCTTTGCAGGATTAAAGTCAACTAACCAGTCAGCTGCCCATTTACTTATAGTATCTAAATCAGTATTCAGAAGATGAGCGGCAGTTACTGGGTTATCGACGACAATATATAAGCTAGTGTCATCAGCAAATAAACGTATAGAAGAAGTAATACCATTAACAATGTCGTTTATATAAATGAGAAAAAGTAAGGGACCGAGGATAGATCCTTGCGGAACCCCAGCTAGGACAGAAGCCCAGTCTGAGGTTACACCATTTAAAACAACTCGCTGTCTCCTGTCAGAGAGGTAACTTTTGAACCACTGTAGAAGATCTCCAGAAATCCCAATATGCGAGAGTTTATGTAAAAGTCCTTTGTGCCAGACTCTGTCAAAGGCTTTGCTTATATCACAAAAACAACTCTGACTTCTTTTCCACTGTCAACCGCTTCAATGAAAGTATGGTAAGTATGTAATAACTGGTAAGTAGTAGAATCACCTGCAACAAAACCAGACTGGAAAGGAGTCAAAAGATTATATTCAACTATGTAGTTATAAAGGTGTTTGTGCACACAACGTTCCATAGTTTTTCCTATATGGCTAAGGAGGGAGATGGGTCTGTAATTTTGGGGAAGAGACTTATCTTCCTTCTTGTGAATTGGTGTAACATTAGCTTCTTTCCAGGAAGATGGGAAATAACCTTGACTCAGTGATCTGTTAAAAACAGTGGAGAGAGGGTTCGAAAGAACAGAAGCGCCTTCCTTAAGAAGGCGAGGACTCAAGAGGTCTGGACCGCATGCTTTACTCACATTCAGTTTAGAAAGAACATCAAAAACGTCTTGATGTGTTATAACAAATGAGGATAGAATGGTATGTTGGGGTCGAGGTAGAGGTGGAACGTTTTTGTCGTCGTCTGCAACTTTAGCTTGCGATGAAAAGTAATTATTTAGCATATTGGCTTTATCAATGTCACTTTCGGCGTGTTCGTTATTATATATCAAATTGGGAACGTTTGTTGAGTTACGACATGTTTTGAGAACTTGTTTAGATGTCTTCCAAAACAATTTGAGTTTGAACTTGCGCTAGATAGCAGACCTTCAAGTTTATCAAAATACTCCTTTTTTGATTTTCTTATTTCATTTACTACTCTGTTTCGAAGTGTTTTGTATTTTTCCAAAAGAAACATATTAGAAGTTTTCTTATATTTTTTAAAGGTGCGTTTTCTTTTTCTGATAAGGCGTTTTATATGACCCGTTATCCATGGATTCTCATTTGGCCTGATGGTAACTATTTTGTTAGGTATAGATTCTTGACTTGCTTGCATAATGCAGTCTGCTATACATAAAATGTTGTCATCAATATTTGAGTTTGATTCAATCTTGTTTTGGAGATCATAATTAGTTAGCTGTTCTCGATATTTATTAAAATCAGCAAGTGGGTAATTCCATACCCGTCTTTTATACGATTTGACTGTTGGGCGTAAAAACTTTAAGAGCACAAGTACAGGACAATGAAATCTTATCTGGTCAGGTATGAATGAATCTGCAACTCCACTAGTAACGATGCTGGTTGTGTTTCGCACCAATATTAAGTCGATCAATGAAGCCGAATGTTCGGTGAAATGCGTTGGTTCGCGTATCAGCTGCTTTAGATTGTACTGTTGTATTAACTCTTTCATTTTATTGTTTTCGTTTGAGAACATGTTAAAGTTGAAGTCTCCCGTGATTAAGATATCTACTATGTTAGTACTGTAGGCTCTGTCAATGCTTTCATTTATTTTGTTAAATTAGTCTGTATTGCTGTGTGGTGGGCGATAAAATCCCCCAATCAGTATCTTTTTGGATTTAATGGTTATTTCTACCCAAACAGCTTCTAAATCTTGCATTTCCAAATCTGTTCTGCGTTTGCTTTGTATACTATCTCTTGTATATATCAGGACTCCTCCTCCGGGACGATCACACCTGTCTTTTCTGAAAGGTGACTTGAAATTATCAAGAATAAGTTTTTCATTCGGTGTGTCTGGTTTCAGCCAGCTCTCGGTAAAGACAAGTATGTCGTATGCTATTGACTCGCACTTTATTATGTCGAGTTTAGGAAGTATGCTCTGGACGTTAAGGTGCATGAGACTGAGATGGTTAGCCAAGTAGCTAAATGAACTGTCGGAGCTGGTGGTTGACGTGGAATCTGATACACCGTTGACAGAGTCTGGACCAGGGTTTGGATGAATATCTCCACTTAGTAAAATGAGTGTAATAACAAAGAGAACTGAGACGTTTGTTGCCAAGTAAAATATGCAGAAGCTAGTAAATTTGAAATTATCGTTTAAAGGCTGCTGTGTGCGCCGGTATGGATACCTAATATACCTGTATACTTCGTTACTGCGCTGAAGTGCTAGTGAGATGCTCAAGCATGATGTACTGATGTTATGATCGCCTCGTTTAAATGTCAGGAACATGAATAGAATAATTATATGGAATTTATTATGTGTAATTTTCTTATCCGCGCCCAGCCGCAATGTCTGCGATATACCGAAGAAACCACCGGGACCTGCTGATTTAACAGTACTAGGCATTGTAGGTGCTGCATAATAGAAAGTGTAGATAAATCAAGACAAGTCCCGTCGGTAAGTTCGGAACATCACAGATTCTCAACCATTGCACCAGTATTATGGACACTTCAGATAAGCGTGTTGCACAAACGATGAAATTGGTCAACAAGAGCACAGAAGATTGAAGAAAGAAATCGAAAGTAAACAGAATGCATACAACAAACATAACTGCGGTCACGTGACCTCGGTGAAACCAAAAACTCTAAATTTTATGGTACAATAATCTTATTCCATATAAAAATAATTTCATAAGTAAGAAGGAAAACTGGAAGGAATGTTATGAAAGTGTAGGATTAAGTGGGTACAGTGGTAAACTGTAAAATATATTCAGGCAGATAAGGCAGTAGGATGGTAGGTTAGTTTTTTTATATACATAATTAAGAAAATAAGTGGGTATGCAAATAATATGTTTATATATATGTAATTAGTTACGAGTATTTCGGCAGCTTTTGTGTTGATATGCAGGTAGGTGATCAGACTGGCTAAAGGGGCATATATGTAGGTACAGTGGTGAAGTGTGAAATATGTTGAGGTAGATAAGGTAGTCGGATGGTAGGATAATTATATGTATATAAGTAAGAAAATAAGGTGGTATGCAAGTAATATGTTTGTATATATGTAAGAAGTTCTGAATATTTGGGCAGCTCTATTTGGACAAGCAGATAGGTGATATTTAAAGCAGGCTAAAGAGCCATGCATGTAAAGACAAAGGACTAGTAGAATGTGTAGTTAAGTTCATATGCTGAGTATGTATGTATGTATTGGCATAGCAGAATGTATATATGTATGTTTGTATGTATGTATGTATGTTTGTGTGTGTGTGTGTGTGTGTGTGTGTGTGTGTGTGTGTGTGTTTGTGTGTCGATTGAACCAGGAAGAAAGTGATTTGTAAGTAGTTATAGAAAACATCATTAGAGTGGAGTTATTTAAATCTGAGTGACGTATGGCGTATCTAATACGTGTTACGTGCTTATTTCACGTGCTGTACAAACAGTAATGTATTGCCTACCGTTTCCTACCTAGCAAGTCGGCATAATACCTCCAGTCGAACTATTCACTACCCGTTGATGCATCAACATTACTACTGGGTATGTTCCAAATGGAGAAATCCGTATCAGACGCTGTGTTCTTTGGCACCTGATCTGCGCCCACTACGTTTGCATACTTCTGTCTGCCCGAACACCTAGGGCAGACACGGTAAACATGCGTACTAGTATAAAATGATAGCATTAACCATTGTGCACACCAAAACATACTCGGACGACGGACTATCTGACCACACGTGTTCTTCAATATCATTAACCTGTTCAGACACCTGTCCGTTGGTAAATACTGCAAACAGCACAGACTCTGATCGAACGCCGTCCGATCCGAGTTCACCCTGTTTACCCACGTTTGTGTGTCTCCGAATATCTAAGGTAAGCGCTACATCTTTACTTTTGTTGCACAAATTATATCAAACTATTAGCAAGCAGGGTAGAATTTTCATCAGACACATTTGTAACCTTTTTCCCACTTCTCCAGACCCAGAGAACCAGTCCCGACGTCCCCTGCAAAGTGTCCTTCACAGACAGGCTGCATGAAACGTCAAGACCCACCCTCCGTGAGAATTTAGAGAAAACATCGTTAAGATGTCGTCTGCTGAATTAGCCCAGATAGTAGAGGTTAATATAGGCGACAGCTTTGGTATTTCGGCTTATTATCATATATATATCATGTAATTTCGACATTACCATGTGTCATTATAGACAATAAAATAGTCAATGCTCGGCTGCTATGTGCCAGACTTTAAAGTTAAGGGGTCAAACTGCCAATATTTCAGCATCGACAAGATAAAGATAAATGTACTACCCCACCTGGCGACCCGAGACCTCCGGTTCCCAGTTATATTACATGAAATAGAAACTCGAAACCAGAAGTCACAGGTCGTCAGACAAGGCCGAATTCAACATGTACCGAAGCTGCTCCAATTATTCAGCGAATTGGCCCCACACCGTAGTTATTTCAAAACCCAAACAGTCCCAAACTACTCGGCGAAAATATACCAGAACGGATGCCTGGGTGAATAAACCGATATAGACCAGATCAAATTGCTGCTTGCAGCAGCTCGGTCTGGTTCTATACCGGTTTAACTTACGTGTGCAATCACTACAGGTAAATATGGTAATCTGTAATTGAATGAAAAACTCAATCCACGAGCACCAATAGACCGTGTACACAACATCTTATTCTATGTAAACAATGGTTTCAAGCGTATACTGTTTATGAAAGTTAATTCATCGCTTGCCAGAGCATGATGAGTGTCCTTACACAGACTGATCCTGACGACAGGGTCTAGCACTGGCAAATGACGCTAAGCGCCGCTTTGCCTTTGCTAGCTCCTGTCTGGCTCCCTCAGGATCACCAAACTTGCGAAGTTCTTCATGCGTGCCTATTACATGCCGCTTATTTGCCTCGTCCAGCACAAAGATCTTCCCATCAGATGAGTAAGATGCAAGAAGCTTCTTTGCACGGACAAGACTTCTGGCATCAAAGAGCAACTTAGAGCGAATACGCGTGAGGTCCTCATTTATGAAAACTCCACTCAGACTCTCAGAATCTCTGAGTTCTTTACGCTGTCGATACAATTTCTGTCTTGCATTATAAGACGTGAACTTCACTATTATATCGCGATCTCTTCGTCTTGTATCCGTGATCCTCCCTACACGATGAGATCTGTCAATGTCAGAAGAATTCAGAGTGACTCCTAGATCATTTACGAGTTTGAGCACAATCTCATCTGTGACCTCAACCGACTGTTCTGGTATTCCAGAGATACGTAATGAGTTACGCCGACTGTATTGTTCAAGGGCATCTTTATCAGCTTCAGTCTGAACAATTCTCTTCTCAAGATCAGTATAGGCCTTCTTCAATTGGTCATTTTCCGTTTTGAGTGTCTGTATTTCCTCCTGCAAGGGGCGTGTGGCAGCCTGCACAGCTTCACATACAATCGTCTTGAGATCTGGAATTTGTTGCTTAATTATGGCACTAATCTCAGGTAGCATAAGCGATCTAAGTTCACTAGCAATCTGCAAAATATCTGTAGGATTAATTGGATTTGAGAGAACGTGTACAGAAGGTACTGAACTGGTGTCGTCTGTCTCGGCAACGTCCTGAAACGCAGAGGCTGAAGACTCCGTAGAGACACTGCTGCCGGACCCGTGACGATTTTTCTTCTCTGGCTGCATGTCTTGCACCATCAGAGGGGAGGAGGCCTCTCGCTTTTTACTCTTTTCGCCTTTACCAGGAGTGTTCTGAGGTTCGTCTTCAGCAGAAAACGACGGCATCTGGTTTAAACTGGTTTCAGCCATTATGTTTTAAGTAAATAGAGGCCTGACACGTTACTTTCTGCTTTGCAGTATACTTTTGGAATCGTTCAGCGTGGCGGTGTGGCCCGCGAGCAGTAAATTTACCGTTATTTTACGTTTATACGAATAGTACTATGGAATGCTATTAGAATTCATATGTGTAAACAATGTTAAGTATGGCGGCCTACCCGCATAATAGATAAAGTCTAGAATGTTTATACCTTCACTGTATTATCAATACATTGTCCTTTATGAATATCCTGAATCATTAAATTTCATAACTAGAACATAGTTAATTCACCGAAGTCACAAAAAAAGCAAAATCACCACATTTTTCACATTTTGCAACACAAAATTGTTCGAAACAAAAAACAAGCGTCTATCACCATTCACTACCGGAAGTGTTTTTTTTTCTTATAATCTTGTTTGATAATCGACTAGTGACCAGCCTTTATAGTCATGATATTATTTTGGTTTTATTTCAGTGGATTATCATACACAGTCAAACAGGATTTTAAGATTTATTTAGTCACTGGAGACTTGAGCAAGTCTACCACAAGGCCACACAAAGAAAAAAATAACACCAGAACCACTGCCTTAGAACGGTCAGTAGTGAAAATAACCGGGTGGGGGAGGTTACATCGATTTTACCAAATCTTTACCTTGAGTTAAAATGATGTATAAATAATAATAATAATAATAATATCAACAATAATATACGCTAGGCTCGCACAGAGGCAAAGTACAAACAGAAGACAATAAATAAATGAAAACAAAAGAAAGCCAAGCTATCGAAGTGAGGTGACCGTAATGCTAGCATCAAAACAAGAAAACTTGTCGAAAAAAATGCAAAGAGGGCAGAGATACAGCGCGTGTCCACAATGCTTGACTGAAACCAGAATTAAACATGCATCTAGGGGCCACAAAGCCTTATAAAGAACGATCAACCTGAGAACCACCGCCTTAAAACGGTCAGTAGTAAACATACCGGGTAGGGAGGGTGGTAAATCGATTTTACTGGTACCCAATCTTCACTCTATATTCAAATTTTGTAAGGCATACAAAATGATCATTCGGTTCACATAGAGGCATCCTGACTTAATCAGTGAAACATCACAAATAAAATCACCATGTAAATCAAATCAAACCGCTGTGATGAAACAGGGATGGGGAGGGGCTCATGGCAATTCATTTTAACCCCACCCAACAATTTCGCTGTTAACACTTCCGAGGCGGTCATTCTGTTTCGGATCCTCTTCGTTTTGTTCGTTCTGTTCTCAATGAGATGTTGTCTGGTATTGCCATTTCATGTCATTAACGCTTATCAGGCTGGGTAAAGATTTCAATAGATGACAATTTGCAATTTTGTTCTGATTGTTCCCAGAAAACAGTATTTGGATTTTATGCAAATTGTTTTGAAAACAATTTGCATGAAACGCCAAATCCTGTTTTCTGGGAGAAATAAGAAGACTATCATTAATTTGCCACTGCTGAGTTAGCCGAGAAAGAAGTAAAGTTAAAATCCTTATCCCTGGATGCTGTGTTCCGTGATTGTGACTTTCCTGTGAATTCCATAGTATTTTTGAGAATGAAATTGATAAGCAGACTTGCAGGTGCAGCAGATATTAATTTACTTTACCGCTTAGCATACTGGAAAAAGTAACAGCAGACGACATATTGAAATATTTGTCTTACTTTTTCCAAAAACCTAGTTTTGACGTTTCATGCAAATCGTCTCCTAGGAGACAATTTTCATAAAAAGTCAAATCTGTTTTCTGGAAAAATAAGAAAAAACATCATCTATTTGTCATCTGCTTAATCTGCCCAGAGAGTGGTAAAAGAAAGATATGCCACAGCTATTATATAATAAGCTTCTACAAGTAATTATTTTGGACAAAAAGGTCGTAATTGCAATAGAAAAAAATCATACGGCGTCGAAAACTGATATAAAATAGTATTACAATTTAAAATAAAGTTACACAGAAAAGACATCGATCACGAAGTACAGCCTCTTAGATATAACAAGTATAAGCTTTCATAAAAAGTTTGGTCTTTACATGAAAATCTTAGCTAAATCGGCTATAAATTCCGAAATGCAAAGGGTGAATCGGAGAGGCCGAAATGAGATGTCTTCTCTTAAGGAGAACGACCTTCACATTAAAAAAATAATTCAAGTCGCTTTTAGGCTTATCTAATCAAAACTAAAATAAGTAGTTATATCAATTTTTTGTCACGCTGTCCCGACAGTGCTATAAATTGCGTTTAGCAGTACCAATGCATTCACCCACTTTAAAAGTGAAATTGTCACTGATATTAATATATATCCAATAATCTTTCACAAAGTGCAACAACGGTGACCTTTTAGAATATCTACTTACGTGTGGTGTCCGAAACAGTGCACGTAAATTGAGAACGCCGTTTGTATGTACATGTAGGTGTTCCAATTAATAATTTTCTGTTTTACTCCATCACGAAAACATACCTATATTATTTTGACCCCCTTAAACCCCACTTTTATATAGTAACACTGGGGTTTACAGGGGTATACATTATTGTTCATATTTCTGCTGAAAACATAGATTGTGGGTACTCGTTAGAACCGCCTCGTCGAGGCGGTTCTAACGAGTACCCACAATCTATGTTTTGAGCAGAAATATGAAAAATATCGGACTTTTTTATCTGAAATTTTTTAGTTTTTTTTTTTAGATGAAATGTTCTATATATTTGAATAGGCGTGTTTTCGTAATGTCAGTGCTATATCTAGTCCCGGGTTTTACTTGAGACAACAAGCCTAAGATCAATGGTGAATTGTGGATCAACAATTGATTCAACAAGTAACAAGGGGTATAAATGTGTACTGGGGGCAGGGAATGAAAAAATACACACAAGTTGTCAAATATTTGAACATTTTAGTCACACCACGGTAAGAAAAAACAATTCCAGTTTTAAAAATAAATATTTCTTATTTCTTTTCCAACTTAAACAGGAAATTTCAGGTTATTTACGATATGTAATAAATATCAACAAAGGATATGATTGAAACGCTTAATTTTTTATGCGTTTCTCGGACAATTAAAATGATAACCACTTTAGGTCATTTTGATTGCCAACCTTTTCATTACGAAAACACGCCTATTCAAATTTATTGAAAATTTCACCACTAAAAACTGAAAGTTTTCTGATAAAAATTCTGATAGTTTTCTTTCTGCTCAAAAACATATATTGTGGGTACTCGTTAGAACCGCCTTGTGGGTACTCGTTCTAACGAGTACCCACAATCTATTTTTTTTAGCAGAAATAAGAAAAATAATGTATACCCCTTTAAACCCCAGATTTACTATATAAAAGTGGGGTTTAAGGTGGTCAAAATTATATAAGTATTTTCGTGATGTTGACCTACTTTCGATACAACACAGCGTACCAAAAACTTGAACCGACTTTGCTGGGCTATAATTACACCTAGCATAATGTCTGATGGGGAAAAGCAGAAAAAGTCATGATATAAATAGAAAATTAAGATTGAGCTTTCAATGGAAATATGGCAAATTGCTAGTTATTTTCTTGTAAGAATTTTTTGGTTATTTAACAGATCAGATCTGATTCTTGTGTTAGGAAATCAAGTTAAACTGATACGTGTAGTAGATTGCCTGCCATTTTTTCGACAAGGGAGACACCTTTTGTGGCTTCCTGTTTGCTTTCCTGTATACACCAATCGCCTTCTAAAAGGGGTCTATTCTAAAAAGGAAAGAATTTGCTCTAAAGGGAAGCTGTCTTTTTCTTTTAGAATAGACTTTTTTCCAGAAGGAAGCTAAAACAATTTTGTCGGAGTCCTTGAACGCGTATAGGTCCCCTTAAAATATAACCGCTGTCATTATGGGAGGCTGAAAGAACCATACAGCATTCCCAGATTCCCAGCTCAAGCTTACGGTAGATCGTTAGGGTCAGTTAGATTTTTTTCCCCTTATTGATTTTTCGACTTATCTAGAAATTTCAACTTATTAACTTGAAATTTCAACTTATGTATCTTGAAATTTCAACTTACTAACTTAAAAATCTTAAAGTTTCTACGGCCTAAATGCGCTTCCGTTACTGCTCCATATATCTGAATCTTTGCGATATTGAGTGTCCTAATAATAAGAGTATCAGGAGAATACTTTGAACCTTGATCTCCTTATCAGTAAACCACACGAGGTGATTACTGGGGTTGAGTGGGGCTTTCGGGTAGACCATTGTCTTCTCCCGGAAATATGCATCTCTCAATAGATAATGGACCTAAATAGACAATAGACCAACTTAAATGATGGAAGATCCATTGAAGACACATACATTAAAGGGTTAGTATAGCCATAAGACACGCATTTTTGGTTTGAGTGCAAAACCAACATATCTTTCATTTCTCTACCAAAAGTATGCTGGTGTCAGTACAAAAAAAAATATAACCATAGGCGTAATGCTCATTACGCATATTACGCATGTACGAAAGGAAATATTTGCAATAAAGAGAGATCACATAAAATATAATATTTTCCTCCTTTATCATAGTGGCTGCTCTTAAAAGAAAGAATTTGCTCCTGGGAGCAAATTCTTTCTTTTAAGAGTAACCCACATTGTTGAAGGGATACTAGGGATGATTTTTCAAGATATTACCTGAGTATGCCTAAAAGTAATTCCATCGAGGCTACGCCATTGTCACAAAGCATAACCAACATAAATATCATTCTCTCATGCTATCTTTGTGTGTTTGTCATAGATTGTCATAGATAGGGTTTTGTGCAATGAAACTATATATAAGAAATGTAATATGAAAATAGGCTTAGCCTAAATGCGAGCACAGCCCAGACCCTATCTGTAGTCTCTTCAAAAGTCCTTCACAGCATCATTAAAGAATGACTATCAGTTTATAGAAAATATATGTAATCAATAATAGATAATAAAAATAATCAGCAATATATGTTCGTGACACTTATTGACACTCGATTCTTGTCACTTCGTGGCGTTTATTAGTATCAAGTCCGCTCCAGTCCTGTCAACTTCCGGTGACAACTTCCGGGAAGAAAACGGGAAGAAAATTGGTCAGAGCGATTTCTGCTGAAAGTATATATCGTTGTATGTTACTTTTCCTTGATCATATTCTCTGCCGTAGAGCTCACTTCGTTCGCGACGCGCGATGCGCTCGCTATAAATGTCTTTGTTTTATTTAATAAAAAAGAGCAAAGTTTTATTTAATAGTCATTACTACATTTTATATTATTCTTTGCGCAAAACCCGACCTTTGACATATACATACTTGACAACGGTTGTCTAAACGCGTTCATAGTGGTGAGTCGGTTCGAACCTATCTCTGTTTTATAAGGTTGATGGATGAGGTGACTTGCCTGTGGTCGGATTCGTCGTAGTTCAACTGGTGCTTTTATGTTGTTTTCAACTTGCAGTCAATTCCTCAAAGAATTGAATAGATGACATGAGCCACGACGGAAGGAAACATACCTTCGGACAGTTGCGCCCAGTTAAGATTCAGATCAGCCTGCGAATTCGGACAGTCTGATCAGAATCTTCACTGGGCACATTTAGATAGCCAAGGCTGCCTAAGTTTTTTTATGAGAAAAACAAAGACTCTGATCAGACTGCGCTAATGCGCAGGCTGATTTGAGTCTTTGTTTGACGCACATGTCATATTGTATGTTTTCTCACGGTGCAACTCATTTGTCATTTTGTTTTGATCCAATGATGAGTTTTGTAATCCCTGCGCGAATGAAAATAAAATATGTCACTAGAAGTGCATCAGGATTAAGGTGGTCGATAACAAAGTTTTACCTGCCCCCAATAACGTGAAAATGTCGACAGGACAGGGGTAAAGAAGTGTGTGTGTGTGTGTGTGTGTGTGTGTGTGTGTGTGTGTGTGTGTGTGTGTGTGTGTGTGTGTGTGTGATGCAAGCAAGGCTTTACTAGGTTAAGGTCTCCATTAGATTTCAGACTTACCATTCCAAGGCGGCTCCACTATTGCAGTTCTTCTTTCTTTGTGGTTTATTCGGTGGTTTAATGTGGTGTTTGCTCTGTCCTTATTTGTTCCTCATCCCTCCTTATTCTGGTGCCTTTGGAGACTTGTGCTTCTGGAATGTGACATTTCCTGGGTATCTTCACTTATATTTTAATAGGTTGAAAAAATGCACTGAGAGCGGTCGTTCTAAGTTACTTAAAAGATTTACTAGCCAGCGCTGAGTTCATCAACAATGCATTGTCCTAAATGGCAAAGCATCTTTCGGAAATACTTAGAAGCAGGCGTTCCATAGGAATCAGTACTTAGGTAACCTATCCTGTTCCACCTTAGTACTTTCTGGACATACATGTATATGTCAACGTGAGAAAACGTATCTTTTCACATGTGCGCCCAAAGCATCCGCGTAGTCCAGTCTTCTTTGACGGCATGAAGAAACTTCCAAAATGCACCAGCGATGATTCTGATCAGACTGTGCGAATGCGCAGGCTGATCTAAATCTTCACTAGCCGCACATATCTGAAGTAACGTTTTCTGATGTCGCGGTTCAGATGGTCTCTTCAACACAGTCGGACTGTTAAGTTATTATGGCACAGACATAGAAGATCCTGCTGCATGCGTATTCATTTTTGGGTCGATTGTTTACAATCGCGCCATAGTATACAAACGCCAAAATTTCCGAAAGGTAGTTGTCCACGTGATTATCATTCACCAATGAAATCAAACCGGACATTAGACGAAACCCAGGTAAAGATTATTTACAGACGCACTATTCTTGTTGCTGTACCTTCAGAGTGCTGTTGACAGAGGGTTATCTGTAAAACCCGGACTGAGACATTTGGGACATTGTCAAACAGTGCATATTCAGATCAGACGCCGCAGAGCGGTGTCTGATCAGGGTCTGTACTGCTTGCTTAAATTACAGGAAATGAAGGGTTTAAGTTCCCGTTCAGGACCATTTTCCCAGCCAACAGTCAGAGACAATCGATCCACCAGTGTTGTCAGTGCTTTGAAATATGAGATTTACTAAATGGGTTCAATATCACATTTTTGCGAGCCTTGGCGAGCAAAACATTAAAATTGTTGTCGAGAGCGAGTTTAAATAATATCGTAATGAAAGGAACATGATTGTTAGATTGTGTTTACCACTCATCCAGTAGATTTAGACACAGCGTCAGTAAGTTAAAATGGATTTTTGTTCAAGTTTTAGGGCAAGCTGGATAAGTAGACTGGCTCCAGTCTCCAGTGACTAAATATTTACTCTTATAGTCCTGTTTGATAATCCACTAAAACAAAATGAAAATAATATCATGACTATAAAGGCTGGTCACTAGTTTTATTTTAGTGGATTATTAAACAGGATTATTAAAATGAATATTTAGTCACGAAAGTAGATAAAGTATACCTGAGTAAACAGAGTAGACTCAGATTAGACGCCGCAAAATGCAAATTTTATGTTTCAATTTGAAGCATGTATATTTTGTATTCTTCAAAGTAACTTGTTGTTTTTTTTGTTTTTTTTTTTTGTTGTTTTTTTTTTTTTTTTGTTTTTTTGTTGTTGTTTTTTCGAAACTATAACTGCATTTTGTAACGCGTTACATCGGAAAAGTGAACCATCATTTTTTTATTTTTTTTTTATTTCTTCTTTTTTTTTTTTTTTTTTTTTTTTTTTTATCTTTTTTTTTTTATTTTTTGACACGGCTAAATAAAAGTAATATAGAAATATTTAAAGATTTACTCTCATTTTGTATACAAGATTTGTTGTTGTTTTTGGGGTTTTTTTTTTTTTTTTTGTTTTTTGGTTTTTTTTTTTTGTTTTTTTTTGTTGTTGTTTTTTTTTTCTCTCTCTCTCTCTCTTATTCATTTTTCTAACAAAAGATTTGTTTTGCCAAATAGAAATATGTAGAACAACTGACATTATGGCATTGAAAACCACTCACCAAGCAGTCTTTAGACACATCAACATGTAGTAAAACATAGGTATTCAAATTTTACAACATATGGTAAGGAGTTAAAGTGTAAATATACTGTCTTCTTTTTCAGAAAATCGAGGAACCATTCTTAATTGCCGTAAAGGATACACTTGGTGACAGATACTCTGCTAATATGGAACATATCTACAAGAAAACTATTAAATTCATATTGGAGACTCTCATGGAAGGATTTAACACAGACCAGATGTAATAGCAATATCGCTATAATGCAAACCATCATAACATGCCTTTTACTATATTGATACATATATATTTGATGCTCGTCATGGGAAAGGGTCCCTTCGGGTATATGCGGACAGCGAAGGCCCTGATCAGACTGCGCATCCGCGCAGTCTGATCACGGCCTTCGTTGTCCGCTAAAAATCATTGGATACTGTATGTCCATCGATGTAAAGCAAAGATTCTTGAAGCATCCGCGTGGCCAAGTGGTTAGCGCTCCAGATCAGGAGGTTTTGGATTCGAATCCCTCTGGAGGAGGAAATGAGCTGATGACTGCATGGGGCTTCATTGCACAGAGCCTATCATTATCACCCTTCCATCGTATCAATATGACTTAAATAATATTAAAAGTGACGTAAAACACCAAACCATCATCATCTTTTCTTATATAGTGAGGCATATTAACAGTTTTATACTTTCAAATGAGCTGCGCCAATGAGAAGGCGTTTTCGGGGCATATGCGGACAACGCAGGCCCGATCAGAGTGCGCATCCCCGCAGTCTGATCAGGGCTTTCGCTGTCTGCTTACAGAATCTTTGGAAACTGTAGAATATATCGGTGTATAGAAGAAAAGTCCTGTATCAGATTGTGTGACCAAGCTGGTTTGTATGGATCTTTACAGTTCTCAAATGCAGCGAAGAATCCTTTTCTTATGTCGCACCTCATTTACAAATATAGACTTTAATAATAAGCCACATCACGTGAAATAGGAGTTTCGGGGCATATGCGAACACCGCAGACTCGATCAGCAGTCTGATCAGAGCCTTCGATGTCCGCTTAAAGAACCATTCATCACGAAAACATACCTATATACTTTTGACCCCCTGAAACCTCACTTTCATATAGTAAAACTGGGGTTTACAGGGGTATACATTATTTTTCTTATTTCTGCTCAAAAACATAGATTGTGGGTACCCGTTAGAACCGCCTCGCCGAGGCGGTTCTAACGCATACCCACAATCTATGTTTTGTGCAGAAATATGAAAAATATCAGAAGTTTTTATCTGAAAATTTTCATTTTTTTGGTGGTAAAATGTTCAGTATATTTGAATAGGCGTGTTTTCGTAATGGCAAACGCTATAGAATATTATTAATGTAGAGAAAAAGGCTCTAATCAGATTGTGTGGCTTATATTCGCTGGTTGATCTGTAACTTTAATATAACCCTGAAGACGCATTTTCTCATGGTGTGGTTCATTTGAGCTGAGATTTTACGGTTCAGTCAACCCAATGGGGTCATGTCGAGCACGGTCAGTTTATCTATCCACACTTTTACTGGACAGGCTTAGTCCTCAAAGCAGTTAACCAGCATTGTGCACAATCTTTTGCCAGAAACTCACACCCTTCTTGAATCAGCGGAAGGGAGAGAATGTAGAAAATATTTTATGATCAATCTGTTTTCCACAAGGCCATCGTTTGAACGGCTTCATTAGTTAGTGTTTCAGATGAACGTATATACGCCACGACGTGAGAAATAGTCCTTTTTGCATTTGGTCCGCAACGTCAGACAACATACCTTCGTACATGTGCGCCTAGCGAAGATTCAGATCAGCCTGCGCATTCACGCAGTCTTATCTGAATTTTCTATAGGCGCTTTTTTGGATAGCTAAGGATGCAATGTTTTTTCATGCGGTCCACGAAGGCTCTGATCAGACTGCGTGGATTGTCTGTTCATGGTATTTTTGCCCATTTACAGACTCATTAAATACAGTCGAACCTCGTTATCTCGAACTTGCTTATTTCGAATTACCGCTTATCTCGAAGTGGTCCCTGTTTTAACATGAAACTATGACAACAGGTAACAAAATAATGTGGAAAAGAGGAGAAATTGCTCCTCAGGAGCAATTTCTCCTCTTTTCTACATTATTTTATATATATATTTATAATTTCAGGAGTCAAATTACATATTCATTTGTTATATGTGGTTGTTCAATTTATTGTTTTTTCTCATTCTCTCAACTCTAATATGTCGAGGTACGAATATCTCGAAGTGTTTCAGTGAGTCCATTGGAATTCGAGATAACGAGAGTCGACTGTATCGTAAAATATATATTGATGAACTTGAAGGTCGTCTCATAATACTATTTAGATGGCCTGGACGATGTCCAGGAATAGCTATTGCACTATCCCCGGCGTCGGCGTCGACACAATGTTAAAGTTTTACGTTAAAGTTTTTAAGACATCATATTTTACAAACCACACGATGGATTTGTTTTATATTTGGTATAATGATAGATAAAGGTCCGAAGTCTCATTCAGCAATACCACCCATCCACGCCTATGAACTTGAAGTCAAGGTCAAGGACTTAAATTTTTAACAGCTCGTATTTTCCAGCCTATATTTTGGATGTATTTCGCGTACATTTAATGTGATGATAGATATAGGTCCAAAGTTTTATTTAGCAATGCCCCACCTATGCACATGGTCTTATGACTTAGAACTTTAATGTTAAGTTTTACATTAAAGTTTCCTACAGCTCATATATTCCAGAATATTTGATGGATTTGGTTAATAATTATATGATGATAGATGTCTGTCCGAAGTACTTTTCAGCTATACTCTTACCCACACTGTGACCTTAAGGTCAAGCTCACGGACTTCGAACTTTTATGTCAAACTTCGCGTTAAAGTTTTTAACAGCGCATATTTTTCCGACCATACAATGAATGGATTAGGTTTATATTTGGTGTGATGATAGATATAGGTCCAAGGTTTAATTCAGCAATAACTGCCGCCCTTGCCAACAACCTTAAGATCAAAGTCATGAACTCGGAACTTTTATGTTGAAGTTATGAACAACACATATTTTCCAGACCATACAATGGATTTGGTTTATATTTATAGTGATGATAGATATAAGTCCAATGTTTAATTCAGCAATACCCCTGCCCTTGCCAATGACCTTAGGGTCAATGTCGTGGACTTGTATGGAAAAAGAAGGATTACTTGAAAGGCAGCCACCCTCTTGTTTCTCAAAGCCCTTGTTGGAACAAATGATATCAGTTTTACAAAGAACTAATCCTCTCGTCTCACACTACTGAATTTAATCTCAACGCTACGTGGGACAATCAAGAAGAGCTAGGTCGACCTTGGTGGCTCAGTTGGATGCGCTGTCCGACTGGAAACCAGGAGGTCGCGGGTTCAACCCCCGCCGAGGTCGGCAACATTCTTTCATGGAGATTGATCATGAAATATTTTCTACGGTCATTCTCTCCCTTCCGCTGATTCAAGAAGGGCAGTTGTCAGTTTCTGGCGAAAGAATGTGCACAATACTGGTTAACCGCTTAGAGGACTAAGCCTGCCCAATAAACTTGTGGTTAGGTAAACTGACCGCGCTCGACATGACCCCATTGGGTTGACTGGGCCGTAAAACCTCAACACAAACAAACAAGAAGAGCTCGGTCCCTGTACTTTGGGAAAGACCAAGAGCAGAAATTGTGCCATTATTTTTTAATATAATCTCCCTTTGCCTCGATGCACTTTCTCCAACGCTGACGCAACCGCCTTAGTTCTTCTGCATAATATGCACCATTTATTGTGCAACCTTCCTGAAGATAATCAACCATGATAACGCTCTGACTATCCAAAAAGACAGAGGCCATTACCTTCTCTGATGAAGAAACTCACTTAAATTCCTTAGGAAGGGTGAGCCAGGGTGTTTCCATTGCATATTCTACTTTTTGGCCTTAGAATCAAAGTGATGAAAGTCTCATCTTAAGTCATCTTTAGTCACAGCTCGACGCATAAATTCCTCAGGGGCATCTTCATAGAGAGACAAGAGATACTTAGAAATATTAATCTGGTCTTCTTCTGATCTTTGGTCAACATTCTAGGGACCCATCTAGCTGAAACCTTGGACATCTCTAAGAAATCGGTCAAGATAGACGGAACTGCCTCCAAACTTATGCCTATTTGTCTAGCTATATTACACAGGCTTCTTCTCCTGTCACACATGATCAGACTGTGCACAAGCTCAACGTTTTCGTCTGTAGTAGTCTCTTTAGGGCCCCAGACCGTTCATAATCCTCCTTGCTCTCCCTCCATGTCCTAAATTCAGCAGCCCATTTCTTCACCGTGCTGTAAGAATGGGACTCATCCCCAAGGGTTTTGATGAAGTAACGAATTTTCTCCGGGGACACACCCTTCTTACAGAAGTACTTTATGACTGCTCTGTCTTCAAGTTTGTCCATTTTCTCATTTTAACACTGTTTGCAGCGCAAAAGACAACTTATCAATTGATTGGGGTAAGTTTCATTTCAATTCATTCATTTTAAGTATATCGGGCCGAGAACTTATTGGTCGTACCTCGTATTTACTATGAACTTTCATGCTGTATTTCTGGAATCCGATCATCCTCAGTATTATGTGTTAGCCCTTAAAGCGCCAAGAAAAACTGCATCTGAAAATGTCGTCTGTTTATGTCATCTGCTGAATATTCTTGAAAACTTTTCAAACCTATTTTTGCATACAGGCAAACAGTGTGGACCCAGATCAGACTGCTCCTAAAGGAGCAGTCTGATCTGGGTCCACACTGTTAGCAAAAATAACTTTTAAAATCATAAGCAGATGACAAAGCAGACGACAATTGTTGTGATTGGCAGTTTAAGGGTTAGTTGTAGTTCAGACATTTTATACAGGGCAACTCCTGTTCTTTCTGTCACCTTGTGAACAGGTCAGATATGATGCTTAATCATTTTTGTAAAATCCTTTTTGGTGATAGACTGGAATCTGTTCAGGCGAGCTCTGCTCTCGGATGACATCTTTTGTTTTAGGTTTGATATCACTGTCAACAATCTTTCAGTCATGTTGTGACAGTGTCTGAAACATGATGCGACAACAAGTCACAGTGTATCCTGACACCGGTACGACCAGTCCTAGCTCTTCTTTATAATGCCGAGCGCCATACTAAAGATTTCATGGCAATTTTAAAAAGTCTTAAGGATGAGGTTTCGCTCGAGTAAAACTTGTTCAACCCATTTGTACCTAGCGTCCCATAAAAGGGGCATTGGCAAACGGTGTAGACCCAGATCAGACGCCGCAGAACGCGGCGACTCATCACAAAAACATGCCTATGCAATTTTGACCCCCTCAAACCCCACTTTTATATAGTAAAATTGGGGTTTACAGGGGTATACATTATTTTTCTTATTTCTGCTCAAAAACATAGATTGTGGGTACTCGTTAGAACCGCCTCGACGAAGCGGTTCTAACGAGTACCCACAATCTACGTTTTGAGCAGAAATATGAAAAATATCAGAATTTTTTATCTGAAAAATTGCCATTTTTTGGTGGTAAAATTTTCAGTGTATTTGAATAGGCGCGTTTTCGTAATGGATCAGGTTCTTCATTGTTTGCATTATGTTCAGAAATTTCTACAAAACGTGTTAATAAAAAAAAACTAACCAAACACCCGTTATATAGGAAATAGACCTGTCCAAAGAGTGAAGATAGAAGAGTCCACTCGACATAAACGGGTTAACCATACAACTATTCCCCTCCGTAGTAGTTTTATTCTACCTACTGACCGTTCCAAGGAAATTCCTCTGTTGCAGTTATTCTTTGGCGTTTGTTTAGTCATAATTTGTTCCACATATCTTCTCTTGGTGCCTCGGGAAGGCTGTACTTCATGACTGAGGCATTTCCTAGGTATCTTTACTTGTTTTTAGATTTGACCTGGCTGCAGATTGAACCTACAACCTCCCTACCCGAAGGCTGACCCTACCTACTGAACCACTAGAACTTGTATTCAGACTACGTTGATCTCATATGGTATAAGGCCGTTTTCTCTTGTTTGGCGATCATATAAGTATAAAAGAGTACCATGATAAAAGGTTCAGATAAGACACTTTTTAACCAAAAATGAATGATTTTTTTCTGTTATTCCGTTGGGAAAACAAATATGTTGTGGTACTCAGTAAAAGCGCTTCTGCTGGGTACCCACAACATATGTTTTGTCATGAAATCATGAAGAAAAATATTTATGTGAATCATCACGAAAACATGCCTATATAATTTTGACCCCCTTAAACCCCACTTTTATACAGTAAAACTGGGGTTTACATGGGTATACATTATTTTTCTTATTTCTGCTCAAAAACATAGATTGTGGGTACTCGTTAGAACCGCCTCATCGAGGCGGTTCTAACGAGTACCCGCAATTTATGTTTTGAGCAGAAATGTGAAAAATATCAGAATTTTTTATCTGATAATTTTCATTTTTTAGTAGTTAAATTTTCAGTATATTTGAATAGGCGTGTTTTCGTAATGTCTCGAATCTGGAAATATATATAGTGTACAGGTGTATGAATGACTATCTCGCTATACCATTATTGTAGGACCGACCCCAGTCAGCATTCTACATAAATCTATAGCGGGCCCAGGGTAGCCGACGGGCCGATAACGACCAGCTGTAGATTTATAAAGAATGCTAGCTGGGACACTGCATAGTTTGTGATTCAGGTGAAGGAAGAATGAGGATCATATTTACATAGTTTTCTTCATTTAGATAGGAGAATACGTGTTTCAGATGGATACAAGAATAAATGCCAAAAGGATTCAGGATTTTGGTGGACTGCATGTTAGAATCTTTTGGGTGTTAGAATGATTCAACTTGACAGAAGACATATTTGTTTTAGGCGAATAAATAACCATCTGGTGAACTTCCTCATACTTTCTAAACACCATCCCATTTCCTCATTTTAGTAAATAATGCGGTGAAGCGCGGGATCTACCTAAAGTTTGAATAAGTGAAGCATTTAAAACCTCAGAAACAGTTGTTAATTGTACTGCCCACTGAATAGCGGTGGAGCCTAACTGTGCGCCAAAGGTTCCGAATTTGAAAGCTTTATGTTTAACTTACTGACTATAAATAAGAACAGACCATCACGAAAACATGCTTATATAATTTTGATCCCCTTAAACCCCACTTTTATATAGCAAAACTGGGTTTTACAGGGGTATACATTATTTTTCTTATTTTTGCTCAAAACATAGATTGTGGGTACTCGTTAGAACCGCCTCGCCGAGGCGGTTCTAACGAGTACCCACAATCTATGTTTTCAGCAGAAATATGAAAAAAATATCAGTTTTTTTTTATCTGAAAATTTTCAGTTATTGGAGGTGAAATTATCAATATATTTGAATAGACTTGTTTTCGAAATGCAGCGTTTGAAAATCTTTTTCTTATTTTTCACAGGAACCAAGGCTTAGCATAGCATTCAAATGTCTCCGAATGTGTCTTTATGTAACACGAGAGATATTTTCGATTTCAGTGGCTTATTATATTCTTTGAATAAAATGTCAATCTTACTTTCTGTGAAAATTAAGAAAAAAAAATATGATGATGATTTAATCTAGAAAGTGATAAAGCTTAACGTGTGTATGAAACGGAACACGAACAAACTGGGCCCAGTTGTTCAAAACTAACGATGTCGTTAGTTAACGTACCGTTAAGATTTTGATCGTTAAATATGGCATATACGCTAATATTTTTGCTGAAAAAATGCGAGTAGCTTTTGCATGTAGCTCACATTTTTCAGCAAAAATACCTGTGAATTAGATATTGTACTTACTAGAACAGTTAACATTTTGACCACCAACGACCCAGTGGGCACACAACGTTAAAATGACGTCATATCAACGTCGATGCGACGTGATCACGTCGCATCGACGTTGATATGACGTCATTTCGATGTTGTGTGCCTGCTGGGGAGTTCGTTAAGCTAACAATGCTTTGACTGAGCCCTGTATTTCAACTTGACAGAAAAGTTCTGTGAATGAATAAACATGTTTCAGCTGACTAAAAGAGTATTGTAACACACTACACGCTTTTTTCAACTAGATGCAACAATAAATGTTTTTGTTGGGGCAGGAAACTGTTTAACGCTTAGCACGCTGGGTAATGATTTTAGCAAAGGACACTTTGAAATATTTGACTAATTGCTCACAGAAAATAGGCTTTTGACATTTCATGCAAATGTCAAAGCCTGATAAAAATAAGAAACATATCACCAATTTGTCGTCTGCTTAATTTACCCAGAGTGATAAGTTATAGATAAACCATGGTTATTGTCGAGGTTTTGGGTATACTGTAAATTATACCATAGTTTGGTGACCTTTCACTGTCTGACCCCAAACGAGGCGGAGCCGAGTTTGGGTCAGACAGTGAAAGGTCACCAAATTATGATATAATTTACAGTATTCCCAAAACCGAGACAATAACATGGTTTATCAGTTTTAACCAATGTATGGGACTGTTTTTGTTTGTTTTTTTCTTACAAAAACTACACTTTATTTATTTAGTATATTTTTTTTCTACTTTTTTACTTTTATTTCTCTTTTTTTTATATTTTTATGGTAAAGTGGTAACAGGCAGTCTGATGAAATGCTGTACCAATTGACCTTGTGTACTAAAAAGGATGAAACACCCCACCTTTTTTGAATTAAACTAACTGAGAGGCACTACTGCTAAAATCTGATTGGTTGCAATCTTGTCAATCACAAGAAATTACATCAGCATCTTAATTTGGTCAAACTTTGTTGCAATCTGGCTGGTCAGCTGTAGCTTTGGTCATTATAATATACTTCAGACAGACTGTCTGGTTTCATGTGTTTAATTCAACAAAAAAATGTCATTTTTAAATAGAAAGTTGCTCAGTGCGGAAGTAAATTTGAAGTTCCTCTAACCTTTACCACTCTCTGGATAATATCAGCAGACAATATATTTAATGATACTTTCTTAGTTTTTCCAGCCAACAGAATTTGACATTTCATGCAAACTGTCTCTAGTTGAGAAAATGTACATGAAATGTCAAATCCAGTTACCTGAGAAAAAAATAAGAAAACTATTTAAAAAATGTCATCTGCTGAAAATTGATGGTTAGCACTCTGGACATTTTCAGCAGACAACATATTGGTGACAGTTTATTTTTTTCCAATAAACATTTGACATTTGGAGACAATTTGCATGAAATGTCAAATTCTGTTTTCTTGGAAAAAAAAATACGAAAATGTTCAAATTGTCTGCTGAAACAAAATTCAACATACAACATTTTGAAATATTTTTCTTATTTTTCCCAGAAAACAAAAACCTGTTTTTTGGGGGGACAATATCAACTTGTCATCGCCTGCGGAATTAGCCCAGAGAGTGAAAAAGGTTAAGGCGCACTGATGAGTTGACAGTCATTCTAAAGTACACCTGTGAGATCTATAAATAAAACCATGGGTTAATTTTCAAATCTGAAAATTATCCCATGGTCCAGCTATGGTATAATTTTCGGTTATTGAGATTTAACCTTAGTTTTATTTACATAGAGACAATGGAACATCCATTGGTTAAGGTTAAATGTGGCTACAATACCAAAATGCATGTATTATTGCTGAAGAAATGAGTCACAACGTCAGAATATCTGCGCATCTGCGCAGTCTATCAGAGTCTTCGTGGTCCGCTTTAAGAAAAGAAAACTCCAATTGGCCAGTGCCACATGTGGCCATTCCAGCAGAGATTTGACAAACTTACGATGATGCGAATACCATTTGAGTACATATAGCACCGGAAGGTGTTTAAGTAGAGTTCGTGTGGTTGGCACATGAGTCTATATAATCGGATAGGGGTGAGACCGAAACGGAAAAAAATGAAAGTGATGAAATCTGACTGTGAGTTTGGAGATTTGTTTCACTGACTGGACATGAATACGGACAAGCGAAGGTTTGTGATAAAGTACACTTCCTCTCCTGTCGGCGTGACAACCTAGAAGTAAAGGATGGACCTTATTTCTGGAGGTCCTAAGGGGCTAACAAAGAGGCCTGCTCCGTGAAATGATATATATACACGACCTGCAGGATAAGGGCTAATATACAACTGGATGCAAGAATCATCATTTCAGTTTGATGCGAGAATAAATGTTTCATCTGGATGCAAGAATAAGTGGTTTAGTTTGATGCAATACAGTCGACTCTCGTTATCTCGAATTCCAAGGGACTATGAAATACCTCGAGATATCCGTACCTCGACATATCAGATTTGGAGAATTGAGGAAAAAAATAATTCGAACAACCACATTTAACAAATATATATGTAATTGGACTCTTGAAGTTAGACATATAATGAAAATATTGTGGAAAAGAGGAGAAATTGCTCCTTAGGAGCAATTTCTCCTCATTTCCACAATATTATTTTTATCTGTTGTTAGATTTTCATGTTTAGGCAGGGACCAGATTTTCACTTCGAGATAAACGGTTATTCGAGATAAGCGAGGTTGAGATAACGAGAGTCAACTGTAATTAATATACCAATAGAATAAGAATCAACGTTTCAACTGGATGCAAGAATTAACGTTTCAGTTGGATACAAGAATAAAGGTCTTTATTACTGAATAGACTTGTCGACATATTATGTACAGGATACACCGAAAGTTGCACAACACGCCATTGAAATTGTAAATTTATTTGTTGTAATTAAACTTTATTTGATAAACAGTTTCACGGGTACAAATTTCACAATTTCCTTCAAAGTTTATTTGTAATTCTAAAGTATAAGAATTGTATGTGTATGTGCATCGTGCATTTCAGAAATTGTTGAAAAAGTACATGGTTGTACAAAAAGTTTACAAGCAACATGTTTTCAGTTTTGATTTAAGCCACCTCATGACAAAACCAACAAAATGGATGTGCGCCCAGTGAAGACTCAGATCAGCCTGGGCATCCGCCCAGTCTGATCAGAGTCTTCGCTATGCGCTCAATGGGTAGCTAAGGACCCAAGCTTTCTTCATGCGGACAGAGAATACTCTGATTAGACTGGGTGGATGCCCAGGCTGATCTAAGTCTTCGCTGGACGCACATGTCCGATGGTACGTATTCTGCCGTTGCAACTCATATAGTATGAAAAAATAAGTCATGCATTATTAGCTCACCTGAGCCGACGACACGAGATGATCTGTTGCGATTACTCGCCGGCAGTTGTCCTTCGTTAAAGATCTTTAAACAGCTTCTCCTCTTAAACCGAGGGCCTTTTCACCGAATTTCATGTGGAGTTTTTTTTTTTTTTTTTTTGTTGTTGTTTTTTTTTTTTTTTTTTTTTTTTTGCAGAAGGGAGGTGTTTGAAATTTTATTCTGAATCTCACGCTCTGTTGACCATGATGGGCGCCACGTCATCTTTTTATAGTAAGATCACTTTTGTTTCCCTGTATATTTTCTGTAGCAAAAATGTTGGAAAGTCATTTTCTCGAAATATATTACAGATAAATAGAGTAAACTGACAAAATATGAGGCTCAATGTCAGAAAACGTACCTTCGGACATGTGCGCCCAGGGAAGATTCAGTTCAACCTTCGCACTCGCGCAGTCTGATAAGAATCTTTACTGGGCGCATTTGTGGATAGCCAAGGATGCAAAATGTCTTAATGCGGACAACGGATACTCTAATCAGACTGCACGGAGGCGCAGGCTGATTTGAATCTTGACTGGGCGCACATGTCAGAAGGTACGTTTTCACATGTAACGGCTCCTCATTGCCTACTTGTTTATGCCGGACAACAACACTTTCTAATGGTGTTGTATTATTTTCAAATCTTACTTTTCTGTACATGACCGAAATTCCAAAACATGAATTCAAATTCCAAATCATTAATTCACAGATCATAGAAATTCCAGAATAACAATCTTAACCTATTGAAGACTGGAGACCTCTAAACGGGTAACTGGCAAACAGTGCAGACCCAGATCAGACGCCGCAGAACGCGGCGTCTGATTAGGGTCTTACTTGTTTGCAAATAGTTCAATCATTTTTCTTTAGGAATATCTACTTCATATAGCCTGACATACCTAAAATCGAAAATGAACTCTTCCAATATATAGTGTGAGAGAGTTTATTCAGTCTTCAATGGGTTAAAAAAATTGCCTTTAAGAAAAAAAGGCTGTACGAATAATGTCTCTAACGTTCTTAAGGGGACTTGATACACTTTCTGAGGCGGCAACTTTGTCAAACTTATGTTTAATCCCTTCTGAAAAGGACTCTGCTACAAAAGGAAAGAATTAGCTCACAACAAAAGTAAATCGTTTTCTTTTTAGGGTAAATCGTTTCCTTTTACCTTTTAAAGAAGATCCTTTTCAGATGAGGGTTGGTGTGCAGGAAAGCAAACAGGAATAAATTCTGATATATACGAAAATAACAGACTCAGTTTACTGAGTCTGTTAAACCTGAGTGTTCATGAACAGTGATTCATGTTACATAACTGTTCATGAACAGTTATGTAACATGAATCACTATTCATGAACAGTTATGCAACGTGAATCACTGCTCACGCCCTCTAGACATGGTTGAAGGATATTCTATTTCCAAATAAGTCCAAGTGAGCTGAAGAATACCAGATGACAAGAACATATAAGCGACACTAAAGTGAAGTACAGAGAGACGTTTTATGGCCTACATAAAACACTTAACACCAGCTGTATTGTAGACAAAAAAAACTGAAAAGAGGGGACTCATGTTATGCAACGTTCATTTACAATTATGCAACATGAATCACTGTTCATGAAGTTATACAATATGAGTCACTGTTCATGAAGTTATATAACATGAGTCACTGTTCATGAAGTTATACAACATGAATCACTGTTCATGAAGCTATACAACATGAACCACTGTTCACGAAGTTATAAAACATGAGTCACTGTTCATGAAGTTATACAACATGAATCACTGCTCATGAAGTTATACAACATGAATTACTGTTTATGAAGTCATACAACATGAGTTACTGTTCATGAAATTATACAACATGAATTGCTGTTCATAAAGTTATACAACAGGAATAGCTGTTCATGAAGTTATACAACATGAGTCACTATTCATGAAGTTATACAACATGAATCACTGTTCATGAAGTTATACAACATGAGTCCCTGTTGATGAAGTTATACAACATGAATCACTGTTCATAAAGTTATACAACATGAGTCACTGTTTATGAAGTTATACAACATGAATCACTGCTCATGAAGTTATACTACATGAATTACTGTTCATGAAGTTATACAACATGAGTTACTGTTCATGAACAGTTATGCAATATGAAGTCCAAGTGAGCTGAGGAATACTAGAGGACAAGATTATATAAGCGACACTAAAGTGAAGTACAGTGAGACGTTTTATGCCCGCACATAACACTTACCACTTGCTGTATTGTAGACAATAAATCAGAAAAGAGGGGACTCGTGTTTGTTTTGTGCGTATATGTATGTTGTTCTTCTTTAAGGCTGTTCATGAACAGTTCTATAACGTAGTTGAGCGATATTCTATTTTCAAACAGTAAAATCTAAATAAGCTCACTAAAACGTTGTTTTCCTTGTAAAACAAGACGGAAACTCAACAAAGTGAGTCCCTTTCCTTTTACAGTACTGAATATTCTTGCGGTTTGTTAACCCTTAAAGCACCAGTCACAATTGAAGCCGACGACATTTGATTTTTTTTCTCTTTATTTTTTTTTTCAGTGTAAATCAGACATGAAATTTCATGTGAATCGTCTGCTTGCTCGGCAGACGATTCACATGAAATGTCAAGTCTTATTTACTCTGAAAGACAATAATAAAAAATGAGAATATCGTCTGCTATAAGTTTGCTTGGCGTTTTAAGGATTTACCCTTTCAACCCGGCCAAAAGAAAAACCTGTGCAAACAGTGTAGATCCAGATGAGATGGCTCGTAGTGAGCCGGTGTCTCATCAGGAGATACACTGTTTACCATTCTGTTTTTTATTTTATTTTTTTTTTTAATTTTATACTGATACCCCTGTTTGTATCAATGGACATGTCCATATTAAAGGATGGAAGGCTCCACTTCAGAAATTCAGGGATGAACCGGTTAAGTGTTCTTTTGCGAGATGCAGATCAATGTTAGAATCAGCAGCGACCAAACAACGTCCACCAGAATCCAGTATACTTTTCGTTGTAGACAGAATGATGCTCTTGGAAACATTCCGCCATTAGTTTGTCACACAAACACTGTCCCTTCTTGCACTTGTTTCCGTTAGGCACTGAAATAGAGTAACCTTTACCACCCTCTGGGCAAATTCAGCAGAAGACAAATTGATGATATTAGTTTTTTATTATTTTTCCAAAAAAAAAAAAAAAAAAAAAAAACAGGATTTGACATTTCGTGCAACTTATCTCCATTGCATGAAATGTCGAATCCTGTTTCCTGTGGAAAATCAGAAAAACATTTCAAAATGTTGTCTAGTGAAAATTTCACCCAGAGTGCTAAGCGTTAAAACAAAATACAATCGAACTTCAATGGCTCGAACATCTTTTGGACCATTGAAATATGTTCGAGATATAGGTAGTTCGAGCCACTGAGGTTTAACCGTGGAGCTACCTAGGTCAGGAAGCGAATAGCGATAATTGAGAGACATCTTTTCGATTTTCTACACAATAATTGTACGTTGAGTGTACTCATTAGAATCGCCTCGATGAGGCGATTCTAATGAGTACACACAACATACAATTTCTTGATAAAATAAGAAAAAATCCCTACATATTTGTTTTCTTGAGCTATCGGAAGAATTTAACAGGGACTCAAAAACGAGTTCTCATTAGCCATGGTAAACGAGCCATCGGTGTTCGAGCTATTGAGGTTCGACTGTAAAGGTAAGAATGAATTTTATATGTTCATTACCTCAAAAATACCAAAATCACGAAGCACAGCCTTACCGAGCCCCAGACAGAAGAAGAATTGACGAAAATCATGCAACGACCAACAAACACAACGTATGAAACTATTGCCGCAGAACTGCAACAGAGAAGCCTCCTTCAAACGGTCAGTAGAAAAACTACTGGTAGAGCTTATCATTTGTCATGCTGAATGAATTAAGATGCCACGCCCACTTCCAGTTTTCAGCCAACCAGATTACTTGACCCAGATTGTTGATATAAATTCACATACTGAATGACCAACAGTGCATATTCAGATCAGTTGGCTTCTTTAGAAGCCAACTGATCTGGATCTACACTGTTTGCAAAAGTAGGGTATATCCGAGTTCGGCAGGACAAGGGTTAAAACTGTTTTACTCGCCCTGATTTCCTGACATCAAAACCAAAACAATGCAAACAGGAAGAAAACAGAAAGCAAACAAAGCAAAATGGGCAGCATTGTAGAAGACGACCGCAATGCTAGCATCACAAGACGGGAACAGAAAATAGAGTGGGCAATCTAATAGCAAGTGGCCTCAATGCAAGAATTACAACAGATACGTTCAGTATCAGAATATCTCCTTGAAACGGACAGCAGTATAAACAACCGCTTGATTGGGCTTAAACCAGTTTTACCCCAGTAAGCATTCTACATAAATCTATAGCGGGCCGTTATCGGCCCGTGAGGGTAGCTGACGGGCCGATAACGGCCCGCTATAGATTTATAAAGAATGCTAGCTGGGACTCGCGCAAAATCTGGCCTTTAATTTTGCAGCTCCAAATTACAAACGTATGTTTAATTAGTTTCTAAAATGAATGACCCTTGAGTGTAATGACCATACACACAGAACTGTAAAAAAGCTTAAGTGTGGAGGTTTTCTGGGCTTGACTTACCACTCTCGGACAATTAGGGCTCATCAGTGGCCCTCATGTAAATTTTCTTAATTCCCGGAATAGATTCAACGATATTAAAGGGCCAGAAAATATTAACTACACTATAGTGAAGTACCGGGAGACGTCTTACGGTCGACATTAACACCCGCTTCAGTGAAGATAAACATTATTTTAAAAGGAATGCCTTTGAGAGCGATGAGCATTGATTGATTGTGTTGGGGTTTAACGACATGTCAACCCTTGAGGGTCATTTTGTGTCGTCTCCCAGAGAAAGGGAGAAAAGAGATAGAAGAGAGAGTAGAGGAGATGAAAGAGAGGGACAGGGAAGAAAGAGGAACAGGAATGAAAGTGAAGAAACAGAAGAAATAAATACATTCCCCCTATACCCTTACCCACTACAAGGATAGCAGGCCTTGCCCATTTGTAAGCCAATATCAGTTGGACGCCCCAGTGATGTAAGATACACAGCACCTTCGCACCACCCGACCACCCCTAGAGAGAGCGATGAGCAAACACACGAAAAAGAACATAACTGAAGTGTCGAAATTGTCTGGACCAGACGAACTAGTTTGATTGGAAGACACTGTTGAATATATTCCCTAATCAAACAGGAGATGACTTTCAGACAAGCTAAGGCTTACAGTCAGATCCTGGAAAATATTGTATTGTTGTAAACTATGCCGTATTTGAAGCAACCAAAATAATGTTTAAACCAAACAGACCTTTCCCCAGCGGGCACATGGCGTTTATACAACGTCGCATCAACGTAGCTGCAACGCCATGACGTTGCATCGACGTTGATAGGACGTTGTTTCAACGTTGCGTGTCCGCTGGGTTCAGTTCTTCAAACAGAATAGACCACGTGCGGATTCAGATGGGGGTTCGGGGGTTCATTCGAATTGCCCTCAAAATTTCATTTTCATGGGAAAGGTTGGATATATGTGATAAATTTGGGAAACCGTATTTGCCCTAAATATTCACACCTCTTACTCTTTACCTTATACTGCTCTTAAATATGTCAATATACTACATGTGAATGTGTGTAAAATTGCTGGATGAGAGGCAAACAGTGTAGACCCTGGTAAGCGCGGTAATTTGATCAAATCGAACTCCTCAGAAAAAATCATCCTGGATCCGCCCCTGAATACACCAATGCAATATGGAATCCTTAAAACACCAGTCAAAGCTGCAGCAGACGACATTTGGATGTTTTTGAAACAAGTGTTGACATTTCGTGTGAATCGTCTGCGACGATTCACATGAAATGTCAACACTTGTTTTCTCCGAAAAATAATAGAAAAATAATGTCGTCTGCTAAAATTTTATTTAGCACTTTAAGGGGTTGGTGGTCACCGTCCCTTATCTATTTCGCATCATCTCATTTCGCCACATTTTACGCTAAACACGAACTTACAACATACGATATCTCCATTTGTGCCCAAATGCCATTCATACGAGTTGAGATAACGCCACCATTCGTGGCAACCAAAATTAGCTGTCAATTGTCCATAACAACGATCATGCATCTGACAGCATCTGAAAAAGGCAAATATTAATGTAATCTTTTCTACGAAAAATACAAAAATGGCATAGTGTATTCATAATCATGTAATATCGTGTAATATTGAGACCAAATGTATGCTACAGGTGAAATTTTAGGACAAATTTTAGTTTGCAATTAAACATTTTTATTAGAATCATTCTACTGAGGTGGTTCAAACGACTACCCACAATATGTGCTTTGGTACTAACATAACAAAAATCTGTTTTCTTAATACCCCTCCGATCAATGTGAAGTGATCATTTTGCAGTGTACTCAAGGTCATATCATACCCAACTATCTACATCATAGCGACGGAGATACGAGCGTAGCCGAAGATGATCGGTTGTGTCCAATGATTCCAACTGAAACCATATGGAACGCAAACTAATATTTCATATCCTTAGAACGGCCGAGGTTTCGAAAAATGCAGCCAAAATGGGAGTAGGGTTGGATATTTACCTCTGGATTCCAACATAAGCAACTGATAAAAAGTAGCTTACTTAAAAACAAAAGCAGATATAGAGGATCTTACATGAGTGGTCATTTAATATGAAATTTATGAATATGAAATTCTGTTTATCACATGGCCCTTCCGATGACAAAAAATGCACAAAATATATTTTAAAGATAACGGCTTTCCATAGCTAAGCGGAACAACTCACTACCAAGAATTCAATAGTACTACGCAACAAAAATAGTTCGCATAAGTACCGAAAATAACTAGAAACAAGATAAATATGCCATTTATTACTTCGTTAAACTGAAGGAAATAATGATGATTTTTATTTGAGCTAATAAATATTTCATTTGAATAAATCAATTCAAAACTAAATATTGCTTTGAACAACGTCATTCAGTGAGTCAGTACGTCACTGAGAATGAGTAGGGAAATCCCCCACAGTCAGCTGTCGTATTTAAAGGTCACTGACCTTGATCAATATAGTTTTATGCAGTGGTTGACACACTCAAGTAAACGACAGATTTCAAAACTATAAAACATTTAACTGTTGTTTGGATTTTTATTTGACACATTTATTGACTATCTGAGTCATGTCATCCTCCAATGGTTTTTGGAGGAGGTGATTTTTTTTTTCATTGACGGTTTGACGACATCGATGTTGCGATCTCGAGTGCCTCCAAATATGTTGCGGGAAAACATCGAATTTTTACCACCATGAATATTTCTGGTAGTCGTGTTATTCACATTGTGATTGTTTTGTGTCTTCTCCCTCCATCGGTCTGACAATTACCGTTCATCTCAAAATCATCACAAAACTGAAGGTAGGATCTGTTTCAAAAGTAAAGGTTGTATCGGTGAACGCACACACCATCTTGGTTGCTATCAATAAGCGGTGTAATACGAATATTAATTAGGGTAATTAGGCTAACCAATGGGAAGCCTTGCAGGTGTTATAACACGTGTGGTTATATGATTTTTATGACATGGGTTATTTCACTGAATAATGTGACGGTCATGTGATAAATGTTATTCTTTACAATCAAGCACTGCCAAAATTTTACACTCGGGAAAGGTCATGGCGCAGGGGTCACGGTGGGAAAATGTATGCGCATGGAGATTTTTTTTTTTTTTTTTTTTTTTTTTTTTTTTACGATTTAATCCTCCTTTTTTTCCTACTTTTTTTCTCTCTCTTTCCTCCCTTTTCTTTTGCCTTTTCTTACGCATTTCGTATGCTGGGCCATTTGAGCCGCGCTTGATTGGCGTTGACGGGGCTGCATATCGAAGGTACAACGGTAAACCGGATATGTTTGTCCGAAAATTTGACCATTTTTTTTTTTTTTTTTTTTTTTAATTTAGAAGCCTTTCACGCCCTTCCTTTACATATTAGAGAGCTGTTGTTCATACTATTATTACACCGCATACTGCCATATTAAATGGTACTAGAACTTGAAAATTGCCTATATTAATCTCGCCGTGAGGGTCGTTCAAAAAGTGTTGGACAGCAATTACGCATAAATACGCTACCGCCGTCGAAAGGATATATATAAGATATTTTCTTTACAAATGTCATATTTTTTTTCTTGTTACATTAAGAAAGACAATCTCATCAACTTTATAATGTTATAAATTTTATAAAAAAAAATATTTTGATGTCTTTATGCTTCCCGAGATTCGAAAAGAAGATTGATATGCGTCTGGCTTACTAGAACAGAAACGCTAATTTTCACAAATTAAGCAACTATAAACCTTTCTTTAGTCTCGTTCAGGACCATTTTCCCAGCATACACTCAGAGACAATCGACGCACCAGTGCTGTCAGTGTTTTGATTTACATAGGTGAGTGTGTACATTACGAAAACACGCCTATTCAAATATATAGAAAACTTCACCTCCAAAAAATTGAAAATTTTCAGATAAAAACGCTGATATTTTTCATATTTCTGCTCAAAACATACATTGTGGGTACTCGTTAGAACCGCCTCGGCGAGGCGGTTCTAACGAGTACCCACAATCTATGTTTTTGAGCAGAAATAAGAAAAATAATGTATACCCCTGTAAACCCCAGTTTTACTATATAAAAGTGGGGGTTAAGGGGGTCAAAATTATATAGGTATGTTTTCGTGATGGAACATTTTAGTGTTGGCGAGGGCATTTTCACTTATTATGGTTTGGCATGAGCAAATTAATCTGGGCCTTCGCTGCTCGCATATGTCGTTAAGCATGTTCATTTGTCCCAACTCAATTACACAAACCTGTCTATTGCGTCTACCGGGTCACCTTCTCCTCCGAACCCACAATAACAGCCGTAAGAAAGGTACTTGGTTGGGCTGGTTCCTGTCGTAGTCTCAACCATTTTAGCCAACTGAATAGCGTCTCTCCTGTCAAGTGCAGCCACGTCTTTGACAATATTCTGAAACAGAAAAAAAAACTATCACGCAAAAAAGGAATGCATAGCTCCAAAGCTCCAAATAAGACGCTTTTTTAACCGAAAAGTACTGATATTTTCGTGTGTGTGTGTGTGTGTGTGTGTGTGTGTGTGTGTGTGTGTGTGTGTGTGTGTGTGTGTGTGTGTGTGTGTGTGTGTGTGTGTGTGTGTGTGTGTGTGTGTGTGTGTGTGTGTGTGTGACGAAAACGTATGTCATTAAAAGAGAAAGAGCCTCGAATATTTTTCATCGAGGTGGATGTAGCTATGGAATGTTAGCATGTTTACCGATGGCAAGTTGTCAGAACAGTCTGTGTACGTAGGGTTTTTTTATTATCCGTTATCATTTTTTTTTTTTTTTTTTTTTTTTTTTTTTTTTTTTTAATTTTTGGTATTCAAACTTTATCCTTCAGCACTCTTTGGACAAATACAGCTGACGACAAATCGGTGGTATTATTCTTATGTTGTCCTAGAAAAAAAAATATAATATGCGGCTTTTCTTACAAAAATCTATTTCCTGCAGAAGAAAAACAAAACTTTTTTTTCCTGGAGAAAAATAGAAATAAAAAAAAAGCAAAATGCCGTCTGTTACTACCCATCATGCTAAGTGTTAGGGAGAAACGGTGTCCAAATACTAATCTCGTAACAAACAATCAAGACAGTTTTTACCCTTGAATTCAAGGGCGGATTCAGGGGTGGGGTGGGGGAGGGGTCGGGGGATAAGTCGCACCCCATTGACTCAAAATTCCATTTTTCATGAAAAGTTTTCGAAAATTTGATAAATTTGGGATACCTTATTTACATCCATTACCCTTTACCGTATATTTCTCCTCAGCAAGCCCATTTTGAATGAGTTGCAAACAGTGTAGACCCTGATCAGACGCCGCGGTCTGGATCTTTCCTGTTTGCTCAGGCCTGTCTTTCCGAATACATAAAGCACATTAATTTTAATTACGTTAAAATCTAGTTCCCCATCCTTCCCCCCACCCCCACCCACCCCCCTCAGAAATCCTTGATAGGCCCCTGGAATTTGGTTCTCGTTGCGTAATACATTACGTCAATACGTCTATGTAATTTACAACCCATGTTCTATAACATATACAATAAAACCTCAATGGCTCGAACACCGATGGCTCGTTTACCATGGCTAGTTCGATCTCGTTTTCAATCCCTACGAAATTCTTCCGATATCTCCAGAAAACAAATATTTAGGAAATTTTCTTACTTTATGATGAAATCGTATGTTGTGTGTACTCATTAGAATCGCCTCATCGAGGCGATTCTAATGAGTACACTCAACATACCATTATTGTATAGAAGATGGAAAAGATTTCCCTAAATTATCGCCATTTGCTTCCTGACCTGGCACCATAATTAACCCTCAGTGGCTCGAACTACCCATGTCTCGAACAAATTTTCATGGTCCCTAAGATGTTCGAGCCATTGAAGTTCGACTGTAGTGAAAACAGGAGTATCTAGGGGTCTACGTTATCATACAATTCTTAAATGAATTTTCAGTACTCTGCAGTGTTTAAATCACACGTCAAATTGTTTGGTATCAGTCACACTGAATAAATTGGTCTTAAAGCTTTATGACGTCATCGTTCTCAATTTCCCTGTATTAATTGGTAGATATATCATAATTTACATACTTTTTATTAAGAGATGGGTAATAGATGAATATTTTTATTTCTCAAGTTACGAAATTATATGTTGTGGGTACTCATTAGAAGCGTATCGGAGAGGCACTTCTAGAGTGTATGCACAACATCTGTTTTATGAAGAAATTATATCACGAAAACAAGCCTATATAATTTTGATCCCTTATACATTATATAGTAAAACTGGGGTTTACAGGGGTATACATTATTTTTCCTCTCTCCGATCAGAAACATAGATTGTGGGTACTCGTTAGAACCGCCTCGCCGAGGCGGTTCTAACGAGTATCCACAATCTATGTTTTTAGCAGTAATATGAAAAATATCAGAATTTTTAACTGAAAACTTTCAGTTTTTGGTGGTGAAATTTTCAATATATTTGAAATCGTGTGTTTTCGTCATGAGGAAAAAATCAAGTTTTGGGGGTTAAAAACATTTACTTATCAAAAGCTACGGCATGGAAGTATACATTTTACCTAGGTCTTTAGAGTATGCCATGTAAAGCATGCTATTAATTTTACCTGTTCTTTGGACAACAATTGTTCTATCCGTCTCTGAACATCATCCTCCTGTGTCTTAATTCGTTTAGGGGCAGCATCCTTTACCATCAACGTCTTCCTTAAGATCCTTTGGTACTCGTTGCCTTCCTTCCAGTGATGATGCACTGCTTCTGAGAAAAAGTAAATTACAGTAACTCGACTTTTATCTTTTTTTTTCCAACTGACTTTTCAAGATAACTTTTTAAATATTGATTTTCATTAAAAAAATAAAATAAATAAATAAATAATAATTTTCATTCAATAAATAAATAAATCAATCAATAATAAATAAATAGATAAATAAATAAATAAATAAATGTTGTTTAGGAAGATAGGCGCCAACATTCTCAAAAAGTTCTATGGACGTAGTATCGGATATTTTCGCGCCACACTGATGGAGATTTTCAAAAACATGAAACTCCGCAGGTTTTCTAAGCTGATTAATATTCGCGTGCACTTTTTAGGTAATGTATACTATCGATAGCCAATCATCGTTTATACTTTATATTTCATTGCTGTTTTAATCTTTCGTTCAAACTTGGCATAATTTTTTGTTAACGACACAGGGTGCTAGATAAGCAGAACATTTAGCGCTCTCTCTCTCTCTCTCTCTCTCTCTCTCTCTCTCTCTCTCTCTCTCTCTCTCATTTATTCTTCAACATCACGAAAACACGCCTATATAGTTTTGACCCCCCTTAAACCCCACTTTTATATAGTAAAACTGGGGTTTACAGGGGTATACATTATTTTTCTTTTTTTAGGAAAAAAAACAGAGATTGTGTTACTCGTTAGAACCGCCTCGTCGAGGCGGTTCTAACGAGTACTCACAATCTATGTTTTGAGCAGGAATATGAAAAATATCAGATTTTTTCCCCGAAAATTTTCCTTTTTTTGGTTGTAAAATTTTCAATTTATTTGAATAGGTGTGTTTTCGTAATGAGAAACTTGCGCATTAAGATCATTTTAGACATATCTCGCTTAGGCAATTCTAATAGTGTTCAATTAGTTTAGTTTAAGTGAAGAAAATAGTTTAAAAAAAAAAAAACATAAATTCTCCATGTCTAAACCACAAATGTACCTTGGTATGAGACGATCATTGGGGTGTATTCAACTAAATTTTACGAACTCCGGAAATATGATCGCAAAATCGTCACTTGCCATGATTGTAGCGAAACCTATGGATATTTCAAACTTGAGACCTCTCAGAGACATATCGACGCAGCCTTGACTCGCTCTACAGCCTTCGTCCAAGGAAGTGTTTACAAAAACGTAAACTTATCGAGAAAAAAAGCAATTTTTAAAAAGATTATAAAAAAACAACAACAACAGCAAAAAGTTTATTCATATTAGTAATGGCGTCAGTAAAATTGATTTTAAACTCCCGGTAGATTTTACTACTGACTGTCTTAAGGGGCTGATTCAAAACAGAACAAAAACAAAAACAACAAAACAAAACAAAAAAAAAGCAAAAAAAAAAAAAAAGAAAAAAAAGAAAAACAGTGCTGTTCGTTCTTTGAGAGGCCTTGTCTGCTCGCTGTGTCCGCTAAGAGGAGAAACAGCTGGTAAAGACGCACTAAACCATTAGTCCTACTACCAGAAGTCTGTTCCAAGGAAAATAATTTGAAATGCCTGGTCTAGACGTAATTGCTATAAAAATGTTTGTCTTAAAACCACTGGATAGTTTACGTTTGGCAAACATTTTCCAGCACACACATGGAAACAGCGACGTTACTAATGCAAACATTGCTTACGAGCGGAGTATAAAATATGTTTTCTATGGAAAATAAGAGAAATATGACTCCCTTGTCTGTTGAATTTGCTCATAAAGTACAGGGTACTCTAAAACATTTCTTAGATCCTTGAGGCAAGGGAGTTTATACAATAATTATAACGGAAGTTTTCTCAGAGGATAACTTCCCATTTTGTCTGTTTGGCTTCATTTACGCGTGTTCAGTTCCACGGCTGTGAACATCTTATACCGATATCTACGGTTGATTTGTTCCCGGATCAGACCGACTGAGATGACTCAGAGGTTGCGGGGGAGTGTTTTTTTTTTTTTTGTTTTTTTTTTTTTCATCACTTTTGCGTTATCAAGTATTGGAAAGTACATAGTCGAAGGGGGCTGAATAGGGTTGATGCCATTTGACCTGTACAAGGGAGACTTCCTGTTTGTTTTCTTGTACAACAAGGCTCTTATATACGTAAAGGGATCTACTCTAAAAGGAGAGAATTTACTCCCAAGGGGAGCAAATTCTCTCCTTTTAGAATAGATCCCTTTTCAAAATGGACGGGGGCAAAAACAATTTGACAGACTTGTCGTCCTTGAAAGTATATACACCCTCCCCCCTCTTAAAATACCGAAAAGCGCGGCACCTGTGTTCTGGTCATGGATGAGCATTAACTAACAGAGACTACAACTAAGTCTGAATTTGTGTAGACCTACACCCAGAAAGCTTACCTTAATAGAATAGAAGTGTACGCTTTTGGGTCTGATCATCTGTCTTAGTTTATTTTGTGGCTGTAATCCCTAAACGTCTCTTGTCATGTCGTCCAAGTATTTATTTATTTATTTATTTATTTATTTCAGCGAGGTTTTTTTCCAATACAGCGCATCCGTGCAGTCTGATCAGAGTCTTCGTTGTTCGCATGAGGAAACTTTGCATCCTTGGCTATCTAAAATGTGCCCAGTGAAAATTTTGATCAGAGTGTCGCTTTTTATTTAATGTCACAGCAACTTTGTTCACAGAATGTACTTTAAAATAGATGACACTTGGGTTCACTCCATAAAGCAGAATAAAAGATTAAAGTACATTTTAAGATTTTAACTACAAATAAAAGTACAAAAGGGGTATTACACTATTAGTAATGAATTTAAAGTATCTGAAAGCATACCTGCGTTTATCGTCCCTAAGCCCAGAATTGAAACAAACACCAGAACAAACATTTTCATTCGTATGAAATCCAAGTATGTCTCATGGTCTTTTGTGCATGCTTCACTGATAAAGCCACTCCAACACTACATTAAAGTACGAGACAAGTTTTTTTTTCCCTCTGTAAAATATAAACTTCTTAGCCAACGCTCTAGATAAGTCAATTTAACCAAAAAAAATGTGATATTTTTTCTGTTTTGTTCAAAAGAGCATATGTTATGGGTACTCATTAGAAGCGCCTTGCAGAGGCGCTTCTAATGAGTACCCACAACATATGTTTTGTGACAAAATGAGGAAAATATTTGATACCCCTTTTATCTACAGTTGTGTATGTCATGGCGTTTTGCACAATATAATATGAGAAATGCGCGAGCTTTTAGTCATTAAACACATAAAGACAGATTTTCGGAGTAGGATGGTTGGTAGAAGTAATCGGTCAGATATGAAACGTTTATACAACGTCACATCAACGTCGATGCAACGTCATGACGTTGAATCGACGTTGATACAGCGTTGTATAAACGTCATGTGCCCGCTGGGTTAACAGACAGGTTGAAAAACTGATCTAAAACAGCAAAGTTCTAAAAAAAAGAAAAAAAAACTTCCTAATAATGTAGACCTTTACATACCCGTTTTCATTATATATGATGGGGAAACACGGAGGTATATATATATATTATACTAACTTGGTAACTTTACTGTTAAAAGTCAGGTGCAAACAACATATACTCGCACTAGCTTGTGCATTTAAACCTGATCATTTTTTATTGAGCCGGAACATTAAAGAGCGTACATTCGGACAAGTGCGCCCAACGAAGATTAAGATCAGCCTGTGCATTCGAGCAGTCTGATCAGAATCTTCACTGGGCGCATTTTAGATAGCCAAGGATGAAAAGTTTCTTTATGTGGACAACGAAGACTCTGATCAGTCTGCATGGATGCTCTGGCTAATTTGAGTCTTCGTTGGACGCAGAAAGTACATTTTCTCACATTGTGGGGTCATCATGAAAACATGCCTATATAATTTTGACCCCCATAAACCCCACTATTATATAGTAAAACTGGGGTTTACAGGGGTATATATTATCGTTCTTATTGCTGCTCAAAAACATAGATTGTGGGTACTCGTTAGAACCGCCTCGTCGAGGCGGTTCTAACGAGTACCCACAATCTATGTTGAGAGCAGAAATTTGAAAAATACCAGAATTTTTCATCTGAAAATTTTCATTTTTTGGTGGTAAACTTTTCAGTATATTTAAAATAGGCATGTTTTCGTAATGCCTTTTCATGCTTATATGTATTACTAGTATGAGAGAAAAATCCAGTATTACTGGTATGAGAAGAGAACCCCTGTATAATTGTATAACTGTCATGAGACGAAGAAATCCTGGGCCCAGTTGTTCAAAAATAACAATGTCGTTAGTTTACGTATCGTTAAAACTTTAATCATTAAATATGCTATATACGCTAATATTTTGCTGAAAAAATGAGAGTAGCTTTTGCAAAAGCTACTCACTTTTTTGCAGTAAAAATACCTGTGAGTTAGATATTTTAGATATTTTACTGACTAGAACAGTAACATTTTGACCACTAACGAGCTCGTTAAGCTAACGATGCTTTGAACAATTGGGCCTTGGATTACTGGCATGAGACGGAGAACTAAAAATGCTAGCCGAAATATCAATATTTATGGACTTGCAAGATTGACCGTTTCACTGCGCGTGTCTTAGACAAGCAATTTTATTGTAATAGATTCTAAAAGTAATGACTCTTCAGAACAATGAACACACCAAACTGAAAAAAAGAAAAGTTGAAAGGTCAAGTGTAAGACTGCGGAAGAGTCTACATGTCTCCTTCATTCATATTTTTGCATAAGACATCGGTCTTTGACCTGGTGTTTTTATTACAATTTAATGGTTGTATTATCTGTTTTGTGTTTCCTAGTTGAACTGTACCTAATACCCATTCTCCTCTATTCAAAATCCTTTCAGTAAGACCAGCATATTAACGAATTTCTTCGTTTCTTACAGGTAGGTAGAAAAAGAACCTTTAGAACTGAGAATCGTCCCAACATTTTCCGAAAGAACCCGAGTTCAGAGTTTTCTAAAAGTTTATATCGGAAATAGACCTACTTTGACGGAACCCTTTCAACTCTTAGCAACGGTTTCTGAGTTAGACTCTTCCATCTTTGAATTTTTTGCATGTCCATGCGATCCAGATGAGATGGCTGTCGTAACAAGCCGTCTCGTCTGGAACTACACTGTTTGTAATGGTATCTGTTTTGATCTACAGGGATGAAACGGCTTAGTAAATAAGAATGCAAAGAAATGTCACAATGAAGGCCCTGAAAACAGCTCAAGTTTTCAGTTCTGAAAGGTCAAAATTTGTTTGCCCTGTAGATTTTTACTTTTACTTAACCCTTGTCCTTATGAATGAATTAAGATGCCACGCCCACTTCCAATTTACAGCCAATCAGATTACTTGATCCAGGTTGTTGATACAAATTCACATGCTAAATGGCAAACAGTGCAGATCCAGATCAGTTGGCTTCTTCAGAAGCCAACTGATCTGGATCTACACTGTTTGCAAAGGCAGGGTATATCCGGGTTCAGCAGGACAAGGGTTAACACATCTGTTGACTGACTAATAGATTTAACATGTCCGTTCATCCCTGACATGTGCTGAAATCCAGCTTTAGTTGTTAAGAGTATCTTAAGATTCATGAATGAAATACAGGACATAAAAGTAACAACTTCTCAGCGCTTTTGCATAGGTTCGAACCCACGCCATGCAAGTACTGATCAATGTGGCGACGTTGCCTAACACTGCATGATACTTACAGAAACAGTGTTCTCAGTATCGGTCACTGTCTTTGGTATGTACGTACACTAGCTCCTAGACCTTGATGTCATGTTTTATCACCCCTTACTATAAGCTGATTCAAAGTCTCTAATAGTTGGTTTCTGACATCATGGAATATCTCCAAGATTAGTTGCTGCTATCAAAGAGGTGAGGCAAGCAGTAAGTAGTAGATGGCCCTTAGTTCATTAAGTAAATTAATAATTATAATTGATTGATGAAAATAATATTGATATCCGACTAGTAGCTAGTCTAGTATGTACGCGGAAACACGTGGGGACTCCCGAGTACACAATGGAGAGGGATTTGGTTCAGAATCAGATTCAGAGTCCATTTCACCAGTTTCCGGTGGATGAAATGTGTCAATGACCTTCTTTGGCTGGGAAGTCGGCCGACAGCCCAGGACGGCATCCATCTCTTTGAAAAATGTGAATGAAAATGGCCCTTCACAGCTTCTACTTGCCAATGATTTTGCTTCGAAATTTTCCCCTCACAAGACCTTCATTTTTTCTTCTGCATTTTGTTGTTGATCTACAAAACCCATTTGCAGCCATTTCCTTTCCGATTCCTTCAAACACGGAATTATTTTTTGATCTGTGTTTCTATTTGTTTTTGAATGTTATCATCTGCCCATAACGCAATGAGAACTCGTGTTTCTTCGAGCCCCACGTGTTTTCGCGTGCTTTGTTTGCCATTATTGTTTGCTGCAGACGACCTTCTGCGCGCGCCACCATTGTAATCATCCTTCTCCCCCTCCACACCCCCTCCACCGATCCCTCTGCGTTCACACTAGAGAATGCTGTACAATCGAGATAGTTAACCCGGGTCGAAACCGCAACTTATACCGGGTTAGTTATATCGCTTTTGTTTGAAGTTTTTTTGCTTTCTCTCTAGTATTAGATCCGGGTTACTTATACCGAGAAACTATACCGGTATAAAACTCGTAGTGGGAACGCGGTACCAGTGGCCACATGGCTTTTATACAACGTCGCATTAACGTCGATGCAGTGTCATGACGTACATCGACAGTTAATGCGATATTGTATAAACGTCATGACGGCCTAATGCGACGTTGTATAAACGTCATTTGCCCGCTTGATACGGAGAAACCCTCGACAGAGGTCCGTAGCTTTCATCAGGGAGGTAAACTTGGGTCAGAGTATTCCTTGGACCAAATCACTTGGACCATTGGACTTGGACTGGTCCAAGTGATTATCAGTTGGACAAAATGGGGTGTATTCCTTGGACCAATTCCAGTTGGACCAAGTCATAAATACCTGTTGGACCATATTTAACCATGTTTTTACAATTTAAGTAATATGTATCTATGTAAATTGTCTTCATTTTATTAATTTATTTATTTATTCATTTTTTATTTCATTTTATTTTTTTTCTTTTGCTAAAACATTTTTAATTGAGATAATTTGATATTTTCGAAAGCATTCTTATATTTTGTGAAGGCTAATATTTTCGCACTATAATTAACTTGTTTTGACAATTTAAAGTTTTGAAGTCTTAGTATACTGTATAAAATTCACAGCAGATAACATTTTGAAGTATTTTTTTTTTTTTTTTTTTTTTTTTTTACATTTTATCCTGAAAACAGGTTTTGACATTTCATACAAATTGTCTCCACAGGATTTGACATTCCATGCAAGTTGTCTTCAGTGGAGACAATTTGTATGACATGTCAAAACCTGTTTTATGGAAAAAAAAATAAGAAAAAATGTCACCAATTTGTCATCTGCTGAATTAGCCTAGAGAGTAGTAAAGATTCAATTGGACCCCGAATTGGACCAAGTACATGTATTAAGTTTACAATAATCTGAACTTTGTTGGACTTTCAGTTACAAATTGCCTTTACCAAGAAAATATTTTTAAAGTATCATCATTATTTTTTTTTTTTTTTTTTTTTTTTTAACATAATTTTAGATATACATAAATGGCTTGGATTTACCATTTCATTCAGCAGGTTATTCTCACTTATTTAATTTTAACTTTCCTTTTAAAAATGCATTTTGCAGTGACTTGAGTTAAAGGAACTTAAAGCCCTGTATTCTTTGGACCAAATCGCTTGGACCTTAGACTGCAGGTCCAAGTGATTGGACCAAAGGGGGTGTATTCCTTGGACCAGTTCCAGTTGGACCAGATCGTAAATACCTTTGGACCATATTAGACCACATTTTTACAACTAAATCATATGTATCTATGTAAACTGCATTCATTTTCTTTTTTTATTTTTCCTTTGATATAACAATTTTAATTGAGATAATTTTGTATTTTTTAAAAGAATTATTATATTTTGTGAATAATTTTATTATTACATGTATATTTTCACACTACAATCAACTTGTTTTGACAATTAAATGTACTCTGTATAAAATTTTCAGCAGATGACATTTTGAATAACTTTCTTATTTCTCCCTGAAAACAGATTTTGACATTTCATACAAATTGTTTCCACAGGATTTGACATTCCATACAAATTGTCTTCAGCGGAGACAATTTGCATGAAATGTCAAAACATGTTTTATGGGGGAAAAAATGTCACCAATTTGTCACCTGCTGAATTAGCCCAGAGAGTAGTTAAGGTTCAGTTGGACCACAAATCAGTTGGGCTTTCAATTACAATTGCCTTTCCAAAAAATATTTTAATAGTGGTACTTTTTTTTTTTTTTTTTTTTTTTTTACATAATTTTAGATGTACATAAATGGCTTGAATTTACCGTTTCAGTTGGTAGGCTATTCTCACTTATTCTGTTTTTAACCCCGTTACAAATGCATTTTGCAGTAACTTGAGTTAAAGCCCTGTATTCCTTGTACCAAATCACCAAGTGCTTATCAGTTGGACCAAATAAGGTGTATTCCTTGGACCAATTTCAGTTGGACCAGGTCATAACTACCTGTTGGACAATATTAAACTAATTTTTACAACTAAATAATATGTATCTACATAAATTGTACTTGTTTTATTTTATTTATTATTATTATTTTTTTTTTTTTTTTTTTTTTTTTTTTTTTTTACTTTTGCTATAACAATTTAAATAGAGATAATTTTGTATTTTCAAAAGAATTATTATATTTTGTGAAGCCTAAGATATTTTTACACTACAAGCAATTTTTTTACTTTTAAATGCTTTAAGGCTTAGTACGTGACTGTATAAAATTTTCAGCAGATGACAGTTTGAAGTATTTGTTTTTATTTTACCATGAAAACAGGTTTTGGCATTTCATAGAAATTATCTCCACAGGATTTGACATTCCATGCAAATTTTCTTCACAGGAGACCATTTGTATGAAATGTCAAACCTGTTTTATGGGAAAAGTAAGAAATATGTCATCAGTTTGTCATCTGCTGAATTAGCCCAGAGAGTGGCAAAGGTTCAGTTGGACCAAGTAATTAAAGTATTAGTTTACATTAATCTGAACTTTGTTGAACTTTTAATATCAAATTCCATGTACCAAGAAACTATTTCTATATTTATTCATGTATTTATTTATTTATTTATTTTTTACAAAATTTTATATGTTTATAAATGGCTCGGATGTACCATTTCAATTGATCGGTTACTCTTATTTTATTTTAACTCCCTGCTAAGAAGAGTCCTGTGAAAACTAAATTGCAGCAGTTTGCGATTTAATATGCCATAAGGTCGTTTCTCATTTGCATTCCTAGTGGCTCATACCAGTGTGGAATAAACCAGATAAGCTTTTGCAGTCTAATCAAGATCAAAGAATTTCGTTATAGTTGTTTTGAGAAATATTTCTTTCCTCCTTATTAAAGAATAAAATATGCTGGAACTCTGATGATCAACTTCACTGAAATTTATTGCGATGTATCATCAATGCTAATCCCTTCATTAAATCCTTATCCAGTGAAAATGTCCCTATGTGCATATGTGTTACTCAGATCAGAGTGCGTGACGCAGGCTGGTGCAGAATGGTGTCCACTCAGTTGGCTGATTAGGTCATTGGTATAAAATACTGTAATACATGATCACACAGTATCCAGCTAATGCAAAGACTGATCAGATTTGTTAAATATGAACAGGTTCATTTTTACTTGTTGGGACCGTTACTTTTCAAATAAGATGCACTTTGCTATGTGGTCAGTCAGCAAATAATTTGCTGGAGGGCTTTCATGGTGTTAGAATTCCCAATAAAAAAAAAAAACATTTTTGGCATGATTATTCAAAGCTTGTAATCTTTAGCACATGGTAGTAAAATAATAGAAGACGATGTATAGACGAACAGCAACGAACCAGATCAAAATGTGCAGATGCACATGCTAATCTAAATTTTGCATTTAAAGCGCGCTTTACTTAAATATTAGAAGATGATTTGCCGGACTGTTGGCATATTGTATCGAATAAAACAATGTACAGACAGGCAGCAAAATACATGTACCAGATCAGAATGCGCCGGTGTCCTATATTTATCACATAGTGTACAAAATTCCCAATATTCAGTATGAAAGGTGATCTTCATACATGCAAATGAAATAAATCAGTTTAATTTACCATGGTTCTAGGCGTGTCCGTGCTACAATGCACTCGATCACGCTCATGCGTTATTGCTTCTTTCATATCAACTTAAAGACAATGTGCAGGAGTAACGACAGATCGTATCGAATGAAACAATGTATGGACAAGCAGCAATGAACCAGATCAGAATGCGTGGATGCACATGCTAATCTAGAATTTTGCATTTAGTAAGCTTTTAATATTTAAATGTTAGAAGATGATGTGTCGGAGTATTTGTTTGTGTTGAGGTTTTACAGCCCAGTCAATCCGATGGGGTCATGTCGAGCGCGGTCAGTTTACATAATCACACGTTTACTGGGCAGGCTTAGTCCTCTAAGCAGTTAACCAGTATTGTGCACATTCTTTCGCCAGAAACTGCCCTTCTTGAATCAGCGGAAGGGAGAGAATGATCGTAGAACATATTTCATGATCAATCTCAACGAAACAATGTTGCCGACCTCGGCGAGGGTTGAACCTCCTGGTCTCCAGTCGGACGGCGCATCCAACTGAGCCACCGAGGCCATGTGTCGGAGTAACGTCAGACCGTATCAATCAACAGCAACAAACAAGATCAGAATGCGCAAATTCACATGCTAGTCTAGAATTTCGCATAAAGCGTGCTATATTGAATTATTAGAAGATAATGTCGGAGTAACGGCAGATCAAATAGTATGAAACAATGCATGGATGAGCAGCGAAGAACAAGATCAGAATGCGCGGATGCACATGATAATCTAGAATTTTGCATATAGCAAGCTATATTTAAATATTAGAAGATGATGTGCCCGGACTTGCGGTGGATCGTATCGAGTGAAACAATGTATGGACAAGCAGCAACAAACAAGGTTATAATGCGCGGATTCCTGATTCATATGTTAATCTAGAACTTTACATATTGGACATGTGATTAGATTTTAATCACAGGATTTTTCATCTGTTAGGATAACCAACTTATTTTCGGATTTTCAATAATCTTTGGCAAAAAATAAATAATAAATTTTGCTACTCAGCTGTTTCAAATGGGGTATGGTCTGTGATAATGTTACAATCTGGACATTTACCCACCGGACATTTACCCACCTGGACATTTACCATCCCTTCTTAACTTAAAAGAGGACATTTACACACTCCAAAATTATGTTGGTAATACTGTTCTTAAATGCAAAATATGTTTTAGAAGTGATCTTTAATTTGTTATATATAATTTTCATTCATCTATTCCTTTTTATTGATAAAATTACTTTGTATCTATTCGATAGTTTAAGATGACAATGACTTTGTATCAAAGCTGAGGGAAAAAATTGAAATATATATATATATATATATATATATATATATATATATATATATATATATATATATATATATATATATATATATATATATAGTGTGGCAGGGCTGGGGTAGAATGATTTTTCCAAATCGTATTTAGGAATCACGATCACATGCCTGGCAGACTTGCATTTCAGAGTCGATTTTGATAACTTTCGGTTAATTTATGGACTATAGTCGCCAAGTTCCCTATTAAAGAATATTGAAATTCATTTGCCCTTTTTCAATCTCATATCTTTCAATGTTTATTTATTCTGTATTAATCAAAAAGAGTATCTAAACTGATTGTTTACAAGTTTTCATAGCTGGAAATTCTACCGCGCAACTTCCGGTATATATTCCGAACTTTACGGAAATTCCCGAATTACGACCGCTATTCGGTCATGTAGGTGACCGATCACCGGTCAACCCGACCGATTATCGGAAAGTATAAAAGCTTCCGTCTATGACCGAATAGCGGTTGTGTCCTCGAAACAGCTTGCGGGAAGCCGTCTGTTCGTTAAAAAAGGGTATTTATCAAAATAAAATATCAGATCCCCTTGTTTGTAACCCGAGTATATATCGTCTCAACCTTGGGTAAAAAGGCAATTGCCCGTTCAACTCTGAGAATTATTAACAAGACTTTTAAAGCGAATTTTGGCCTTTTTGTCTGCCAGGAACAGGCTACCCCTCAGTATTACCCCACCCACTTAGAAGTTTGACCCTTTAGCTGAAGCCACACTGAGCTCCTCTTCACAGTTCATGTCTCGGCCAGTTAGTCTACTGATTTAACGGTAAAAATAAAATTATATTCCTCATAAATAATCTTGGTCCTCTGTTACTAATCAGGAGTGTAGTAAGTAATCTTCACTGGACCTGTACGCACTGCGATATCTTAACAAATGTACCGAGGTGGCGTTACACATGGTGGCAGCGAGTGCGGATGCGAGGATTCCAGTTTCTAACAGATTTGTTCCTGTGAAGATTACACAATCAGAAAAAAGAAAGAAAGAAAAAAAAAATCTTAATTTCATGTTGTAATGTGAAACCTGTTTTATTTTCAACTGTGTGCAACATCTTTTCCGCCAGGTAACTTTATTCCAGTGCATGTGTCTTGTTTTCTGTGACAGTGTTTATTCAAGGGAAGTAATCTATCTGATATCTCGTGCAGTTATCTGCCTTACACAGTTATAAGACTAGCTACCAACATTTTGTACTGTGATGATCTAGTGATCCAATCAGGTGACTGTCTGGCTGTTATAGACTTGACGGAAGAAGAAGCATTTCTGTTTTTCCTGATATTACTTATTGCCGTTTCAAGAGGGATGTCTCACAAAACTATTTAAAAGAAATTTTGGACTTGCAGGAAAAGTGATGCCTTGACAGTCTATAAAGTCTCACTAAACTATCTGAAACCTGATTTAAGGGCAACATTACATAAAAAAAACAAGGAAATGTCTCACTAAACTATCGGGGCATTTTCTATTTAGACCAATATTGTGCTTTAAGGTTGCATCTCAGTCTACTATTATTATTATTTTTCTATCAAATTCACTACTTTTGTGACTACATCCTTGTTCTAAGACTACTAATTGTAGGCTTGAGTTGTAGAATAGGAGCTCTGACATAAACATGATTTCAAAAGAACAGCAAGATTCTGATTCCAATTCTGGAGCCTCTAGAACACCTAGACCATTTTCGGGGACACAGCTCCGCTCGTCATACTCTGCCACAGAACTGGGAACACCAAGCGGGGAGGTTGTTTTTAATTTTAGGCGTCAGGACCAAAGAAGAACACAAGAAGACCAAGCTGAACTAACACTTGGCGGGGAATCACCTAGGTTGCCATTTACTGGAGATCACTCAGAGCCTGGGAAGACTGCGCGCGGTGACAGACTGGGTGTTTTGACTGAAATGCTAGCGTCTGTCGGCAACTCGAGGGGTGATATAATGAAGGAAATGGCAACTCAGACTCGGGGATCTTGTCATGAAACTACTCGGTCTACTGAGGTGCAAGGTCCTGCTGGTCAAGACCCGGGTACAGGTGAGAGAACTGGCTCACCACGTAGGACACGAGTGGTTGATCATGCTAGATCTGGGAGCTGCGACCTATTGAACAGAAGAGGGATGGCTTCCAGCGAGGATGCAGTCTCAAAGGCCCAGGGGACTGGGGTGAGGACCGACAACACTGGTGTATCTGTCCAGATCAGGGGCAATCCGGACATAAGGGTACACAAGGATGATAGTAGGCAAGCCTGCGGCAGAGTAGGGACGGAGAACCAACAATTATACAGGGGATCTGGGGCCAATCCAGCAAATGAGTCTTTTTCTTTACGTGCTATAAGAAACCAGCAACTTTTGATGGAACCAGCAGCTTCCAGGATTATTTAGTACAGTTTAATATGGTTGGTGATTTAAATAGATGGGATGAAGAGACTAAGGCCATGGAATTAGCCACCAGTTTACGTGGGGCAGCTCAAACCGTGTTAAGTGACTTGCGCCCCGAGCAACGTAGAGATTATCAGCAACTTGTATGTGCGTTAACAGCTAGATTTTAACCAACCAATCAAACCGAGTTATACCGGGCCCAAATAAAAGGCCGACTTCGTAAGAGATCTGAAACTGTGCAGGAACTTGCGACAGATATTAAGCAGCTTGTAAGAAGGGCTTATCCACAGGCCACCATTGACTTAAGGGACCAGATTTCTCGTGACTGCTTTATTGATTCCCTTAATGAGCATGAACTTGAATGGTTTGTATATCAGGGTAAACCGAAAACCGTAGATGAAGCCATGCAGCTAGCATTAGAGTTTGAAGCTTTCCAAGCGGGTCGCAAAAAGGCGGCAAATGTCAGACAATGTACCAAAGATGACTCTTCTACAGATTCTTTTGACCCTAGCAAAATACTGCACAGACTTGAAAGCTTGGAAAAACAATTTGAGGCTGTTTTAAAGCAATCTAACAACATAATTTGCCATAAGTGCCGAAGCCGAGGACACAAGGCCAAGGACTGCCCTCAAAATAAAGCTCAAGCTAACCACCCATTCAACAAGTACCATAACTACCAAAATAGGGGGCAAAACAATAATACAAATTATCAAAATAATCAGTCAAATACGCGTCAGGGAAACTTCCAGTAACTGAGGCTGCGGGTCAAGCCTCAGTGAATCCTTTTGTAGGAAATGACCCACAAATCACTTTAATACCAAATGACGGGCTATATTTAGATATTAAAGTGAAAAATCTACCTTTCGTAGCCTTAATCGATACGGGAAGTACAGTAAGCATCATTCACACCAAGAAATTTGAATTACTTCCCAAAGAATTTCAAGAAAGCGTTTTACCTACAAAATGTGTTTTGCGAATGGCTGACGGCGGTCCAGTAGGTTGCAAGGGAACAACCACACTTCCTTTGCTAATTGGGAACAGTATTTATTATCAACAAGTCCAATTTGCAGAAATTGAAGCACCCTTTGTGCTAGGCTATGATTTTCTTTATCACAAACAGTGCTCTCTTGATATTGCTACAGGGCACCTGAATTTTCCAGACCAATCTATCCCATGCAAGACAGAGGGTAATATGCCAAAGATATTCAAGATAAGTCTGAGTCAAGATATAGAAATTCCTGCTAACAGTGAGGTAATCACTTGTGGCAAATTTTCTGACAACATACCCCATTTTTCCACTGCCATGATAGAAGAATGTTCCGCAAGTCTTGCAGAAAAAGGGGTTCTTGTGGCTAAGGCCGTAATTGACACATATAACAAGGTAGTTCCCTTGCGCCTACTGAACGTGAATAGTTTCCCTACAAAACTCTACCAAAATGAGACCGCAGCTGCATGTGACCATGTAGCCGTGGTAGATGGCAATCCGCAGAATGAGACAGAATACCAGGAGCAAATTTATTCTTTACACACAGAAACTTCTAATGATATATCCTTGCCTGAGCACTTGCGAGAAATGTATGAGTCCTGCATAGGTGATTTATCTCATGAACAGGCTAAATCCCTTGAAACCTTGTTACTGAAACATGCCAGAGTTTTCTCGCAGTCTAAGTCAGACTTGGGGAATTGCGGAATTATTCCGCACCGAATTAATACAGGCTTAGCCCCACCTATTAGATTACCGCCACGACGAATACCCATGACCATGAAACAAGCAGTTGAAGATGAAGTTCAAAGGTTAATTGACAATAACCTTGTTGTAAAAAGTAAAAGTCCATGGGCCTTTCCTCTAGTACCCATCCGCAAGAAGGACAACAGTATTCGTATATGTGTTGATTATCGACGGCTCAATGACGTGACACTTCCAGATTCGTATCCAATACCTAGAGTACAAGAGTGCCTAGATGCATTAGAGGGAGCGACATGGTTTTCAACACTTGATTGTACTTCAGGATTTTTTCAGGTACAAAATCATCCAGATGATATGGACAAAACTGCTTTCATTTGTAGTAAAGGTCTGTTTGCATTTCGTGTTTTGCCGATGGGCCTTGTCAATAGTCCAGCAACATATCAGAGATTAATGGAACATATAATGGCCGGTCTAAACTTTGAAACCTGCTTGGTATATTTAGATGATTGCATTGTGTACTCAAAAACTTTTGAACAGCATATGGAGCGCCTTGATGAAGTTTTCACCAGAATGGGTAAAGCTAACCTGAAGTTTACCCCTAAAAAATGTTATCTTCTCAGGAAAGAAGTGACATTTTTGGGTCATTTGGTTTCCGCTGCCGGAGTTGCAACATGTGAAGATAAAAGTAGAGCTGTAAAGGAATGGCCTGTTCCAACTTGCGCCAAAGAACTGAAGAGTTTTCTCGGGTTAGCCTCCTATTACAGGAGGTTCATACAATCGTTCAGTTCCATTAGCGCGCCATTAAATAAACTGACCCAAAAGCATAAGACTTTTATCTGGAACTCAGATTGCCAGAAAGCTTTTGACAGACTTAAAGAGTCATTGATACAAGCTCCAATACTAGGATTCCCTAATATACAAGACCAGTATTTCCTTGACTGCGATGCAAGTTCAGCTGCCATAGGTGCGGTATTATCACAGTTGCAAAATGGCCAAGAAAGAGTAATTGCATATTTCAGTAAAACACTGAATAAAGCTCAACGTCAATATTGTGTGACAAGACGTGAGCTCTTAGCGATAGTAGAAGCTGTCAAGTTTTTCCATCAGTATCTTTATGGTGTCTCATTCATTGTCAGGACAGACCATGGTAGTATTCAATGGTTAAGAAATTTCAAGAATCCGTCCTCAATTCTGGCAAGATGGTTAGAAGTCCTGAGCATATATCGATTTGAGATCAAATATCGAGCTGGAAGCCAACATAAAAACTCTGATGGGCTTTCTCGTCGTCCTTGCACGTCTTGTACATACTGTGAAAAACGAGAAGAAGAACAGGATAAACAAATAAAGTGTAACAAAGTTTCAGTTCAGAAAAGTTCAGTGATGAGTAAGGACTGTGCAGTTTTAAATGAACCCTGGGACATAATGCAAAAAGATACAGGAAATGTCATAGAAGATGCACATGAATTCTCAGAAGAAAGCCAAAGTAGCAGTGGTTTCTCCTCAAACTCGAGGGGACCTTTGGACTGTGGGGCATCAATGCCAATGAGTCAAAATGTTAAGGATTGGAATTCAGTGGCCACAAATTCCATTCCTTTTGAGTTAAGGCCTGAATGTGATTCAAATGTGTATGTGCGACGTGTACATTGTTCCGAGGGAGATAGTGAGATTTCTTGGGGAAATGACCAAGAGTTTGTGAAATGGAAGAAAGCCCAGATCCAGGATCCAATTTTATCAACCCTGTATAATTGGGTGGACAGAAATGAGAGGCCAAACTGGGAGGATATTTCCGGTATGGACGAAAAGACGAAAACTTATTGGGCTCAGTGGCCCAGACTTATTCTGCATAAAGGAGTTTTATGCCGAAAATATTTTGATGTTAAGACAGATACACATTTTCTCCAGTTACTCGTGCCCTGTAATTGTCGTGAAGATGTGTTTGTTCAGTTACACAACCACTTGACTTCAGGACATCTAGCTACTACAAAAACAACAGAGAAGGTGCAGAGGCGTTTTTATTGGTATAAATATAAAGAATTTATTGAGAATTGGATCAGAAAATGTCAGCAGTGCCAGACAAGACGTCTTCCAAAACTTCGCCCTCTGGCGCCAATGAAGCAGAGCAATGTTGGAGCCCCTCTAGAGCGTGTATGCCTTGACCTTCTAGGGCCCTTCCCTGAAAGTAGAAATAAGAATAAATACGTACTGTCGATTTGTGATCAATTCACACGATGGGTGGAATTATTTCCTTTAAGAAACATGGAAGCAGTGACAGTTGCGAAAGTGTTCGTGAATGAATTTGTGTCACGTTACGGGTTAAGTAGACAAATTTTGACAGATCAGGGGAGACAATTTGAGTCTGTACTCTTCAAAGAAATGTGTGGACTACTAGATATAGACAAGAAAAGAAGTACTAGTTTTCATCCTCAAACGAATAGTATTCAAGAGAGATTTAATCGAACCATAGAAGATATGCTTAGCAAATACATTAGTACAAATCAGAGGGACTGGGATGAATACTTACCTTTACTTATGCTCGCTTACAGATCCTCTGTTCATGAAAGTACCAGACAGACCCCATATGTTATGTTCTTCGGTCGCCATGCATTGCTACCCATAGACCTTACATGCTGTCCACCATGTACTGAAAGAAAATTATCAAGTCATGAATATGTCTTGGAACTTCAGGAGCGATTACAGACAGTGCACAAATTTGCGCGAAGTGAAATGACAAAAGCAAGCAATCGTCAAAAGAAAACATATGATCATAGGGTTCATGTCATACCTTATAAAGAAGGCGACTTGGTGTGGCTTCGGTTATATAATCGTACAAAGCGTCTCTGCCCAAAACTCCAGCCCCGGTGGGAGGGTCCCTATCAGTTGACAAGGAAAATTTCAGATCTGGTAGTGGAGATAGTATTGCCTGAAAAAAAAGAACAGCAAGAAAATAGTACATCACAACAGAATTATACCTTATGTCAGCTAGCGTTCAAGTGCAGACCAAACCCAGTGAAGTTGTCTAACACTCACTGTATTATCAAATTATTTGATGTAGTAAGATTATATAGGAATGATAGAAATGCCAGTCTGGAGCTTGTATTTATAATCATCAACAAACTGTCTTCCTATGACTGAAATACTTTTGAAGGAGTGTAAAGCCCTGAAACCTAACCTGTGCTGTAAAAAAAAAAAAAAAAAAAAAAAAATGGCTTCTATCATATGCCTTAGGTCTGCACAAGTACAATTAGTGACTGGTGGCACCTGAGTAGCTTCATTTGAAACTTTGGAAGCAGAGATCTGAGAAAAAAAAAAAAAAAAAAAATCTGAAATGTGTCCACAGTGCACGGATGCCCCCGCTGTAGGGTACCTGACTATAAGACTGCAAAACTTCTACCTGGTACAAATGCCTTAACCTAAGTCTAGGATCACATACGTACGTACGCACATAAGGAAAACCTAACAACTATATGCTTCTGGCATCATCCAATGCGGGGGTATAAAGAAAAAAAAAAATAGAAAAGTGTCCGGGGGACACAGATGCTCCGCCTGACAAACTTAAATGCAAATTGCTGGCACCAGACACGGACAAAGACGGACTGAAGGATGGACAGAGGTAACACTATATACCCTTCCTGCCCTTTTTCGAATGGCGGAAGCATAAAAATACTTGCAAGGATCCTCCTTATGTATTTTCAGTTCCAAGATGTCTGACTGTCAATTGGTAAGAACAACCCAGGAGAGCCAGTTCGGTGCAGCAATATCAACCTTTTGGTGTGACGCCTGCGGTGCCTCATTCTCCGAGCGCAGTCGACTAACCCGCCACTATCGGGAGCGACACGGCCCTAAAGTGTACTGCTGTCACTGTGGAATAGATTACCCAAGGACAAGAGCCAGTGACATGAGGGACCATGAGATGCGATGCTCACTGGCATCTTATAAGCCTAGGGGTAGGATAAGACAACATCATGAGCAGAGGCCACTACACAGGGAAGGTTTCAGAAGGAGAAGAAGTAAGTCCCCAAAGACTACTCTATCAAATAGATCTTCCAGACCACGCAGCAGATCACCCAGAGACTCTTCCAGGCACCAGATTTACTCTCATCAACATACACGCAGCAGATCTCCACGACAATACAACTCCTCTCATGCACCAAGTTCAAGACATTCAGCTTCCTCAAGGACCACCACCATCAGATGCCAAAGATCTCCACAAGCAATGGTTATTAATACCACAGACTCCAAGACCTCAACTACCGATCAGATCCAGTCATCCACAACATTATGTCAGCAACTAGAACAACCAACTTTTAATGACCTTCCTATGTCACCAGTCCTTCCAGTAGATCTAAGTGGTGATACTTCTTTTTTCCACACAGCTCTCTCTCTACGATCAACCACAAGATCTTTTTTTCTGATGGAACTATGAATGCTTTTACTCATTTAAGTTTGGATAATAACACCTCTGCTAAAAGTCTTGTATCTAGCTCGAATTTCGACACTGTCTCCTCTATTTCTGAAGATCTTACTAGTCTGATCTCAGGGATGCCACATGAAACTGTAGCTGACAACTCTCCTTCTTCCATGATGCTAAACAAAGCACTTACTATTACTGTTTTGTTTGATCAGAACAACAATCTTCTTACTACTGCTCCTGTAGATCTGGATAATGATGCCTCTCTTCTTTCAAACAGCCAGCTCACTTCATTGATTTCAGCAGACGGTCAGCCACTACTTATTCAGACACCAGTTATATCTAACAACAGAGAAGACAACACAACAGCACAACAAGAACTACCTCAGAATGATCCTGGAAAACCACTACAAGACCTTGACCTTCTTCCACCTCCACCCCCAGAAATCTGTTGGGGAGATGCCAGAGTTTGCAGATCTACCTCTGCCACCCCCAGAAGTCTCTGTTAGGGAGCTTCCAGATTTTACAGAACCACTTCCCCCACCACCAGAGTTTGTGAACTTTACAGAGCCCTTACCTTCACCACTGCCACCACCTCCGGAACTGCCTGATCCCTCTGAGCCTCTGCTACAGACACCAGAACTGCCAGATACTGCTGAGGTGCTACCTCAACTTCCAGAAGAGAACATTCCAATAGTATTGAAGGAGACATCACCATCCACTTCTCAAGCACCAATAGCCAGGCTCACTCCAACACCAGGCCCAGTTTCACCAACCCCAATAAGTAATACCCACAGGACCGGTCAGCATTTACCAGCATCACCCATTCCATCAGGCTCCACAAACCAAGTCACAGCACTACCACCACCTCTTTTAGTTTCATCCTCACAACATCCATTAATAGGTCTGATACCACCACCAAAGCAGTTCGCAGACGATGTTTCAGATGATGATTCTCAATCTTCTTGTTCCTGTTCCACCTGTCTTTCTGACTGTTCCTGTTCTTCAGGTGAAAACTTGAATGCAGATGTATCAACCAGAGGATTCAAGAGACCTCTGCCTATTTCTTCAAGTATAACAGATGACACTTCCGGCCCTCCAGAGCCAAAGAAACCATGTTCTGATACCTCTACAACTTCAACTTTCAGCAGACTCACAGCTCCAACCTCACATACTGCTCCAGAGAGTCCTACAGAGGACAACCACTATCAAATCCCTTATTCACCATCTATGCCACCTTATTCTCCCCCTGGCCAACCAACTCTACCTGATTATATTCCATCGAAGATTCAGAAGCAAGGATTGAGGCCTATCTTTCCTCCCAAGCAGATATCTATCCCTTTACAGCCTGGCAAGGACAGGTATTCTTTCTTATCTCACGACCCTAGGACTTTATTTGCCGGAGCTCCCTCTTCTTTTGCTAAGGACCCTGATTCCAGATATGCTTCTATGCTAAGAAGGAAAGCCTTACAGATTGGATGCCAGCCTGGAGATATCTCTTATTGCATAGATGGGCATACACTTACTAAAACGGAGGAGGTGAAAACAGATTCTTTTCATTATAAGATGACAACGACTTTCTCGCCACTACCAAAACCCACCCGATTTTCAAACGCCACAACACAGACAAAGACCTTCATCCCACGATGTTCCAAGGACTGTTATGGATGTGGTAGGCTTTACACCTGTCAAGAAGACGATACAGACTGTTAACTATCTAATATTGTACTTTTCTTAAATTTTGCATTTTTTTTTTAGATATATCTTGTTTCATAAGTATTCTCCTATTTAAACTCAAATCTTGAACAAATTAAGTGGTTTACATACATACATACGTACATGTACAAACATACTATCTCAGTTTGACACTAATATAAAGGTAGAAATGCTTTAATTAATTATTTTATTCATTGCATTGAATTTGGTGATCTTTCTCTCTCTCTCTCTCTCTCTCTCTCTCTCTCTAGATATAATATTGACTCAAATACTCACATGTACATCCTAAATAAGGTATCTCTGATACTTAAGAATTTGTAGCATAGTCGGTCCTTAAAGAGTATAGTGTTGCATCCAGAGTTTCTTCTTGAATTTCACTTCTGTAACTTAACCTGTCTTCTCTACCTGTCTTCTGTACTGACAGCTCTCTTTTCGCATGTGACAAAGCTTCATTCTCCTACTCAAACCACAATTTTCATGTCTTTTCTCAAGCGCTATCTCTCCTTTGTGATGGCTGTCCTACAGAGTTAGGATCTATGCATTATTACACCCTTCAAGAGTCTTTCTTCTAACCTCTCTTCTTCAGATCTTCTTTACTTCAATTCTACTTCATTTGTGGCATCCCTACATCTCTGCTTATATATTACTTCATAACAACAGAATAGTCTTTCATTATATTCTTTTATAATTAAGGTGGTAGCAGTCTCTTGATCTATGTTGGATTAATATTATACTGTGAAAAACACTTGTATAATACTGTATTAGCATGTACATCTCTAGGTACTGTTTCTTAAATTTTTCTTTTTACCTCTTTCACAAATATCAAAATGCTGGCATTATCTCAGCATGTGCTCTCGATGTATATGAGCGGCATATTTTGACATATTCGCTCCGTCCAATTTATAAGGCGAAGTACTTTAAGAAGAAGAAGTTCATCCTAGTGCGCCATTTTCAGTACTATGTACTGTTTAAAAACTGACTGTAAGCATTGTTTCTTATAGCTGTGGGACCTTTTAAAGGGCATGCAAAATGATTCTGTAAGGGTATCTGTTTTGATAAGTAACACATCAAATCATCAAAAAGTTTTCACGATGGTAAGGCTTCTCATTTGAAGTAGGATACAGTGCCTACAGCATAATGTACAAATGCTATATGTTGTACTATTACTCTCCAGAAAATTTTGGAGAATTATGGTAATTACCATATTTTTTTACTGTGTTCAAAACAGCTGTTTGTGATATTCTATGATCTCACCTGTCACGCACATTTATTTTGTTATTGTTTTCTGAGATTATTTTATAACTCAGTAGTGTTAGTGCCATACTAGTTGATTTATTTTGCATGATTATGTTTACACAAAAAAAAAAAAAAAATGGTCAACTTACAGTTCACAAGATTCTGGTTATTAACATCATTCTATTCATTTCATCATACCTCATATTGTTTTAAAACAACATTTCATTGATTCTAGTCAGACTCGTCAGTTCTTTCATATTTCTGGAGTACAAGTATTTTATGAAATGAAGGCTTAAATGTTGACCACTATTTTTATATTTTTATAATTAAATTATGTTGAATTTATTTATTTTTCACACTAAAAAAAAAAAAAAAAAGATGTAATAATAACATAATCACAACAGCTGTGTTCAAATGTCTACAAGAGACTGCTTTGATTGTTTCATATGCCGGTTCTAGGGAAATAAATCAAGTTCTGTATTACGGTAGCAGTTGATGGCTTATGCTGATTACAGAGATTGGTTTATTTTACCCTTCATGGCTGATCACATAATTGTTGGTCATGAAGAAACTTTAAAATACAAACTGGCTGATATATTTTGTTTTGTTGTAATAGATTACTTCTGTACGCAAGTGGTATGAGTGTATGAGAGAATGAGTGAATTTTCTGATTATGGAATTTGGATTGCTGGTTGCTATATTTACATTAATTTTTAGGGAGTCTTCTTCAGATAAGCTGAGTTATGTAAGTGTGAGTGATAATTTTGCGCTGGATGCCATATGTCAAACAACATCAAATTGGTGTAGTGCACCATCGATTATTAAATTTACTGCAAGTCCCTGTATTCATATTTCATGTCAAACTGGTCAGTTTTTTTTTATTTTTTTTTTCCTTTTCTCATTTCCTCCTGTTAAGTCATGAACTTATATTGAGTACAGAAGTTGAGTGCCTTCACAGGCTACAATCTTTAAGATTTGGAGACAGTTGTGGAAACTTTTCCTATTTCCTTGACTTCTTATTTTCTGAAGCATGGCTCCTGCACAGAATCATTATATAGGTGTGAATGCAATTCTTTCATATGTTATTGTAACAGCAAATCTTCTAGTCTAAATGTTATATTGTACCATACTGTTTAAATTTACATTCAATTTTTTTTCCCCCTTAATTACTTTGTGAACTGGAAATGTATTTGTAATTTATTTTTCACATATAATATGATCAAATCTGACTTATTCATAGCAACCAGATAGATTAAGTAAATCTAAATGACCAAAATAAGCAAATACTAATTAGTTAGTCTGAAAGTTGAATGAATGGGAATTTTATGATTTCACATGAATGTTACTTCTTATATACTGGCCGAGATTGTCACGCATTTGCATTAAGATCATTACTGGGAGTTAATTGCACATCATATTTTTATTCATATCTTGATTCATCACTGTGCAGCTGATGTATCCATAATGCAATAATTGCATTGTCTTAAGTCATATTAGTGTAATGATCTTTAGGCAAGCGCGTCACTATGTAGATGACCATAAAACATTACTGATTTTGTTAAATTGTTGACATTGTAAAATTAACTCTTTGACAGTATAATCATTTCATTTCATCTTCTATTGCATATATTTAACTTAACATTCCATTTAAGAATTCTAACTTTTGAAGTTAAATTTAATTCCTTTTTCTTAACACATTTCTCGTAAGGTGCTACTGAAAGCTTGTTTTTATGAAAGAGTTTGTCACTATATCAACAAGTGTATTTGTATATACAGTCAAACCTGTCTTGTGCAGCCACCCATGGGAAACTTAAAATGTGGCTGCTGAAGGCAGGTGGCTGCTTGGTGCGGTTCATATATATAATTCTATGAATTTTTTGGACAACTTTCCTCTGGCTGCTTAATACAGGTTGGCTGCTTAAAAAAGGTGACCACTAACACAGGTTTGACTGTATTCTTATTGTGGAGGGCCACAACCCTCATATCCAGTCATTCTTAAATCTCTGGAACTATAGTATTTTATCAATATGCTTGAAGTTTGAGGACGAACTTTGTCCGAAGGGGGGAGTAGTGTGGCAGGGCTGGGGTAGAATGATTTTTCCAAATCGTATTTAGGAATCACGATCACATGCCTGGCAGACTTGCATTTCAGAGTCGATTTTGATAACTTTCGGTTAATTTATGGACTATAGTCGCCAAGTTCCCTATTAAAGAATATTGAAATTCATTTGCCCTTTTTCAATCTCATATCTTTCAATGTTTATTTATTCTGTATTAATCAAGAAGAGTATCTAAACTGATTGTTTACAAGTTTTCATAGCTGGAAATTCTACCGCGCAACTTCCGGTATATATTCCGAACTTTACGGAAATTCCCGAATTACGACCGCTATTCGGTCATGTAGGTGACCGATCACTGGTCAACCCGACCGATTATCGGAAAGTATAAAAGCTTCCGTCTATGACCGAATAGCGGTTGTGTCCTCGAAACAGCTTGCGGGAAGCCGTCTGTTCGTTAAAAAAGGGTATTTATCAAAATAAAATATCAGATCCCCTTGTTTGTAACCCGAGTATATATCGTCTCAACCTTGAGTAAAAAGGCAATTGCCCGTTCAACTCTGAGAATTATTAACAAGACTTTTAAAGCGAATTTTGGCCTTTTTGTCTGCCAGGAACAGGCTACCCCTCAGTATTCTCGTCCTGTCATGTATTTTGACACACATCTAATTTGACGCGCTTACATGTTTCTTCCTATTCTTGGACTGGCAGAAACTTTTTTGTAATGCCTCATCATTGTAGGGGTAGAGCAACATACGAGAGTCACATCCAGGTGTTTAAGTAGAAATTGTAGGATCTTCTTAGAAAATTACAACCATGTAACCATGAATGGTCAGCATTTTGAAATAAATGCTTAAAGCACATTTTTCCTTTGAATTGAAGCTCAGAACTTTAAACATGCATCAGCTTCATCTGAATCAAACATGCTTGTCTGTTACAATGTCACCTGATGCATTTATTCACAAGTATGATATATGGTTGAAATGCTATTGCATACACAATATTACTTTTCAAATAAATATAAGGTCTTATATGAAAATATTTTGCAACTGGAAGAAGAGAAATTCATAAGTATTTTTCTGTGTATTTGTTTGATGCCAAGCATAAATAATTTGATGAAAAATATTTTTGCTGACAATAAATAATCTATTTAGAATATATTTTATGAAGACATGTGGCAAATTTGTACATGCAAGCAGGAGACAGAAGCATTTCAACTGCCCTCCCCTGAAAAGTGAGACATAAAAATGGCGACAATTCACAAAATGAGGTCAGATTTTAAAATCTATACAGGTGTCATTCAACAGTGATTCTGTCATTTTATTTTGTTCTAACAGACAAATGATGCTGCCTGAACATGGTCCTGGTATTATTGTAAAACTTAAATTACTATCTTGCAAGAAAAATAGCAGCCTTTTAGATGCGTCATTTCATATGAGTGTAAACCAAAATGACAATCACCATGGTGGTCCTATTTCACTTGGAATATTTATGAAGGCAGTTGATGCAAATTTATTTTAATGATATCAAATAATGTTCTAGAAGTCCATGATTGTCTTACACAAAACAAATGTACTGGGAGTTGTCCGTGAATTTAATGACCTGTCAAATAATGCTTAAGTGCGTCAAAACCCATGAGTCTAGGCACCCCACCCACTTAGAAGTTTGACCCTTTAGCTGAAGCCACACTGAGCTCCTCTTCACAGTTCATGTCTCGGCCAGTTAGTCTACTGATTTAACGTAAAAATAAAATTATATTCCTCATAAATAATCTTGGTCCTCTGTTACTAATCAGGAGTGTAGTAAGTAATCTTCACTGGACCTGTACGCACTGCGATATCTTAACAAAGGTACCGAGGTGTGGCGTTACAATATATATATATATATATATATATATATATATACATATATATATATATATATATATATATATATATATATATATATACATATATATATATATATATATATATATATATATATATAATATATTTTTTTTTTTTTTTTTTTTTTTTTTTTTTCAAGTTGACTTCGCAGTTTTTAAGTAAGTTTCGCAGTTTTTAAGTAAGTTTCCTTTAATATATGTTTTTTTTTTTTGTTTTTTTTTTTCATAAATCATAAATAGCACAATTATACTTGTGTTGTTTATAATATATCATAATCTTTAAACCTTTTTCTATTTCTTTCAATCTTTTTCCTTCCAGTAACTCACTTAATGTCAAGTTCTGTTTTGTTTTCTTCTTAATAATTAAATTTACAGTGAAAGGTGCAAAACTGAACAAACTATTTCTTAAAATTAAGGCTTGTTTTTTTTCTTGTCTAACTGATGGAGGGCAAAGACCATATTAAATCACTTTTTAACAACTAAATAATATATATCTGCAGATATTGTTTTTATTTATTTGTTTTATATATTTCTATATTTGACAAAACAGTTTTAACTAAGATAATTTGATATTTCTTGAAAGAATTGTTATATTAAGTAAAACCCTATATTTTCACACTATAATGAAGAGTACATGTCAAAAATCTTATCTGATTTTTATTTCTTTCCTTTTTTGTTTCTTCCGGTGACTTTACTAACTATTTAATTTTATTTGTTTATTTATTGTATTTAGCTGAAAGGCAGTTGTTTTGTCTTAATAATGCAATTTTTATTTTTGTACTCTAAATTAATGCCTTGTGACTGTATTTATTTTGGTATAGTTGCTATTCACTTGCATATTCATAAAAATATATGTTTTGTGTTGTCTGTGTCCCCAACCTTTTAAGATTTTGTTCATTTCTTTCAATCTTTGTTTCTTCCAATGACTCACAAAGCATCAAGGTTATTTTTTTTTTTTCAATTTTTACAAAGAAAGTGACTGTTTAAAAGTGAAAGCTTTAAACTGAACAAAATATTTTAAAATCATAATAGGAATACTTGATTGGTTTGCTTTGATTTTTCTGTGGAATGCTATGCTTTTCAGTTATGGACTTACTGGCCAGTAGATTTAGGGTATTCTGACATGAGATTAATGACAGGTATTATCAGATGACTGACAGGTCTTATCAGGTGATTGACAGGTCTTATCAGGTGATTGACATGTCATATCAGATACTGTTATAGTTCTTCACAGGATAAAAAAAATGCAAATACTAAGAAGTGGTTATAAAACCTTTTTTTTTTCTAGCACATATGGAATGTCAGAATGCAATTCAAAAATCATCCTTTTCTGTCAAAAATGGAATTCTTTAATGATTAGCACTTTGGGTAAATTTTTCAGCAGAAGATGTTTTTTTTTTTTTTTTCTTTCTTATTTTCCCAGAAAACAGGATGTGACATTTCATGCAAACTGTCTCAATGGAGACAATTTGCATGAAATGTCAAACCTTTTTCTGGGAAAAATAATAAAACTATCACCGTTTTGTTGTCTGCTGAATGAGCCTAGAGAGTGGTAAATGTTAAGAAAAAGTAGGTATGTCTTTGAAGAAAGGAACAAAGACAGAAATAATAAATGAGTTTACCCATCTTTCCAATTATCTCAAAATTGTTTTATCAAAAGAAACAAAAGAAAAAAATAAATACGTAGATACATATTATTTAGTTATAAAAACAGTTTAATATGGTCCAACAGGTATATACCTGGTCCAACTGGAACTTGTCCATGGAAAATGCATTTTTAAAAGGAAAGTTAAAATAAAATAAGTGAGAATAACCTACCAAATGATAAGGTAAGTCCCAGCCATTTATATACAACTAAAATTATGTAAATAATAATAATAATAATAATATAAAAATATTTTCTTGGTAAAGACAATTTGTTATTGAAAGTCCAACAAAGTTCAGATTAATGTAAAACTTGGTCCAATTCGGGGTCCAGTTGAACCTTTACTACTCTCTGAGTTAATTCAGCAGATAACAAATTGATGACATTTTGTCTTATTTTCCCCCATAAAACAGGTTTTGACATTTCATGAAATTGTCTCCACTGAAGACAACTTGCATGGAATGTCAAATCCTGTGGAGACAATTTGTATGAAATGCCAAAACTTGTTTTCAGGACAAAAAAAAAAAAAAAAAAAGAAACACCAACAAAAAAAAAATGTTATCTGCTGAAAATTTTATACAGACTACTTAGTCTTAAAACATAATATGATTGTCAAAACAAGTGGATTTAGTGTGAAAATATTAGCCTTCACAAAATATAATAATGCTTTAAAAAAAATCGAAAATGTCAAATTTTCTCTATTAAAATTGTTTTATCAAAAGTAAAAAAAAAAAAAAAAGAGAAATAAAAAAATAAAATATAAAAAAGTAAATAAATAAAATGAATACAATTTACATAGATACATATTACTTTAGTTGTAAAAACATGGTTTAATATGGTCCAACAGGTATTTATGACTTGGTCCAACTGGAATTGGTCCAAGGAACGATACACCCCATTTGGTCCAACTGATAATCACTTGGACCAGTCCAAGGTCCAATGGTCCAAGTGATTTGGTCCAAGGAATACACTGACCCGGTAAACTTTGCCACACCATCCTCTGCACCTTCAGCAGAGGTAATAATCGAATCTGGAAGGGCATTACAATCTCTAATTGTTTGAGGGAAGAATGAGCCCGTATAAACGTCAGTTCTTTCAGCGGGGGTCTGAAAAGTCAACGACTGATGATTTCTACTGCGCCTAATTGAGGGGTAAGATCTTCAGTTGGACTGTTGGCAGCCTCAGTTGGCAGCACCCTAAAGGATCAGTCTACTGTCTCTCCTCCTTTTCTTGAGAGACTCCCATCTTAGTTTTAGTTTTTCCAGTATTCCAGTCATATTTCCAGTTTCAAAGCAGTAATTGCTACTTACAAACCTAGCAGCCCTATTCTGAACTTTTTCCATTTTTTTGTTGAAGAAAAACGCCTTGGGGATTCCAAACACAGCTGCCATATACCAAAACGGGGCGAATCGGTCCCCTACATGCTGCCTCTTTAACATCCTGAGGACATTGACAAAGATTTCGTCTCAGGAAACCAAGAGTTCTATTTGCCTTAATATATGCTGATATGTGTATTCCATCTCGTCATGTATGATTGTTACCCCTAGGTATTTAATGGAATGCACATTTTCGAGGACCGTGCCCTCTAAAGTGTAAGTCTCAATCTAATTTGTTCTCTTCCTAGTTATCTACATTATTTTGCATTTGACTGGCTGAAATCTAATACCCCATTTTCTGGCTCAACATCGTAATCTGTCTATATCCTTCTGAAGTTTCAGTGGATTCTCTGTGTCTCTGATTTCACGATAGCAAACACAGTCATCTGCGAAAAGTCTTTTCTGATTCTATGTCTGTAGAAATATCATGTATGTACAGACAGAACAATAATGGACCAAGAACGGTCCCTTGTGGGACACCTGACAAAACTGGAGCCCACTCCAAACTTTCACCGTTTACAACAGCTCGTTGTGTTCTATAGCAAAGAAAGGAATCTAGCCACCCATGTTGTCTTTCCGCCAATGCTATAACTAAATAATTTGCTTTTAAGAAGTCATGAGGCGGGGTGTCAAAAGCCTTTTCAAAGTCCAGAATAAATGTGTCAACCTGTCCTCCTCCGTCCAAGATATTTACCCAATGATTTATAGCATCTGTGCCTTTTCCTAAATGCATGTTGCCTGTCGGACAAGAGCTGATATTCATCCAAGTGAGCCATGCTATTTGAGTATAATGCCTGTTCAAGCAACTTACAAGGCACGCATGTTAGGGACACGGGGAGAAAATAACAAGCCAGAGCCCTTATTCCTTTCTTAAAGTGGAGACAAATGTTTGCAAGAAGTCATTCTTTGGGGATTTTACCTATATCAATAGATTGTTGAAACAAAAGCGCAAATACTCGACCTACTTTATTTGCTAGCTTCTTTAGAACTCTAGGATGAAGCTCAACAGGTCCTAAGGCTTTTTAGGGATTCAAACCTTTGAGTAACTTGTCACTCCGTCTGAAGACACCACAATACTATCCATGAAAGGGTCGATCTTCTGGTTAACGGGACTTCATTGTACTTTTATTCATTACAAAAACACGCCTATTCAAATATATAGAAAATTTCACCTCCAAAATCTGAAAATTTTCAGATAAAAAACTCTTATATTTTTCAAATTTCTGCTCAAAAAATAGATTGTGGGTACTCGTTAGAACCGCCTCGGCGAGGCGGTTCTAACGAGTACCGACAATCTATGTTTTGAGCAGATATAAGAAAAATAATGTATACCCCTGTAAACCCATTTTTTTCTATATAAAAGTGGGGTTAAATGGGGTCAAAATTATATAGGCGTGCTTTCGTGATCATCGGGAACGCATCATTGAATTGACCCATTAGTTCCTCTGCCCTCTCAGAGTCTAATTATGCAAATTCGTTTCCTCCACTCTTTTTAAGGGATGGAATACCTTGTTTGTCTTTTTCTTTTTTTTTTTTTTTTTTTTTTTTGACTATTTTTGTATCTGTAGAAATCTCTGGTATTTGCCTTTACATCACCTACCAAGTACAAATCATGCTGCTTTTTAATGCCAGTCTTTATTTCCCTTCTCAGATTCAAATTTGGTTTGAAGTTTACCACTACCTGCAGGGTATGTATTATTTTTGTATTTCTACTTCAGAACATAGATTTTGGATTGTTATTGGAATCGCCTCATATATATGGATTCAGAGTACCCCTAAGTACCCATTGAGCGCTCTTATAAGGGAAGCTAATGATATATGCAAAAGAACGTTGGTTCTTACTAAATTGTTTCCCTTGAACACAAGGCGCTATGCTATGTCCCATGGCCAGTTCATGATAATTCAAGAAAAGAATCTCGTACTGACAGTTTGTCAAGATTACCTCATGAATTATCGTGCCATACCCCTGCAAGTAGTGCTTAACCCTTTCTCAGACTGTTACCGAGTGATCACGGACAATCTCTTGAGAAAGCAGAAATGTTTACAAGTCGTTTTCATGATTGTTTGATTTGGGCTTAACGTCGCTTTCAACAATCTTTCAGTCATATCGCGATCACGACGGTGTCTGGATGTGAGAGGGAGCTCATTGCTCACTTTTAGAGTGCTGCCTCGTGATGAATGTATTTTACACAGTACGCATGCGTAAGAAAGACAAAACTATGCACACTAGCAAGGTTTCAAAATTATTTTAGTGCATTTTAACACGTTTTTCATTATCGCTTCCATGGTTTAATAATAGGTGATAATTATATATATTATAATATTCAGCAGACGGCCTTTTGAAATATTTTTCTTTTCTTATTTTCCCACGAAACAGGTCTTGACATTTCATGCAGGAAACAGGTCTTAACATTTTATGCAAATTGTTCCCAATGGAGACAATTCGCATGGAATGACAAACCTTGTTTTCTGAGAAAACATTAAAAAAAAAAAAAACACCAATTAGTCGTCTGCTGAATTAGCCCAGAGAGTGGTAAATGATAGGCCCTAATGGTTAAATATCATGGTGAATAAATAAACAACTTGCCAGATATTGCTGTAAATGTTTTATTTCACTTTAACAAGCACGATTATTCTTAATGTACAATGTTAACAGTTTTAACAACAAAACCATAAATCTTTCACAAACATAACTTTATCCTTCTTTGTCAACTTTTAACTCTTTTAGCTCAACATCATCATGTTAACCCTTAAAGCGCGAAGCAAATTTTGTAGCAGACGGCATTCAATTTTCATTTTTTTAAAGAAAAATAAGTCGATGTTTCATGTGAATCGTCTGCCAAGCAGATGATTCACATGAAATTCTAGACTTTATTTTCTATGGAAAAAAAAATAAAAGAAAGAAAATCAAAATGTCGTCTGCTGCATTTGTTATTGGCGCTTTATGGGTTGATAGACTAAAACATTTTATACAGGTTAACAGACTACTCTACCATATTCTTAAAGAATATTAGATTATCATGCATATGGTAAATGTCCTAAAATTTCGAATACATTATTCCATACTTTTTTTTAAGCTTAATTTTAAAAACTTTATGCCATAACTTTTTGGTCTACATTTTGCTTTTTATGCAGTTGTTTCTTAAAATATATAGTGGAAACGCAAATAGTGTAAACCTTGCTCCTTAGGATTAGTTTGATCTGGGTCTGCACTCTTTGTATATGCCATTTTGTCAGACACATTGGTTGGTTGGTTGGGTTGGAGTTAAACTGTCCAGTCAACCCTTTTCAGATCATATCAAGCCGGTCAGTTTACCTAACCACACAACCACACTTTTTCCTAGGGAAGCTTAGTGACTTAGTCCTCTTAGCGTTAACCAGTAGTTGTATACATTCTTTCGCCAGAAACTGACAACTGCTCTTCTTGAATCAGCAGAAGGGAGAGAATGACCATAGAAAATATTTCATGATCTATCTCCACGAAAGAATGTTGCCGGCCCTAGCATGGATCGAACCTGTGATCTCCTGATCACCAATCTGATGCAAATCTGACTGAGCACCAAGGCCGACCAGACACTTTGGTGTCCAAAATTTTAGGACACTTACAGTAAGTAACCCTAGATAAGAGGGTATCCTGTTGCTGTATTTACCCCATGCATTTGGACAAACAGGCGTAAGCCAACAGTGTAGATCCCAATCAGATATCCAGAAAGTAGTGTCTGATCTGGGCCTACACTCATGACAACATGCCTATATAATGTTGACCCCCTTAAACCCCACTTTTATATAGTAAAACTGGGGTTTACCGGGGTATACATTATTTTTCTTATTTCTGCTCAAAAACATAGATCGTGGGTACTCGTTAGACCCGCCTCGCTGAGGAGGTTCTAACAAGTACCCACAATCTATGTTTTGAGCAGAAATATGAAAAATATCAGAATTTTTTCTGAAAATTTTCATTTTTAGGTGGTAAAAATTTCAGTATATTTAAATAGGCATGTTTACGTAATGAGTATTTGCTGCTCTTCCAGCAGCTTTTAGACTCATCAGGTAATAAAATGCACCTGTTCAAATTTTAGGACAAGAATGGTAAGGAGTCCAAATATTTAGGATAAATACAGGAATTTTTTCTTATTTCATCATAACAGTAAATGAAGGTGTACTCATTATAACTGCCTCTTTGAGGTAATTCTAAGAATACTAAGAATTCTAGGAATACTATTTCTTTTTTGAATAAATGCGCCATACGATGCAAGAACGTGTCTTTGGGCATATACTCACAGGAAAGGCCCAGATCAGCCTGCCCATCAGCGCAGTCTGATCAGGGTATTGCTGTTTGCTAACAGAATCATTGGACACAAAAGAATTTATCAATGGAGAGCAAATGCTCGGATGAGATTTTGCGCATGTGTGGGATGAAACTAAATCTGTGCATTTTGCACATGCTGAAAGACACCTTTTCACTTGGCTCAGCCCAAATTAGACAAATATATGGCATTCATAGGCCTAGAGAAGATGCATTCTTTGTTTTTCATTTTTCCAAAAGAATGAAGCATCTGACCAGGGTCTACACTGTTTCTCCCATTATGGTAAAAAGAGACACAGTATGACCAGCATTCATTTTAGAAATTCCATAAAATACAAGAATAGGGAAGAGCCTGCTCATCACTTTATAGCACTTCTCTCCTGAACTATAAAGAGATACTTTCACGGGAGGCAACTCTACTAAAATTATTTCCTCCCTTCTGAAATTGGATCTACTCTGAAAGGAAATAAAATTCTTTTCTTTTAGAAAAGACCCCTTTTCAGCATCACGAATACATGCCTATATAATTTTGACCCCCTTAAACCCCCCTTTTATATAGTAAAACTGGTGTTTACAGGGGGGTATACATTATTTTTCTTATTTCTGCTCAAAAACATAGATTGTGGGTACTTGTTAGAACTGCCTCACCGAGGCAGTTCTAACGAGTATCTACAAGCTATGTTTTGAGTAGAAATATGAAAAAAATCAGAGGTTTTTATCTGAAAATTTTCAGTTTTTGGAGAATTTTCTATATATTTGAATAGGCATGTTTTCGTAATGGAAAGAGCTTGGTGTGCAGGAATGCAGTTGTTCCCTTTGTCAAAAAATGGCAAAAAATCTTCTAAGTGTATCCATTCTGCTTATTCATGTCACAAAGTATTAATCCTTGTCATGCTGAATATATTAGATGAAACACTCACTGTAAATTTTCAAACAATTGGATTATTTGATCCAGCTTGCTGATACAAATTCACATTCTATATGACAAACAGTTCAGACTGAGATCTGATCTACAACTGATCTGGATTACTGTTTGCAAAGGCAGGGTATATCGGGGTTCAGCCGGACCAAGGTTAAAATTAATGTATACATATAGAACTGTATTTATATAACAACACCCAAAACATTAAAATCTGAAACTATGCAACACTTGATGGTCCAGTCAACACTGTTAATGTCAAGTTTAACCTACTCACACTTTTCCTAGGCAGTCTTAGTCCTCTAAGCAGTCAACCAGTACTTGCGCACATACTTTCACTAGTAACTGAAACAGCAGAAGGTGGAGAATGACCATAGAAATAAAATTCATGATCTATCTCCACAAAAGTTACGTGGCCAAGCTGCGAATCAATCTTGCGACCCCTGGATCTGCAATCAGATGCACTACCAACTGCCCTATGGAGTATGCAACAGTTATTGTATGTATTCATTGGGTATTAATCTTCGTTACTTTTGCAGTCAAGATAATACATATCACGAAAACCTGCGTATATAATTTTGACCCCCTTAAACGCCACCTTTATATAGTAAAACTGGGGTTTACAGGGGTATACATTACTTTTCTTTTTTCTGCTCAAAAACATAGATTGTGGGTACTCATTAGAACTGCCTCATTGAGGCAGTTCTAATGAGTACCCACAATCTATGTTTTGAACAGAAATATGAAAAGTATCAGAATTTTTCATCTGAAAATTTTCATTTTTCGGTGGTAAAATTTTAAGTACATTTGAATAGGCATGTTTTCATAATGAAAAGTAAGTACATTTGAATGTATTATTTTTATATAGGTTATTAATAGAAATGATTAAGGGGAATCAATACATTTTCAGGGAAGGAAATTCTCAATTATTTTATCTGTCTTCTCGAAAGGGGTCTACTCTAAAAGGAAAGAATATGCCCCCCAAGAAAAAAAGCTTGATATTTCACATGATTTGTCGGCAAAGCAGGCAAGTAAATCACATCATTACGAAAACACGCCTATTCAAATATACTGAAAATGTTAACACCAAAAAATGAAAATTTTCAGATAAAAATTCTGATATTTTCATACTTCTGCTCAAAACATAGATTGTGGTATTTTTGAGCTAAAATAAGAAAAAATATGTATACCCTTGTAAACCTCAGTTTTACTATATAACAGCGGGTTTAAGGGGTCAAAATTATATAGGCATGTTTTTGTGATGTGAAATGTAAAGCTTTATTTTCTCTGAAAAATAATTAAAAACATATTATATTTTAGAATGTCTTCAACTACATATTTGAATGGCACTTAAAGGACTAAAACAGCTTCTGATATATAAATATTCAATGTACACCTAAAACACAATACTTTAAACCTTACCATTTTCTAGGCTAATTCAGCAGATGATAAACTGATAATATTTTTCTTATTTTTTTTCTACAAAATAGGCATAGACATTTCATATGAACTGTCTCCCAAAGAGATGGTATTCATGGAATGCAAATGTCTATTTTCTGGAAACAATAAGAAAAATATTGCTTATGTCATCTTCTGAAATTCTTTTCAAGAGTGCCACGCATTAAAGAGCTTACATATTAGGCTATTAGGGCCAACCATTTCTCGTTTTCCCAGTTTAAAGGGAGGTAAATTCTGCTAAGCAAGTTATCAGTTTATAAATATATTTTATTGTCATGGTAACATACAGGCAAGTGGATTGTACCATAATTTCTAACAACATTAATTACAGTCCTTCCTAATAAAGAGACTTGATAGACTTGGTAGATTTTTCACCATCTTTTACAAGGGAGACAACTCTTATGACTTCCTGTTTGCACGAAGAAAACACACCTATATAATTTTGACCCCTTTAAACCCCACTTTTATATAGTAAAACTGGGATTTACAGGGGTATAAATTATTTTTCTTATTTCTGCTCAACAACATGGACTGTGGGTACTCATTAGAACTGCCTCAGTGAGGCAGTTCTAATGAGTACCCACAATCTATGTTTTGAGCAGAAATAAGAAAAATATCAAAATTTTTATCTGAAAACTTCCAGTGTTTGGTGGTGAAATTTTCAATATATTTATCTAGGCTTGTTTTTGTAATGGCTATTCTGCAGACTTCTGAAAAAGTGTCTACTCTAAAAAGAAAGTATATGCTCCCATTAGGAGCAAAGTCTTTCTTTTTTGAGTAGATCCCTTTCAGAAGGGGGACAAAACAATTTTGACAAAGTTATCTCCCCATAAGTTTTATTGCTGCTGTACAGTACATATGACATTTTTTTCCACAATTTAAAACATTTTATGGCACTTCATATACATTACATACACAGTTTAAAATAATATTTAAAGTGATTTATATAAAATGCATAAGCATACAGAATACACCGAAATGAACACTCGTATGTACTGTTATGTGTAATGGACATAAACAATGAAGGGGTGAAACTTAATCATTACCTCTCACTGGGCTAATTGAGCAGACAGCAAAATGACAATATTTTTCCCAGAAAATAGGCTTTGACAGTTTCATGCAAATTGTCTCCTCCTCAGGAGACAATCTGCATAAAATGCCAAAGCCTTATTTTGAAAATAGGCTTTGAGAATTTCATGTACATTGTCTCCTCAGGAAAGAATTTGCATGAAATGCCAATGCCTACTCTCTAGGTAAAAAAAGAAGAAAAATACTGTCAATTTGACATCTACTGAAATTTTTGCCCAGCATGAAGAGTGTTAATATATCAGATAAATATTTTCAAGAACAAACACCAAATATTGGCATACAACATTATACATGTAGGTAACAATTTTCACCAGACAGTATTGACAGTTCTGAAACTATTCTATTCATATGCCATAACATACGTTTTCATGTAGACAAAAGACAAATTCTCTTATTAGCTGAAACATAACTTGGGGGAAAAAGGTTAGGAAAACTTTATGCCATACCTTTTTTTCCCTGTATTTTGTTAGTTTTTTTTGTACATTTATTCAACAAAATACTTTGGAGAAAGGCAAACAGTTTAAACTCTGACCATGCTCCTTCAAAAGCAGTCTGATCTGGGTCTGTGCTGTTTGCATATGCCATTTTATCAGAAAAGTTGGTGTACAAAATTTTAGGTACTGCAAAATTCAATTTGAAAAAGATAAAAATTTGAGTTTAAATGAAAACACAATAAAGTTCAGCTATACAGGTGAAAAACTTAGTGACTATTATTCAATAAATAATGCAACTTGTGTTTGCAAAACTTGCTCTTGCTAGTCTGAGCTTCATTGTAAGGAAACTTTAAGACTGATTTATTGTGGCTTAATATATTTATATCTTCTGGCATCAACAAATCAAATTTACCTTTACTGCTCCCTGGGCTAATTTAACAGATGAGAAAGTGATAGTAACTTACTTATTTTTTCTAGAAAATATGGTTCAACAACATTTCAAATGCGAAAGTCTATTTTCTGGGAAAAATAAGAAAAATATTTTCAAAATGTCTGCTGAAATTTTTACCCAGCATGCAGAGAGTTAAATGACATCATAAAGCCTTTATCTGTTCATATGTATGGTAAATGTTCTAAAATTTTGTACACTAAAGTGTTTGACAAAATTTCGTATGCAAACAATGTAGACCATGATCAGACTGCTTCTGAAGGAGAAGTCTGATCAGGGTGTACAATGTTTGCCTTTCCAATAAGTGTCATAGGAAACAATTGCAATAGAAAGCAAAAAATAGGCCAAAAAAGGATGGAATAAAGTGTTCTAAATTTAAGGACATTTACTGTATACAGCTCTAGACAGGACTGGTATCAGATGACATCTTCACAAAAACAAAGCTACTGGGTACTCATTAAAAGCACCTTGCTGAGACAATCCAAAGAAGAAATACTAAAAATATCAATATTGTTTGGTTTGTAAAAAGAGCACCTTATCTAAAGCTATGTTATGTTAACAGAATGTCCATCAAATCAAATTTGATATGCAGACTTTTTCCTTCCAAAATACTAAACAAAGGGAAGATAACAAGCACCAAGTCACACTGAAACGGGCCTTAACACATGTGCAAACAGTAAGTGAAGCCCTGTAGTAGCCTGATAATTTGTCATCATTATGTGCTACTACAGAAAAGGTAACAAAAACACCTATGATACCCAATCCTACAGTATCCAGGCAACATTTATGCTCTGATCAGACTCTGGGCCCAGTTGTTCAAAGCATCGTTAGCTTAACGAGCTCGTTAGTGGTAAAAATGTTAACTGCTCAAAATCATAGATTGTAACTCACAGGTATTTTTGCTGTAAAAATGTGAGTAGCTTTTGCTTATGCAAAAGCTACTCACATTTTTTCAGCAAAAATATTAGCGTATATGCCTTATTTAATGATCAGTTTTAACGATATGTTAACTAACCACATCATTAGTTTTGAACAACTGGGCCCTGCAGGCTGCTAATATACCAGTGAAACTTGATGATGCTTCTAAAATCTGCTGCACGTGTGGCAAACAGTGTGTACCCTGATCAGATGCCACATGCTATGGCATTAGATCAGGGTCTACACTATTTATTCAGACATTTCCAAACACTTAGGAGCATATATAGTACCTATAAGGTTAACTCTTGAATTTGACAATACTTGTAAGAATAATGGTTAAGTACTGTGTTTAAGCTTATCCTGCTAAGTTAGGTTTTATTATTTATTATTAGATATTTTTTCTGCTTGACATTCCATTTATCATCTCAGATGATTCATACGAAATGTCAAACATATGTTTTAGAGAACTAGAAAAAATTATCCCAAAATTAGCTTCAAATACACTGTAATAAGTCCTCTTGGATAGGTCTAAAATTGTTCATGACACTGTATGGGTAAACTGTGAGACATTCCTGTTGAATGAGACGCTGGCTATGGACCCTGAAGTCAGTCAGTGGTATACACTATATATTGGGACAGACATGCCTGAGTAAACTGTGTAGACCCAAATCAGATGCTGCAGCAGTATCTGATCAGGATGTACACTGTTTGTAATTCATGCAGCAGTATTTTAGACATCTTCAGATAGTATAATGAACTTGCTCATATTTTAGGAAAAGTTTGGTATGGAGTTAAGGTGTCCCAATATTTAGGATTAATATGGCAAACATTTCAGTCCACCTGAGCTGCAGCTGATGAAGTCAATAATAAATACTTCCATTCTTCATTTCAAGGACTTAGGCCAGGCAATATTTGCTGCTGTTCTCTTGTAAGCAAACACACAGTCTTTTCTCTTTGACAACATCTCAGCTTTCTTCACTTGTGGGCACTCCAAGTCGGCAAGTTTACATTCTGAAATATAACAAGACATTAAAGCTTCATGGTAAAAATGAAATTTTATGACCTGTTATTAACATTACGAAAATCCGCCTATTCAAATATATAGAAAATTTCACCACCAAAAACTGAAATTTATTAGATAAAAATTCTGATATTTTTTTTATATTTCTGCTAAAACATAGATTGTAGGTACTCGTTAGAACTGCCTCGCTGAGGCACTTCTAAAGAGTACCCACAATCTATGTTTTTGAGCAGAAATAAGAAAAATAATGAATACCCCTGTAAACCCCAGTTTTACAATATAAAATTGGGGTTTAAGGAGGTCAAAATTATATAGGTATGTTTTCGTGATGAAAAAATATGGGACACATGCAGTTTGACTGGGATTTCCACTTAAGCCAGTATAATCTACAGTATACAATATACAAAGGAACCTCTTTATAACATGATTCATTATAGCACAGTTACGGATATACATCACGAAAACATGCCTGTACAATTTTGACCCCCTTAAACCCCACTTTTATATAGTAAAACTGGGGTTTACAGGGGTATACATTATTTTTCTTATTTCTGCTTGAAAACATAGATTGTGGGTACTCGTTAGAACTGCCTCATCGAGGCAGTTCTAACGAGTACCCACAATCTATATTTTGAGCAGAAATATGAAAAATATCAAAATTTTTTATCTGAATTTTTTTTATTTTTGGTGGTAAAATTTTCAGTACATTTGAATAGGCAGGTTTTCGTAATGACGCTGATTAAAGATGGACCAAAATATGTTATATCCAAACAAAAATATAGATTATAGAGAAAAAATGACCATTTACAGTTATTTTTCTATATAATCTATCCATTTTTTGTTTTGAAATAACACAGTTGTTTAGCTAATGCCATTTTCACTTTGGATCCTAGTAACAGTGTTATAAAGAAGTTGTGGTGTACTGTAATTCATTACAAAAACAAGCCTATTCAAATATACTGAAAATTTTATCACCAAAAATGAAAATTTTCAGATAAAAAATTCTCATATTTCTGCTCAAAACATAGATTTGTGTACTCGTTAGAACCGCCTCAGTGTTTATCTTAATTTTAGCAGAAAATAGATAATTATCATGAAATACAGAAAACAGCATTTGGTATTTCATGCAAACTGTCTCACAAGGAGACTATCTGCATCAAATGGAAACCCTATTTTCTGTGAAAAATATGAAAACAATCACAAATTTGTTATCAACTAAATTTGCCCAGATAAAGTTACAGATTACATACTGTGTTTATCTCAAGTCATAGATCCAAATAAGAGGGGGTATCCTAAGAATAGTTTTCTTATTTCTCCACCATATCATGTTGTGGGCACTGGTGCTGGTACTTAGAAATGCCTCACTGAGGCACTGCTAATGAGTATCCACAACATACATTTATGTGGAGAAATAAGAAAATTATCAATACTAGTCAGCTGAAGAAAGTGCTTTATTTGAAGCTATATAAGTACATGTATTTGGAAAGACAAGCCTCAGCTAACAGTGAGAAGCAGATCAGATGCTGCAGAATGAGACGTCTGTTCAGGGTTTATCAATCTAGTTTCTACACAGATCAAGATATGGTTGATGCTTTGGTATTTTATGTCCCTTTCAACATTATTTAAGACATACTGAGACAATGGAAGGGTAATAATCAAAGGCTCTGTGCAAAAGCACCGTATAATCATAAGCTGAAGTCTGCACTACAATAAGGTGCTTTTGCAAGCAAAAAGTGTTCCCTTGTCCTGCTGAACCCGGATATGCCTTGCCTTTGCAAACAGTGTAGATCCAGATCAGTTGGCTTCTAAGAAGCCAACTGATCTGGATCTACACTGTTCGCCATTCAGTATGTGAATTTACATCAACAATCTGGATCAAGTAATCTGATTGGTTGAAAATTTGAAAAGGGTGTGGCATCTTAATCTATTCAGCAGGACAAGAATTAATATTTTTTTCATATGCCTCCATGAAAACATAATTATGCTGAGGTACTCATTATGCAAGCCACTTCTTATGGGTATCCACAATGTATTTTTTCATGGAGAAATAAGAAAAATATACAGTGTGGATACTCCTTTTATCTGGAGCTATGGAACTTTTTAATTGTAAGAAAGTGTTATACCTTCCCCATTTTCCAGTGTATATAAACCATAGTCTTGTGGGTTGGTTATCTTAAACTTGTGGGCCAACATTGAACCTGCAAAAATAAGTACAGAATTACGTCAACACAACATAGCTTCTGATAAGGTTGGGGTAGCCATTAAATATTTTTTTTTTTTTTTTTTTTTTTTGCACAAAAACATAAATATGTTGTGGGTACTCATTAGAAGTGCCTCGGCACTTCTAATAAATACCCTTAATGTACGTTTTCGTACAGAAATAAGAAAAAATATCCATACTGTTTGGCTAAATAAGAGCTGTTGCAAGACAGAGTAGCCTGCCTGAATTGCACATTGCCTCTAAAAACTTTAACCACTTTGACATAATTTTTCTCTAAGTCCTGAGACCTTGACCTCAAGGTCATTCATATGGGTCGGGATGGTACAGCATAGAATTTCAGACCAATATCTAAGATCAGGGCAAGTATAAACCCATTCAGAGGTTCAGGAGATACAGCCGTTTAAATCAACGCCGATGCCGACTGTTAAAGCCCTACCTGTACTTTCATACAGGCAAGCTAAAAAAAGTATCTTATCTGTAGCTATGACAGCCTAGTGAAGTTCTGACACACATTTCTGGATAGTACTACAAACTGGAAGATTACTGTATTTTTTATATGTGATATCTTAAGTGTGTTTTAATACCAAATTCAAATTTATCATATTATTCAAATAGAACTGTCTGTACAAACATTGCAGACCCAGATCAATCTGCTGCTAAAGGAGTAGTTTGACTAAAGTCTGCACTGTTTGCTATTCAGCAAGCAGAGTTTCAACACATTGCCAGGTAGTAAAATCAACTTGCTACTGGGTAGTCAAATTTGTATGTGAAAATTTTAGGATAACAATAAGAAATTAAGGTGTCCAAATATCAGAGCTGCAACATGATAAAATATAACTCCAGATATGTGAGCATTCGGGCAGTCTGATCAGAGTCACTGCTGCCTGCATGAGGGCAGACAAGGATCCAATTCATAGCTCCAGATAAAGTACTTTTTACAGCCAAAAAGTACTGATATTTATCTTATTGATCCAGGAAAATATGTTGTAGGTACTCATTAAAAGTGCCTCACTGAGCCACTTCTAATGAGTACCAAAAACATGTTTTCATGGATATGAATACCTCCTGTTATTTACACATGGACCATAGCAACAGATAACGCACTTTTTCCATCCGAAAAATGCTGATATCTTTCTTATTTCTTCACGAAAATATATGTTGTGAGTACCCACAACATATATTTTCATGACAAAATAAGAAAAATATTATGTGGATATCCCCTCTTATCTGTAGCTATGATGGACAGCAAAGACACCGATCATGACTGTACAGATGTACATGATGAACTGATTTGTCACTGGGCACACGTCTGAAGGTACATTAATTTGCACTTAGATCATATAGAGCAATGACAGCAGTCAACCCATTTACATCTAGTGGACTCTTCTACTACAACACTTTTGGACCTGTCTATTTCCAATAGCAGGGTGTCTGGTCAGTTTTTATTATTGCTATGTTTTATAGAAATTCCTGTAATTAATATGAACAGTTTAGACCCTGATCAGAAATCACATGCTGCTGATCTGGGTCTGCACTGTTTGCCAATTACCCTTTTGGGGGTTTTCAAGACTAAAACGAGTTAAAAATCTTCCACTTACAGACATCCTTTGTATTCATGTTTGGTCGAACTGGAAGAGTTTTCCAGACAATCGTATCTCTCAGCTCATCTGGGATCGCTATCTTGAGGAAACCCTGCATATCACTGATACTAGGTAATTTACCCTACAAGAATAAAAGCAATTATTATTTCCAATCCCTTCTCGTAAAAACAAAACTGCTTAAACATCGTTCCCCTTACTTGTAAATCAGGGCCCAGTTGTTCAAAGCTAACGACGTTGTTAGTTAACGATTCGTTAAAATTTACATCAAATGATACGCAAATATGCTGAAATTTTTTGCTGAAAAAAAAATGTGAGTAGCTTTTGCAGTGCAAAAGCTACTCACATTTTTTCAGCAAAAAATTTCAGAATATTGTGTATTGAATCCGCTAAAACAGTTAACGAAATGACCCTGAATGAGCTCGTTAAGCTAACGACACTTTGAACAACTGGGCCCAGGGGTGTAAAATTCCACTCTACTGCTCACATTGTTGAGTACAAGTATTATAAGAGCAAGAAAAATTTACTTCAAACTTGCCCGACTTGCAAAAACAAATTTGACTGCCAAAACTATCTGACTTGCTAGTACAAAATCTGTTTTATATTTTCTAGGAAAAAATAAAAAAAAAATTCAAAATTTCTGCTGAACTTTTTACCCAGCATGCACAGTAGTATCTGAGAAAGTATTTCAGGGTTGTACAAATAATCATTTCATGCAAATTGTTTTTTCGTGTCAAGCCCTATTTACTAGAAAAAAGAATGTCACCAATTTTTCATCTGGGGGAGTATTCATCTGCTTACTACCTGACATGCTACAGTTCCTTTTATTACATTTTTAACCCTGGTCCTGCCGAGTTCGGACACACCATGCCTTTGCAAACAGTGAGGATCCAGATCAGTTGGCTTCTGCACTGTTTGTCATTAAGTATGTGAATTTGTATCAACAACCTAGATCAAGTAATCTAAATGGATGAAAATTTGAAGTGGGCTCGGCACCATAATTTATTCATCACGACAAGGATTAACAGATCAATGCCCACCTCTTGCTTTGTTGCCTTGGTTTCCTGCATTTCTCTGAAGTTCTTTAGCACCAAAACTGCACTACTGAGAGAAGTCAAGTAGTAGCCTCCCTCCCCAGTCAGGAGAGAGGGGTGGAGAAGGCCCCACATGTAGTCTGCCTCTATCTCAACAGAGACTGTACCACACTGTACCAAAGCGTAGATCAAAACTGGCAGAAAGTCTGAAATTAAGCAAAAGCAACCTCATGAAAAAATAATGGCATTTAAAATATTTACATAGTTCAAAGCTTTAAAGCACAAATCACAGCAGCAGCAGGATAACATTTTTAAACTGTTTTTCATTATTTTTCAGAGAAAATAAGTATACAGTTCACAAGAAAGCCCTACTTTCTCTGAAAAGTAAAAACATTTTTTAGGATGCCATCTGCTACAAATTTTGCTTGGTGCTTTAAAGGTAAATATGTACAGCTTACTTCTTCTATTACATTTCTCATGTTAGCATCACTCCTTCAGTTTTGAAAAAACAATAGTACTGAGATTATCACATATTACTTACTCACATCTAAACAAAAATTAAATATTCTACATGAGAATTCCAACCTGAAAAATTGGATTTTTATTCATCAAATTTTTTTTTTTTAACTTATCCCAAGAAAAAATTTCTTTTACTGTGAAAGTTTTGGTTCGAGGTTACTGGTGACTGTTAGGAGAGGTTGAATACAATATGATTACTGCTTAGCAGTCTGGGTAAAAATTTCAGCAGACAACAGTTTTTAATATTTTTTTATTTTTTGCAGAAAATAGGTTTTGACATTTCATGCACATTGCCTACTAAGGAGACTACTTGCATGAAATGTCAAAGCATATTTTCTGAAGAAATCACAAAAAATCTAGTCAATTTGTCTTTCACTAAATTTGCTCAGATAGTGATAAAATTTAAAGAAATGCCAAAAAGCTAAAATTCTGGCAAGACAACTCACTCAAATTCACCCTGTGTCCATTAATATGCTGTCTGGACACAAAGTTGTCACGCTGTGAACTAAATGATGGGAGAAATTCGCTTACTGTTTAAAGGCCCGTAAAAAGCCAGCCTAGTTCCAGATTAGATGGGTATCCATATAATTTTTTTTTCATTTCTCCGTTACAACTTGAGCAATCCCTTCATTGATGTGATTCCAATGTGCCAAAAACATATGTTTTCATAAAAAAAAAGAAAGAAAAATTATGAAAACTTCCTATACTATACGGCTGAAAATAAAAGTACTCTTTGGATCTCTTGAGCTATGTTCCAATTAATCAGAAGCAAGTTTACTTTAAGGAACAGATGACTATGTTACAGAAATCGAAACATTTACAATTACGTTGTTTTGTTTTTTTTATTTTGTGTGTGTGTGTGTGTGTGTGTGTGTGTATGTGTGTGTAGGTGTGTGTGTGTAGGTGTGTATGTGTGGGGGTGGGGCACTGCTGTTGTTTTTTGTCCTATTAAAAAAAATAAAAAAAAAGATATTTTTTTCTAATTTCTTCACACAAATACATGTGGCATGTGGATACTCATTAGAAATGCCTTAATAAGATGGTTTTGAAGAGCACCTAAGAGGTATAATCAAGAAGTTCTTAGCATGATATACTGAGAATGAATAAATTGAAATGAAATCTTTGGTAAAAAGAATAAACTTTCAAAGCTATTGATTTCAGTTGGAATTTGCTGAAAACAGGGGAAGGTGTGTTAAACTGGGAACATTGACAAAGCTGGTTAGATCAGTCAGAAAGTACTTCTGTAAGAAATTCATGACAACATTATTAAAATCTGTGGGGATGAGTCTCCTTCTTACATCATGGTGAAGAAATGGGCTGCTGAATTTAGGAGAGGGAGGGAGAGCAGGGAGGTCTGGGTGCCTTAAAGAGGCTACTGTAAACGAAAACTTTGAGCTTGTGCACAGTCTGATCATGTGTGACAGGAGAAGAAGCCTGTGTGATATAGTTAAACAAAGAGGCATGTTTTGCGGCAGTTCAGTGTATCTTGACTGATATCTAAGGGATATACAAGGTCTCAGTTAGATGGGTCTTCAGAATGTTGACCAAAACACAGAAGACAGAAGAACAGAAGCAGGCTTGATACCTCCTGTCTCTCTATGAAGATTGCCCTGAGGAGTTTATGCATGAGTTGTGACCCAAGATAAGACATGGGTCCATCACTTTGATCCTGAGGCCAAAAAGCAGAGTATTCAATGGAAGCACCCTGTCACCCCTCCTAAGAAATTTAAGAGGGTTTCTTCAGCAAAGAAGATGATAGCCGCTATCTTTTGGAACAGTCAGGGCGTTATCATGGTGGACTTACTTGAGGAAGGTGGCATGATAAAGGATGCAAATTATGCAGAAGAACCAAAGCAGCTGTGTTAAGAGATTGTGATGAAAAGAAGAGGAAAGTTGATAGTTCTGCTCTTGCAAGACAATGCACCAGCCCACACCTCTCAAGCCGCTATGGCTGCTACCACTCAAATGAAGCTTTGAGGTCCTTCCTCAACTCCTGTATTCTTCAGATTTACGAGGGTGAGTCAATAAGTAACCAGCCTAACTTATTTCCGGTTGAGATCCACCTCTTCTTTTTCGAAGTAATTGCCCTCTAGTGTGATGCACTTAGACCAACGGTGTTCAAGTGCTATCAGCCCAGAACTGAAAAAGTCAGCGTCCTTTCCATTGACCCACTCCTCAACTGCCATCACGACTTCTTCATCAGACCGAAAATGAAGTCCACGGATATTCTTTTTCAAGTTTGGGAATAGGAAGAAGTCACTAGGAGCTAGGTCAGGCGAATAGGCAGGATGTGGTATTAATTCATACCCGTTTCGCTCTACTGCATCCATTGCAACTTTGCAAATGTGGACTCTTGCGTTGTCCTGTTGCAGCAAAACACCTTTAGAGAGTTTACCTTGGCGTTTTTTTCATGGATGGCGGTTCTCAGCTGGTCTAACAAGTTTGCATAGTACACTCCAGTTATTGTACTTCTCTTGGGTAAAAAGTCCAACATAATAACACCTTTTGCATCCCAAAATACTGTGGCCATCACCTTGCCAGCAGATGGTTGCGTCTTGAACTTCTTTGGCCTCGGGGACCCAGGCCCTACCCACTGACAACTCGGAGCTTTATTCTCTGGCTCATAATAATGAACCAAAGTCTCATCTACAGTCACCAGATGCAAAAGAAAATCATTTTTTAACCTAAAATGCTTCAACAAGGCGCTGCATACTAATGCCCTGGTTCCCATTTGCTCATCGCTAAGGGATTTGAGGACCCAACGGGCTGTTAGCTTGCGCATACCTAAACAATCATGTAATATTGTTGAAATGCTACCATGTGAAATGCCTAATGCCTGCACTATTTCTTCCAACTGAATTCACCTATCAGAGTATACCAGATCCCGAATTTTCTTACACATTTCTTAGTCGGTGGCATCCAGTGGGCGTCCAGACCTGGCTTCATCTTCTAAAGACGTTCTACCGTGTTTGAATTCCCCTACCCAGAATTTAACCTGAGCATTAGATGGTGCAGAAGACCCATAAACATCGGCTAACTCACCGTGTATTTCCTTGCCTGTTTTACCTTTTAAATACAAGTACCGAATTACAGCACGGTACTCAACTTTAGATGAAAAGCATGTCTTTGCATCACTAGCCATGTTTGACATTCAATATTAAGGAATGACTCGATACGTGTGCAATTTTGTACCCATGTATAAAACATATATTGAAACAAAGCATGAAAATTGTGACCGTCTTGGTCCATCGGAAATGGAATAGGCTGGTTAGTTATTGACACGCCCTCATAGCACCTTCAGAGTTCTATATGTTTCCAAATCTGAAAACTAACCTTTGTGATAAAACTTTGGAAGCAATGAAGGTGTCATAGATGCTGTTGCTATGTACTTGGGGGACCAAGAAGAAGGCTTCTATTTTGAAGAGATAAGCAAACTGGAACAGCGCTGAAGAAAGAGCATCAAGGCAAAAGGATATCATATTGAGAAAAGACAAAGGGATATTATATTGAGAAATAATGGCACAATTTCAGCTTATTGTCATTCCCAAACTACAGGGACTGAGAACTTTTGATCATCCCTGGTACAATGTTTACCTGAAGATATAGGACAAATATTCTGGATACCCCTCTTAGCTGGGGTAAAATTCTTTCTCCATATCTTAATCAGTTCTGATTTAAACAGAAAAAATCTTACCGTCAGCACCAAATGTTGGAGTCCCATTGCCCACTTGTTTACTGGCAACCTGAAAATACATACAGTGAAACCTGTGTAAGAGAGCCACCTCTGAGAAAGACTTTAAACAGTGAGGGTTGATGTGGAAAGGTGGTTGTCTTTTCAAGGTACATGTCATGTAATTTTGCTATGACATGTACCTTTATAAGACAACTATCTTTCCTCATCAATTACTAAAGTCAGTCTCAAAGTTGGCTGTCTTACACAGGTTTCACTGTAAATTATTAAGATGTCAACATGATAGTAAAGTATTTCTATAATATCTTTAACATGGCAATAAAGCACCACCAGGACAGTTGTACTTTCTAGGTAGTAAAAAGCCACTAGAATTGGTACAGAGGAAAAATGCATTTTTTTACATGTAACAAAAACAGTGCTTCTCCTTAAAATGTAGAAAAATGCTGCAAGAGCAAAGTATCACAAGGACAAAGTTACACTCCAAAGGGTATAGTAATGATATATTCAATATCAATAGTGTGTGTGTGTGTGTGTGTGTGTGTGCGCACGCGTGCGCATGCGTGTGTTTTCCCTTGGTCAGAGACCCTTCCATAAATGTACCTACCTACATGTATTTAGAAATTCTTGCAGAATAGGAAACATTTATTAATCATTCCAATCTTTTGTTTTGTATGAAACTCTTGTCAAAATAAGAACAGACTTAAGTTACAAAAAATCATTTACAATCAGCTCCTACCACTCAACTGTCATAAAAAACATCTATTTTTTATTTCCATGATAACATATAAATGATCCCCAAAACATCACGTAATGTACCTTATGACATGTACATCTAGCAAAGACTGAAATCAGCCTGTGTATTTGGCCCCCATCACGAAAACACGCCTATGTAATTTTGACCCCATTAAACCCCACTTTTATATAGTAAAACTGGGGTTTACAGGGGTATACATTATTTTTCTTATTTCTGCTCAAAAACATAGACTGTGGGTACTCATTAGAACTGCCTCACCAAGGTGGTTCTAACAAGTACCCACAATCTATGTTTTGAGCTAAAATATGAAAAATATCAGTTTTTTTTTATCTGAAAATTTTTAATTTTTCTATGTACAGTTGACTCTCGTTATCTCGACCCCTCTTATCTCGATCCTATCACTTATGTCGAACTGATTTCTAAGTCCTGATTATTTTCCCTATGTATTCATTGTATTTCAGCTTCGTGTATGTCGAACTTCTTTTATGTCGACACTTCGGCTATCTCGTCCATCATTTTCAGACCCTAAATATATTTTTCACAGTTTTTACTACCGCGTATCTCGAACTCGGACCATGACGAAGGAAAAAAATGTAAGATGCGGCGCCGCCGGTCTCTCAGTTAATGAAAATCATAATAGGCCATTGACAAATAAATCAATATTTTAATTTTCCCCTTTGTCCAGGTAATTACAAACAACACAAACAATGTCTAAAATCCGTAATTATGAAATCACGTGCGTGTCGAGTCGGGTTTGACACGCGGCGCTCAACACCGTCTCGTGTCATTGATTTGTAAGATAAAAAGCGGCCCAGAATAGTGTTATGGAAGATTAATCAACGAAGTTTCTTTAATTTATTGTTTAGATATGCTCTTCACTATTGAGTACTGTCCGTCTGAATGCTATAGCGTCTTCAAGAAAAGTCAGTGCGCGACAGGTTCCAACTCAGATCAGCCTGTATTGATCAGGCTAGCTAAGTCTGAATCTTCGCTTGTTACTCTTTGGTCAGGCGGTGCTCTTTGGTAAGCCCAGATAGGTCTTATGCGTATAATGGAAAATTCGTGGGTGTGCAGGCTGATTCCAGTCTTTGACAGTCGCACAGTCTTCTAATAGGAGTTGTCGTGCACGGCCTCAAATAGATGAATCACACGTGGGTACCGATGTTAACCCTTCCGATCCTGTAGACTGGTACAGATACCCGCACAAATAGTGTAGGTCTAGATGAGACGGTTCATAACGAGCTGTCTCTGCAGGATCTGCAGTTTGCCGCGCTGAGATGGTTCGTTTATGCCAGGGGAGATGATCCAAACTAGCTTACAGCTGCCGCTTGACATTGTAAGCGTTTTATGCAAAAGCGGAAACCAGTCAACTCTTTATCGAGTCGTCTATGCGAAGGGAGCTAATCCAAACCAGTTCATAACGTATAGCTAACACAACCCGGAAACCAGTAATTTATTTATAGCTCATATGGAAATCCAAATTTGCAGGAGTATTAAAAGACAACAAGAGACGTTTGAAATTTATTATTATTAACATTTATTGATAATATTATTCCAAGAGAACCATTGCATTTCCTAAAACAAACGGTAACAATGCAAACTGAAGTACGCGTAAATTATTTAAGTTGCCATATACATGTGCCTTCCATGCACGTTTTGGCGAACAGTCGTCATACCTATGACGTCACAATTTGGTTGTCTCGAACTACTGATAACTCGAACATTTTTATCAGGTCCCGTGAAGTTCGAGATAACGAGAGTCGACTGTATTTGAATAGGCGTGTTTTTGTAATGTCTGATCAGTCTTCACTGTACATCAGAAGAAACCCTGAATCTTTGGCTATCCAAAAAAGCACCCAGCAAAGACTGATCAGACTGTATGGATGCATAGCTTGATCTTCACAAGTCTTCTCTTTATGAATACAGTTGACTCTCATTATCTCGAAGTCCAAGGGACTCTCTAAAATACTTTGAGATATCCGTATCTTGACATATCAGATTTGTAGAATTGAAGAAAAAATAAATCGTACAACCACATTTCACAAATTAATATGTAATTTGACTCCTAAAATTAGAGATATATTGAAAATATTGTGGAAAAGAGGAGAAATTGCTCCTCTTTTCCACAATATTTTGTTACCTTAGTTAGATTTCCATGCTAAAACAGGGACCAGATTTTCAGTTCAAGATAAGTGGTTATTCGAGATAAACGAAGTCGAGATAACGAGAGTCGTCTGTATATCCATAGATATACAGTGTATTTTCTAACACTGTGGCTTAAATATCCTAAGAAAACCATCTCAGACACTGCATGATACTAGCCCCAACCTTCCTCCTCTCAGGGTATAACACACTACCCCCATCACTATGATGTTGCAGGGTATAACAATTCTGAAAATTTGAAATAATGCAGCATGGGAGTTGATAAAGCACCAATGGACAGATGGGAAGTAATCAATATTGCACAGTATTGCACAATATTAATTTGTTACTCCCCTTCCCTACATTGATATAGGTAACTATGGTATCAGATTGTGTTGGGGTTTAATGACACATCAACCCTTGTGGGTCAATTTGTGTTGTCTCCCAGAGAAAGGGAGAAAAGAGACAAAGGAAACAGTAGAAGAGATGAAAGAGAGGGAAAGGGGAGAAAGAGGAAAATGAAAGAAAGTGATGAAACAGAAGAAATAAGTACATTCCCCCTGCAGCTAGAACAACAGGCCTTGCCAAACTATAAGCCAGTATCAGTTGGGCACCCAGGTGAAGTAAGATATACGACAAAACCTTCACCTCACCCAACCACCCCAAAATATGGTATTAAACATAACAAATAAATTCTAAAAGGAATGACCCTTTACAGCAATGATCACACTCACAAAATATTTAACAGCTGTGAAGTTTTCTGATCCAGACTTAGTTTCAGCCAATTAAGCCTCATTTGGGATCATCATGTAAACTTTAACCCACTGTAGTCTGGAGACCCCTAAAAGGGTATTTGGCAAACAGTGCAGATCCAGATCAGATGCCGCAGAATGATCAGGGTCTCCACTGTTCGCAAATAGTTTGGCCACTTTTCTCAAGGAATATCGAAATCTCATGGCCGTACATACCTAAAATTGAAATTGGACTCTTCCCGTATATAGTGTGGGAGTGTTTATTCAGTATACAATGGATTAAAAAATTCAAGAATGGGCTCAATGATCACAAAGGACCATAAAATATAAACTATGTTTCCTTACCCATTTGTAAATGGAGGAAGTAGCACAAAGAAGGTTTTCTAACTTCTTCACAGGAGAGTAGGATTTCTGCATCTGGGACAGGAAGTCCTTGATTGATTCCAGGGTAGGAATATCTGGTGGTGACAGACCCTTCTGTAAACATTAAAAGCCTTTATTTTAGATTCATCATTCTGTATAGACATTTTCATTCTTCTTAAGACAAGAAAATACCAAAAATATACAAGTTGTATCAAACAAATATATTTAGGCTTTTATGCATTTTTTTTTATCTGAAATAAGGCATTCCACCCTTAAAGTGGCATTCAAAATTATAGCACATGAAATTATAATGCATGTTTTGTCCTCATTTTGTTTCTGAGAAAATAAGTCTTGATATTTCATGTGAATTGTCTGCCTAGCAAAAGATTCACATGAAATTTCCTGAAAAAATATTATAGAATGCTATCTGCTACTGTTTTGACAAGCGCTTTAACCTTTACCATTCTCTGGACTAATTCAGCAGATGACCTAAGGGGACAATTTGCATGAAATAGGATATAAATATTTAAAAAAAAAAAAAATGTCTGCTGAAATTTTTATCATACATGGTTAGTGTTAAGGATTAATCCACAACTTTCAGTGTGAACAGAATATCTAAACCCTCCAGCCAAGGGTTAAAATTTTAAATTGATTTTAACCACAGCTTTGTGGGTTTGGACACCTGTTTTCTTAGTTACTTTAGGAATAAACTCTGCCTCACCAACAAATAATGGGGAAAATGTACAAGACTGTATCGAAAAAATTAAATTATACCAAGAAAATACTAACCCTTATTCCAATTTCCTCTGGTGTTTTAGTACGGGCATACTTGATGTTATTGGAAAGCAGCTTCAGATTTCCATTCCTATAAAAAGAAATCAATCGTTAGTTTGCTGACTGCTGAAGGCAAAACTGAAACAAATGGATACACTTGAATGATTTTGCTGCCACTTTTACGGGAGACTACTTTACACACAGAATGTTGCAGCCCCTATAAAAATAGCCCCAAGTGGGAAGGAAGGCAAATCTTACCAGATCAGAGTTATTTCACTTTAAGATGTTGAATGATATTTTCTCCTAGGCAGAATTCAGAATACTACCCATTCCCAAAACAAAAAAAAAAAAAAAAAGGGGGGGGGGCATTTACCCAATTCCACGCTAAAAATTCTAAAAAGTCTTGTCAGAGTGAAATTCCCAATTCTCCAGTTGCCATTGTCTGAGATAAATTTGGTTGGATTTGGTTTAACGCCCCAGTCAAAACTATTATGGTTATGTCGAGCTAGTCAGTTTACCTTTTCCTGGGCAGGCTTAGTTCTCTAAGCAGTTAAAAAGTACTTGTAGACATTCTTTCACCAGAAATGTCCGAGACAAAAAATGCATGTCATTATTGTTTGACAGTGTCATTGATCCATTGAAGGTAAATCTCATTTAGTTACAACTACGTGTTCTTGTTGTTTGTCATCCATCGCAGATACAATGTAAAACTTGTTTAGTTATTTCCCTTTGCTGCACTTGTGGCCTTGCTGGGGCACTTCTAATGAGCACCAACCACATATTTCATGGAGAAATAAGAAAAATATTTACATGATAGTCCTTCTTATCTAGAGTCAGGACCTTTCCACTCACCTTGTATATTCATTGACAAAAAGTCGGTAGATGTTCTGTTTAAGAGGTTGTAGAACACAAACATGGAGAGCGTTTTCTAAAATGGCATCAATGTTTAAAATTTCATCCGCTTCAAGCTGAAAATATATGTAAATATATATAATTCCACATGTGATTATATTTACTATAAGTGGAAATGGTATGCTTCCAGGGGAAGGCAACTCTGTCAAAATGGTTTAGCCACCCTTCCGAAAAAGGGTCTACTCTAAAAGGAAAGAATTTGCTCCCTATGGAAGAAAAATCTTTCCTTTTATAGTAGTCCCCTTTTCAGAAGAGGTTTTGTGGTCAGGAAAGCAAACAGGAAGTTCAGACAGATACATATACATGTAATTAGATACCATATTCAGTATAATAGTAATAGAAACAAATTTCTAAATCACTGGATCCTGCAGAATCAGTTACATTAAAATCAGATGCCTGATTAGGTGTAGAATGCATTATATTACATTTTCAGCAGTGATTTACTGAGATTTGTCAGTGAATTATAATAATTCACTGAGTGAATTATTTTATTTTGAATGTTTTGACGTCATAATTGCTAGGCGACGTTGTTGATGTTGTTTGCAACAATAACAATAGCTGATGTTTTGCGGAAAATTTGATAAAAATCATGGAAATCAGACTGAGTTGATGTTTTTGAGGAAAGACCTGCAACACAAATATAAAGCATGATTTTCTTGATAATCCAGTTCTACTTTTATGATATTTTTGTGTTTGTATTTCAAGCATAGGATGATTTTTGCATTAAAGTGAAAACAAGATGGCGACTGATTTTACCTGAAATTCATGCACTGACTGGAACTACCGTATTTACCCTAAGTATTCGGACACCTCAACACCTTACCATAAATGTTCTAAAATTTGAACCAGTACAATTCACTGCCCGATGTTGTGTCTAAAAATTGCTGGATGAGTGGCAAACAGTGTAGACCCAGATGAGACGCCATGTTCTGCGGCGTCTCATCTGTGTCTATACTGTTTGCTCAGGCCTGTCTGTCCGAATACATATGGTAAATACGGTATTTTGGTCGGAAATTATAATGGCTGAATGTGAAAATTCAAAGATAAAACATGAATGAAAATGTAATTAACAGTTTATTTGTTGTTTTGATTGATTACGAAAAAATAATTCACTTGTGTTCTAAGGTTTGCTTCTAAAAAAACTCATTCACTTCACTCACTCTTTTTTTTACACACAAGCCTTAGAACACTAGTGAATTATTTCTCCGTAATTGATCAAAACAACCAAATAAACTCTATCTAATCCATTCAGTTTCTCATTTCACTACATTTTAGGGGTGGGGGGTAAACTTCAAGGAAGGCAAGTTTGTCAAAATTATCCCTTCTGATTGACAGACTTGATAAAATGGCAAAAGCTAACAATGCAGACCTAGATCAGACAGCAGATTGGAAAGCAGCATCTGATCAGGGTGTACACCATTTGCCACTCATCCATCACTATTTTAAACACATTAACAGATAGTAAAATACACTTTTTCAAATTTTAGGACAAGTATGGTAAAGTGTTAAGGTGTCACAATGCTTAGAGTAAATACGGTATAAAAATTTGAAGTTTTAGGACATTTACCGTATCTACATTCATTCACTAAGGTTTAACAACATGTTACACCTACTGTATTAAATTTCGCCAATATCTGTCTGAGACAATATGATATTTTCAAGGTAATTTTAGTCTAAGAATATAACATGAAAAAAAAAACTCACTCCCAACTTTTTAACCTTTTAATTCCTACAGATCAATACAGATACCTTTGCAAACAGGGCAGATCCAGATGAGACAGCTCATAACAAGCCATCTCATCAGGATCTACACTGTTTGCAATTCTCTTATTGATTTTTGACTGAAATCCTATTTGCAACAATAGATGTGTCCAAATTCATAGATGGAAACATCCATTTCAGAAACTCTGGGGTAAAAGGGTTAATGTTGGTTGTTTATAAAAAAAAAAAAAAAAAAAAGTAACACAATAGGTAATTAAACAAGGAAAATAAGAACAGTGTCTGATGTAATATTGGGAAATTTGATATAAGAAAGACACTGAAGATACAGAAAAAAAAATAAAAATAAATAGTTTTGTCATGAAACAAAATACAGAGAACACAAAAGTGAGACAGTTTTCTTTCCCCATTCTGATATTTTCACACGTGTTAAGGTTACTAAAGAAGAAACTGTGATGTGTTTTTGATGTTTTGTTCAACAGGTTTTTCATGCTACTTGTCAGTTTGTTACCTGATGAATTTGCCCTGAGTTAATATATCACTGAGATGCATCTAATAAGCCACTGAAAGCAATGAACACAAACCTCAAACAAAAATAGCTGAGGTTTGGAAGTTTTCTGGGCCAGACTAGCTAGTTCTGGCCAATTAGGCCTCAAAAGTGACCCTCATTTAAACTTAAAAAAAATCCTGGAATGGGCTCAACAATCCCACAGGATCAGAAAACAGAAACTACAAATGTCCCCATCCTGCTCCCACCCCATCAACCTTCAACATTCTATAAGACAAAATCAAGGTCACTAAAGTTCCCAATGATATCTCCATGCAAGTTGGATGAAAATCTTACGACTCTTACAGAGATCACACACAAAAAGAAACTGTCAAGCTAATGCCTATGCCATTGTTGATGCCAATGCAGACTCTAATGGGATCTGCACAAAAACAGTATGTCCCCTCCTCCCTCTCCTCCAGTTGGAAATAAATCTGCTAACTTGCAGCTGCAGTATGACCAAAAGTTTTAACCTGCTGAATAAATTAAGATGCCACGCCCATTTCTGATTTTCAGCCAATCAGGTTACTTGATCCAGATTTTTTATATAAATTTGTACACTTGATGGCAAACAGTGCAGATCCAGACCAGTTGGCTTCTTCAGAAGCCAACTGATCTGGATCTACTCTGTTTGCAAAACAGGGTATATCCGGGTTCAGCAGGACAAGGGTTAACATCGAAACCAAATCTGAAGCTACAACAAGTTCTCTACTGAAGTATTATTACCTTGGCTCTTTCTCTTTCGATGAGATCTTCAAGCTCCCCCTCTCCATGCTTCACTAGATAGTTCTTGATTCCATTCATGAACTGTCGAACCTAAAAACAAATAATTCATAGCTCCAGATAAGGCACTTTGTTTCACCAAAGAGTATTGAGGTTTTTCAATGAAAACCCATGTTGTGGGTACTCATTAGAAGTGCCTCGAGGAGGTGCTTCTAATAAGTACCAACAACTTAAGTTTTCATGGAGAAATAAGTAAAATATTATGTGGCTACCTCCTCTTATCTGGAGATATGATAATTTGATCTTTAGAAAATCTGATTTCACAGTTCCAGATAAAGTGCTTTATTCAACAAAATAAATAAATAAATAAATAAATAAATAATATTTTTTCTTCTTTTTCCATGAAAAGGTATGTTGTGGGTACTCATTAGAAAGGCCTCAGCAACATATACTACCCGGCAGGCACATGACGTAAATATAACGTCGCCTCAACGTCATGACGTTGCATCGACGTTGAGGCGACGTTATATTTACGTCATGTGCCCGCTGGGTAGATACTCATTAAAACGCCTCTATCACTGATCTCTGAGACACTTCTAGTGCACAGCTACAACATGTTTTTAGGGAGATATAAGAAACATTCTCATCAGGATACTTCTCTTATCAGGAGATTATACTTTCTAAACTTTAATCAATTGATGATACAGAAAAGAATGACGATTTCTTCCACTCCCTAATCCTGCTAAGCAGACATTTCACATGAAATCTCAAGCTTTTATTTTCACTGAAAAATGCACATACATACACACAAAATATTTTTTATTCTCCCATGGAATGGCTATATATATACAGCAAAACCTGTGTTAAGCAAGTTCCTAAAAGAAAGTCAAACAGGCTCAATTTAGATATAGTAACAAGTACATTAATAAATTGACTTTTATTGTATCTGAAAATATGCTAGCTTATTAAAGGTGATTGCTTAATAACGGTGACCTTTAAGGCAGGTTTGACTGTGCCTATATATATATATATATATATATATATATATATATATATATATATATATATATATATATATATATATATATATATATATATATATATATATATATATATATATATATATATATATATCACTGAATAGCTTTTAAATATTAATTAATAGGTAAACCAACATTACATGTATATAAATATGCAAACTGAAATGTCCAAACCAGCCTGTATCTCCATGTAATCTGGTCTGCCATAGCTCCAGATAAAAAGAGAATCTAGATAAATATTTTTCTTACTTCTCCATAAAACAGATGTTAGGGGTACTCATTAGAAGCGCCTAACCAATGCACTTCTAGTGAGTATCCACAACAAACATTTTCATATTGAAATAAGAAAAAATATCAATACTTTTTGTTTGAGAAACAGGCCTTATCTGGTGCTATGAAAAAGTAGCCTTATTTGGTTCTGCTACAGAAGATAACATTCAAACCAATGAAGTGCCCAAGTACTTACATTTCTAGTGACAATGAAGGGGTTTGTTTCTTGGCCTTCAAGGGTGCATTTTATGAAGTTCTCAATTGTGCTACCAAAAGTTGTCCCTCTGTCTTGTGATAGTCGTATAATGTAATCACGTATCTTTGAATCAGGGTGACGGTTGTGAGTGGCATGCCGTAGAAGGCGAGGATTTGCTGAAAAAATTTGTCAACATTTGTTAATTATATGTAATACTGTAATAATCCTAAATATTGGGACAGATAGGCCTGAGCAAACAGTGTAGACCCAGATCAGACGCCGCAGAATGCGGCGTCTGATCAGGGCCTACACTGTTTGCCACTCATCCAGCACTATTTTAGACACATCAACAGGTAGTATAATAGACCTTTTTTCAAATTTTTGGACAAGTGTGGTGTGGAGTTAAGGTGTCCCAATATTTAGAGTAAATACAGTACATAAAAATTATGGAATCAGTAAATAATTTTATTTTATTGTCAGCAGTGAAATCAGTGTATATCTGATGAAAATAAAAGTGGTATCAATCACTAGTGAATTGATATCGTATCATTTCACTATAGTGAATGATACGATTTATATTTTCACTCTTCGCTTTGGACGACTTCGGTTTTCTTCACTGTTTCTGAAGTGGATGTTACCTGCACTTCAGATTTTTGAACACCTCTAACTTCCTTGTTTCTGAACTAAACTATCAAGTGTTGGTATGCATTTTCTTAGTTAGAATGTAAGGAACATAATGGTATCAAAATTACTTTGATTCGCCGAAACTTTTTGTTTTTTTGTCTCTCCAGCGGTTCACATGTTAAGCACTGAGCGTCGACGCCATGACGTTCATGTTTTGTTTGGTGACGTTACTTATGACGTCAGAAATGCGCATTGACGTGTGAACAATAAAATAAAAAGAAAATTTACTCTTTTTCTGTGAATACCATAAAAATTTTCATCTCGTGTAATGAAAACATTCAAATTTTCACTCGTGCTTCGCACTCGTGAAAATACTGATGTTTTCGTTTCACTCGATGATAATATTTATGGTATTCACAGCAAAAGAATAAATATCCTCTATATATTGTTACATTCCACTTCTCTATTTACTAACTTTTTGTCTATAAAGCTGACTTGCAAAATATTATTATTATTCAAAGTTATGATGCAAACAACAGTACTACTAAAAGGATCATATGCTCATTTTTGTTATATACTTTTGGGCCACATCCAGCGAAAAGGTGTCCTCAAACTTGTACAAAATGCACAGATTCCGTTTATACCGTGCAAAGTCTCCTCCAGGAACTTGCTCTCTATATATACATTCTATAGTGTCAAATGATTCTGTTAAGGACAGCAAAGGCCGAGATCAGACTGCACAGATGCTCATGCTGATCTGGGTCTTTGCTGTACACATATGCCCAAAGACACATTTTCGCATGACGTGGCCCTTTTAATATTGACGGCACAAGCTTCAGAAACTTCATGAATAATTTAATGGGACTGGATACATTTGGTATATTTTCTGCCATATTGTACAAGGGAGACAACAGTAAACCCTTCAGCCAATGAATTTGGACATGTCCATTATAGAAAACAGGTATCATATATGTTCGTCAAAAACTGAAAGACGCATATCATAGTCAAAAATTATAAGTATAAAAGCAAAGTGTGTAGCAATCTCACAAGATCTACATTGTTTGCAGAGGTATTTGTTTTGGTCTGCAGGGCTGAAAGAGTATTAGATGACTTACTTGTGTTAACCCATTTACATAGAGTGAACTCTTCTATCCCAACTCTTTTGACCAGTCTATTTCCAATAGCAGGGTGTCTGGTTAGTTTTTATTATTACTATGTTTTATAGAAATTCACATATTTAATGCAAACAATCTAGAGCCTGATCAGATGCCACGTTCTGTGGTGCCTGATCTTGGTCTGCACTGTTTGTCAATTACCCTTTTGTGGATTTCCAGACTAAAATGGATTAACCCATTGTATACTGAATAAACTCTCCCACACTATATATTGGAAGAGTCCAATTTCAATTTTAGGTATGTCCCGCCATGAGATTTAGATATTCCTAGAGAAAAATGGCTAAACTATTTGCAAACAGTGGAGACCCTGATCAGATGCCGCATTCTGCGGCATCTGATCTGGGTCTGCACTGTTTGCAAAGTACCCTTTTACAGATCTCCCGACTACAATGGGCTGAACCATTCCAAACAAAAAAGATAGCATAATTTATTACAATGGAAAACTTACCTAAAACAGGGAGTATTTTTTCTCGAAAATCAGCACCAAAAAGTGGAATGTTTTCTTCATTTTTATCCTCATCAGGATTAGGAAGTGTTTTCTCATTAACTGGAGTTTTAACTGATCGATTTGTCTGTCCATTTGTGGAAACTTTCATTCCTGACATACTTGTTCCATCACCTCCAAATGTTTTTGCTTCAACAGAATTATTATCGGAAACAACACTTTTCCTATAATCATCTTCTGCATCTGTTGGAACACTTTGATAAATCTGACTAGATTCTTGCCATGCCTTGATTCTTTCATGCATGTCCATTGGGGGGAGGGGTGGAGGGGCTACATTAGGAGCAGAGCTCCGAATTTTTGGAGAAACCTGATTAGGAGAGCACATTAATTTACCAAGTGTACTATTTTCCCATGGTTTACAGAAAACAGTCCCAGCACTGACTATAGATTGACTAGAAGGATCCAGATAGTTCCCCATAGTACTGTTTAAATTGTCATACTCTGACATAGCACCTGGTACTATCACTGGGAATGGTTTCACTGGCTGAAGCATTAACTCTGGGTTCCAACTACTGATAATATCTTCTGCAGTGGTACTTTCAGAATAAACAGTCTTGCTTGCTACTTCCCCAAAAAATTGTTTGGTGTATACTGGAAACTTCTGTAGTGTGGGACTAGACATACCTTGCGAATTCTCAAAATCTTCCATTAATCTAATAGGGTCTGTTAACTGAGTATTTAATCTTTTAGGAGAATCACCTTGTGAATTCCTTAGTTTCAATCTTTCAATTCTGTTAGCAACATCATTTATGCTTTTTCGATTTGACACTACATCGTCTGATTTTTGTGATAGATTTTTGGCCAGTTTTGTTTTACGTGGGCTTGGAGTTGGTTTGGATTTCTTTTTCACAGAGGAACAGGGAGAAATTTGGCAAGTTAAATTATGTTCACACGTTCCTCTCTGTTGTATATCACATTCTTCATGAACACAATCACACTGACCAAATTCATCCACATCAACCTTAACCTCTGATCCAGCACATATCGGAGTCAACCTAGGCATTTGAGATGTCCCTAGTTTTCGTTTTACCGCCCCAAAGGTAGGAGCAGACCTTCTCCTCATTTTCTTAGGAACTTTCGGTGCATATTGTGATGGCAGATCATTGTTAATGGCATCAAAAGGCTCAGCATAAACAGGACTTTTCAATCCAACTAACTCAGAAGTGGAAGCACTTTTTCTACAAGATGATAAAGGAGAGGGAACATTCTTAACTAATGGGCTTGTTTGTGTGTGTACAGAATTTTTAGCACTATAATCACAGTCCTCTGTATCAGCATCATGGTCATTGCTATGGCAACCAGCACTGGCACAACTATCACTGTCAATATCACTCTCTTGTTCTGGAATTGGTTCGAAACTTTGTACATTCTGACAGTCATCTTTATGTAGCACTTTTCCAACACAATTTTCAAGGTTCAAATTATTATGCAACAATGGTTGGGAAGATGGGATACTGTCTGTTTCTAAGGGAACATGTTCTGTTGCTTTTTCATCAATATCCAAACAAAGATCACAAAAGTTTTCCCTTGAATCTGTAATTTCTTTAGAATTTTCCTCGCATTGAGGACTTCCCAAATCCTTAAAAACCTCCTTCTCATCAACCAAATCATCTGTTTTATGCTTCTCAAATGTTTCCATCTCCTTGTCTGGATAAGAAAAATGTAAGGCAGGAGCACTGTTTAAAGAACTATTATTAATGCTCTGCATAAGATTAGGCTGCAGCCTATTCATAATATCTGCCTGAACACTGCCTATACCATAGACAGAACTGTTAGTTTTCCAAATATCCTCATAATCACTAAGTTTGTCTGATAAATTACTTGTAAAGTATGTATTTTCTGGAAGATGCAACAAATCTATTGAAGTTGTAAAATAAAGGTTTGATTTTCCTTTCTTTGGTTTAGCATATGGTACAACTGGTTTGTGGTCCTTTTTCACAACACTTTTAGTAACATTTAAATCATTATCTTTCTGAACAGTATGAAGCACTGTTTTATTATTCACTTGTTCATGATGATAAAAAGTGCTGCTAGTCGAATGTTTACTACCACTTATCATATGATCACTTTTACCAGTCACATGGTTATTATTGCTATGTACATTATGGCTACAACTGGTCACATTATTAATATCATTTACTTCATGGCCATTTAAAAGATTACTTTGTTTAACTTCACTAACTGAACACTTTGTCTGAACACTTTCTGAAAAACTATTTGCACTTTTTGTACTTTTTGGAGTCACTTCAATTTTTTCTGACCTTTTCTGAATCAGGTATGAAGAGAAGTCTATCACTGAATGTTTTGGTGGAGAATTATCCATCAAGGCCTCTGACTGGCTGTAAGCTGCTAATGGTAACTTCTGGACAATGCTGATTGGTTCACTTGCTGACTTGTTTATAACCGAATGTTCAGACAGGTTGGTCCTACTTGAAGCTCGACTGCTGCCCTCATATTTAGCCGACGTCCAGAAAGCTGAAATTAACAAACATACAGATTAACCTTTTATATGCTTGAAGTAGATAGGACTGTGCCTTGTGTTTCATATTCTGTTCCCAAAACACTGTGGGCTCTATGTCCAACTGCACCTACAGCCACATGGATATGGAACACCTTCACCATTAGACTGAAGGCTAAATCTTGTTGATAAGAAATAATACTTTTTTCTTCATCCACCCCCCACCCCACCCCACACACATACACACACATCCTCCCTTGCACACCCAAATACAGTTAATCTAAATTCACTTTATTTTTATATGGATAACTTATTCTGATATATATAAGAAGTTTTTGATTTTCACATTACAAACACATCTGACTATGTATAATTATTCTATGGTAAAATGTCCTCAAAAGATGAGACATTAGAACTGTATTTGTAAAAACACTATGCCCCAACTATACGCTTGTTGATACCAAATGCCAAAGTTGGAAAGTGGCATTACTCTGATAAAAGTAATCTAAACTTCACCAAAATTCATTCAGGTCATCTACAAGTTGATTCCAAACTGCTTGCAAATTCTGTGAGCCTAACTCAAGTGGTTCGCTAGCTTAGATATTTTCCTTACAATATTTTCATTTGCCTAAGTCTGAAAATGAGCCTAACTCCACCATGAAGAATCTGACAGAAAAGAAAAAAATACGGGTCAGCTAATCCTTTGTAAGCAATGCATACAAGAAATTTCAAAATCCTAGCATATATGGTTCCAAAGATATAAGAGGTCTCAAAAGCCTGACAGAGAAAATAAGAAGCACATGTTAGCTCTCGAAGCATCAAGTAAAATTTGCTGCAGCTGTGATTGGTGCTTTAACCCTTAAAGCGCCAAGCAAAATTTGTAGCAGACGACATTTTATTTTTATTTTTTTAATTTTTCAAAGAAAACAAGTCTTGATATTTCATGCGAATTGTCTGCTTCACATGAAATATCAAGACTTGTTTTCTTTGAAAAAAAAAAAAAAAAAAAATATTTCAAAATGTCATCTGCTGCACCTGTGATTGGCACTTTAAGGGTTAAGAGTTAAAATGTTGCCTGGTGGTATTTTATTTCAGTGTATAAAGATACAGGCTAACATGTTTGCATATGTCCAAAAAGATAAAGGTCAACTGTAACAGAACTCTTACCTTGCCCCAACATCCCAAGACCAGCCAGCTCTTGTGAAGTCTTAGCTCTCCTGATGGCTAGTGGTAAAGTGAGACAGTGTGGCAGATCCTCCCTGTAATCACAACATGAGATTCATAGCAACAGATAGGGCACTTTTTTCATCTGAAAAATGCTGATATCTTTCTTATTTCTCCATGAAAACATATGTTGTGGGTACTCATTAGAAGTGCCTCGGCAAGGCGCTTCTAATGAGTACCCACAACATAATTATGTTTTCATGGAAAAATAAGAAAAATATTATGTAGATACCCTCTTTTTTCTGTAGCTATGAATGAAATGATGTTTGGTTTGGTTTGGAGTTTAACGGCCCAGTCAATACTATTAAGGTAATTCAAGACAGTCAGTCAACTTAAACACACTTTTCCTGGGCAGGCTTTGTCATCTAAGCGGTTATACAGTACTTGTGCACATTCTTTTACCAGAAATTGACAACTGCCCTTCTTGAATCAATGAAATGGGAAGAAAGACTGTTGAAATTATTTCATGATCAATCTCCACAAAAAAAAATATTACTGGACCCTAACATGCAATGTTCCTTCAGACATCTGCATTCAGTGAGTTCTCAGATCAGTCTGGGCATTCATGCAGTCTGATCAGAGTCTGTTGTCCACCTCATAGCTCCAGATAAGGTGCTTTTTCCTTCAACTGAACCTTATTATTTTTCTTATTTCTCCACAACAACATATGTTGTGGATACCCACAATATATTTTTTTGTGCAGAAATAAGAAAAATAGTTAATTGATACCCCTTCTTACTTGGAGATATGCCACTCGAAGAAACCTTGGATACTTGACTATCCAAAGATTGCCTAGTGAAGACTCTGACTGGCCTGTGCATCTGTGCAGGCTGATCTGAGCCTTCACTGGGCACACATCCACATCTGTGCAGGCTGATCTGAGCCTTCACTGGGCACACATCTAAAGACATATGATCTCATATTGCAGCTCAAAAATTGGCCATTATGCAAATCAGAGCCTTAGCATACATGCAAACTGTAAAGAATAAACCAGATTAGTCTGTGCAGCTATTCAGCCTGATCAGAGCCTTCACTGTTTACTCAAAGAAAGCTCAAATACAAAATAATTTGCTGGCAAAAAAGCAAGACCCTAATTAGACTGCAAGATGAAGGAGGCTGACTTTAGCCTTGAAAGCACTTTGGTTTTGCATGACAAGCACAAATAAAATAATATAATAAAAACATTTTTATGCATCGTGTGGACAACGTAAAATAATACTGTATTCGACCTAATTACCGCACCGTGCGCTTAGGTTTTTCAAAATTACTGGGAACACTCATTTATGGTAAAATATGTATCTTCCTACTATGGATACACTGTAAAAAAAGATCAGAAAAAGACTTATTTGATGATGATTATGCGATTTTTTTTTATTTTTCTTTATAAAGGCATATGTTGTGGGTACTCATTTGAACTGCATGGACAAGTCGATGCAATTCAAATAAGTACCAACAACATATGTCTTTATAAAGAAGTAGACAAAAAGTACACTTGCTGTATTCTGAAGATTACGGAATTGCTTGACTGTGCGCTTATAGGGATATGTGCGATAATTAGGTCGAATACGGTATTTCTTCATTTACTGGCAACTGCAACTCTTCCCACAGACCCAGATAAAGGAAGTATCGTATTCGATCTAATTACCGCACATACCTCTATAAGCGCACAGTCGAGAAATTCCGTAGTCTTCAGATTACAGCCAGTGTACTTTTTCTTTACTTCTTTATAAAGGCATATGTTGTGGGTACTCATTTGAATTGCATCGACTTGTCGATGCAATTCAAATGAGTACCCACAACATATGCCTTTATAAATAAAATTAGAAAAAAAAAAACGCATAATTATCATCAAACAAGGCCTTTTCTGATTTTTTTTTTAATAGTGTATCATTAGCAGGTAGATACGTATTTTACCACAGCCGAGTGTTCCCTGTAATTTTGAAAAACCTAAGCGCATAGTGCGGTAATTAGGTCGAATACGGTATTCACAATTATTACCAGTTTTCAGAGCTCCTGATAAGGTATCTTTTTCAACCAAAAAGTATTTTATATTTTTTCATATGACTCCATGAAAACGTGTTGTAGCTACTCAGTAGAAGTGCCTCACCTAGGCATGTGAGGCGCTTCTAGTGTTTACCCACAACATCATACATGCCATTAGCTGTTGACAGAAATCTGAGACTTTGCAAATTTTTAGGAGAGATCTGATGAAATTCTGTGAGATTTTTTGTGAAATCACTTTCAAGCTTACATAAGTAAGTTAAAAGCCTAAATCATTTTCATGTATTAAGCTTGGGATAGCCATGCTAATGTGTGATTTATTTTCAGTTCTTCAAAAAATAGCTTATTAAATGGTATGAAAATTCTGTGAGATTTGAAAATCTTATGGGAAACGAGATCCAGAAAGGCTAAAATTCTGTGAGATTTTGTCTCACAGTGTGAATATGGCATGTATGCAACATATGTTTTCAAGGAGAAATAAGAAAAAAATTCTCCATGAAAACATGCCGTGGTTACTCATTAGAAGCGCCACATAAAGGCACTTCTAATGATTATTGTAAATGTCCTAAAATTTCATACACCAAAGTGTCTGACAAAATGACATATGCAAACAGTGCAGACCCAGATCAGACTGCTCCTGAAGGAGCAGTCTGATCAGGGTCTACACTGTTTGCCATTCCACTAATTATTTTAAGAGACAACTGCATAAAAACCAAAATTTAGGCCCAAAAAGTATCAAATAAAATGTTTGAATTTTTAGGACATTTACTGTACCCAAAACATCTCTTTTCATGGAAAAATAAGAAAAATATATTTTGGATACCCCTCTTACCTTGTGCCATGATTTTATTTTACTTTAGCTCCAAAGCATAACCTGTGGGTACAAATATTCCATCTTATCCATCCAAAATGTAGCAAGGAAACCAGAGAATTGTTCAAAGAATTAAGAAAAGAAAATAAGTATTTTCCAAAGCTCTGTGTAACTGCAATTCCAAATGGTTCTTGTTTCAAAATTTACAAACAGATCCGATCTTTCTACTCTCAGAGTGTGAAGAGGTGAAAAAGTAACAGACTTTGTTCATAAACAATCACTGCAATAATTCTTTGGTAGTTTACAATAATTGTATACAATTTTTGTGTAATTTTCTGCCATCAAAATACAACAGTACTTATGGCTCCAGAGAGGAGGGGTTAGCAAGAGAATATTATTCTTATTCTTCCACAAAAACATATGTTGTGGGTACTCATTAGCATCAACTTACCTAGGTGCTTCTGTTGAGTTCCCACAACATATGTTTTCATACAGAAATAAAATATTCCTTAACAAAACATATTGTGGGTACTCACTAAAAGTGCCTCTAATGAGTACCCACAACATATGCTTTTGTTTAGAAATAAGAAAAAATATCAACACTTTTTCGATGAATTATGGTGCCTTATCCAGAGCTATGTGAACAGTGATGGTCTAGATCAGCCTGCACACTTGTGCAGTATGATCAGTGTCTTATCTGTTCAGCCTGTGGGTTCTTATCACCTTTACACTGTTTCTGAGAATACTGTAGCCACTGACTAGATAGGGAATAGCAAATGTTTTGCTGTGTCCTAGCTATTTTAGGTGAATCATATAGCAAAGGTTAGAAACACTCATTTTAATGCTTGGCACTCTGGGTAAAAATTTCAGCAGATGACATATTGAATTTTTTTTTTTTATTATTTTTCCCAGAAAACAGGGTTTGATATTTATTGCAAATTGTCTCCATTGGAGACAATTTGCATGAAATGTCAAATCCTGCTTCCTGGAGTAAAATAAGAAAAATATTTCAAAATACCTCTTGCTGAATATGCCCATAGAGTGGCAAAGGTTAAATTATATTGCATTAACAAGTGTCACAGTCATAAGATGATGGTGACAATGAGAATGTTTTGGCCTTTTCCTGCCCTTCAAGAATATTTTGTGATGTTATATTTGAGAGGTAAAATATTGGTACACTTAAACCTCTTTACAAGCCAGTTCATTATAAGATGGTTGCAGAAATGACAATTTAAAGGTGGACCCCAAAAATGTGTTGTATCCAAACAAAAATGTATAGATTATATAGAAAAATGACCATAAATGGTCATTTTTCTATATAATCTATACATTTGTATTTGGATACAACATGGTTGTTTAGCTAAAACGGTTTTTGCTTTTGATCCCACCAACAGTATTATAAAGAGATTATGATGTATTTTCTCATTTCTGCATAAAAACATACATTTCCCTTAATATCACAAGTCTAGGAAATATATATAGGTATATGTAAGCAAATATTTTTTCTTATTTCACAAGAAAAAAACAAAAACAAAAAACAGCATAGCTCCAGATAAGTGGGGATAACCACCTAATATGTTTCTTATTTCTCCACGAAACAGTATATTGTAGTACTCATTAGAAATGCTAGCCGAGGCACTTCTAATGAGTATCCACAACACGTTTTAATGGTAAAATAAGAAAAATCATTATTTTTCAGTTGAAATAAGCTCCTTATCTTGTGCTATAAAACATGGGTATTTGAATAAATATTTCTCTTGTGTCTACAGTAAATTATGTTCTGGGTACATACTGGAATTGTCTCACCAAGGTGATTCCAATAAGTACTGTAATAATCCTAAGTACTGGGACAAATTATCTACTCTCCATTTGTGTCCTAGAATTTGAAATAGTCCATTCTACTGCCTCCTGATGTGTCTAAAATATTGCTGTATGTATGGCAAACTACGGCGTCAGATCTGGGTCTACATTGTTTGCAAAAGCCTATCTGTCCCAATATTTAGGGTTATTACGGTACCCATATGCTTCACTGGAGAAATAAAAAAAAAAAACAACAGAGTTCAAAAAATCATTATTACCTGTGTTCACAGTAAAATGCTATCAAACTAGGGACATCATCAAATAACCTTGCCGAGCCTTGAAGATGGTGTCTATTCCCATAACATTCTATCAAGTAGTGATCAACATTAGGGTTGCCATCTTTGTCGGGAAACTGAATCGAAAGGGCCATTGTGTTTGGCTGACTTGACTTTCGGACTATGAAAGACTGAAAAAAAGAAAGAAGGATGCATAAGTTCGTTTGTACCAATCACTTCACCACACCTCTTGTGGATCAAGAACAAATTCATGCTAAACATTGTATTTCATGGCTCCAGGTAAAAGTGGTAATTAGAAGATAACTTTTGTTGCTATCAGAGGGAATTCTTATTCATTCCCATATACCGTATTTACCCTAAGTATTCGGACACCTCAACTCCTTACCATATATGTTCTAAAATTTGAACCAGTACAATTCACTACCCAATGTTGTGTCTAAAAATTGCTGGATGAGTGGCAAACAGTGTAGACCCAGATGAGACGCCGCGTTCTGCGGCGTCTCATCTGGGTCTATACTGTTTGCTCAGGCCTGTCTGTCCGAAAACATATAGTAAATACGGTATTAACACTTACCATGCTATGGGCAGATTCAGCAGACAACAAATTGATGACATTTTTCTTATTTTTCCTAGAAAATAGGATCTGACACTTCATGCAGATTGTCTCTTTAGGAGACAATTTGTATGAAGTGTCAAATCCTATTTTCTAGGAAAAATAAGAAAAATATTTCAAATATCGTCTGTTGAAATTTTTACCCAGCATGCAGTTAGTGTTAATATATTTCAGTGGAAAATAACAAAACTTATGTATGTTGAATTATCATCTGACACAGACTATACCATATTTTGATGTTTTCAAAGCCCCGGTTAACCCATAATGTTTAGTATGCAGGGGGAAAAAAATTCAGCAGACAATCTGAAACATTTTTCCTATTTGTCTCAGAAAATCTTATTTTGTTAATGTTACTTCAAAGAGGTCATATCATACCTTTAAAGCAAAGCATGCTGCGTAAAAATTTCAGCAGACGACATTTTGAAATATTTTTTTTTGCATTTTTCTCAGAAAACAGTCTTTGACAAATTCATGCAAATTATCTCCTTAACACTTACGGTGCTAGGGGCAAATTCAGCAGACGACAAATTGATGATATTTTTCTTATTTTTTTTTCCCCCAGAAAACAGGATTTGACATTTCATGCAAATTGTCTCCATTGGAGACAATTTGCATGAAATGTCATATCCTGTTTCCTGGGAGAAATGAGAAAAATATTTCAACATGTCGTCTGCTGAAAATTTTACCCAGAGTGCTAAGCGTTAACTGCCCTCAAAATTGTCAAAAGCCATGCAGTACAATATCTGTACTGGAGGTAGTTAACTGTTTTTGTTCTTTGTTGAGACAAACCTAAAAAAATTCTGACAAAACACCCTGTATCATACTTCCAGATAAAAGCAGGTATCAAGTAAACATTTTTCTCGTATCTCCACGAAAACACAAGTTATACTACTCATTAAAAGTGTCTCATTGAGGCATTTCTAATGAGTACCCACAACATATATTTTCAGGCAGAAATAAGAAAAATATCAATAACTTAAAATTGGGAAAAACACCTATCTGGAACTATGCTAGTCTGAACAAAAGGAACCATGATTTCTTATTCATACGTGCTCTAAAAATAAGCATACTTCTTTATAATGAATATGCTGTATTTTTCTCACTTCTATTCAGTTAAATCTAATAATGTAAACTTGTTTGTTAATAAGGTTTATATGGCAAGTCCTGCGGTTTTTCTGACAATTAAAAATTGTGTCATGAAAACTTACTGAATAATAACCCCTCTATTAATTTTTAAAACAACAATGCATGCCAGCCCTGTCCTTTATTAGCCCTATAAGCACAGTTTAGTTGGTGCCGAGAGCCATATTAATTAACGCTTAGCATGCTGGGAAAAAGTGCAGTAGACAACACTTTGAAATATTTTTATTATTTTTCCCAGAAAACAGGCTTTGGCATTTCATGCAAATTGTCTGCAACCAATTCCCTTCTGAAAAAGGGTAAGAATATACTTCCCTTTGGAGGAAATTCTTTCTTTTTAGAAAAGACCCATTTTCAGAAGGGAGGTAATTTTGACAGAATTACCTCCCTCTAAAAGTGTATCAATTCCCTTTAAACTCTGCATACAAAACTACACGCAAACGGTAACAACCTGATTAGTCTATTTGATTTTTGAACTGGAGTTTTACAGCCCAGCCAACATTGTTTAGGCCAGTTAACTACACACACTTTTCCGGGGCAGGCTTATTCCTCTAAGGGGTAAACCAGTACTTTTGCCTGTAACTGATGACTGCCCTTCTTGAATCAGCAAAATGGGAAGGAATGATTATAGAAATTATTTCATCATCAATCTCTACTTAAGTTATGTGGCCGAGTTGGGATTCAAACTTGGGGCCCCTGGATCTGAAGTCAGACAGGCTATTGACTGAATTATGGAGCGCCGGCTTGTTTGGATGCTCATTGTGGTGTTAAGTAGATTTCTAAATGCTAAGGCTCAAATATATATTATCTATACAGCTCCAGATACGAGGTGGATCCAGATAATATTTTTCTTATTTTTGAATGAAAATATATGCTGTGGGTACTCTTTAGAAGTGCCCCCTTGGTGAGGCGCTTCTAATGTGTACCAACAACATGTTTTCATGCAGAAATAAGAAAAATATCAATACTTTTTGGTTGACATTACGAAAACACGCCTATTCAAATATATAGAAGATTTCATCTCCAAAAACTCAAAAATTTTCAGATAAAAACTCCTATATTTTTCATATTTCTGCTCAAAACATAGATTGTGGGTACTCGTTAGAACCGCCTCGGCGAGGCGGTTCTAATGAGTACCCACAATCTATATATCATTTAGCAAAATAAGAAAAATAATGTATACCCCTGTAAACCCCAGTTTTACTATATAAAAGTGGGTTGAAGGGGGTCAAATTTATATAGGCATGTTTTCGTGATGAAAAAAAAAGGCCATATCTGGAGCTAAGGTAAGGTAGATTTTTCTATCTAGTATATTGCCAGTGCTCAGTTTTAATTAATCTATTTCTTACTAAGCAGAAAATGACAGTCAAATTATAAGGCAAATGACAACCAACTAATTATCTGGGCTCTGTAAAAGTAAACAGACAGGTACTATATGAATGTCACTTGAAAAAAAAGGTATAATTAATCATATTAACCATTAAAGTACTAAGGAAAATAGTAGCAGACTAAGGAAAGTTGTAGCAGACACCATTTTAATCTTCATATTTTTTTTAAAAGAAAATAAAACTTGGCATTCCATGTGAATCATTAGCCTAGCAGATGATTCACATGAAATGACCAGCCTTATTTTCTCTGAAAATACAATTTAAAATCAAACATATCTGCTGCAGTTGTGATTAGCACTTTAAGTGTTAAGCCAAGTCTATGCCTGTACCACACAAACAACAACATCACAAAAAAGGCCTTTATCATACAGAAGAAATCATTTCCAAAGTAGTCAACAAAGCTTCCCCCCCTCCCCCCACCAACCTCACACCCTCTCCATCCAAAATGGTGGCACTTTTCTTACTTGTCAATGAATACATATTGTGGATACTCAACGGAACTGCCTTGCTAAGGCAATTCTAATGCTCACCCACAATATATGCTTTCAAGGACAAATAAGAACATTTGTCTGAACAGGCCTTTATACTAGAACGATTACACTTGATTCATGCAATATTTTCTTGTGACACAATAGGAATAAAAGCACTGTAGTAAGGAGTTGTTAAGAAGAATATTAGATAACTCTGAGATAATTTTTTCTAATTCTTCATAAAAACATATTTTGTGGGTACTCATTTAAAGTGCCTCAGTCAGGCACTTCTAATGAGTACCCACAACATTTGTTTTTGTGGATAAATAAGATAATTAACACAGAATTATTACCAAATATTCCACTTGAACGAAACTCCTCTGGTATGAATTTCATCTGAATTAGATGACAATGACTTGGTGTTAAACATATTGAGATGATGCATCACGAAAACATACCTATAAAATTTTGACCCCCTTAAACCCCACTTTTATATAGTAAAACTGGGGTTTACAGGGGTAAACATTTTAGCCTTATTTCTGTTCAAAAACATAGATTGTGGGTACTCGTTAGAACCGCCTCTGTGAGGCGGTTCTAATGAGTATCCACAATCTATTTTTTGAGCAGAAATATGAAAAATATCAGAGTTTTTTTATCTGAAAATTTTCAGTTTGGGTGATGAAATTTTCAATATATTTGAACAGGCGTGTTTTCATAATGGAAATGATGAAAGGCTCTGCAATTAGGTACCATATGGTCATGAGCTGAAGGTCTCAATATGATTTTTATTCCCTGCATTGCCATTCAGTTTGTCCATATACATAGGATTCCAACCCCAGACCTTAACCCTTGTCATGCTGAATAAATTAAGATGCCATGCCCACTTCTAGTTTTCTAGTTTTCAGCCAATCAGGTTACTTGATCCAGATTGTTGACATAAATTCACATACTTAATGGCAAACAGTGCAGATCCAGGTCAGTTGGCTTCTTCAGAAGCCAACTGATCTGGATCTAAACTGTTTGCAACTGCAGGGTATATCCGGGTTCAGCAGGACCAGGGTTAAGAACTGCAGTTGAGAGTGCTAATCACTTGCCACCCATCTATTTGTTTCCACCTGAACTGGATGAAAGACACACAAGTTATGTATGATCAATTTTTAACATTTATCAAGGGCCTTAACTCAGTATATAATTATCAAAATTAGCCCATTATCAATACTGTTAGAGCCCTTCCCAATACCAACACTGATATCCATGAGATACGATTAAAGTTATCACACAGAACTGAAATTTGTTTGTGTTGAGGTTTTACGGCCCAGTCAACCCAATTGGGTCATGTCGAGCGCGGTCAGTTTACCTAACCACACGTTTACTGGGCAGGCTTAGTCCTCCAAGCGGTTTACCAGTATTGTGCACATTCTTTTGCCAGAAACTGACAACTGAAATATGGGTATATGTATTATATACATACCTACATATATACAGAAGGAGGGCTGGATAGATGGTAAGATATTCAAATAGACATCCTGTGTGAACATATATTATCAAATTGTCGCTAGGTATAAAAATATTTTTTTTGTTTATTCTAGTTTTGTTAATAATGTAATAAGAGTTATTTGAACTAATATAAGATACGATACTATTGTGAAGTTTATTCTGACAGGACTTAACCCATAACGCTCTAGGGGTAGATTCGGCAAATGACAAATAGACAATATGTACATATTTGTCCCAGAAAACAGAGATTAACATTTCATGCAAATTGTCTCCTAGAAAATTTGCATGAAATGTTAAAGCTTGTTTGCTGGGAAAAAAATAATAAAAAAAATAAAAAAAATGTTGTCTGCTGAAATTTTTATGCAGCATGCTAAGCGTTAAGTTGGGGTCAATTCACTTGCTCACTCTCCAGTATTAACCCTTGTCTTGCTGAATAAATTAAGATGCCACGCCCACTTCAAATTTCTAGCCAATCAGATTACTTGATTCGGGTTTTTGATAGAAATTCACATATTTAATGACAAACAGTGCAGATCCAGATCAGTTGGCTTCTTCAGAAGCCAACTGATCTGTATCTACACTGTTTGTTACACTGTTTGTTAAGACAGGGCATGTCATGTTCAGCAAGAGAAGGATTAATCTAAATTAATATTTACCTTGCTGTTCGGAGTTTAATCCATGTCAAAACTTAATCTTGTTATTATTTATAACAATAATCCAAGGAAGTACCATTGACTGGGGGCTCTCCATTTTAATCGACTGGGAGCTCTCCATTTTAATCTATCAACTTTTAAAGAATGGCGCCTCAAATGGGTGGGCAGTATTTAACAAGATTTTCTTTTTCTGTAAGGCAAATGACTTTTAATTTAACTAGTTCAATAAACTTATGCAATTTCCTTATTTCCACTGTATATTATAATGACATCATTTGCTGAAAAATGAGACAAATACTCCAAATGTCTCCTCCAAAATAAGGCTTGACATTTAAGGGTATTGGGCACACTAGGTATATTTTCCACCATTTTTATTCTTTGTTTTTTCTGATCTCCTGTTTGCTTTCATTACGAAAACATGCCTATTGAAATATACTGAAAATTTTACCACCAAAAAATAAAAAATTTCAGATGAAAAATTCTGATATTTTTCATATTTCTGCTCAAACATAGATAGTGGGTACACAATCTATATTTTTGAGCAGAAATAAGAAAAATAATGTATACCCCTGTAAACCCCAGTTTTACTGTATAAAAGTGGTATTTAAGGGGGTCAAAATTATCACAAGCATGTTTTCGTGATGTCTGCACACAAATCACTGACTTCTGAAAATGAATCTACTCTAAAAGAAAAGAATCTACTCCGCTCGGGAGAAAACTCTTCTCTTTAAGAGTAGACCCCTTTTCATAAGGGAGGCAAAAACTAATCTGGCAGATGCCTAACTAATCTGGCAGATGCCTTCCCTGAAAGTGTATCCCATTTCCCTTAAAATGTTGTCTGGTGATTGATTTGGGACCTTGATTTGGGACCATGATTTCCAAGCACTAGAAAATTGTATCTTTGCCCATCATAGCAATAGAAGTCAGAACCATCAACCTGTACTGTACAATAATTAATGTTTAGCATGCTGGTGTGGGTAAAAATTACAGCACACAATATTTTGAAATATTTTTCTTATTTGCCCCAGAAAACAGGCTTCGACATTTCCTGCAAATTGTCTCCTTAGGAGACAATTTGCATGAAATGTTGAAGCCTGTTTTCTAGGACAAGTAAGAAAAATATCATTAATTTGTCATCTGCTGAATTAGCCCAGAGGGTGGTAATGGTCAAAGCTGAAGTCCTTACCCCTGTGTCCCTATCTTTCAGCAGGTGTACAGCTCCTATACGCCCCACCTCTGGCAGATTCCATATCTGGTGGGTCTTTGTCAACCGTTCAAGTAGAGAGATTTGTCGTAAGTCAGAGCTAGAAGTTGATCGGCTGCTGCCAAGTTTCTCAGCGAATGTGGGGATTTCCAATGGCTGAAAACAAAAGCAATTTTTAGTTCTTAAAATGCCTTCCAAAATTGTTGCAGTTAACATTCTCAAATATTTTTTTCATGGAATATAAGAATTGATATTTCATAAGAATTATATGGGTGATCATCTGGCTAGCAGGTAAATCTAAATATATCTAATATTGATTCTAATAAAGCGCTGAGAAAAACTGTAGCATACAACATTCTAAATTTTTTTATATTATTTCCGACAGTAAAGAAGACTGGGATTTCATGTAAATTGCCCGCTAAGCCTTATTTTCACTGAGAAATACAAAAACAAAAGTCAAAATTTTGTCTGCTGCATTTGTGATTTGCACTTTAATGTTCAAAAGAAGTTTATGGGACAATTTTAAAGTTTATCGAATTATGCTCCGTTTGCCTTGTTGTTACTTATACCCTTTAATAAGGATCCAGAATACTGTACCTAGATAAATGTATTTCTTATTTCTCCACAAAAACATGTGGGTACTCATTATTTTTATTTTTCTAAACAGTTTCTGAGGCCTATTAAATTGTGACAGGTGGCTACAATGAGCAAGGGCTACTGTTAACCCTGTGGCTTAGCAAGCTGGGTAAAACTTTCAGCAGAAGACATTTCAAATATGTTTCTCAGAAAATAGGCTTTGGCATTTCATGCAATTATATAGATCTTGATAAGGCACTTTTTTCAACCAAAAACTATCTGTAGTTTTCTTATTTCCTGACGAAAACATATGTTGTGGGTACTCATTAGAAGTGCCTCGTTGAGGCGCTTCTAATGAGTACCCACAACATATGTTTTCGTCGGGAAATAAGAAAACTATTAACCTGATACCCACCCTTATCTAGACCTATGCAATTTGTCTCCTTAGAATGAAATGTCAATGCCAACTTTCTACAAAAATAAAAAAAAAAATATCACGAGTTTCTCGTCTGTTAAAATTTCCCAGACAGTGGTAAAGATTATATGTTATATGCAACATCAACATCCCGGATGTCCACATCCCTGCAGCAATGTTGATAAAAAAATGAAGATGTCAAACTGGTCTGTGTAACCCAGTTATTCAGTTGCATTTTACTGCTTACCCTAAATATTTGGGAAGCTTATCTCAATACTTGTCCTAAAAATGTGAACAACTAAGGTTGTCAGTCAATGTCTTCCGAGGACGTGGTTGTCACAATAGGTCAGTACATGAAACATTATTTCCTTAAGTAACTGCATTATCCAGTTATGCTGTGGTCAGTCACTTTACGTCATTCATAAGGAATGTTTATATTGACTACGGTAACTGTCCTAAATTTCAAACACTTTATTCCATATATCTTTTACCTAAAGTTTGCTTTTTATGTTGTTGTTTCTTAAAAATATTTAGTGGAATGGCAAACAGTGCCAACCCTGATCAGACTGCTCTTTCAGGAGCAATCTGAACTGGGTGTGCACTATTTGCATATACCATTTTATCAAAAAATTTGGTGTACAAAATTTTAGGACATTTACCATATTGTGACAAAGGTTTTGTCCTCCAGCGTCTTCGGAGGCTCCATTTTACTATTTGTTGTGTTTAAAAATTGCTGGATGAGAGGCAATCAGGCAGTCTGGAACCAGACCACAAAATTAATGCACTTTAAATTGGAGTTGCATATCATCATTTTGGCAAAGAATACTCTTTCCATTGATAAAAAGAAATAATATGAGTTGCACTATGCGAAAATGTTTCTACGGGCATATGCATAGCAACAGAAAAGGTACTTTTTTCATCAGAAAAATGCTGATATCTTTCTTATTTCTCCACAAAAACGTATGTTGTGGGTACTCATTAGAAGTGCCTCTCTGAGGCGCTTCTAATGAGTACCCACAACATATGTTTTCGTAGAGAAATAAGAAAAATATTATCTGGATACTCCCTCTTATCTGTAGCTATGCATATGTAGACAGTGAAGGCCTTCCCTGTCCTCTAACAGAATCATTGGATATTACAGAATGTATGAATAGAGAGCAACAGCCTTGTTATACCATGTGCATGTGCAAGATGATCTGAATCTGTACATGCTGCACATGTTCAAAGGCAATTGAAACAACCTTCGCTTTCGCTTGACACAACCTATATGTTTATGATATAAATAATATCAAAAACATTTCCTTGATGTTTGTCTTTTTTATGGCAATCTAGACCTGTTTCCTGTCTCTAGACATTTATTTCAACAAATTCTTTCTTTTCCTTCAGCTCTAATACTCTATACTCCAGATAAGGTGATAAATGAGGTCTTTTTCCATTTTTTTTTTTTTTTTTTGCATCAAAATATATCCTGTAGGTACTCACTAGAATTATTTTTCAGGTATATCCAGCCAGCATTTCAGTGAGTACCCACAATATACATTTCAGAGCAAAATTGACAAAAATTCCCTTTCCTGTGGGCCTAATTTGACCCTTTAAATACTTACAACAACTACAGCAGACAACGTTTTTATTTTTATTTTATTTAATTTTTTTTTTGTATCATTAGGAAAACACATCTATTCAAATATATAGAAAATTTCACTTCCAAAAAGCTGAAAATTTTCAGATAAAAAACTGATATTTTTCATATTTCTGTTCAAAACAGATTGTGGGTACTTGTTAGAACTGCCTCAGCAAGGCGATTCTAACCAGTACCGACAATATATGTTTTTGAGCAGAAATAAGAAAAATAATGTCTACCCCTGTGAAACCCAGTTTTACTATATAAAAAGGGGGTTTAAGGGGGTCAAAATTATATATATATAGGTATGTTTTCATGATGTATTATTTTTCAGAGAAAATAAGACTTGGTATTTCATGTGAAATGTCTTTTAAGCAGATGATTCACATGAAATGCGAAATCTTATTTTCTCAAAAAAATAATGATAACAAAAACATAGAAGGTCATCTGTTATAATTTTGCTTAGTGCTTTAACCATTATCACTCTATTGGCAAATTCAGCAGACAAATTGATATATTTTGTTTATTTTTCCCAGGAAATAGGTTCTGACATTTTGTGCAACCTGTCCCCTAAGGAGACAATCTGCATGAAATGCCAAAGCCTATTATCTAGGGAAAAAAAAAACAATTCAAAGTTTCTTCTGCTGTAATTTTTACCCATAATGCTAAGCGTTGTTAAGTTAAACCCCTAGCATAAGGAAGATTCAATAAATTAATCTTGAGGTTGTCTGAGCTTTCTTAATAATTGATATTGTCAGGCAGACATCTCAGTTTGGAGAAAATGTTGGTAAATCTGAAGGAATCCATCAAGCAATCAGAAATGTGTTAAAAATATACCACAAACATGCAGGAGAGCACAATTTGTTGTGACACTCAACCCACACATTAATATGTGATTTAAACCCAACTGAGCACTGTGAATCTGGGGGTGGGATCGGGTGGGATACTCTGGAAATTTATGACAGGATGTGCTCTTGAGGCTCTGAAAAAGTACCCAAAAGCAATACCGAAATTGATAAAATATATACCTAAAACAATACTGAATACACAAAAAAGCATATTCAAAACACACCAGACTTCATCTAAAAATTGAGATCTTATTTCTAGAACAGAAGCACTGGATGAATTTAGGATTTCTCTATTGGAATTTTGAGTATAATTATACACAAAAACAACAAAAACATTGGTAAGTATCTTATTATCCTCAAGATAGGGTGAAAACAGGGCAAAAAACAGAACTTAACCCTTAAAGCGCCAATCACAACTGCAGCAGACGACATTTTGAAATATTTTTTTTTAATTTTTCAAAGAAAACAAGTCTTGATATTTCATGTGAATCATCTGATTGGCAAAAATTAAAAAAATAAAAATAAATGTCATCTGCTACAAATTTTGCTTGGCGCTTTAAGGGTTAACGGTCTGAATTTACTCCCCAAAGATATACCAGAAGAGGTGAAAACACATCTGAACTAATGGCACTTCCCCATAATCTTCTATACTGGGAGTAACCCCTGTTGGGTAAATCTGTAGCATGAGCCACTTCACCTCAGGCTAAGGCTAGCTGGTCATAATACACTGAAACCTCTTTAACCCATTGTAGACTGAATAGACTCTCCCACACTATATATTGGAAGAGTCTAATTTCAATTTTAGGTATGCCTGGCTATGAGATTGAGATATTACTACAGAAGAATGGCTAAACTATTTGCAAACAGTGGAGACCCTGATCAGACGCCACATTCTGTGGCGTCTGATCTGGGTCTGCACTGTTTGACAATTACCCTTTTACGGGTCTCCGGAATACAATGGATTAAAAGACAGTTCATTATAAGATGGTTTACGATACAAGATAGTTTAAAGGTGGTTACTAAAAGTGTTGTATCCAAACAAAAATATAGACAATATAGAAATATGACCTTTTATGATCACTTTTCTATATAATCTAAACATTTTTGTTTGGATTCAATAAGGTTGTTTAGCCAACATGGCTTTTGCTTTGGATCACACTTGTGGTCATTATTCTATATAATCTATACATTTTTTTTTCTATACAATATGGCTATTTAGCTAACATGGATTTTATTTTGGATCCCTTTTATGATCAATTTTTTCTGAATAATCTATGTATTTTTGACTGGATACAATAAGGTTGTTTAGCTAACATGGCTTTTGCTTTGGATCCCATTTATGGTCATTTTTTTCTGTATAATCTATACATTTTTGTTTGGATACAACATGACTGTTTAGCTAACATGGTTTTTGCTTTGAATCCCAGTACTAGTGTTATAAAGAGATTGTGGTGTATTTGTAAAAGATCAGTTTTTCTTTGGATTTTTTTTTTTTTTTTTTGCTACTGGACAAGCTTACCTTTTGTGCAAAACCAAACACATCAAGCGATAAATGTGGTTTACTCTGGTTACTGTCTGTTGATGTAAGTGTGCCATTTCGCACATCTTTGTTGCTACGGTTACTGTCTGTTGAAGTCAGGGTGCCACTTGTACTACTGCCACCAAAAGCCGAACAGTTCTCGAAGTGCATGGGCTTCTTACTGGAAATAGACAAGACAGAAGATGACAATCAAATTAACGCTTAGCACTATGGGGAAAAATTTCAGCACACTATATTTTGAATTTTTTTCTTATTTTTCTCAGAAAACAGGACTTGACATTTCATGCAAACTGTTTCCTTAAGAGACAATCTGCATGAAATATCAAAGCCTATTTTCTGGGAAAAACATCATCAGTTTGTCATCTGTTGAAAATTCCCAGAGAGTGGTTGGTATAAGTCCAATACACAAGAAAATAGCTTTCTAACATTTTCCCTAAAAATGTATGAGGAAACGAATCCCATGCTAAACTTTTTAAAATAATATGACAAAAACAGGTTGCCTAGTTACTGTCAGTTCCATAGTTCTTTTAAATAGCTTGTACTTATGTTTCTGACAAACATATAATACAGGCTTTTAGAAATATTTATAGCACATCCTGCAAGATCTCTACCATATACAGTACTGCCCTAAGTATTCTGACAGACCAGTCTGAACAAACACTGTAGAGACGGATCAGACATCACAGAATGTGAAATCTGATAAGATTTTCAACTGTCTGATACTCAGCTTGCATCACCATATAGTAAAATGGGCATTCAAATTTTAGGATCAGTATGATAACGAGTTAAGTATGGTGAGCATAGCTTCAGATAGCAGGGTGATCAAGAAAATATTTTTCTTATTTTTCCACAAAAAACATATGTTATGGGTACTCATTAGAAGCGCCTTGCTGAGGCGCTTCTAATGAGTACCCACAACATATGTTTTTGTGGAGAAATAAGGAAAATATTTAAATTTTTTTGTTGAAAAAATGCGACTTATCTGGACCTATGGGTGTCTCTATGGGCTAATATGGAACATAAAATCTGCATATATCACAGACAGCATGTAACATGACCTGTATAGATGACCATTCAGCAGATTTACCCTTTAAGTACTAATCACAACTGCGGATGACATTTTGATTCTTTCAGAGAAAATACAGTCTAACCTGTTAAGCAAGCACCTATAAGGGAAGACCAAAAAGTGGTTGCTTAATACAAGTAAATTTTCACTTATTTGACTTTTAAGAGATCCAAAAATATAGCCTCTTAATAGAGGTGATTGCTTAATACAGGTGGTCTTTAAGACAGACTTGTCATTTCATGTGAAATCATCTGCTAGTATTTTTCAGAGAAATAAGATGTTATCTGCTACAAGTTGGTGCTAAATTACCCTATTTGACTTAACTACCGCATATGCTCCTATTAGCGAAGAGTCAAGCAATTCCATAGTCTTCAGATTACAGCCAGTGTACTTTTGTCTACTTCTTTATAAAGGCTTGCCAATGTAATTCAAATAAGTACCCACTTTCACAAAGAAAATCAGAAAAAAAACAACAAAAAAAAAACAATAAAAACATCCAATAAACAATATCATATGCTGATCTTGTTTTTTAAGCATACTTTAGTTAGTCTTCACTGTAATTTTGAAAAACCTTAGCTTCTATTGCAGTAATTAGGTCGAATATGATATAAAAGGTAAAAGAGGTAAAGGTGTCCCATAGCCTTGCAGTCATAGGGGCATTGTGAGCCCATCATATCTTAGGCAACAGCATATGAAAAACCAGGATCAATCCTTTCCTTTCATTGCCTTTAGCCCTTTGAAGACTGGAGACCCCTAAACAGGTAACTGGCAAACAGTGCAGATCCAGATAGATGCCACAGAATGCAGCATCTGATCAGGGTCTCCACTGATTGCAAATAGTTGAACCATTTTTCTTTAGGAATATCTACATCATATAGCCTGACATACCTTAAATAGAAAATGGACTCTTCCAATATATAGTGTGGGAGAGTTTATTTGGTCTGTAATGGGTTAATCTTCCCCTAATGGTATGTATGGGTGAGTTTGTTGCTCTGAGTTGTCTCGCTGAATAAATTAAGATGCCATGCCCATTTCCAATTTTCAGCCAATCAGATTACTTGATCCAGGTTGTTGATATAAATTCAAATACTGAATGGCAAACAGAGCAGATCCAGAGAAGCCAACTGATCTGGATCTACACTGTTTGCAAAGGCAGGGTATATCCGGTTCAGCAGGACAAGGGTTAAATGCTCTAACTACTCAATTAAAGCACCTCAGAAACACTGAAATGAATGTGTGTCATAGTCCACAATGCCAGATATTTTGTTGGTTTTCTTCAGAAAATACTCTGGTATCAGCTATAGTGGTTGCCACATCTTGTTTCTTTTTCTCCCTGCCAGAAAACTGAAGGTCAACTTCCCTTTTTCTTCTCTGAACAAGAAGATTGTTGGCAATTATGTCAACCTAACTAAAAGATCAACACTCAGAATGCTGAGTATGGCATTACAAAATATTTTTTCTTACCCAACTTTTCCCAGAAAATACTAAATAGTGTTTGGTATTTCTTGCAAACTGTGTCTTAAGCAGATGACAATATGCATGAAATATTTCAAACCCTATTTTGTGTCGAAAATTAAAATAAGAATCATTTTTGTTTGCTGAATTTATCCAGTGAGTGCTAAGAATATACATGTACTTCAAGGCAATACACAAGAAACATTTTTTTTCATTGAATGAAAATTGTTTAGGTGGAATTAAAGGGTGCCCAGTTATAATTTCTATAATGTATTATAGAAATGATTATAAGAGACCATGACAAAGGGGAGATAAGAATAATTAAGTAATTTTTATATGATTATCAGTATACTGTACATCAATCATCTACCGATTACTATGCCAGGTGTACTTAAATGGATCTTTGTTCAGGAATTATCAGTAAGATATAGGGTTTTCAACATATACAGGTGGAGCAGATTTGACCATAAAACAATTATTAAAGGTTGGTACCCAAGTTACTTTTGACATAGCTCCAGGTAAGATGCTATTCTCAACTCCAAAGCATGGGTATTTTTCTTATTTCTGCATGTTGTTGTACTCATTAGAAGTGCCTCAGCAAGACACTTCTAATGAGTATAGCACCATGGCAAGGCGCTTCTAACGAGTACCAACAACATACGTTTCTGTGCAGAAATAAGAAAACTATTTACCTGATACCCCCTCTTATCTGGATCTAAGTTTCGATATCCCATATATATTCCAATAGAAGCCTTATTTTTAAATGTTAGAAAAAACTATTTCCAAAATTAATGAAAAGCAGATGCTTCAACTCTGATATTACAGGTGGACACATGATCTGATGGATGGATGATGATGATGATGATGATGATGATGATGATGGATGATGATGGATTGGTGTTTTACATTCCTTTCAGCCATATTGATTGAAGGACGACTCTGTACAATGAAGCGCTGTACACTCATGAGCTTAATTCTGCCTCTGATGGAATTCAAACAGTGTAGAACCAGATCAGTTGATGGACGACTCTGTACAATGAAGCTCTGTACACTCATGAGCTTAATTCTGCCTCCGATGGAATTCAAACAGTGTAGAACCAGATCAGTTGGCCAACTGATCTTTATCTGCACTGTTTGCAATTAAGTATATGAATTTATGGCAACAATCCAGATCAAGCAATCTGATTGGCTGAAAATTAAAAGTGGGCGTGGCATCTGAGTTTTTCCCAACAAGGGTTAAATCCTCTCAGACAATCTATTGGTTGGGGACTTAAGAGATATACAAACACTAGGAAATGATCACTACAAAGCTCCAGCCAAGGCTTTGGTATACTCATTAGAAGTGCCTTCCTGAGGCATTTTTAATGACTACCCAAAACAAACATTTTCGTGGAGAAAATATTTACCTGATACCACAAACATGCAAGAGAGCACAACGTCTTGTCTGGAACTACGATCACTACCCAAGGCGTATATTGTGCTTTCACGTGTTATGCAATAAAATTTATATTCATAACAACAGTATCACCCACACAGACTGTGTACATATTAATAAGTTATATCATTCTATCATAATGCCTAAATGGCTGAAATACAGTTAATGGTGTGTTAAAACTATTGAATTTCTACATGTGGAAAAGGTGTTTACACCAAATATGGGGCAAGAAAGGCCAACAGTTATCTGATTAAGCCTTTGCTGACATAATGAAGCTTTTCACATTTTTTAACTGGCGGATTTTCAAAGCCCCAAAAAGTCAAAATCATAAAAAAATTATGGCTTTGAACAGTGGGAGAAGGCTCGTGTTATTCAATATTCAATGAGCTTTTGTACATGTCTGATCAGATAGTGCATTTGTGCAGACTGATCAGCGCCTTTACTGTTCACCTGGTCAACATTAAATACAGCAGTACATGCTGGTGAAAAAAAAAAGCCCTTATCAGTATACTCGATGCACATAGGCTTCTATTCTCAGGGCTTCTGTAGCTCGCCACTGCATTCAGTTTCCCTTTTTGTATGACTCGGCCGTCTAGTTTAACGCTTAGCACTCTGGGTAAAATTTTCAGCAGACGACATTTTGAAATATTTTTCTTATTTTTCTCAGAAAACAGGATTTGACATTTCATGCAAATTGTCTCCTATGGAGACAATTTGCATGAAATGTCAAATCCTGTTTTCTGGGAAAAATAAGAAAAATATCATCAATCTGTCGTCTGCTGAAAATGCCCAGAGAGTGGTAAAGGTTAACCAGACAAAATGATTTGTTTAACAAAATTCACAATAAAATTATAGTTAATTGCAAAACAAGATTGCTATCTAAGTTCCATAGCTGCAGATAAACAATTTTTTTCCAACTGAAAATTATTCATATTTTTCTTATTTCTCCAAAAATACGTATGTTGTGGGTATTCATTTGAAGCGCCAGCAAGGGGCTTCTAATAGAGTACCCACAACACACGTTTTTGTGGAGAAGTAAGAAAAATATTATCTGGATACCCCATGTTATCTGGAGTTATCTGAACAGATCTACAATGTCATAATTACACATAATAAGGGGTATTGTGCTTCACAGAAATAAATGGCCATTTTAAATTATACTACTTAACTCCTAAGTTTTCAGTTTCACTCATAAAAGTTTTAATAGATTTAATTTCAAATTGTAACTTAAAGCAAAAAACACACTCCAACTGTTTAACCTATTGTAGTCTGGAGACTCCAAAATGGAGTAATTCCCAGATACTTGGGGTCAGTAGGGCAGTGCAAGCGCAAAAAAATATCTTGTATATATGTTTTCTCAAGTTATTTTTGTATTTTAGTACAACAGAAACACTGCTGATAAAATATAATCATATTCTGTGACTTCTGAAAAGGTTCTAAAAAACATCACATTTCTCTCAAATGGTAATATATGGACAAGATAACAATCAATGGCCAGCACAGATCTGGGGGGTCCCTGCATATTTACACTGCTACGCTAACTAAAACAAATGCAACATGCGCCTAACTTGCATCCACTATTTCGGCAGATATTAGTCTTCGCTGCCATATCGTTGTCATAGCCATATCTTGTTGCACCGTTTCATTTTTGGCTGAAATATTCTCACCAAATGTCAACAAATTCTTCTACTACATCTACGAACTGTGGATCAGAAATGTGTCAAGTTCTGGATACTGGCTTCCATTTCTTAAATCATAGATACATCGCAAATGAGCCTAGAGCCAGAATTGGATGGGTTTGAAATCGTTGTCATAGGATTTCAATAAATCGGATGAAATTTCAAACCCGTCTAATTCTGGTTCTCGGCTCATTTGCGCTGTATTTATGATTTTAAGTAACTGAAGCCGGCATCCAGAACATGACCCATTTCTGATCCAGGGTTCATAGATGTAGTAGAAGAATTTGTTGACATTTGTTGAGAATATTTCAGCCAAAACTGAAGCGGTGCAACAAGATATGGCTATGACAACAATATGGCGGCGAAGACTAATGTTTGCCGAAATAGCGGATGCAAGTTATTTGCATGTTGCAGTTGTTTTAGTTAGCGTAGCAGTGTAAATATGCGGGGACCCCCCAATCTGTGCTGGCTATTGATTGTTATCTTGTCCATACATTTACCATTTGAGAGAAATGTGATGTTTTTTAGAACCTTTTCAGATTAGTCACAGAATATGATTATATTTTATTAGCAGTGTTTCTGTTGTACTAAAATACAAAATTAACTAGAGAAAACATATATACAAGATATTTTTTGGGGCTTGCACTGCCCTACTGACCCCAAGTATCTGTGGGGTAATTGGCAAACAGTGCAGACTCAGATCAGACACTGCAGAACATGACATCTGATCAGGGTCTCAACTGTAAATAGTTTAGCCATTTTTCTTATACCTAAAATTGAAATTGGACTCTTCCAATATATAGTGGACAGGTAGTTTATTCAATCTATAATGGGTTAAAATGACCCCTCATCCAAACGTTTGTGCCGGATGAGGGGCATTATTGGAGTAAGCCTGAGGCTTGAGCATGTAACAACAGCATTCCACTGCGACTATAGCTACGTGACGCTCTTTTAACCAAGTAAAATTGACTTGATCATGTGACTCAGAATATATAAACCGGAAACACGAAACAGCTGACCATAGTTTAAAGTTTACTAATTTTTTGTTGCCTGAACCCAAGCCACAAAGGGAGGGAAAATTAAACAGAAAATTTTATTAAAATACATCTGGGAGGGTTGTTACATGCTCAAGCCTCAGGCTTACTCCAATAATGCCCCTCATCCGGCACAAACGTTTGGATGAGGGGTCATTATTTTCGTTAGCCTTCAGCATATCGCATGTAACAACAGCATCTTTAAATCCAGGCAACAAAAAAAAATGAAATTCTCTAAAAAAAAAAAAAACCAAATAATTAGAATGTATAACTACATATGTTTAATACAATCACCACCATATATAGATCAAATCAAATTTTACTCATAACTGCATCAGAAAACAATACATTCCTAGGTGTTGTTTCTCTAAAGTAAAACTTATAAAAGTTCTTTGCTGAAGACCAATCTGCAGTCTTTAAGATGTCTTTAAGAGAACAACCCTGCAATAAAGCTGCTGAAACAGCTGCAGATCTATAAGAATGGGCTTTGAACATATCTACATCTATTCCTGACAAGGAAAGAACTTCTTTCAGCCAACGGGCAACAGTACTAGATTTAACAGGCTTAAATGAACAATATGATATAAATAATTGTTGAGAATCTCTTAAATTTTTTGTTCTGTCAATATAGGAAATAAGAGTATGCATAGCACACAGATTTTCATTGTCAAAATGATAAATCTCTAAGGAAAAGCTTTTCCCCTGTTTTGAGGTTTTTAATAAATTATTGAAGTGAAACACTATTTTTGAGCTCATAACAGTCATACACTGTAAATTCATAGATACTAAAGTCTGAGCTCTCGGAGCGGTGGATAAAGCAATTAACGCCACAGTTTTCAAAGTCAGCATTTTTAGAGATAATTCATCAAGAGGAAAAAGGGTATACAAAAAAGTAAGAACCTTAGACACATCCCATGTAAACTGATATCTCGGCTTGGGTGGAATAACATTAAACAATCCTTTCATGAATCTGGATATCAAAGTGGAATTTTTACACCATGGGTTGTCAAAGAAAGTCAAAGTTTGCAACAACATGGATTTATGTGTATTAATCAGAGAAAATGACTTACCTTCTAGACGAAGATAATTTAAATAGGAAATTACTACCTCTTCAGTCGTAATAACGGGATTGACATACCGCAACAAACACCAAAAATTCCACTTTTTCCATGCACTAGCATATTGCTTTCTTGTTCCTTCTTTCCATGAATTGATGATGATCTCAGATGCTGAAGCTGGAATTCCCTGACTTTGGAGCTGTTTCCTGATATGATGACAGCGACCATCGTCAACTTTTTTGCCATAGGATGTTTTTGACTGTTGTGTGGTAATGTTAAAAGGTCTCTGTGACGAGGCAGTCTAATTGGTAAAGAAACAAGGTTAGAAACAACCATGGGAAACCAGATTTGAGATCTCCAAAGAGGGATGATCAATAAAGCTTTGTCTACTTTATCAGAAATTATCTTTGTAAGCACTTTGCTCACTAAATTAAAAGGGCAAAAAACATAAGGTGAAAACTGATGCCAAGAAAAAGAAAATGCATCATTTCTATATGCTCCTACTTCTGGAAACCATGAAACAAAGGTAGATAGCTGTTTATTTAATCGACTTGCAAACAGATCCACATCTGGGAGAAAACACTGAGAACATAATCGCTCAAATATCTCTCTTTTCAACATCCACTCCGTGGAATCAGAAAAATGCCTAGAGAGGTAATCCGCACGAACGTTGGAAAATCCCGAAATGTGCACAGCTGAAATATAAATATTTCGCTGTATACACCAATTCCAGATATTATATGCGAGACTATCCATGTCTGAAGAGGTCATACCTCCCATATCATTGATATATTTCACTGCTGAAACATTATCACACTGGAACTCAATATGCTGATCCTTAACAGAAGAGTAAATAGACTGCAAAGCAAAAAATATTGCTAGTAATTCCAAATAATTAATAGAAAAATGTAACTCTTGTGTAGACCATCTACCATTAGTAGATATGCCTGATACTGTATCATATGCCCCCCAACCTAGAAATGAGGCATCTGTTCTACAAATAATTTCTACATTGACTGGTCTAATTTTCTTTCCATTTTTCTTACTAACATTACTGGCCCACCATAGTAGTTCTTGCTTACTGTTCTCTGACAAATTTACTGGATTTTCAAAATTCCAAGATCCCTTTAAGGCAAAAACCTTGTCTCTTTCCAGACTTCTATAATGAAGTGGTCCTTCAAGTACTGCGTAAAACGCATTGACCACAAGACCAATAAATGAAGCCAGTAAACGAGCAGTAATATAATCTTTTCCTAACAGCAGTTTTGCAAAATCTATTATTTTTTGTACCTTTTCTTCTGGCAACATGACAACAAAATTGACAGAATCTATAATGAAGCCAAAAAACATAATTCTCTGAACAGGAACTATGACTGATTTTTCTCTATTTATGGTAAATCCTAAGGATTCTAGAACACTGATTATAATTCTTGTGTTTTTTAAACAAACTTGAAAATTTTTGTCCATGTTCAAAGAATCGTCAATATAATATGCACAACGGATACACTGTTGTCGAAACCAGGCATATATAGGCTTTAAAAGCTTAGTAAAAATCCGCGGAGCTGAGGATAAACCGAAAGGGAGACATTTAAAGTGGAACAGATGACCGTTCCACATAAACTTAAGAAATTTTTGAAAATTTTTATTTATTGGTACTGAAAAATATGCTTCTTGTAGATCAATACTACAAAAGAAATCCTGCTCCTGAATAAGGTCCAAAACTACTTTGAAAGTCTCTTGTTTAAAATGTTCATAGTGAACAAAACAATTTAAATACCGTAAATTTATAATTGGTCTGTACTTCCCATTCGGTTTTGGTACAATGAAAATGTTTGACACAAACTGTCCTGATTCAAACTTGGAATGTTCAATAGCTCCCTTTTTTAAAAGGTCTGAAATTTCATTATCAATTATCTGTCTGTGCTCTTCAGAAAAAGATATTTCTTTTGGTATTGCAAACTGAAATGGTAACATTTCAAAATCAATGCAGTAACCTGCTACTGTTTGTAAAATCCAAGGATCTGAAGTGTATTTTTTCCATGTATCTATAAAAAACTTCAATTTGCCAACAGCACTCACCTTTTCAAGAGTTAGTTCCCTTCGTTTGGGGAAGAAGCCATAGTTGCTGTGGGCTGTCTTTTGCTTCTTACAGGAGCAAAACCTCTCGGCATTCCTCTGAAGGAACTTCCATAGGCATAATTTTGTTGATTACCATAGTTCTGGTAATTAGGATATCCATATGCCGGATAAGGCTGAAATCTCTGATACCCTCTGTGGCCTCTAAAAACTCTAAAATTACCACGCCCTCTAATGGGTCTATTATTGAGATAGCTATAGTTTTCCTTGGCAACTGAGATACCAGTGTCACAGTTTTTTATGTCTCTTGTTATATCATCGCCAAATAAGTTTGTTGTTATAGGCATGTTAATATTGCATAGATTTGAATATTTCTTTTTTAAATGAGGCCGAATCATGTATCTTCGCCTAAGCGATAAATTGAATTGAACTTGACCCATAAGGGTGATAATATTTGTAATGAGATCCTTGGCTTCAGAATTTGAGGAAATTTGATATTTAACAATATCAGCAAGCTGAATAACAGAAGTCATTCCAGCTGCTACCAAATTTTGTATATCAGAAAAGGCTTTATCATAACCCTGGGTTCTTTTATTTAGAATTTTCCATATTTCATTATTAACCCTGGGTGCAGCTAATTTTTCACAATTTTCTGGCAATCTACATTTTCCAACCAACAAATCTGTTACACAGGGAGATGTACAGGCGGTGTTGATAAGATTGGCAAGGGACTGAGAAATTGCAGGGCCTTTTTCTGGCTGTTTTAATTTAGGAAGATCCCAGTCAATGTCATTATCAAACACAGTTTCCATAGAAACTCCAGACAAACCTGGTTGCAAATTTTCATCAAAAAGAGCCGCCCTTAAATTATTAGAAATAGCTTTGGGCTGTAAAGGTGGTCTCTTGGGCTGCTTATAAATTGGGGCTGAATCCAGCTCCCCTTCTGAATCATCATTTGTCAACTCTATATGCAAATTAGGTCAGCTGTTTCGTGTTTCCGGTTTATATATTCTGAGTCACATGATCAAGTCAATTTTACTTGGTTAAAAGAGCGTCACGTAGCTATAGTCGCAGTGGAATGCTGTTGTTACATGCGATATGCTGAAGGCTAACGAAAATAATGTGATAACATTATAATAAGGACAAGAAGCCCTATACCACAATTGCACAGCTGGTAAGGTGTCTGCTTTGCATGTGGAATATTGTCGGTTCAAACCCAAACCAAGTTATAGAAAGACATTTAAGTGCTAATCATAACTGCAGAAGATGACATTTTGATTTTTTTTTTTTTTTTTTTTTTTTGCTATTTTTTAAAAAAAATAAAGCCTGATATTTCACCTAGCAGATGATTCATATGAAATATCAAGTCTTATTTTCTCTGAAAAGTAGTAACACTGTTTTCGGGGAAAACAAATGTCCACCAACCACGATTTTTTTTTGTTTTCTACTGCTGTGACCTTGAAAATTAGGTCAAGGTCACCAAATTCTAATCAGTTTTTTGTTATGTCCAAATTATATATCCATGAAAATTTGGTAAGGATCCAACTGTTGGTTCACAAGGTGTTGTGCAGACAAGAAAGTGTCACGCCAAAGCCAACACTAATGCCAAAGCCAACGGATCTGCACCAAAGTCAGTATGTCCCCCTGCCTGTAGGTTGGAGAAAATAAATAATAGTAACAACAAAAACATTAAACTATAATACCCTGCCATTATCGTGTCACGTGCAGATAATTGTGTCAAACATTGACGAAATTCCTCCATTAGCAATCCCAAACCAGATCTCCTTAATATCAATGCATGTACCAAGTTTGGTTAAAATCCCTTGACATTTACTCAATTTATCTTCCTGAAACATAAATATGGGCATGTCTCAGGCAGATAACTCCGTCAAAATATGACGAAATTGGCCCATTAGCAATCCCAAACCAGATCTCCACAATATCAATGCACATATCAAGTTTGGTGAAAATCCATTGATGTTTACTCAAGTTATCATCTGGAAACGAAATACTGATGGACGGATGGGCGACTGATGGATGGACAGACACACAGATGTCCATGTCCAACGTGAAACCATAATACACGGCCACTATCGTGAGGCGAGGTATAAAAATAAATAAAAAAAAAAGTGAAATGATAAGACCCTGCCACTATCTTGTGGTGGGTAGATAACTCTCAAAAATTGACCAAATTTGCCCATTAGCAATCCCACACCAGATCTCTACAATATAAATGCATATACTAAGCTTGGTGAAAATGCATTTACATTTTCTCGTTATCTTCTGGAAGTGAAAATACTGACATGTGGCTGGCAGGTAACGATCAAAAATTGACAAAATTTCCTCATTAGCTATCCCAAAGCAGATCTCCACATTATCAATGGACATACCAAATTTTATGAAAATCCATTGGCATTTACTCAAGTTATTGTCCGGAAAAGAAAATACAGACAGGAAACAGATGGACAGACAGACTGACAGACACATGGACATCCAAGGTGAAACCATGATCCCCGAATACTATCATGTGGCCGGGAATTAAGTCATCTGCTGCTATTGTGATTGTCTCTTTAGGGATTAAGTTACTTTCACCTCTGTTAAAAGGGCTCTATCAGCCCATCTATTTCTCTGGCCCCGATGGGTGGGCAGTGGTGGGGGTTGGGGTAGAGTGGTGGGAGGGTATAGATTCCCTGTGAAAGAAGCAGCATAAACTGATATTTTCTTTTCTTTTTTTGTGCAGAAAGTAGGGTTAAGTTTCACACAAATTGTCTTCCAAGGAATGTCAAGCCAAATTTTGGGAAAAATTAGAAATTTGTTAAAACATTATCTGCTGCTATTTAATTCCAGCAGATTAAAGGTGATGATGATCCTGATGCTGATGATCTGGAATTTTACATCTCTATCAACAGCATTTAACCCTTGTCATGCTGAACCCAGATATACCCTGCCTTTGCGAACAGTGTAGATCCAGATCAGTTGGCTTCTGAAGAAGCCAACTGATCTGGATCTGCACTGTTTTGCCATTAAGTATGTGAATTTATAGCAACAATAGAGATCAAGTAATCTGACTGGCTGAAAATTAGAAATGGGTGTGGCAGGACAAGGGTTAATATGTTATTTGCAGCTATTTAATTCCAGCAGGTTAAAGGTGATAATGATGATTTGGTATTTTACATCTCTTTCAACAGCTTTTAAATAATATCAAGAGAAGAGGGGTGTAAACAAAAGGGTTCTGTGCAACAGAGTGCTGTACAGTCATATCCTGTTCCACTTCTAGCAGGATACAAACCTGGGACCTTGTGATCGGCAGTCAGGAGTGCTAATTGCTCAGTAACGCAGGCACTTCAGGTTAAAGGTGATACAAATACATACACTTCAACCTCTTTATAACATGGTTCGTTATAACACGGTTTTGGATATAACACGAGTTCAAAGATGGATCCCAAAAATGCATAGATTATATTGAAAAATGACCATAAATGGTCATTTTTCAATACAATCTATACATTTTTGTTTGGATATAACACGGCTGTTTAACTAACACGGTTTATGCTATGGACCCTGACAATCATGTTATAAAGAGATTGTGGTGTATATGTAAAAAATAAGTATGATATCTCTTTCAACAGTGTGAAAATCATATAAAGATGAAGAAGGGATGAAAAGGAAAGGCTCTGTGCAATGGAGTGCTGTCATCATGAAAACATGCTTCTATAATGTTTACCCCCTTAAACCCCACTTTTATATAGTAAAACTGGGGTTTACAGGGGGTATACATCATTTTTCTTATAACTGCTCAAAAAACACAGATTGTGGGTACTCGTCAGAACTGCCTTGGTGAGGCAGTTCTAACAAGTACCCACAATCTTTGTTTTGAGCAGAAATATGAAAAATATGAGAGTTTTTTATCTGCAAAACTTTCAATTTTTGGGGGTGAAATTTTCTATATAGTTGAATAGGCATGTTTTTGTAATGTACAGTCATAACCTCTAGCAGGATTTGAACCTGGGCCCTTGTGATCCAAAGTCGGAAGTGCTAATCGCTGTCACGCAGACACTTCTGATTGAAGGTGATACAAATATATGATGAAGGTGATACAAATATGTTAAGAATAAGTCTGTAAAACTGTTTTCTTACCTCTGTTTTAAATACTTTTTCATGATTTTCACATAGGATCAAACAATTAAGCAGAGAACTGGAGTACCAGGCACCTCTAAATATTTTAATTTAATTTCAAGCTTTTTTTTTTAACCCTTACTGCACAGCACTCTGAGTAAAATTTTCAGCAGAGCACATTTTGAAATATTTTTCCCAGAAAACAGGATCTGACATTTCATGTAAATTGTCTTCATGAAATGTCAAATCCTGTTTTCAGGTGAAAACAAGAACAGTATCATCAATTTGTCGTCTGCTGAAGTTGCCCAGAGAGTTCTATTTTTTTTTTAATTATTTTTCAGAGAAAATAAGACTTGGCATTTCATGTGAATCATCTGCCTAGAGATGATTCACATGAATTGACAATCCTTATTTTGCATTTCATGTGATTTATCTGCTGATTCACTTGAAATGCCAAGCCTTGCTTTCTTTAAAAATACAAAAATTAATCAAAATGTTGTCTGCTGCATGCAGTTGTGATTTATAATAGTGGTTCAAAAGTCTTTCAGACCCAAAATGGAAGTCAAAAAAACCGAACACTCCTACAAAATATTGCTAACTACCTCCTCAACTTCTCTCGTGTTTTACCTTCTGAAAGACAATATATTCCAGCATGCTCATCCTATAAGCTTTTTTTTATATAATAAAATTTCCTGAAACCACTCCTATGACAATCAATACCAACTAACTATTAGCACTTTTCTGGGCAACTTCAGCAGACGACAAATGAATGATACCTTTCTTACTTTTCCAAGAAAATAGGTTTCAACATTCATGCAAATTGTCTTCTTGCATGAAATGTCAAATCCTGTTTTGGGGGATAAAATAACCCTTGTCCTGCTGAACCCGGATATGCCCTGTCTTTGCAAACAGTGTAGATCCACATCAGTTGGCTTCTTCAGAAGCCAACTGATCAGGATCTACACTGTTTGGCATTAAGTATGTGAATTTATATCAACAACCTGGAACGAGTAATCTGATTTGGCTGAATATCAGAAATGGGTGTGGCATCTTAATTTATTCAGCAGGACAAGGGATAAGATACAAAAATATTTCAAACTGTGTCTGCTGATGCTTTTACCCAGCATGCTATGCACTAATGGTCTCAGAATGGCTGCTTTAAAAATGTGAGTCTTGAAATTGCGACAGTAGGCGAATCCTTGACTACCATAAATGGGATTTAGCATCAAATTCCAGCAGACTATAAAAGCTAATATCTGATTTAAAGGCACTTTTATTTAACTTTTACCACTCTCTGGGCTAATTCACCATATAACAAATTGATATTTTTCTTATTTTTCCCAGAAAATAGGCACTGAGATTTCATGCAAACTGTCTCCTACAGTTTGCATGAAATGTCAAAGCCTATTTTCTGGGAAAAAAATATTATATATTTCAAAATGTAGTCTGCTGAAATATTTACCCAGCAGATAATGAAACCTGTTAAAGGTCAGAGCCACCAATAACCAGTAATTTACAGCATTTTATCTAAGGTTATTATTACTTTTTTCCATAGAAACTGATATTTAACCTCCTACAGCCAATATTTCAGAAATATCTTTTATTACCATCATTACTAAGCATGTGGACAGAAAAGCCTGAGCAGACAGTGTAGGCCCAGGTCAGATACCACAGAATGCAAGATCTGATCAATGTATACACTGTTTGTCACTTATGCACAAGAACATCACAAGAACACACCTATATAATTTTGACCCCTTTAAACCCCAATTGTATATAGTAAAACTGGGGTTTACAAGGGTACATATTATTTTTCTTATTTCTGCTCAAAAAACATAGATTGTGGGTACTCGTTAGAACCGCCGAGGCGGTTCTAACGAGGACCCAGAATCTATGTTTTGAGCAGAAATATGAAAAATATCAGAATTTTTTATCTATAATTTTTTTTTTCATTTTTTGGTGGTAAAATTTTCAGTATATTTGAATAGGCGTGTTTTCGTAATGATAAGTTGTAAAATGGACCTGTTCAAATGTTTGAATAAGTACGGTAAGGAGCAGGGCTCGGGAAAACCGGAAAAATAGCCGGTCTGGACCGATATTAAGAATTCTGGACCGATTGCAAACACCCCAAAACGCTAATAAATCGGTCCAAAAGGTTTGTGCCTTCAGCCCCATTTTTCCCAAACCAACCAATTTTCACGAATCAATGATGTCTAAAAAATCACCAACGGTCAAGTCTTCCCAAACTGACAACGTCCGCGCATCTTTTAAATGCAATATTATGGTAGTTAAAAGGCTCTAAACGGTCATTTGACATGTATATTGGAGAGACAGCTGAATAACGGCAACCTACCCGCAGCACAAATTAACTACGTCATTATCCAAACCTTGTCAAAAAATCAACACTTCACTGACCTTTGTGCAGTAAACAAGTGATTAACACGAATCATCAGTAACGGTAGTCTGATAATTAATCCGTTTGTGTGACACGTGTGAATACACTGAGACTGCAAAACATCCAGGAGCAGTCGGCGTGTCCAAAAGATCAAAGGTCACTTTACTGAGAGTGATAAAAGAATGCACCGCTTGAACGCACCCATTTTCTTCCTCTTCTTTTTTGTTTTGATCAACACGTTTGTCGGTCCCAGATTCTATAAATGAATTCCCAAACCGTGTACGTCCTGATCAGATGTCGCATACAACAGCGTCTGATCCGGGTATTATTGATTGCTTCTTTTTTTTTTGTTGTTGTTGGTTGCCGTAACATGCGAGTATAATTCAAGGTAGATTTCACGAGAAAAAAAATAATGCACCACTTGCGCTAGACAAGATTGGTCAGTGCTTAAAATTTAAGCAGTCTGATCAAATCTTGAAACATTAAAAACTGCAAAACCGCCCGTGGCGCAGGCCTTTTTTATTAGACCTAATTAGGTCCATGAACTTTGTTTCGTTCCGTGTCTCCTGTTTCCCGCCGTCTTCGCGCTTATACAAGACGGGAATCAGTTGTTTATAAATAGTTTAGGAAAACCCTGCGGAGGTGGAAATAACAACAAAACCGTTTTTTTTTTTTTCTTTCTTTTTACATACCTGACTGTATTTATTGATGACGCCAGCTTTGATCATGCTCGTTATACCCGGACTTCCGTCATATAACGGAGTTGAGGTGTATTATTCAAAAGGAGTTATAGGACTGCCAATTGTCATTAGTTTTCGTGACAGGTGATATATACATATTTTTTTTGGAAATGGGCTCATTGATGACGTCATCGTCATTGGCTGGACCAATTCAGATTTCAAAATTTCCAGAGCCCTGGTAAGGAGTAATGTTCCTGAATACTTACCGTAAATATGGTACATGTATTATTATTGGGTGGATTGTTTACAATCGAGCCGTAGTATACAAACACCAAAATTTCCTTAAGGTAGCTGTCCATGTGATTATCACTGACCAATGTAATCAAACCACGCCTTAGACGAAATCCAGACAATGGTTATTTATAGCGAACTCCAGACAACGGTTATTATAGCCGCGCTATTCTTGTCTCTGTGACGTCAGATTGCTGTTAATAGATAGTTATCTGTAAAACCTAGACTGGGACATTTGGGACATTGGCAAAAAATGCAGACCCAGATCAGATGCTGCAGAATGCGGTGTTTGATCAGCGTCTGCACAGTTTGCTAAAATTATAGGAAGTTAAGGAATAAATGAAACAGTCTTAAGTCCCCGATCAGGACCATTTTCCCAGCCTACACTCAGAGACAATCAACCCACCAGAGCTGTCAGTGCTTTGATTTGTAAAGGTGTCTCGGGTAATCAATGTGTTGATATCAGATTGCATATCATTCAGTGTGATCAGGATTTCCACTGCTTGCTGAACCCATTTACACTGAGTGGACTTTTCTACCACAACTCTTTGGACCAATCTATTTCCAATAGCAGGGTGTCTGGTTAGTTTTTATTATTACTGCTTTATTACAGACATTCCTGTATTTAATGCAAACAGTGTAGACCCTGATCAGATGCTGTATTCTGTTTGCTAATTGCCCTTTTGGAGTTCCAGACTAAACTGGATTAAAGAACACTTTCAAGGGAGGCAACTAATTTCAAACTATTTGCCTATCTTCTGAAAAAGGGCCTACTCTAAAAGGAAAGAATTTGCTCCTTTCAGGTTTACTGTAAATAGTATAGCATGTTACATACCCATCCTTACAGAATATTTGACATGCTTAGTTTTGCTTGCACAATACAAGAATAGGTCCCTTATGCAATAACCAAACAGCAAAAGCCCAGATCGGCCTGCACATCTATGGAGTCCGATCAGAGATTTTCCTGTTTTTCTCTATATTTTACATTATCTGTTGATTCTATAAGTGGGCAATGATAGCCTTGATGAGACTGCCCTAATGTGCAGGCTGATTTGAGACGACCCTTTTTATGTCCCACATCATTACTGTCTTGCCAATTTAAATTTGTTTAACACAAGCACTTTGCATGATTGGTAAAAAAATTCAGCAGACAACGTTTTTAAAATGTTTTTATTTTTCCCAGAAAATAGGATTTGACACTTCATGCAAATTCCTATTTTCTAGGAAAAATAAGAAAAATATCACCAGGGCCCAGTTGTTCAAAGCGTCGTTAGCTTAACGAGCTCGTTAAGGGTCATTTCGTTAAGTGTTCTAGCGGATTCAATACACAATATTCTGATATTTTTTGCTGAAAAAATGTGAGTAGCTTTTGCTCTGCAAAAGCTACTCACATTTTTTCAGCAAAAAATTTCAGTATATTTGCGTATCACTCG